>CM031240.1:598818625-599537186 GCA_018340775.1 Taxus wallichiana var. yunnanensis | reverse complement strand
TCCATAAAATTTTGGTTGGGTTGTAGCATGAATAAAGAAGAAAATCAAGCCTACAACAAATTGTTGAAAAAGTACTAAAATTTCTCGGCATGGTGATATTTAGAATTAAAAACATACAGGGAAGACCTATTCCAACATGAGATACCATTATTACCTAATTATAAGCCCTTCAGGTAGAAATAGAGGCCTATTAATCCCATCTTTGTAAACAAAATGTAATAAGAACTGACAAAGCTGAGGGATGGAGGGATTATACATCCTACCAGATATTTTTCATGGGTGGCTAAACTTGTGCCAGTAAGGAAAAAAATGAGGACATAAGGATTTTTGTAAATTTTGGAAATATGAACAAGGCATCTTAAAGATAATTACCCATTGCCTAACATGGACAATATGTTACAGAAGGTGACAGGATCAAAATTACTATCTACACTTTGGAATGTTTTCTTGGGTATAACCAAGTAGTTGTGAAGCAATCAAACAAGTTCAAAACTACTTTTACTACCCCATGGGGAACACATGTTTATGCTAGGATTCCTTTTGACTAATGAATGCAAGAACCACTTTTTAAAGATATTTGGATCTTATAAATGATTTTATAGCAGTATATCAAGATCATATAACTGTCTTTTCAAAGAAAAGGGGTGATCACTTAGGAAACTGGAAAAGATTTTCTTAGGTGCAAAGAGTATGGGATTTCATTAAATCCCAAGAAGTGTTGATTTGGAGTGAAAAAGGAAAATTTACTAGGGTACATAGTATTAACTGAAGGGGTCATGATAGATCCTGAAAGAATAGAGGCAATTGGTAAGGTTCTCATTCCCATGTTCAAAAAGGGTATTCAATCTTTATTTTGGAACATAAAATTTGTCGTAGGATATTCATCTCAAAAATTTCTAAGATTATTATTCCTATTACAAACATGTTAAAGAAGGATTGTTTTATTAAATGGGAGGAAGGGGTTGTTTAAGAATTTGGTGGAATAAAGGAAGCACTCAAAACTTCCCCTATCTTAGCAAGTCTTGATTATAAGAAGGCATTCAAAATATTTTCATTTGCTTCAAAAAACACAATTAATTCTATGTTATTACAAAAATATGAAGAAGGGCATGAGAAGCCCATTAATTTCTTTAACAAAGCCTTGTAGGGAGCTAAGCTAAAATATACTATCATGGAAAAATAATAATTTGCTTTAGTAAGAGCCACCAAAATCTTTAGACCTTATATCTTAAGCTCCAAGGTTGTAGCTTATGTTCCCCATACAATGGTAAAGGATATCTTGTCTGAAATGGAGATATCAAGTAAGAGATTCGATGGGTAAAAAAATTACAAGAGTATGACATGGAGATCTAGACAACCAAGTTGGTTAGAGGTTTGGGCTTGGAAAATTTAATGACAAAAGTAATTTGTAGGTAATGGAAATACATATTGTTGAAGAAGGTGAGCAGAACCCTCGTGTAAGGTAAGCAATTCAGTATGGTATAAAGACATAGTCTATTATTTGAATAATCTGAATTATCCCGAGCACTTAGATAAAAACTAGAGGACACTAAAACCGAATCCCCAAAAGTATATCCTGACTTATCACGAGCTACCTTGGAAAATCTAGATGGATTTTTACTTAGAGGTATCAACAAAGAAGAAGCTCCTAAGATAATTGCATAGTTCCATAAGGGAGTTTGTGGGACTCATTTCACAGGTAGATTCACCGATCACAAAATTATAAGGGAAGGATATTGGTGGCCTTCATTATTCAAGGATGCTTCCCTGTTGGTTAGAAAATGTGAAATATGCCAACACTTCTCTGGAAGATTGAAAGATTCAGGTGCCTTACTTCTACAACCCATGTCAATAGAAGCCCCCTTCAAATAATGGGGAATGGTTTTATTGGAGAAATATCAAATTCTTCAAGTGTTGGACATAAATGGATACTAATTGCCATAGATTACTTTACCAAATGGGTTGAGGCCATCCCCACTAAGAAATCAACCCATCAAGTAGTCATGTATTTCCTCCTCAACAATATAATTTGTAGATTTGGAGTGCCTATTAAGATAGTTGCAGATAATGCCATGAGCTTCAGAGCTAAGCCATTGGCTACAATGTGTCAGAATATGGGATTAACTTATCTTATGCATCAAACTATAATCCTTAGGGAAATGGACAAGCTGAGTCAAGCAACAAAAATCTTCTTAAAATCCTCATAAGGACACTTAAAACTAACAAGAAAAAGTGGGGAGAACAACTTAAGTTTTCACTATGGGAAGACAGAGTTACCACTAAAATATCTACTGGGAAAAGTATTTTGAGCTAGTTTATGTTGAGTTGTGGAGATAAATGGCTTCACAAATAGCATTTTTACAAACTTGCAAGTTTACACAGTAATCGAAGTCATTGGGTAATTAACATCGGTTACTTGGGAGCAATCGACATCACTTGGATAACCAAAATCGGTTACTGTGCATGTGCATGAATGTTTTTATTTTAGACGCAAGTTTTAATCTAACCCTTGGTTATAAAGGTGATCGGATGGTTGTAAATGCATAGCTAAGTTGCCCTAATGTTTGTATATGCTTATAAGCTAGAAAACTAGGGTTATAAGGAAAGAATAGAGATTATTGTAAGAATATTTTCTTAGAGAAAGAAAAGAGAAGATTGTGAGGAAAAAATATTATACATCCATATGAGAGGTGTGGAATATTACAAATATTCATTGTATATCCTCTGTGAAGCAAAGAATAATAGATTAGTTGTTTCTTGGTGGACGTAGCCCACACTGGGTGAACCACGTTATATCTTGTGTATTTTTCTTCTAGTTTAATTTTTGTGTTTATTGCTTGTATGCTTAAATTGAATATAGATTTGTACAACACTGGTGTGTGTGTCTAACCCTAAAAAATGGTATCGAGATTTTTATTTGAGGGTTTTGTGTGTTGATAGATTTACTTAGAGACGGATTTCTGGTTGAGTGGGAGCACAAAAATGGTAGAAGATAATAAATACAAAGTGGAGAAATTTGACACCGTAATTATCAATTATGGAAGATGCAGTGGAATATTATCTATATCATAAATATTTATATTTACCATTGGATGCAAATGCGAAGCCTACAAAGATGATTAATGAAGAATGGAAGATTCTTGATAGAAAGGCTTTGGGATCTATAAGATTGATCCTAACAACATCTGTAGCTTCTAATATTACTGAAGCAACAACCATGGTATATTTGATGAAATATTTAGATAATTTATATGAAAAACCAAGTTCTTTGAATAAATTTTATTTGATGAAGAAATTATTTAATTCTAAAATGTAAGAAGGTGGATCTGTATCAAGCCACTTGAATGATTTTCGTTCCATTATAAATCAATTAAAATTGGTTAATATTTTTTTATGATGAAGTGAAAGCACTTTTATTCTTATGATATTTTCCAGATAGTTGGGATAACTTGGTAATGGCTGTTAGTAATGCACCATCTCTACTACTAATATTTTGAATTTTGATGATGTTGTTAATATAATCTGAATGAAGAAATATACAGGAAAATTATATGAGAGTCATCATCTGGAAATGCTTTGAATGTAGAAATCAAGGGAAGGAAAAAGGAGAGATCCAAGAGGAATAATAATGGGAAATTAAATTAAAATATGGGTATATCTAAATCCAGAGGTAGAGGAATAACTTGCTGGAATTGTGGAAAAAAAGACATGTAAAGAAGGATTGTTGGTTCAAGGAAAACAAAGAGAATCTACTAGAAAAAGGTAAATAGGTAAATGTTGCAATTGAAGTAATGTAAGATGCCCTTATTCTCTCCTTGGATAATAAAATATAATCATGGGTTTTAGATTTAGGAGCTTCTTTCCATGCTACCCCTAATAAGGGTTATTTCAAAAATTATGTCCAAGGTAATTTTGGGCATGTTTATTTAGGAGATGATGAACCATGAAATATTACTGGTAAAGGGGAAGTTCATATAAAATTGTAGAATGGAAATACATGGATATTGAAAGATGTGAGGCATGTGCCAAGCCTCAAGAGAAATATAATTTCTGCAAGACAACTAGGTGAATTTGGTTACATGGTTACATTCACAACCAACTCTTAGAAAGTTACCAAGGGAGATCTTGTTGTAGCAAGAGGAAAGAAGGTAGGAACATTGTATTTTTCTACCTATATTACTGATTCCTTTTCTATTCTATCTACTTTATATTTAGACACAAGCATGTGGCATAATCAGTTAGGCCATCTGAGTAAAAAGGGAATGTAGATATTACAGGAAAAGGGTAAGTTATCAGATTTGAAAAATGTAGATCTTCATTTCTTCAAGCATTACATATTTGGAAAGCAAAAAAAACTGAGATTTCTTAAAATTGGGACAACAAAGAAGGAGAAAACATTGGAGCTTTGCACTCGGATGTGTGGGGACCAACCCGTAGCTTCTTATGGAGGATCCTAATACTATGTGAATTTCATTAATGATGCCACAAGAAAGTTATATGTTTATTGTATAAAGTGTAAATCTAATGTTTTTGAGAATTTTAAAAGATGGAAATCCCTTGTGGAAAATGAAACAAATTTAAAGTTAAAATTCCTTAGATATGACAATGGTGGTGAGTACTGCAGCAAGGATTTCAATGATTATTGTTCAGTAAATGGAATATGTAGAGAAAGAACGGTTCCTAGAACACCACAAGAGAATGGTGTGGTTGAAAGAATGAACAAGACTATCATGGAACATGCAAGAAACATGAGGATACATGTTGGATTACCCTTACAATTTTGGGCAGAAGAAGTAGACATGATAATATATTTAATCAATCATGGGCCTTCAAGTGCACTAGATGGTGGAATACCAAAAGAATCTTAGAATGGAAAAGAGGTAGATATTTCTTTTCTTAGAGTATTTGGTTCAGAAGATTTTGTGCATGTTGATAAAGAAAATAGGAAGAAGTTGGATGCTAAATCCAAGAGATAAAATTTTATTGGTTATAGCTCTGTAATTTTAGATTCCATTTTGGGATTTAAATGATGCTAAAATTGTTAGGAGTCATGACATTGAGTGGAATGAAAAGAGAATGTATAGGGATCAAATTTTAATACCCAAAGATGAACCAGTGGAAGAGTTTGTGGAAGGAAATGAATTCTTGGATTTAAAATTAACCCCTATAGTACGATGTTAGTTATAATAACCAGTGTCGATAACCACAAGACCGACATTGGAAGACATAACCGACATCATCGGTAGAAGAGAAGTAGTGGCATTAGTCTCCTGGACCAACATTGGCTACAGATTACCAATGTCAGTCACTACTATCGAGGTTGATACGAATGTACATGATATAAAAAATGAGCCTTTGGTACCCCATATTTCTATGTAGACCTCTAGAAATATTTACACCTTCCTAATTTTATCTATTATTGATTGATAATGGTGAGCCTTAAAGTTTTGAAGAAATAATTAAGGAGGAAACCCAGAAGAAGTGGGAGCACGATATGGATGAGGAGATGAACTCCTTGAAACAAAATCAGACATGGGATTTGGTTAAGTTTCCAGTAGGTAAGAGAACATTGAAAAACAAATGGGTTTACATTATTAAGGAAGAAGAGGGTGAAAGAAAAGATACAAGGCAAGGCTTGTGGTAAAGGGTTTGCACAAAAATAAGGTATTGATTTTGGTGAGATTTTTTCTCCTGTAGTAAAAATGACTTCCATACGTACTGTTTTGAGTTTAGTTGTAGTAGAATATTTGCACTTAGAGAAACTTGATGTTAAGACAACTTTCCTTCATGGTGATTTGGAGGAAGAGATATATATGCAGCAACCGCTTGGATATGAAGTCAAGGGTAAGGAGAAACTTGTGGGCAGGTTGAAAAAGAGATTGTATGGGCTCAAGAAATCCCTAAGAAAATGTTATATGAGTTTTGGTAGTTTTATGCATGAGCAAGGTTATATGATATGTAAATCTGACCATTGTGTTTATTTTAAGAATCTTGAAAATGGAAGCTATATTATTGTGTTACTTGTATGTAGATGATATGCTTATTGCAGGATCTTGTATGTTGGACATTGTTGAGGTTAAAGAAATTTTAACTCATACATTTGCAATGAAGGATTTAGGAGCTGCAAAGAAAATCCTTAGCATGCAAATTCATAGAGACATGATTAAGAGGAAATTATATTTGTCTCAGGAAGATTATATCAATAAGGTGTTAGAAAGGTTTAATATGCAGAATTCAAAACTCTTAAGTACACCTATGGATGGACACTTTAAATTAAACAAAGATCAGTGTCCTACATCATATAAGGAGGTCAAGTACATGGCATAGGTTCCATATGCTTCAACAGTTGGAAGCCTTAAGTATGCAATGGGTCAAGTACCAGACCAGACATTGTACAAGAAGTTGGAATTGTGAGAAGATTTATGGCCAATCCAAGTAAAGAGCATTGGAAATAAGTCCAATGGATACTCAAATATTTGAAAGGGACATCCAGCATGCATTTATGTTATGGAGGGTTAGATACTTCTTTATGCATCTATGTTGATTCAAATATGGATGGAGATTTGGATAGTAGGAGAAGCACCACTGGATATGTATTCATAGTAGGTGGCACAATTGTTAGCTGGATTTCGAGATTGCAGAATGTTGTGGCCTTATCTACTACAAAGGTCGAATATGTTACAACTACAGAGGCTAGCAAAAAGATGATATGGATAAGTAGGTTCGTGGAAGAGTTGGGAAAGGAGAAAGATGATTGTAGGTTGTATAGTGATATTCAAAGTGTGATTAATCTAGAAAATAACTCAAAATTTCATTCAAGAATTAAACACATTTAGTTGAGATATCAATTCATACGACAAGTGTTGGAGGATGGGTAGTTGAAATTGGAGAAAATTCATGCAAATGAAAACCCTATGTATATGTTAACAAAGCCATTGGAAAAGGAGAAGTTGAAGCTTCAATCCACTTCTATTGGTCTTCAAGTTTGAGACTTGAAGAGGAAGAAACATGCCAAGGAAAGGATCTAATGATGGAGTTATACGGTATAGTGCAAAAATTTATCTCCAAGTGGGAGATTTTTGAGTTGTGGAGCTAAATGGCTTCACAAATAGCATGCTTTACAAACTTGTAGGTTTACATAGTAACTAACATTGGTTGGGTAATCGGTGTCACACCTACGAGAAATTGACATCGGTTACCTATGAGTGAATGTTTTTATTTTAGATGCGGGTTTTAATCTGAACCTTGGTTATAAAGGTGATCGATGGTTGTAAATGCATAGCTAAGTTGCCCTAATGTTTGTATATGCTTATAAGCTAGAAAGCTAAGGTTAGAAGGAAATAAAAGAGATTAATTTAAGAATATTTTCTTGGAGAAATAAAAGAGAATCTTGTGAGGAAAAATTATTGTACATCCGTGAGAGATGCGAAAGATTACAAATCTTCATTGTATATCCTCTAAGAAAAAAAGAATAGTAGATTGGTTGTTTCTTGGTGGACGTAGCTCACACCGGGTGAACCACATTATAACTTTTGTATTTTTATTTTGTTTAATTTCCTTCTTTATTACTTGTATGCTTAAATTGAAAATAGATCTATACAAAACTAGTGTGTGTCTAATCCCAACAATTTATGGGATTCAAGCCCTCTTTCCTTTGAATTTTCAACTTTTATCTTATCACTTATGCGAAACTAGAAAATGAAGAAGAATTAGACTCTTTTGAAACAAGGATCAACCAAATAATGAAGTTGGATGAAGAAATGAGAGAGTCCCATTAGAAACATATCAAATTAACAGAAAATCTCAAGAGAATATTTGACAAGAAAGTGACTACGAGAGATTTTAGTTTCAGAGATATGGTATTGTTATTGACAAGAGGCATGAGGAAAAGGGAAAACATGGTAAATTCAATTCCCTATGGATGGGACCATATTCTATTGATATTAGAATTAGCGAGCATAATTTATTTTTGAAGGATTTGGAAAGATATTTATTGGAGTTTCATGTCAATGACAAGTATCTTAAACACTTATCGATTGAGTTGAATGCTCGGGTATGACCTTGTGGAATGTATAATTTTGGTTTCTTTTTCTTTTATTTCCCTTTTTCAAATCTGGTCTACAAAGACTAGGTTTCATGGTGTGTTGGTATTATGTTACGTGCATATCTACTCAAACAAGGCTATATGTGTGTTTTTCTTATAACTCTATTACCCAATGGACTAGGAACTTGTTATTTTTTCTATGTTGTCTTGTTGGTTCTTGTGGCACCTGTAAGGGTGCCCATACCTAACTCGTGAGCCATGTCGGTGCAAATTTTGATCTCGTACCTTGAGTTCAAGTGTGCCTCCTTAAACCCTATATTTTATTTACCACAAGCTATATAATGTATGAGAAGTTTGTATACATATAAAACCAAGAAAGAATGAGCCAAGAAAGTGATATTTTCGTGTATTATTTGGCTATAAAATCCTTGTTTATTTAGACAAGCATGAATGTGATTTTGCAAAATGAATTTCATTAAATCGATAAACTAGTCATATAAATCCCTCTCGTAAAATTTTACGTGTTCGTCCTTTCATCTCCTTGTACAAAATGCATTTCTTTCCCGATGCCTAATAAATGTAGTGTCTCCTAATTGGTTTTACATTTGTAGGATTTTTGTGAATGATTGAAAGGTTGTGTAAGTGTATAAAGTGTAAAATAAACCCCGAGACCTGATAAGGGAATATTCATAGTGAAAGATCTAGAAAAAAAAAAGTATATCCCCTCTCCTCGAAAGAAACACATGTAATAATATTATTGGAGCATGAAATCGGGGATCATGTTTATTTGTTTCATATTAATCACAACTCATAAATAATGTGAAAAGTGTGATTGCAATCTTGAGCCTTGACATTAGACACATGTCATTATTCCAAGAAAAAGTAAGCATCGGGTGTATGGTTCAACATTATCATTTTGCACCCCTTCAATCATAGGAAAAGGTGCAGAAAATTCCCGAGCCTCGATTCTTTCCAAATGAAGACACATAGATGGCTCAAGTTTGAAAGGGTAAAAGATGGATCAGATGAGAGATTCAAAGTATTATTTCCTCTACCATTAATGTAAATAAAATAAAAAGGTAAGGTTTTAAAATTTTGGAATGATTATTTCACTCCTCACAATTGCATATGAAGAATTGTGAAGCGAAGAAGAAATGCGAAATTGTGTTATAAGGAGAAAATATTGATTGTAGAGCAAACACTTGAATTGAGGAAGTTGAAATTGTGGGTGTGAGGTAGAATTTAAGGAAGCCACAAAAAACAAGTAATTTTTATATACTTGGATCATTGAACTCCTATTTTCCCTTAAATAAGTTTGAAATCCACGTATTTTCGGGAGGGGAAATTAAACAGAAACAGGAAAAAATCAGGACTATGGAATCAGGAATTCATGTCACTTCAAGTATCTCAAGTGAATTCGATAAAGTGAAAGACAAAAATTGATGAATGTTGACCTAGATGATTTTTTGCAATGACTTCATGCTCCTAATAAAATTGAGTTCATGGCAGCCATTGATGCCAACTATATTACCCTAGTCATAAATTTTCCCCCTTCTATGCATAGCCCTGAATTGGTGAGGATCTGTGTTGAAAACTATGATTTGGAAAAAGGGAAGTTTTGGATGGGGTTGTTGAGAGCGTCTTAACCCTAACACCTCAAGTATGTAGATTAATGTTAGGGTTACAACAAATTAAGAAACCAATAGCCATTGATATAGAATCATCCTTAAGCACTTACATATCCCAACATAATGACTATGCGAAGCTTATGAACAATAAGTGGATGATAACGGATAGGGTATCCTCTACTAGAATTCCTAAGAGATTGCTCAAGACAAAATTTGTAGAGGTTGATGATATCATTATTTTATTAATTATAATGGATGGTATTGAATTGGATGATGTGTTTAGGGAATGAATGAGTCCATATATAAGATTCATTCTATAAGGAAAAGAAAATACATTCTAGGAAAAATTCATAGCTACATAAATTCAAACCCAACTCCTTGATATGGCTACAAAAATTAGGTCATGCATCACTTACAATTTATAGTTTTACATAATGTCATACTTAATCTATAATACTGCAAGAAACAATCTTTTTCCCAGTCTCCGACAAGAAGTAAGTTTTAGAGATCACAAGGTATATGATGTTTATACCTAGAAGAAATCATATAAGTGGAAGGAAATGTCGAGAAAAGTTAATGATGTATTGTTCGCACTGTAATTTGACTCTTCAAGCTAGAGTAGGAGCAATACAAAATCTCTACTGAAGCCAAAAGAGTGATACAAGAGTATGGATGTTATTTTATGTAGTACAAGTTATTTAGTTATATAAGGGGAAGTGGTTTTAAAGGTCATCCACTCATAAACTCATTGCAGAAAAAGAAACTAATATCAAATTCCCTGTCAAAATAGGAAAGTACTCTTGTCCCTCAATTACAAAAGCTAAAATTTTGGAGGAAGAAATGGGCAAGTAAAAGTGGAAAAATTTGAGCCAAGACACAAATATGACATTAGGTGGGTTGTTAGTTCTTATCATGAGCCTCATTTCAAAGACTATTGGATGAATTGTAGGGATGAAGAGGTGGTTAGATTAAGGGATTTATCTAGGATGAATCTCGGACAAGTAATTGACTTTACAATTGTAGTTATCCCTCAAGGGATAACAGATGACAATCAAGTAATAAGTCAATACTATATTTACATAAATATTGATTCATTGCCAATTGCACCTTTAGATTGGAATGAAGTGGAATCAATTAGTTTACATAATAGGACAAATAATTTAATGAAGAGAACATTATCCTAGTTGAAATTGAAAGGTATGGAGCTGTCTCTTCGAAATACAAAAGTGCTAAATGAGTTTAGAAAGTTAAAAATATTGGAGGGATATCTCCCTCTTTTGAAGGATGGAGCTAACAAAATAGATCCATTGGGTAGAAAGGCTCCTCAATTAGCCACCAAAAGGAAAACAACATGCATTATTGATGAGTGGACTGCTGCCACTAGTAGCACCGCACTCCCATGTCGGGTTTAACCTAAAAGGCTAAAGGGAATCTTCTAAAGGCAATACAAGATGTACCATCACTCAAGAAGTCCCAATACAGGCTAAGTGGGAAGGTATATCTAAACCTAGGACTCCATCAATACTCGGATCATCTAGTACTAGAAAGAGGATGAGAGGATTCTTAGAGAACATTGATCCACAACTCAAATTGCATAGTGCCAAAGATAGAGAAGGTCCCGAATTCAAATATTTTGAAAGATATTTTTAAAAGGGAAAATTGATACCTCTATTGGTGAGAGGCAATGACATTTCATGTATAGAAATTATCCTTTCCCCAAGCAAGCATGTTCATAGGATCAAGGAACTAGAGGTGACTGATCAAACCCCACTTTCTAAGGCCTAAAAGAATCTAATTACAACATGTACAAGCAAAGTAGTTATGTTATAGCTTCAAACAAGTGTCCTTATTGCATCATCGGTACCACAAGAAGTAATAGTTACAACTCTATTTCCTACAGGGATATTAACAGGCTTGGATATGGAAGAAATAATTCATAATGTCCCCATATATGGTCATCCCATTAACACCATGGAAAAAAATAACATAAAGGGTTGGATGTCATTCAATTAGAAATGAAAGATGTGGCCAAGGCCACCCAACATCAAGAACAAATGACTGAACCAATTGAAGTGATGGATGTTGAGGCATATGAGGATACCCCTGCACCTGAATTTACTAGTTTAATACTTGAAGTACCTATAGTAGGAGAGGAGGATGTTTCTTAAATGAAAATTCATATGGAAGAAACTCCCCAACAACCAATTGTTGAATCAGATGTTCAAGATCAAAGTGTTTAGGTTAAAATTGTAGTACCATCAAAAGAAAAAGATCCTGTAATTCAAGAGATTAAAATTCAACCATCTATAGATGTTACTATATCCATTAAATATCATCCTTAGAAAAAAGGAGATAGTAAAGAGGTTGATTAACCACCTAAGATTTAAATCCTGCCAAAGAGATTTTAATAGAAACTACAAAACAATTGTTAATCTATCATAGACCATAAAAAAATGATATACCAGTTGATGAAAAATTTTAGTGGTCAGTGATTGGGTCTCACCCTACGGAAAAAGGAGAAGTAGTTAGAGATGGAGGAATTGCATGTTGAGCCCAAGAAGCAAGCAATGGAAATTGAAGAGCCACATGCACTGATTCCAAAGATTGTAGGAAACCCTGCATACACATCTAAGGACATAGTGGTATTTTCTAAACCCAAAAATCTATACAACAAGGATAAAATATGGGAAACACTCCCACACAATCTGGTGGTTAGGAACACTCTTCCAAGGAAGGAGAAGGAGATAATTTAGGTAGAAACAATGGATATTAGAAGTATTTTATTTTCAAAGCCTACAAGAGCTCCGAAAAAGGATAGAATATTAACTAAGACTCATGTAGATCAACAAAAATTTAAGAATTTGGAGGTGGATAACCCAAAGGGTGATAAACTAAAGAGTGAAATTGCATTAAGTGACTACAAATTCACACATATCCCATTGGGGAAGCCTATCGGGGAAAACCTAAAACAAGAGGCCACAATGGATTTTAGAGGTTTGTTACAAAAAGTTGATGAGGACAAGGAGACCAAGAGGAAGTTGAAACTGAAAATCAATACCTTGTCCATACACATGCGAAATAGATACAAACTTTTGATGAAGGGAAGGAAGTTCTGCTGCCATAAATCTTGAATTTTGAGTGCGGTTGAGAGGAAAGGGAAAATTTCACCGTAGTGGACAGTTGGAAAGAAGAACTATCTAAAAAGGGAATAAAATTATAGAAGATACGGTGAAATTCTATGCCCAATGGATGAGAGAGTCAATGAAGGAAAGAACTAATAAGAGATATGTGATGATGAAATGCATTATTAGGAAAGAATTCTTCCCAAAATTAAGGCACCGAATCAATTTGACGATTAGTTGGTAGAGAAAGGAATTATTCTACCCAAGAAAGAGGGGCCCAACACTAATATGAGGGAGCTTAAAATGAAGACCTTGAAGCAAGTTAATGAAATAATGGTTGAAGAAATAGACAAAATAATAGAGTACATGTGTAGTCTTATTTTACCCACCAAAACCCCGAAGTGCACGAAACATCACCCAGAAGAACACGAGCGCTCACCCGAAGCATGCAAGGGTACCGAGTCCCTCTTTTATGTGACCTCTACTAAGGATTTATCATGATGAACATATTCATATTCCATATTTATAACAAGCATTAAATTATGTTACAAAATATAATCTAGATCTAGATATTTAACTATTAGGCATGAATAATCAAACAAGAACCCAGCTTATATCAATCACCAATATCCGGACACAAAGATCCGTTAGATTAAGTACTGTAAAGCCCAAAAACTATTTACATACATATAAATGTCACTTTGATTCATGTGTGCACATATTCCAACAACATAAATCTAATACAAAAGATGTGATACTAACCTATGCAGATCATACATATATTAGGGGTGGGGTCTTTCCCTTCACTGCCCATTCATCCTCAAAATATGTTGTATGCTAAGAATAGCCATACGTCACTACAAGATAACTAAAAAAGCATGAAAGATTTCCTAATAATAAATATACTACAATTAACTTCTAGTTCAGATCTTATTATTATCTTAGAACTTTGAATGACACTTGGTATTCCTTGTATCCCAAAATAGACCTTACTTGAACCACACGCATTCATGTTCCAACCTTATCTTCAAAACCATGCATGACCAACACTCCAAATCTATATTTAGATCCGCATCCAAAAACCGCTAAGTGTTGACTCATTTTCATGCACAATCCTTTCTTGTCTCGAATCCAGTCTACAAACCCTATTCGCCACGCACGTGCTTCCTCATGCACCTTTATCTTGCGTTCTTCCCTGGTACTTAGTCATTTTATTTTCTCAACATTACCCCATACTTATTTCATTTCCATATGTGGAAATGGGTAATCTGATGTGTCCCTCCAAGAATAAAGAACCTTACATTCTCAAAGAATAAATAACACCAAAGAATGAAAGAATCTTATCACTATGTAAGGAGGATAAGAAAATTATTATTCAATGAGGCTTCAATAACATTCCATCCTTCCACCTCATTTGCGCTTACTTGAATAAATCCCCATCATCACACCGACTTTCTCAAATGTAATCTCTTTGCCATTGGCCTTGAACGTGTCAACCGAATTTTCCAATTGTTTGCTAATGTCAGTCAGTGCATCCATTATGTGTGTCACATGGGGATACAATTTTTTGAGCTTATTATTTATCGAGGTCGGTAAGATATCAATGGTGCCACTCTTATTATCAACCTCTGTAAGGATCCTATCTCATTCCACTTGATTTTATTTGTTTTTATCCTGGAACTCCTTTAAATTGGCCTCATGAGTGGCAACCAACATTCTTACCACCCGATCCTTGTCTTTAAATCTATCATAAACAACCTCTCCCATATGGGCCACAGTCCTTACTAAAGAAAGAAGCTTAGTGTATTGTGTTATGATCTCCTCGATTTGTTATTTCTCCTACGACTTCTAGAATGCCATAACTTCTTCAACAGACTCTAATGCAAGTGGTTTATTCTATATTGTAATCATGTGCATTAATTCCTCTAGAGACCGGAGAGATGATTCATACTTCTGTGAGGGTAGGGAAAAATTTGAGTGTGCTAGTATGATGGATTTTGCTATCAAGTCTTCCTTTTTGTATACCTCACATAGCTTCCTCTCCTCTTCCCATAGCTTCCCCTCCTCTTCCCATAGCTTGACCTTTAACTTTGTAATAGTTTGTTCCTTCCCCTTTATCTCCTTGTCTCTCTTGATAATTTCTTTATTCTTTTCCTCCATCTATTTTTCCAAATCCATTATCATATTATTCCTTCCAAATAATATTGCCTATACTTCCATCAATACTTTATTTAGTGCATTACATGTTTGTTCTTTAGTTATTTGCACGAGAATCCACTACCGATTCATCATTGCGTAAATCTTAGTGAAGCTCAAATATTAAGTAAGGCTCCCACACTTACCTCGAAATTAGGTTCATCTACGTGAGACTCAAATGAACAAGAAAATATATTTCTAGTGCGTGGGAATGCACTCTCATTTTCAAAAGATGAACAATAAAAGAGTTGGTATGTCGGTATCGTACTGCTAATGTGTGTGAAAACCTTGTTGGGATCTACATCATAGGACACAATAGGTTCTTGGGTGTATATGTGCACCTTTTTCCCATGCGAGCACCCGTCAAATACCTACTGCCAAACTTGTCTCTCCTCCAAGACTCCCACATTTTTAATTTTCTTATTCTTCTTCTTCTAGGCTACACTCTACCTCTTGATCGACCAAGTGTTATATGATACCAACAACTTCACATTCTACCAAGGTCTCTACTTCATGTCCTAGGATGCGCATAGTATCATGTACATTAGTTCCGAATTCTTCATCTCTAACATCTTCTTCCTCTCGGTCATCCTATGAATGCACACTCCACTCCTCATAAGATTCATGCACATTATATATAGGATGGTTCTTTTCAGGCTCTCATTCCTCTTTCTCTCCCTCTATTTCTTCATTCTTCAAGCTCTCCACCTTCTCAATGTGAGAACTCGTATTACCATTTTATTCTTCCTTACCGAGAGATGCTTCCTTGACTAGGGACTCCTTCCTTACTAGAGAATTCTTCCTACAAGTATAGGTACTTGTACTTGCACTTTACTCCTCCTGTGTCCATATGGTCTAGCCCATATACTTGCTCGGTTCCCTGCTTTTTGTAGGAGTGTCTTCATGATCTCTCTTCCTTATATCCACCTTCTTTCTTCCTACAAGGTACTCAAGGATAAAGACATCATCTTCTACATATGTACCCTTCTCAAATTTTGGTTGTAAATGAATATATACCCTTATTGTAGTTTTCCCTGCAATTGGTATTGTAATGGGTTTGAGAAAATGTATGTCATGAGAGACATATTTTTCCACATACGCATGCTTCTTCAAGTAGAAAAGTGTTTAGCACAGTGCACGATGCTCCTGATCAACTTCACTTAGATAAAAGCTCATTTTCTTGGCCTCCTTAAATATGTTGATGGTGCTCTGAAAATATTATGTTATGAAGGAAAAAGGAAATTTGCACCATGGGTTCTTGATTCCATCAGTCAATGTAAAATTGTTGGTAGAATGTAAACTCAATCTCGTCTTCCACCAAGGCTGGAAGTTTCTTTGGGATCCTCCATTCTATGCCAAAGGCATCACACATCCACTTGTACCATTTATCCAAGTGCTCCTTTTATGTAGGTTTCATAGTATCACATGTATATGTTGAAAAACTCTTAGCTAGGGGAGGGGTTCTCATTAGGGTACTCCCATATGTTACTATTCGGCCCATCGGTACTCCAATCTCAGAGAAAAATGGTAAAAAAAATATTATCATACATTATCTTGTCTCCATCTCGTGTGACATCAATGATATATTTTGTGATGAAGGAAGATATGTTGTAGATGGTCCACTATACAATCTTCCCGCATACATTCAACCATATTTTGTTAACTTGGGTCCATCATTCTTGTCTATCCAACTTTATAAGTAGACACATGACCATCTTCATGACTTAGTCATTAATCTTTACAATATCAAAGGCACACCCGCCTTTATTTTACTCATAATCCTTAGTTGTTTCTTTGACATCCTCATTGTTGCCCAAGTCATCATCAATTGACTCTCCAGTGCAAATGAGTCCAGTGAACTTTGAGATTAACTATGGAGTTATGCACATCCTCCTTCCCATGAAGTAAAAATATTCTTCATGTACACGTGACATAATAGAATGGTATAATCTCGAGGCTTGCCAAAAATGGTAGTTCATAAAGTTACAAAAGTGCATCATTCTTCAATGTATTCTACACTGAGTCATCATACACCGCTTTTCCATCTCCATTCTTTCACCTATGGAGTGAACTAACTCTAATGTTGTTTCCTTCTCATTTGTATCAGTTCAATGGTTATAATCACTTATAACCATTTTTGTACATGGGACACCTACTCCATCTCCATCAGTAAGCCATCTGGGTATTGCATCTTGGAATACCACTCCTCATTGAAACTCACCACTAAAATTGGTTTTCCCCTTCCCTTCTTCTTTGGTTAAATGGTTGTTGTCCTTTTTGGTTCCATTCTTGGTTGAGTAACTCGATAATTATATCCTATTATTTATTTATTTTGTTGCCTCTAACTTAGAACCCCACTCCTTCGTGCAATCCTGTAATCGATTCCTTAGTTCTTCAAATCCTAACTAGAGAACACTTCTTCTCACACTACACCATCCAAACCGACATAACTTCCTTCAAAAATCCAATTTTTGCATGTCCATGTTCGTCTTCACAATATGATTCATGAATTTATACCTTCGCAATTGATCATTCACACATATTCACAAGGATTCCCTAGTTCACAAGATATATTCCACAAGTTTTCACAAGGTAAAAATATCTTGCCCTAACCCCTATTTATATTTTTTTCACTTTCTACTGCATTAATTACCATGCCACCTATCACCGTAATGCCACAATAAATATTAATTCTCCAAGAACATTTCCTTCACACATCCAATGAACCTAACCTACGTAACCTTTTGGCACGTAAATTACACTAACCACAAACCTCCTTACGTGCGCCGAGTGCCAAAGTACATCAACCACTGCATCCTTTTATAAGTAGTTTTTTCCGCCATAGCCTACTCCGGCGTTACCCTATGTGTTCATTCATGTACGTGGATTTTTCCATGGAATAATTCTTATTATCACCTTCCTTGACACCCTACCATTTTCCAAAGAACCATTATCGCAATCGCTTTGCTTTGGCGCCCTCGATAATTAGGACTTCCATGCGTGCTTTTTTTTTCCAGTCCATTGTCAACATCAAACCTTATACACATGAATCTATTTGGACTCTTTACCCCACACTAAATGTGTTCTCGGTCCTCTACACATGAATGTAATAGATGGTAATCAACTTCGAACGCAAGCGCTTATTACACAAAACATAACTAAAATGATAAAACATAACAACATTGAAATGAAACACATATAAAGGAAATTTCACTATGGGAAACCTATTCTAACTAGTAATAATGCTTTATTATAAACACCAAGAATATTTATTTATAGTATACATTCAACCTACTCCCGTTAAAGTAACCGGTGTAACCGTGTTCCATCCAAAGACCTATAACTAGAAAGTGTCCAATCAAGTATGTAAGTCACAACATATGGTCCTAACCAATGCCCTTGGAACTTCCCAAGATGGTGTAGAAATTTATAATCATATAAAATAATCATCTACCCAACCTCAATCTTCTTGTTCTTAATATGTCGATCATGTCATGCCTTCTACCTAGCCTTTTCTATCTTCTTGCTCCAACGAACTATAATGCACCTTTAATCCAAATTTACATTGGTTTGTTTATATGATCTTCAAGGGATTTTTCATATACCAATCCTCCTATGCACGCAATACACATGGAGGGTAACATGAATTCTATAGCTAAAACAACTTTTATGCCAAACACCAATTGAAAAGGTGTGACCTTGTTCAATCTTTTATAAGTTGTCATGTATGCCCAAAGTACATAAGAGAATTTATCATCCCAATCCTTCCTTCCAACATCACAAATTTTTTTCAAAGTATGGTTCAATATCTTGTTGAAATATTCGAAGTGTCATTTTCCTATGGATACTATGGGGTTGTCTTGTGATGCGCCACCATAAACTCAACTAATAATATCCTAATAGTTTCATTCAAAAGTGTGTGCCCCTATCACTTGTCATACTCAATAGACATCCATATCTACTGATAATATTCTCCCATAAGAACCTTGCTTCTAATACAATAGCTACCATGAAATACTTTGTAGGTTCTACTTCCATCCACCTTGTAAAATAATCTTCACAAGTTATAATATAACACTATTCACCCTACACACGGGTGGGGAAATAAGACTCACAAACTCAATTCCCATTTCTCAAAAGGTTTTGCACTAGCAATAGGCATCAAAGGAATATCATCTCTATGCCCAGGCTTTCCAAGGTGCAAGGCCAAATGGTCACAAGCCTTGCAATACTCTATACAATCCTTATAAATTATTTCCCACTAAAGGCCTGCCAAGAGGATCTTGTGAATGGTGGCATTTCCTGCATATTGACCACCTAAAATTCCACCATGAGCCTCTTCCATGATGGTAGGGAACTCATGTTAAAGTAAACATTGATGTAAAACCTCATCACAACCTAACTTGTAAAAATTTCCACCTATCAACATATAGGGCGTGACATGTATAACAAGATATTTCTTCTCCAAGGTATTCATGCCTTTAGGCACCACAACGGTACACAAAAAGACTACATTATATTTCAAATCAGAGGGCAAGTGGTTCAACCTAAATAACTATGCATATGGCATTGTATCCTTAATGCTCTATACATCCTCACTTGAGTTAATCCTGGATAAATGATTTGGTCCTGAGTTACTTTTTCCTGGCTTCACAACAACTTTAAAGTTAAAATCCTGGAATAAGAGAATCCATCTACATATGTGCCCCTAAAATGGGCTTATTGACCAGATACTTCAACTCCATGTGATCTATATAGAATATAAATGGATTTTCCAACAAATACTACCTAAAATTATGTAGTGCATAAATCATCGACAAAGCTTTATGCTCTGTAGTTGTGTAGTTTTGTTCAATTGGGGTCAATTTCCTACTTGCAAAACAAATAGGATGATCTAAAATACCCTCTCCAGGATGTGCTAACATTGTGCCAATGGCCATGCTAGAGGCATCCACATGCACATGAAAGGGTTTGGTCCATGAGGGAAAATGTAGAATAGGCACAAAAGTAAGCCTTTCCTTCAATGTCTCAAACACACATTGTTGTGCCTCACCCCAATGGAACTTACCCTTGCTCTTCAATAATTCTTCCAAGGGCATGACAATCTTGGCATAACCCTTAATGAACTTTCTGTAGTACCCTATATGTCTAAGGAACCCACATAGTTCACTCTGGTTAGTAGGCTCCTCTAAGCCCAAAATAACAACAATATTAGCATGATCTACCAACAAACCTTCTTTGCATATGATATTTCCCAAAAGAGTTCCAAAGGGTGTAGCAAAAATACACTTCTTGATGTTGAGAGAGATTCTCAACTACCTGCACCTCTCAAACATAAGTCTTAGGTTATCACAATGGTCTTTAACAAGCTCATAAATAGTTCAATCATCTAAGTAAATCTGTAATAACTTATGTATAAAATCTTGAAATGCTTGCACCACAATGTGTGAAAAGACTACATGTGCATTCTTTAACCCAAAAGGAATAACTGTGTATGCAAAACTTCCCCATTTAGTGGTGAAATTTTTTTCTCTTGATCCTCTTTAGCAATCCAAACCTAATGATATCTAGAGAACCCATCAGTAAAGGAGTAGATCTTGCACCCGCCACACCCTCAAATATCTCTTCGTAAAAGGTGTGGGAAAAGGATCTATAACACAAGAAACATTTAACTCCCTGTAATCCACACAGATCCTTATCCTACCATCTTTCTTGATACTTATCACCATTGGGCTAACCCATTATAATTCCTCTATGGGCTTAATGATTCTAGATCTCAACATCTTATCTATTTATTCCTTCACCTTGACGTGCAAGCTAGGATTCATCCAAAGAAGGTAACTTCCTAACCAAGCACATACCTTCCTTTAGCTTGGTCCTCATATATTCATGCACTCCTTTCAATTTATGATAGCCTCTAGGTAATAAATCCCGGAAGTCATGCAACAATTTAATGATCTTATCAACCTCTCGAATCGACCAATAATCACCAATGATAGCCTACTTAGGTTCATATTTTTTCCAAATTTTACCTTCTTTGTGTTTATAGGATCATGGTATGCACGTGCCCATTCATATTCACTATCCATGACCTTGTGCATACCCATAGTGTGATCAACATATAAGTTTATGACCTCTTCATCATCTATTATATAAACCATCTTACCTTTTTCCTTTTCTAACCAGGTGCACCCAAGTTTTTCCTCATTAGTATCCTCTTCTTCAAAGTGTGCCTCAAGGTCTGATTCTCCCAACAACTCCTAAATGATTTCTTCAGCTTTTTCAATATCTCCCATAGTCAATCGCTTCATTATCTTCAAGGATTCATTCACAAGTGGTTTAGTATAAAATTAATTAAAGGTCTCAACCATACCTGCAATCAACTACATGTCCAATTCCCTATTGCTCTATTCAACTCTGCATAGACATATCATATGCATGTGCAACCTCACAAGGTGGAATATCAATTATTCACCCATAGTAAAGGTGGAAAATCCTCCTGCCCCTCTTTCCAGAGTCTCTCACACTTTTAAACATGGTGTTGAATAAGATACTTCCCATGAAATTTATAGATTTGACAAGGTGCATTACTTCTAAGAAATATAACAGAGAGCACAATTCTCACTTCATGCCACTCAAGAATATTATCTCTCTGTGTAATCCACCAAAGGCGCTGCCAACCCACCTAGAGTGTAAACCAACATATCTCTTATTTCTACTTGATCCTTCCACTAGGATTCCATAGCGTAAAGAAACACCTCAAGATTGCCTTTTCCAGTGTACGTGGGTACCAAGTTATTTCCCAAATGCCTAATAGAGTGCAGCCTACTAACACACGTAACTACATTCTTCATTTCATGTCTAACCATATCATAAGTCCCATGCACCCAATTTTCACAAGAAACACTTCTCGTATCACTCATATATTGTGAATCATCCCACTAAATTAATCCTTCCTTTGATTGATCAAATAACTCGGGATACCCGATGGTGCACACATAAAAAAATTTATATCCTCTTCACTCAAAGGTTCTACATAAGGCACAACCTTTCCATCTCATCAAAGGGATGATTACGTGCTCCTTATTATTTTCAAATATGATATAACCCTTATTGAATCGAGATCAATGTTATTTGCATAACACCAGGGGTGCCCAAGTAATGCTAGAAAAATATCTGCTTCTGCAAGTGCTAAGACTTCAAAATCACTAGTAAACTCATCCCCCTGAATTATAATAGTGGCATCTTTCAAAACTCCAACAGGCATGGATTTAGTCCTATTTTCCATGAATAACACATTCGAAGATTACTTGTAATGGTGGTCTCCCCATCTTTAGCCACGCGTCTAGAGTAAGAACATTCACTTCCACACCTATATAAATCAGGATGTTACTCAAAATTAACCCATCAAAAACTACATTCAACATGATATCTTTATCATAATCAATACTATGAGGAGGCAAGTTTGCATGCAAGATTTGTCTCCCATGCTCACCCTCAATGCATGGTACCTTTTCTCTTAGCCATTCCCCTAACAATGGAATGATTTTCTCTTAGCGCAACAACTTACAAACCTCCTTAATGTCATCCACATCCTGCTGGGAAACACAGTTGCATTTTCCTATTCTATCTTCCATGATTGATCCTTCAAGCATTGTATCTCACCTTACAAGTTCTTGATAACCTCCATAGATTCTTGATACACTTCCTTCGATTCATAGGGTCTAGGTACTTTGCATTTATCACCTCCTACTTTGAAATAACATACTTTTATTTGGGAACCTCATAGGCATGTGTAACTTCAACGTGAGTAGTAGCTAACACAGTATCATATCAAAAACATGTGCTAACATGGGCATCCACTTATCTCCCATAGCGCGTTGTACTCTAACCATCCTCATGCCCTTGTCTTGCTTATGATTTTTTCTCATGTTCTCATACAAATTCAGACACTCTTCATAATTGTGGTTCTTTCGAAAAGGACCAAACAATGTAATGAGAGCATTCATGCCTCTAATGATTAGGAGATCCACATGTATAACAAGTCCTATGGGGGAAATCACTTCTTCCACCTCTCGTGACCTCAATCTCTGAATCCTCCATGATATCCTCTACCTTGACCACCTTCATCGAGATCTCTTCATTATTATTTTCATTATAACCACCATTTTCACTTTTCTCCTTGGATTTGTTTGCAACATTGGTCTAGCGCACACCCATATCAATTGCTTCTTGAATTTGATCAATTAACCTATAGTTCTCAGTGTCATGAATGTGTGATTTTCAAATAATATAGTAAATTTACATGTTCTTCTTGATGGCACATTCCAAAAAGGGCACCTTCTTGAATCATGATCTAAATGGAATATTTCACAATCTAAAAACATGGCGTGCAATCGATCTACAAGGGAAGCTATTTTTGGTATGGCCCTCTACTTCACAATACATACACCACAACCCATTACATGTCTCATGTACTAAATTGGATGAAAAAATTTCTAGCTGCTTTGCCATAGAAGAAATATGCACCTCCAAAAAGGGACTCACTCCAGTGTCCACACTACCAATGGCCTCATCACGTAGAGTTGCCTCAAGAGATTCATGTGGATCTATAAAAGTCTTGTGTGAGAGTTCCCTCTTGAACAGGGGTTATCAAACCACCAACGAACCATTGTGCATGCTAACTAGGATGAATATCATAAGATAAATTTGATAACAGAGTTTTAAAATAGGAATCATATTCCCTTACACTTTCAACCATGCCCTATTTGTTATCCTTTAGCATACTGATGCTCTTCTTCTTAAAATCAAGTATGTGGAACTCTACTAGTAACAAATCATGCAACATGATGTAATCTAGACAAGTATGATTTTGATCAAACTTCCTATACCAACTATGAGTGTGAAACTACAACGTGGTTATAAACTGACTTGCTTTGCACTCTAGGGCTATAATTCCCTAGCCTACCATAGTATTTCACACATATAAACATGCTCCATAGAATCTTCAATTCCTTTATACTCTAGAATATGAAGGGACATATCATAATATACTTTTTGGGGTTGGTGTGGACTATCCCCATAAGATCTAGATCTTGTATTTCCTCATGTGTTCCCTCGACATCCATAACCACCAGATCCGCTAGGTCCCGACCCTTCAAATCCTCCTCCTGTGGTTGGTATTGTACCATAGGATGTGCTTCCTTGTTTTCCGATAGTTGTACTAAAATGAACTCCCACATTCTACAAAGTTGTGCTACTTCTAGACATAATACCAATGTTCTACGCACCCATGTTCTATGTTGATGATGGGCTAAAAACATACCTCCAACTAGACCTCCAAATAGCACAGAAGACTCCTTCCCCTCCATAGATGAATAAGCTACTTGGTTAACTCCTAAAATTGATGGTAAATTAACTCTATCTATCACTACTCTACTTCCCACACTAGCTTTCTTACTAATGACTGTCGTAGAAACTAGAAAACCAAGTGCAAGGGTTAGGTTTCCAAGTAGGATCAAATGCGTGCCCACGGTTCTCAATTTTTATTCAAACGTGCATCTATACAAATCCGAAGGGGGTTCTCTACCATGATTTTCTAAATGGGGGAGTTCCAAATTCTTTGGCTCCACATCTTCTACGTGATCTCTAAATCCTTCATGAGCCATCTCTCTCTGTAACACCATTCTTTCCGTAATTTCATGCTACTTCTCCAAATCCCTCTTGCATACCTCATTAAACTTAAGTCTTCTTTCTTCTCTCTAATTTGCTGCCACCTATTCCACCATAATTCACCACACCTACTCTTGCCCCATACGTGGTGGGGTTTAGCTAGCTATAGGTTTCTCTTGAAAAATAGGGTTACCATAAAGATTTTAAGTGCTAAAGGGATAGCGTGCAAAAAATATCCTCTCGGCTCGTGTAGGAATTGGAACTCAGCTACCTCTGGGAAGGAATATGTAGAAAATCATAATCCAATATATAGCTATTTAAGACACTACTCCACCAAAGTGATCTACAATGTGCATCTAAGGTAAATCAACATCATGCAAATTCGATATTCTTCATGTGTCCAAAACTAGGGTTCTATACCTCCAATTCCTCTATAATTCATATCCTACCAATCACTCATACAAATCTATAGGAAATAAGACAAATAATTTGAGATTGTGATAAAGGTTCTATTTAACCCACACACATACTTTAAACCGAGGTCCAGTGTTGTATCTCTGTGTAAACTCTTCCTCCAAATTCTCTAACCAACTTTCAATAGTGTCCAAATTGATCCGGTATGTTTCCATCATGCACCATCCTTGCAATGGATTCAAAAAGATGTCCCAGAAATAGAACCAAAATGTAGTCTTATTTTACCCACCAAAATCCCAAGGTGCGTTGGCACATCACCCAGGAAGAACCTGAGCACTCACTCAAAGCGTGCAAGGGTACCAGGTTCCTCTTTTATGTGATATCTACCAAGGAGTTAACATGATGAACATATTCATATTCCATATTTATAACAAGAATTCAAATATATTACAGAATATAATCTAGATCTAGATCTTTAACTATTAGGAATGAATAATCAAACAATAACTATAATCAGATTTACCATACAAAATCCATGCTCAGTTATATCAATCACCAATATCCAGCCACAAAGATCCATTATATTAAGTACTGTAAAGCCCAAAAAGTGTTTACATACATATAAATGTCACCATGATTCATACACACACATATTCCAGCAGCATAACTCTAATACAAAAGTGGTGATACTAACTTATGCAAATAATACATATATATAATGGTGGGGTCTTACCTGCACCACCGATGCATCCTCAAAATAGGTTACATGATAAGAATAGCCATGCGCCGCTACAAGATAACTACAAAATCATGAAAGCTTTCCTAATAATAGATCTACTACAATTAACTCTTAGTTCATATCCTATTATTAGCTCAAAATTATGCATGACGCTTGGTCTTCTTTGTATCCCAAAATAGACCTTACTTGAACCGTAAGTCTTCATGTTCCAGCCATATCTTCAAATCCTTGCATTAGTGACACTCCAAATCTACATTTAGATCTGGATCCAAAAATTGGCTAAGTGTTGAATCCTTTCATATGCAATCCTTTCCTGTCTAACTCCACTGTACAAACCCTATTCTCCACACGTGCACTTCCTCATGTGCCTTTATCCCATGTGCTTAACTTGGTACTTAGTGATTTTCTCTACTTAAAATCATGGATTATCTAGACTATAAGCTTGGAAAAAGGATGCCGGACCATGATAGATTTACCTATAGAAATTTGGGGTCATTTAGCCCAATACAATCTTTTGATCAATGCATCTCTAAGGAACCATTAAGTCATGATACCAATCGATGTTTGTTAATTTGGAGCACATGATTGCTAAATTATCAAATAAGGTAAAAAGGAGTAAGAGTATAATGTAGGAATTTGATCAAATGATGAAAGAACAAGACTTGATACTTGAGTTCCATGCCATGCCGATGAAGAACACATCATTCATATATTCGACATATTTGATGAATATAATGAAAAGGTGTTTGAAGCAAACAAGGATGATGTCTTGAATATGATACTACTATGCATGAGCAGATCTAAGGCTTTTCTTTTAAAACATTTATTCCCTTCTTTTGAATTGTTCTCATTTTTGTATTTTCCAAAAAATTTTACTTTCTTAATTTTACAAGTTCCAAATTATGTATGGCATGATGTATTAAAACGTAAATTCAAACAATAATATATTAGAGAAAAACAAAATTTAAGCAAGAAATAAATTGAAACATTTTAGATTCTTTGTAAAAGTAACGACATGGGGAATCTATAGGGCCCCTAATCCTTGAGATGTTTACATATATTTTGGCATATTTGCAACAAAGGGAAAGATGCAATATCAGTTTATAGTCATAAATTCCTCCTTGAAAAAGAATATTTCTCAACTCGACTATTTTTCCTAAATACAAACTCTTTAGCATCTTTAACTCCCTAAACAAAAATAATGACCCTAAGATTATGGGACATATTCGGTGGCCGTAAGTTCATAATTTTTTTCCCTATGACCTTCTAGGATTTGAATGAGCTCCAATTTCTTCTCATAAGAAGAAACTCGTTCCAAAATGTTTAAACCAGCTTTGAGATAAAAAAAATTCCCATGGATTTCGAGGATGAGGATGGCTTGGAAGTACTTGTAGGAGTAGTAATGATAGTTTTAGTCATGTTTAGAGTCGATTAGTATGTATAATTAAAACTAGACAAACCCCTCAAGCATTTCTTCGAAAAATATTGTGGTGCTTCTGAATCCTTTGGAGGTGAAGGCCCTAATGGTATTTTCTCCAGTGAGTTAGACGTTGCTCAATCAGTGCAGCCACTCTATGAGAAAGAGAAGACATATTATCCACAGGAACCTCCTCCTGAAAAATGTAGGCATCCACGGGAATTTCGTTTTCAACTAATTCATCTATAAAGAAGAGAGGAGATATGCAGATGGTGATGTTAGATATGGTGGGCTTGCACTTAAGCTAAAATGTTTTCAGCTTATTGGGAGCATTTTAATCCTCCCGGTGAAGCAGAAATGATGATAGTACATGACTTTAAGGCAACAAAAAATGGATTTATCTTGATCAATCTTTGTATAAGTGCCGCCATACCAACATGCGCTATTAGGGGCCCATCACATTCCTCTTAGTCTACACTTTGTCAAAAATCATTATTATGAATTCTTCATCTGGGCTAGACAAATAGAAAATTGAGTGTAAAGATTTTTAGGAATTTTCTTTCAAGTTGGATCCTAACTCTACTTATTCCATTTTATAGATAAGGATTTTCACTAACTTCTTCACACTAAAGCTCAAAGAAAATATATGAAATTATGAAGAGAGCGGTGAAAATTTATAGAATGGATTCTAATAATAGTTTTGCGAGAAATCATATCAAAATTAAAGGCCACAATTTTTTTAATACTTGCACGAGATGGAAATGGTGAAAGTAATTGGGGTCACTCAAAAAGGAGTCATTTGGATTGATTTACCAGATCACACAAAAAGGACATTCAGTTCAAAAGGAATAATAATAATTATGTGTATCCTGAAATGGATTCCAAAAAGGAAGAGATGGTTAGTGTCAAATCAAGTTACATTGAGAAATCAAAATAATCATCAAAGGTTTATCCCTTCTATAAAACTTGACTTTCTCAAAAGTGGAAAGAATTAAATTGATGCATAGAATAATATTAGCAGATGGATAACAATGACATGGCACCTCGTTCATCATAACAAGGCAAGGGAATACAAATCACACGTGACAAGCATTACCTATCAAATGGTTTCTCGACATGACATAATAGAAATTAAATGGTCCCAATGCAATAACTAAAGATCAAGTAATGCTACTCGAGTGGATTATATTCCTTCCAAAGATTCATCATTATAAAAATGGGGAAAAATAGTTTCTATTGGTTTAGGGATATTTCCTAGTTTTTTGAGGGGGAAATAAAACCATGAAAATCATTACAGTTGTATATATATATATTTGGGGCATGTCCTTGTAAGAGGTGGGGGTTACATTTTCAATTTTATTGACAAACATTGAAAGATACTACTTGTAAAGCTTGATATTGTTTAATGAGATACATCTTATTTGATTTGTTCTTCAAAATATTTGGTGTCAAGATGGTTGCAAGTGTACAACCATTGATAGACATTGAGAGCATATGTTTTGTGTTCCCTTGTTAATAATTTTTGGAAATTAAAATGAACTATGTATGCTCATGAATTTATCCTATTACATTCTAGGTGATGTGATTTAATTAATCAATTATTTTTCTTTCTGCAATATTATGTTCATATCTTCTCTAAATTACACCAAATCTTTCCTTCGTGGTTATATTCTGGTAATTGGGCCAGTGTTGTGTTGAGAGAATTATCTTTATAGTATTGTGCATAGTTTTAAATTCCTCTTTATAACCATTTTTTGAATGGATTTTTCGTTAAGCATCTCGAGTGAATCTTAGGCGTAATGGATTAGGAGCCATGAACATTTTATCATGATGTTAACACAAGCCTTTTTTTCTAATTTATTAAGGGTTGTATGGGATCGTGAATTTTTGGGTATCCATGAATGCAAATCTTCTTTCCAAGGCATTGTTTCAAATTGATTAAATGTTATTTTCATCTATAATGACATTTTGTCATTGTTAAGTTTTGAGAATTGTGTTATAGTCAGTTCCATCATGGTATAATCTCCCATCCCCACAAAAAATAAAAACATATTACCATCTTAATCCTACAAACCATTTCTATTTACTCTACTTATAAACATTTGTTAAGGAACTATACAAATCTCATATCCCCTACCAAGAGTATGCAAAAGCACATGAAATTTATTTTTGTCTATAGTAATCTGAGTCTATTTGGATTGACATATGCATAATTTAGTGTGACACCTCATGAGATTTAAGTGTTGCATACATGAGCATGTCCATCCTGGACTAATCTACATATTTTGAAGAAACTGAGGAATAAATATCCCATCATCCCCTCTGCATTTTCAGGTTACCTAATGGGTTTTCTCACCCTGGTCAAAGGCAGTACCCGAAGTAGAAGGGTAGGTCATCCCCTTTGTATGTGTCACTTAATCCCTCCAAATCCCGATCCCAACAAGTTTTATAGATATTCCCCTGGCTAAAAATGACATAAATCTCCAAGTCTGCCATCCTTGAAGCACCCTAGTCCATTTGTTGATGTTTTTAGGCCCCCGAAGGAGGTGTAAGATTGAGTACCAACAAAGGCCATGGTTTTTTTAATAGGTTTTGGATCATAATTTTCAACATAAAATGGAAAATAAGATCATGTATGATGGCTATCCTTATTCCATATCTAGCTTTTAGATGCATGTTCGATCAATAAGAAGATAAATATCCTTCAAATTTCATGATGAAGTATATAGAAAAACATATGGAAAAAATAGGGGAAAGTTAATGATTTAAATGTATTAGAAAATTGTAATGTTAGGGAAAACATGTAAGGTCAGATTTAGGCATCTAATGACTCTTATAGTTTTGACATCAATACCATCAAGTTGGACTACTCCTTTATTGATATAGGTATACTCCAGTCTTAAAGTATCAACAATTTTATTTGGGATGATGTAACTATTTGTAATACAATCAATCATGCACTTGTGGACAAATTGTTTGATAATAATTAAAGATTCATAAAATGGAGTATGCTTTGGGGCACAACTTACATAACACACATTGGATTAGTAGAGGCTGATTGGTATTGAATTCTCCTCCTTTTGAGACTTTTAGGGAATATTAAATCATTTTATCACTTCTAAGAGTAATTCCATTTTACCAAGTATTACTAGAGCATACTACATGGAGACATTGACATTTGTTTTTATTTTCTCCACAAAATTTAGTGGTGTAAGTGATGAATTTTCAAAATAATAGGCAACCCAATCTCTCTTTGGTTTTTCTATCATATTTTAGTATATTTTTGAATGCAAATCTTCACAATGGGCTACATATTGTGTACCTCGATTCCTTAGTTGTATTTTATTCCATACTTGAATTTTCTCCCTTTTGATTAGGTGTCAATGGACTATGAGTTGTTTTTGTATCAACATCAAAGAGTATCTTATTAGGGATTATGTAAACTCACTTCAATTTGATTTTTGCATAAAAATACATCTCTTACTAATAGACTAAGATATTTTAAAAACATGATGCAGAGTGTAGATATGGTTCTTTATCTTGACTTGGTTTCACCAAAAAAATTAAATTTTTAGTATTTTTCCCAAATTTATATGTAAAAACTATCGAGTCATGAGATTGTGTATTAGGATAACACCATCTCATGTCTTCATCTAGATTATTTTACACGGAGACCTTGTCTCCATTAGGATTGGTAATGATAGATATTGTTTTCGAGGAGGCTTAATAGGAGAAATATGACCTTGGTGATGAACTATATTTTTCTAATAAGCATGGTTGTAATGTTTATATGGTATATGAGTAGCTTGGGATTGTTTCCTCTTCCTAAAAATAATTTCATTAACAATATTTATGAGTAGATTTTTGACCTCATCCAATTCATTTGCAATAGTATCGAGTATGGAAACAAGTAGTTGAATAAGTGGTTGAGGATGAATTTAAACAAAGGGTTTTAGATCAGGAAATAAATGTGGAGGGTGTATTAAGGCTAACTTTACCACTTATATAAGAATTTTATAAAATAAAATGGAAATGTCATGAGCATCGGAAGGAACATGCCACCAACAAATTTTATCATGACTCTTATATCTAAATTCAAATCTCTTAACAAGGATAAGAAATTAGTGTGAGATGAATTTATTACCAAGATTGGAATTCTATCACATGTTCTATAAAATAAGAATTTGAAATTATATCATGCTTCTCTTGGTTCTCTCTTTATGGTGGTTAGCTGCTCCATTAGTAACAAGTTATCACTCTTATCTTGAAATTGATTGTCTAAATTCATCCGGGTATATATGGAATTACGTGGGAAGTTTTTATAACATATGACAAAATTATCTTTGAGAGATAATACCCTTAATATTATTACAACATCACTATGTGTGACATGGTTGACTAAGCAGAGGTGTGAAACATATTTGATATGATCAATGGGGGTTGGCCTTTTTCAACAGTGAAATATGGAAGGATTTTAAGAGATGAATCTAGGATATACTTCCTTACATTCAAAGCTAAACAAATACAAGTGTTAAATGAAGGGAAGGAATAATTCGATTGATGATCCATGAATAAATACAGCTAAATTCTTATTTAAATGATATGAGAGGAAATTCTAGGCGAGAAGAGTGGATTTAGCTCTTCGAGGGTGAGATTTCTGAAATATTTGAAAATATTTAATTCTAAGTCTCTTCTTGGGTGAAAAATGTTATAATTTAATAGGCTATCCTTCTCTAACACTTATGCTTATCATAATCCTTCTCATATTCTTGTAAGGTAACTATAACTTGAAAATTAGAGCATAACAGAGTCTCCAAGTACTTGTAAAGAGGTTAAAAACTAGATAAACTAAGAACACATAAAACGTTAGTTGAAAAATTATAAAGTGGGTATTAATATATCTATAAATAGTATAAAATATCCATAAAGAATGAAAAATGGTCCGATGGGCATCCTAAAAATTGTTAGCTACTAAAAATATGTACTCTAAGAGTACCAAATGAATAATGACATCTAAAAACAACAATGGGAATGCCCCTAAGTTGTGGAACCTTGGATCCTTGTGGAGACATCTAGAGAAATTTAGATTCTTACCCAAAATAATCTATGCTACCATTATTGTAATCATAAACTATTAATTTTAGGAGAAAAGGGGAAGTAAACATGAAACTAAAGATGGTGAGGCACTACAAAGTAAGGGGATCACTCTCTTTATACCTTTTAACAACATAGTGATTAAAAATTTACAAATAATATCTACACACATTATATTCACCAAGAAACATGAGGAAAGAAACTAAAACAATGCCAAAGGGCCAATATGAACCACAATTTAATTTAAATTAATGTTTAAATATGAATAAAAAAAATTACAGAATAAGAAAAAAGAACTAGGAGCCTTGTAAGAGTATAAAATAAAGGATTGATTAACACTCAAAAGGGAAGAGTAACTTTAAATTCTAATAGAGAAGAGAATTTTACAATATCCCAACTTTCTCTATATATAAATGGGAAGAATAGACATGAGAAGAGAGAAAGGGACAGATGAAAATATAATATGTTGGAATATTTTTGATTTTCCATGTCCCTTTCCTTTCATCATGGAATTGGAGCTCTTAAATGATGCACAAATGAAAAGATCCACTCAAACGCCTCTCGAACATATTCTAGCATCATTGTTGGAAAAATGATTCTCCATTTCTCTCGAATCATGGTTATTGATGATGTGGAAAAATTTCTAACTAAAATTATTCTCAAAAATATTTTGAATGTGATTGGTTTTACGTGATTTGGTTCCTCCATTTGAAATGTATGGTTCAAAATGTAAAATTCTAAAGTTGTTTGTCTTGAAGGGAAGTTATACCAATGACCCTAAATATGCATCTAAGTGTTAAATTATGACATGATGCTTTATCCGAGGACTTTTGTAAATTTCCATACACACTTCCCATGCTTTCATTTTATTTCTATGGTGTGATTTACTTCATACCCTCATGCTAGGTCCTTGAAATAGGCCTAATTGATCTAGTTTGCACCATAGCTCATCAAGGTTGTCATTTTTTTCACCATGTATACCCTTAAACATGTCCAATCATGTGTATCATGCATCAACCATGCTTCACTAGCTACCTCCTACCTTCACTTCACCTTTTCGAGATCACTTTGCTACATAAGCCTAGGTATTAGGCCAACTAAACTGAGCTAGTCTGATCAATTCCACTCATGTATCCTTATATTCATCCTTTTAACATTATTTCCACATCATATGCATGTTAGAACATGTATGACATCATCTTGGTAGGATCTCACATCATCACCTTTCCTATACCCATCACTAAATGCTTAATAAGTCGGGTTTCTAATTAGGTGTTCTCATGATCATGCCTTGTTCTGGAATTTTCAACCTCATTCCAAGATCTCTCTTTCTCTTGATTTTTCATTAATGTACCTTTTTACATTTGTATCAATGAAAATCAAAATCACATGCCAACACCACATTAGAAGCTATTTTCTAAAACACATTGCACACTTGTTCATCAATGAACAAGTGGGAGTTAAAACAAGAAATGCCTCTCCTGGCGCAAACTTTAGCCATGTTTCGTATAGGGACTCCTTATTTATTTTGAAATAAAAATTTCTATGTGTTCCTGGATAGTTCCAGGAGAGCATATTTCTTGTGCATGGGAGGGATTTATTTCTATTTAACATTTTCCAACAGAATAAATACTTTATGGCCACTAAGTTCTAGTACCTCACCCTTAGGACCTTTATTGGATCATAAATGTATTGTAGTTGGGATCTTTGTTGAGTTTGTCTTCATCATCTCCCTTTTTGTGTTGTTTTTTAAGCACCTCCTACATAATAGTATACTTTGCACCACCGGCTTCTCCTATGCTTACAGTCTCCTAGTTCTTATATCACCATCTTTCCTCTCATCCTCACACTCAACTTCATGCTCACTACCATCTCCTCCAACATTATCCTTAGTAGGCTCGCCACTTCCTTAATCTTCATTTCTATTCTTTCTTGGTTCTTCTTCATCATGTAAATCATGTTATTCATCATCATCATCATCCAAATTATGAATGACTTGGGGATCCTTATTATGTGATTCCTCTTCTTCTCCGGTCATCTTATCCAAGTCCTCTTCATCTTCATCTGTAGACACCACCCTCATTTTCTTTTTAGTGGGGTATTCTTCCTTGAACTTGGTTTTATTGGTGTGATATTAGGTGACTTCTGGATGGTTTAGAATTACTTTCACATTTTCCTTTCTCTTTTTGCTCATATTTCTTCTTCTTCCACGGAATTTAATCTAGGTCGGGATCCTCTTCCTCCTCATCTCCTTCCTCTTCCTCCCCTTATTCTTCCTCTTCTTTCTCATGAGGAGGGGTCTATTTCTGCCTCCTCTTTATTCCCATAATTTATTTTCTTTGTGGGGGCTATGAGAGATGAATATGAAACTCACTAAGTACCTTCCATACTTCAACTTTCGCATAAGGTAGATGAATAATTTGAAGGCTTTCTTCCCCACTATAATGGTTGTAAGACTCAGTCCATTTTTTCAAACTCTGTGGTTTCTACGTAGGCTAACTTTGATGGATATAAAAAGGTTGTGTGCATGGTGTAATAGTCATAATCCAAACCGTCCTTGAAGCTCATCTTTTATGCCTCTTTGATCTGATTGAAAATGATTTCGAAGTAATTTTCTATGAAGGAAAAGGGAAACGCACCTTATGCTACATTTTCCATTTGTAATCTTAAACTGCCTTGCTGAAGTCTTGGTGCACCGCAAATTATTCCTTTCCTTCAAGTAATGAAGGAAATTATCTTAATGCATGCCATTCATTTTCGAATGACTCACACACTAGTTTATAAAAAAATTCTACCTGGAGCTTGTATGCATTTTTATAGATCTCAGCGCATGTATAATTTGAAAAATTCTACGCATGAGACTTATCATCCATTGATTAGATCCACATTTTCTCCTAGGGACCATCTAGTACCATGATTTCCCAAAAGATAATTAATAATAGCATCACACGCAAGGTTATCATGTCACATTTCTCCACCTAGATCCTTGCTTCATCCACAAAACCCTCGGTAATGTAAAGCATGATGTTGTACATAGTCTTTTGTGTCATCTTATGTGCTATAATGCACCCAAATCCTATTTACCTATGACCACCTCTCTAATGCACCCAAATCAAAACGATGAGGTACACTACAACTCTCATTCCCGGCTTGGTGATGCTTATAACATCCATTACGTAATTTCATCATTGATAGTTAAACTTAATATCAATGGCATCTACTACCTCATCATCTTCTAAGTCCTATCCAATTTCCACCCCGAGCTATGCAACCCTTTAACTCTCCCAATAATTACATGGTAATGTGCATAATTCTTCCTATAAATTATAAGTACTTGTGAACACACGACATTAGCCATTGGTAAAGTCACTTGGGCTTCTTGAATAAAGGAAACTCATATATTTGGAGGATTCGAGCACTCTCTAAATCCTTCTACATCAAGTCATCAATCACCAACCGACCTTCAAATGTCCTTTGAACTAAATCCTTCATGATGTCCTTCCTTATTTCTCCATCACGGGACTCATTGCGATGGTTTTAATTGCTAATTGATCACTTTATTAGTAGAGATACCTATGGCTACACTACTACTTACTTAAGAGGGTATTTCATTTCATAGAACCAATCCTCCGACTCTTCATCAACAATGGGTTCTTTCCCTTACCCTTTCCTTGGGTGACCTGATTAACTAGAGTTGCTTTCTTCAAAGTGTTATTTCTTCTTCCCTTTAGAATCGACAACTTCAACTTCATAATTTTTAAATTTTGAACTTGCGAAACCTCATGCTCTGGTTAAAAACCTTGTGCCCTAGGTTCTAAATAAACTTATCCAACTCTTTATGCCTTTGGCACCGAACGCTCAACTCTTCAACCCCCTTTTCTTTCTTCAAACCTTGATTTTTTCCAACTCAATTATGTGTTGTTAGGAAATAAGGGATAAAACATATGGAATAATCTCTCATAGAATCACAACATTAGAAACTAATATGCATAAAATATTACAGATCTTAAATAAAATTGTAGAATAAACTAACACAACACAAAGAGATAGTATTTAACGTGGTTCACCCAATTTGGGCTATGTCTACCAAGAACCACTTGCTTAGATTTTATTACAAGCCACCACTCTCTCAATACAATACTTATATATGTTTGGAGCTATACTCAACAAACTCTATAGAATTCACACCTGAATTCAAAACACATCTGCAATGTTACATAATACCTACCATATGCATAAAAATCATATAAGTAGACAATCGCTTTAAGCGCTTTTACAAAACCATCGTATCAAAACCATGGGCTAAAATCTGTCCCATAAACCTATGGGTCAAAATCCTACCCATATGAGAAAATCACATTTCCTAGTATATCAAGCACATTTTAAGGCCATTTTTTTTTTTCTCGGGGCTGCACTTCCAACCCCCACTCGGGGCTTGGCCCGACTGGAACCTCGGAGAGAACTATGGAAATTGTACAAGACTCTTATTATATATTATTCAACACTTTATCACATGAAAATAGGCTCCATAACCTAACATGTGCCCTATCTTTCCTCTTCATAACGTCCTACCCTAATTTCACAATCCTATTTCCTAAGCTTGCACAAAACCCTAGTTCAAACATTTACATCTAAATATACCTATTAAACACCTTTTCCTTACACTTATACTTCCACCAATGGTATTCTTATACCCAAGTATGTTCTTAGTTTTTTTGAATTCTCTGGTTCGACCTTAGCTCTTTGCACTTACATGCAATTTTTTATTTCGTCCCTCTGTAATAGCTCAAACTCTTCAAATGGTAAGGTTAAAATGAAATTCACCCATTCCCTTTTTATAGCTTTCTAATTTTTTTATCTCATTAATTTTTCCTCACCTACCACCCTCCAAATCCTTAAATGTGCTTTCTAATTTTTCCTACACATTTTCCTACTTTATTTCACGTGAGGCGATCCTAACCTTCTAGCACACGACTACTCTCTAGGCTGCAGTAATATTTTCACACATCTTCCTTTGTGCAACACACCAAGTAGTCTATCATATTGTTTCCTCCCTCTTGTTACACCGCACAACCCTCTACGTGGTTTTCCAAGATCTGAGAAATTCCTTTCACACACCATCATCCTAAAGCACTTATGACACTTCAATTTTCTTTCACATGTCCCCAATTCATATCCATCAAGCACCCTTCTCTTATAACATCAAGCATACCCCTATATCAATTCCAACATAATGTTATCTCTTTTTCACATACTTTTACTTGTTTCACCCCACACCAAAAGTATGTGCGATCCTCTACACTTCAAACTATCGATAGTAATCAGCCCCTACACATGAATGCACCTATCACAACAATACAAAGAAAAATAAACATGAAAGGGAAATCTAATCTAAGTGGTAATACTTCCTTATTACAAACACAAAGGAATATTATTTATAGTAGAGTTTCAGCCTATTCCCATTAAAGTAACTGAGAAATATAGTGCCATCCAACTCCTGTAATTGACATGCGCCTGATTCTAGTATCTTGGTTACTACAAAGAGTCCCAACTAATAGAATTTTAAATTTCCAAGATGGCACAAAAACTTGGAGTCATATAAAAGTACCATCTTTCTAAATGAAAAATACTTATTCTTGATGTTCCTATTATGTCAAGCCTTATGTCGTGCCTTTTTATCTTTTGAATCTAACGTGTAATGTCATGCATCTCATCTAATTACATAAATTTTTCAATGCACTCATCAACTTCATGTTCATCATCCAATCCTCTTACATGTGCAATACACAGGATGGTAACATAAATTCCACTAACAACACAACCTCTGCGCCAAATACCAACTGAAAGGATGTGCCCATGTTTAATCATTTATACAATGTTCTATATGCCCAAAGTATGATTGATACCTTATCATCCCAACCCTTTCTTCCAACATCATATATCTTCTTTAGTGTCTAACCCAAGATATTTTTGAAAGATTTAGCAATCCCATTAGCTTGGGGGTTATAAGGGGTAGCTTATGGTGTGCCACCATAATTTATTCCAATAAAATTCTAATGGTCGCATTCAAGAAATGAGTTTGTCTATCACTTGTGAGGCTTAATGGACACCCATACATGCAGATGATGTTTTCCCAAAGGAACCTAGCCATTGTGGCTACAACATAATCCTTTATAGGAATAACATCTTTCCAAATTTTCAAGTAATCAGTACATGTAATGATGTAACATGCACCGGTCCTGCATGCATTGGTGCAATAGGTCCTAAAAAATAAATTGCCCACTTTTTAAAAGGATGCATGTTTGATATAGGCACTAACCCCATTTCATATCTATTTCCAGGCTTTCCGATTATCTAAAAGTGATTAAATGATTTTACATAAGCCTTAGTGTCCTTGTATACAATGTCTCCCACCATAGACTAGCTAATAGGATCTTGCGTGCGATCGCATCCCCGTATAGTGTCCTCTAACAATTCCTCCATGCACTTCCTCCATAATAGCTTGAAAATCATGCTCCAAAACACATCTATGTAATACCTCTTCTCTACCCATTTTATATAGATATCCTCCAATGATATGGTATAGCGTAGATTGAATAACAAGTTGATTCTTTTCCAATGTATTCATTACTTCTGGTGTAAGTACAATGTGCAAGAATAATGTAATTTATTCCAATCAGTTGTCACACGCTTCAATCGAAATTATTATGCATCTAGAATATTATCCTTAATAATTTGCATATCTTTTGTAAAGTTGATCCTCAACAAGTAATCAAGTCCTAAGTTACTCTTTCTTGGCTTCGCTATAACTGTGAAGTAAAATTCCTAAAAAATAAATATCCACCGGTAGATGTTCCTTGTAAGACCAGCTTTGTTGACAAAGTACTTCAATGCCATATGATTTGTGTAAAATATAAACAATGTGGCCAATAACTACTATATGAAATTATGGAGTGAATAGATCATATATAAAACTTTGTGCTTCAGCATTGTATATATTCTTCTCAGTTTGTGTTATCTTCCTACTTGCGAAACAAATAGGCTGATCATTATTTCCTTCACTGGTTGCACCATGAATTCTCCAAATTCCATACTAGAGACATCCACATGTACATGGAAAGGCTTGTTTCAAGAAGGAAATCACAAGATGGATGTAGTATTTAGCTTCTCCTTCAAGAAGGTCTCAAAATCTTATTATTGTCACATCCCCTAATGAAATTTTTTGATTGGCCTTCAACAATTATTCCAAGGGTGTGACAATATTTACATAACCCTAATGGATTTTCTATAGTAACCAGTGTTCCCCAAGAAAACTTGCACTTCACTTTGATTTTTTAGTTCTTCCAGCCCCAAAATCACTACAATATTAGATGAATCTACCAATAATCCATCCTTGCAAATAATGTGCCCAAGGAGAGTGTTAAAGCGGGTGGCAAAGATGCACTTATTAATGTTGAGAGAGATACTTAAATACCTATAACTTTCAAACATAAATCTCATGTTTTTACAATGATCTTTCACCAACCCATACACAAATAAATCATCTAAGTATGCCTGTAAAAACTTATGAATGAAGTCCGAGAATGCCCGAACGATTTATGATGCATGATAAAATATTTGGCATATTATTTAACCCAAAGGGTATGACAATGTACATAAAATTTCCACATTCAATTACGAATGTGGTCTTCTCCTGATCCATGCACCCAATGTGTACCTAATGGTAGCCTAAAAATTCATCGCTGAATGAATAGATTTTGTGCCCTGCGTAACGCCTTTCAAAATATCTTTAGTGAATGGGGTAGGAAAAGGATCTATCATACATAAAGCATTAAGTAGTTTGTAGTCTACACAAATCTTGATCCGAAATCCTTCTTGATACTAATCACCATGGGGCTAACCAACTCGATTCCTTCATAGGATCTATGATCCTTGACTTAAGCATATTGTCAATCTCCTCTAAGATCTTCTCATGTTGGTTTAGGTTCATCCTATAAGGCATCTTTCAAACCAAATGTGCACCTTCTTCCATGTTAATCTTAATCTCCCCAAATGACATATGTGTGCCATTTAGCTCATGATATCCCCTTAGGAATAAATCCTGGAAGTCACCTAATAGTTTAATTATATTCACAACCTCTGGTTCTGACCAATAATCTTTAATAATAGCCTCATTATGTTCATCTTCAGTGTCAATGTTCACATTTTTAGTCTTCATAAGCACATGGTATGCGCACCTCTTCTCTTCTATATAAATTTGCGTGTACCCTCAGTTTTCTTTATATCTATATCTTCAACTTCCTCATCATCAATGAGTTATACTATCTTCCCTTTTTCTCTCTCTTTCCATGCACACCCCAAGAGTGTGTCTTTTGTTTCAAAAAAAAATTTACGTGCCTTAGCCTCAATTTCTCTTAAGATTTGGACCATAAGTTCCTATGCCTTCACACTATCTCCTAAGGTGATGCACTTCATGATCTATAAAGCTTCATGAACTAGTGGTTTAGTGGAAAAATAATTAAAAAATTAAACAATACCTTTCATCATGTCATTTGAACTTGCAGTTTCTTGTTTCCACTCAACATGCACATAGCAAGCACGTGCGCATCCACATAAAGTAGAGTAAAAATTATGAACCGAGAGTGATGGTGGTAGATATTATTATCTATGTGCCCATTGTATTTCAAAATTGTGGGTGTTTACTAAAGAATACATCTTCCTATCATAGTCCTATATAAGAGAGGGAACATTGCATCGAGTAAAACTTGTTAAAAAGGTTACTTTATCCACACACCATACCAATAGATTGTCTATGTGTGTCACCCACCGGCACATTGTTGTCACATGAAATGTATAAACCATCATATTTTTTTATCTCCCTCATTTCACCACTGGTCTTCCATCATGCAAAGGAAAGATTCGAGATTTTCTTCACTAGTATACCCGGGTAATCGATTTTTACCTAAGTTCCTAATCATGCTTGACATAATGATTTGGGTGATTCTCCCCTTAACCTCGCGAACTACCATTTCATAAGTTCCATAGGCCTAATTATCACAAGCAACATTTTTAGTGTCACTGATAGATTATACATCTTCCTAATGCAGTACACCTTCTTTAGATGGTTCTACGTTTTTAGGGTCATGCACCATATATGCATAGATTCTATTAAGTTCCTCCTCATTCATAAGATTAATATAAGGCATAACCTTCACATCATCCAAGGGTATGAAAATGTGTTCCTCCTTGTTATCAATACTCATATATATTTTATTGAAGTGCAGGTCTACATTATTAGCATAACACCAAGGATGTCAAAGTAACACCAAGAAATTATCTTCCTCAACAAGCTCTAAGATTTCAAAATCACCTATAAATTTAGCTCCTTGAATAGTGATTGAAGCATCATTTAATACTCCAAGGAGCATGAACCTTGTTTTATTTTCCATGTACAACACATTAGAGGATGGCTGTAATTGTGGCCTCCCATATGGTTCTAGGAATCCAATGTTAGGACATTGACCTTTGCACCTATGTCAATAAGAATGTTACTCACCAACCAACCATCTATCACTGCATCTAGTGTAATCTCCTTGTCATATTCATGGTCCTGTGGTGGTAAATTTACATGAAGGATTTGGTGCTCTCAATCAAATTCTATGTGTGGTACTTTCTCTCGCAACCATTCTCGTAGAAAAGAATGATGTTCTCCTATTGTAACATTTACACACTTCCCTCATATCATCCACATCCTGTTAAGGAACTTCACTTCTTTTCACATGTTCTATCTTGTATTCCTACTCTTTCAAGCACTATATCTCTCCATGTAAATCCCTAATGACTCCCATGGTCTCACAATTGATCTCTTTTTGATGATCTATATATGGATACTTAATATGTATAACCTCCTCTCTCCTGATAAGGGGTTTTACTTTAAGAGGCTTATGCACACACACTACTTCTATGCATGTATTAATTAACATATGTTGAAGTTCTAGATCAACCATCTCCTTAGGTTCCCAAAGTGCTCATTCTTTGTGTGTTCCACCTCAATCATCCATGTGACTTTTTCCTTTTATTTTTTATTACACATATGGGCATAGAGATCGGGAAATCTATAACTGTATGTGCCTTCCCACAAGATACACATACCGATTCTTAGGAAACTCACGCTAATAATGATCTAGTGATCCACAAGTATAACATGTACCACATGCAAACCTTCCTCTACCACCACAACCTCTACTTTGATATCCACCTTGAAATCCATTGTCTCCATTATTTCTCCCTTCATTGGTATGTCACCTTATGCCCGAGAACTACCGCCATGATGGTCTATTGCAATCCAAGATATTACAAGCCTCATGAATATGGTTGATTAAATGACAATCAACTATATCATGGGTGTGTGCTTCATAAATCTTGTAGTACATAGAGATGTTATTTTTGTTGCACACTACAAAAGTGGACAATTTTGAACATCATGATTCTTGTGGTAGATCTTAAAAGATGTTAACAATGTGTGCACATTCCTATGTGAAAAACTATCCTTCGTATTTCCGTCCACTTTGAAATCAATGCACCATAACCCACTATGCATCTCATGCACCGAATTGGGTAGATAACTTATCTAACTTTGTATCCATAGTTGTTATTTGCACCTTGAGAAAAGTCTTACCCCGTATCTACACTCCTAATCACTTCATCACGTAGAGTTACTTCCTAATTTAACAAAAAAATTGTATAAACCCTAGTTGTAGAGTAACAAATGTAAACTATGGTCAATAACTACTAAATACAAGAAATAAGCTAGATAAATATGAAACCCCGAGTGAAAGAGAGGGAAATATTAACTTAGTTTATTTATGCCCGATGTCAAGACTGTATACTATAGAAACTAATAAACAGAAGGGAATACTATCACAAATTTACACGATAAATCCTAAATCACTCAAATGAACCTCAACTAGGGAACCTTGATCGCATCAGGCACCTGGGTGCTGGAGTCTGTTGTTGGGTGCCAGTGACTATGAAAATTCTAGAACCTAGAATTTTTAGTGTTGTAAGGTTGTCACTATAGTCGTTATTGGTTTCTTATATTTCATTGTATGATCATCGAATTCACTTGTAGCCTACAAAGAGATGTTGACATGCAAAACCTTAAAATACATCAAATATCAAAAATAAATATGAAATATGGGGAGTCATATTAACCCCAGTGGTCACCTGAATTAGTGAACTTATGACCAAGTGTTTCACTACATCTCAAACTCCATGTGGTTCTTATGTGTGGGTGATAAAATCATTCCCTAGGAAGCCCTTGTGCAAGTGCATGTGATAGTGGGTGATAACTAGATGTACTAATGTAAATATATGTGTGGATGGAAAAATGAACTTCCCCTTCCTATGAAGTGTATGCATAAAATGCAATCCCTTGTCCCTTGTATGAATGCTAGATGGATGCCTTTGATGCTTTTATATGCCTTTGGATGCAACCTTAGGTGATGATAATAGATGCTTAGAAATTTTTCCTTTATTTTGGTCATATATATTTCTATTTATATGATTCCCTTGTTTGAATTTCATAATTGAAAACTAGAAGGCCAACCCATAAGAAAATAAGATTCCTAAAATATTAAAGAAGCCCCAAAAGAGAAAGTAAGATGAAAGGAGGTTAGGGACGCCAAGAGGGGACAAGGGATCCGGGCGATCTACCGGCAAGGCATTGGTGTCTAGAGTCATGAAAGATAAAAATAAAGTTCATACTAGGTTTTTGGGTGTGTAAGACCAAAGAGAAAATAAGAAATATAGAAAAGAATCCCAAGACAGGATTCAATTACTAGTTTTCTCACTTAGGAATCATATGAATGCAAGTATGATTTTAGGACCTAGAAATTTACCCAAGTGCATGATTTTGTGTCTACATTTTCCCCACTTTATGTTGTTGAGTGAATACTTGATAACATAAAGTAGATAAGAGATGTGTACTTAATAACCATGTAGAGTGTGATGGCGATAGTGTGTCGAAGGGACAAGTGAAAGTGCAAAGTGATAAAAATGAAACATGGAAGATAAGAAAGAGGAAGTGACCATAGGGGTGAAGTGTAGTATGTCGTAATGTGTTGAATCGGTTATTTATATTGATGTAGGACTACTTATTATTGTGTATTAAGGAAAAACCTGCAAAATAAGTAGTCAAATATGTGTATATGTTTTTTTAATGAGTATGTAAAAGTGTGTAAAAATATGTAAAATGAAAGTGTGAACCTTATCCATGAAGAGTGAAAAGGATAGAGAATGTCTTGAACTACTATAGAAGAGTGATTTTTTTGGGTGATTTCACACCAAGTGCATGTTTTTTGGGTGATCTCATGTGACGATATAATAGTGTTGGGGAGAGAGGTATAGTTTTACTCTCCTTCCATGATTGTTTCCCCAATAAGCACCACTAAAGATTGTACATCCTAAGTTTAGTTTCATATTTTTCCATATTAGTTCCATTTATAAAAATGGAGAAAGTAGGAGATTTCATGCATTCTATATTATGAGGTGAATGCTTGATCATGTGAAAATACTTTGTGAACTGCTATGAGCTATGTTGATAGGAGAAAGTATATGTAATTACCTCTGATCATAAGCAACTAGGAAAGGTCAGGAACACCTAGGCGTTAGTTTCTATAGCTAGGTGGTGGTGTTTGTGCTAAACTGAGGACCTAAGTATAACTTTGGGTCATTCTGTGACTGTAACTCTTTTATGTTCCTATATTATGCAAGCATGTATTGAAGCTCTGAGATGCTGAATGGGGTGACTGATTCACACAATGTATGACCCCCTCATTCGGGGTACATGCAACGACACTAGGATAATATGTCCCAAGGGAGAGGACTAGATGATGATCTAAAATTGATGTCTTATAAGGGGGAGGAATGTGCATGGTAAAAACCAAGGCACATGTAAACAAGAAGGATAGATATATGTGCTAGTAGAAAAAGTAAACATGTCATAAAAAATAAGAGTAACAAGAAAATGTGCATACAAAAGAGAGACCACAAGAAGTGGGTTTCATACATGGGACAAAGACTCACAATGTCACAAGACAATCAGGATGAAGTGGCCAAAATCATACAAAGTTCATACAATACAAAAGACATATCCCGTAAAAAATGGCATATAATAGCAATCAATGGAAAATAGTAGCAAGAAAAGTATCGACAAACCATGGTAGAAAATAGTTCTGCAAGACAAATGTTGCACATGGAGCACCCGTTAACATATTAGAAAGATAAAGAGTATGTCAAATCTTGTATAGATTAATGGAAAGTAGTGTTCTAGGAAGAATATGAAGTATTAAATAATGGAACAATAGTACCTATGATATGGAAGAGTATTAAATGCAGATTCCCCAGGAGCCTTGGTGGGGACCGGTAAGAGGTACAATGTCAAGCATAATTGCTGCATGTAAATATCTATAGGAATTATGCATTCAAAAGTAGATAACAAGTGAACGTGCATGTGTATATAGAAAAGAATAATGACATGTTGGATATCCATCTAACATAGTAAGAAAAGTGTACATGTAACTAGTATAAACAAGCAAGAGAATGTATAACCAAGATATGTAGTATGCTATGAATGAGTGAGATGGAATGATATGCAATATGAATGTGATAGAGCAACGTGCCCCCTAATTGGATGTGTATGAGTATGAGATGAGGTTCATTTATAAAATACCCCTTAATAGTCAAGAATGAACCATATAACAAGAGTGTGTCATCGGGAAATGGTTTGAATTGTGTGCACTAGAAAGATAGATCAATGAAGCATAAAACATAGAGTGTAGAAGAGGATAGTATGATGTGTGAGAATGGAGTGCTAAAAAGATGTATCATGAAGCATAGTGTGTGAAATGTGTAGTGTGTGAGGTTCATGAATGTAGTATGCCCTCAATAGTCAAGTGTGAACCTTAGCACAAGAGTGCGTCATAGGGAAATGGTTTGATAATGTGTGCTAGAAAGATATGATCAATGAAGAATAGAGCATGAAAACTGTGAGTGATGTGAGGTTCATTTCATATTTAGACCCTCATCATTCGAGTATAAACCATGGAACTAGAGTACGTCATATGGAGATGATGATACAAAGTGTATCAAGTTATTTAAAATTGATGCTTTGAGAAATAAGAAGTGTGAAGTATGGAATGTAATAGTGGAAATGAGATATAGCCGAGAATTCTAGGAGTGGTGGAGAATGAACGTGATTTCCCTAAGTGTATGTTGTATATAAGAATCAAGTAACATCATTTAAGAGATTATCATTGTCATGGTCTAAATTAAATGGAGTAGCATCGATACAGTAAGAAATAATATGGGGTTGATCACATAAAGAGGCATTGAGGCAAAAAGTGTACATGCTCATTGAATATTCTTCATCAGTGAAAGGTGGTAGTGGACAACCATGTGTATACCGGTGAGTAAGATTTTATGTATAGCCAAGGAATGAATCATTACAAATAGATAGATGGATGAAAGGAATAGGAAATGTGATATCAATGTGATCATGATCCAAACTTCCACCCATGTAGTCGATCCAAGACCACCCAAGTGTAAGTGGAGAAGTACGAGGAGTGCGTATAACAAAGATTGATGAATGAAAAATGCGGAGGACATAATCAATAGTGATGCAAACATATCCATGATAGAGGTGAAGAGAATGAGGCAAAGGAAGGAGATCATCGAGTGTAAATACCAATTGAACTAAACCATCATGTGTGTAAACAATATCAAAACTAGTAGGATCAAATGGAATGTGAGGCCAATAAGATTTATTTATGGAAGGAGGTAATGTGGATGTAGAGTGAGATGAGTTCGGTCATATGACGTCCAATGTATGGAAAAACCCTTGAAAAAGTATCATAGCATTAGTGGAAGGAGGGGTTTCTTGAATTTATAGTCACCATGGCCAATAACAACAAAAATATCATTGAAATAGAACTCATCTATCTCTAAAGGAGTAAAGTTGAGATTATACAATGTGACATCATTAATTTCCACATCATCCTCATCATCGAATCATCGGTTTGACATTGTCATGTTGAATAACAATATCAAGGATATTAGTAGGAGCAGAGCTAGATGTAGGAGCAAGAGGATTCTCGATAAGTGGCATAGTGGTAACTATGGGAGTATACAAGGTGGGTGAAATTGTATCTGTAGTATGAGTGGAAATGGATGGTACACGTGTAGATGTGGAAGAAGACTATGGAGCACTATATTTTCCAACATCATAAGTACAAATATTTCTCTATGGAATGGGCTATGATGGGGGAATGGTCATAGCTGTAATAGGGTCTATGCGGAAAAACTTGAATGAATCTGGGTTAGCAACAATGGTATGTTCATAGCCATCATATAATAATTTAACTCATCAATGAACTGTAGAAGGGATAACATGCATTGCATGAATCCATGGTCTACCCAACAAGCGATTAAACTGAAATGATGCATCAATAAAAAAACCCCATAGGAATGATCCTAGGACCAAATTGTATATGTAAAGTAATATTACCAAGACATGTGTGAGTGGTGGAGTCATAACCATAAATGAGAGTATAATTTTTCATAATTAGATTATCAGTAATATCGCTTTTTCTAAGAAGGAGTGACCACATAGATTTATGGAAGATCTAGTGTCAATGAGCACATGCTTGATACAAGTAGTACTAGTGGTAGATGTGATAAGAAGAGGTGAAAATGGATTGTCAACAATAGATGGTGGGATATCCTCATCATTAAATGATATAACATGCGGTATATTTTTGAGAGACTGAATGAGATGTGTGAAGGCCACTGAAAAATTATTTCTTTCAATGTGAATATAGTGAATGGAATATTCTAATGTTTGATGACAATCAGTGCACTGTAATAAATCATAAAGATATATTTTTGTGGTGTATTCTTAAACAACTCTATGATGTCATAACCCTTAGAAGTGGTGGTAGGAGATGTAGAAGTGATAGGTGGTGGGATAGAAATGGGTTGAGCTATAGGAGGATGAGTGTGGTAAGTAGTGACTACATTGATAGTTGGATCAGCCATATGAGTAATGAAGCAAGGAGGATGTTGAGTACGAACTTGCATAAAATCAATAGTAGTAGTAACCATGCCGAAACCTTAGTTGGGGTGAAAGAAGGATAAGAAGATTGATCCATGAATTGAGAAGAAGAAGAGAGATTTTGATACATGCTCAAAAGGTAGGGTTTAAATGGACAAGTTAACTAAATGATTTAATAAAAATATACTTTTGTATAAACCCTAATTATAGAGTAACATATGTAAACTATGATAAGTAACTTTTAGATATAAGAGGATACAAAAAAATAAACTAGATAAATATGAAACCATAAGTGCAAGAGAGGGAAAGAGTGACTTAGCTAATTTACACCTGATGTTGGGAATATGTAGACTGGAGAAACTGATAAACAGAAAGGGAAGACTATCCCAACTACAAATAATAAATGATCCATAGGGATCTAGAAAAACACACCACTTCATCAGTTCCATCAACACCAAGAAGGAGAAACAAGAAAAGTGAAAGAAAATGAGGTAAAAGAGGTTTTGGATAGAACCATTTGCTCTGTGTAGGGGCGGTGGTTTGAACATCCACACCGTAGGGTGGAAATCCTAAAACCACTGCCCAACCAAGGTGGCGATCCCGAGACCGCTGGTCTACACAAGGTAATGGTCTTGAGACTTTCGAATAGAAAATGTGAATGGAATGTGAGTGGACGCGTTCTTGAAGTGCCCAGCCATGTATCTTCCCTTCCATGCCCTTTCACATCCTCCAGTGCATGGGAAGACATGGGAAGGCCTATAAATACATGAAAGGAGAAATAGAATAGACATTCAAATATCCAGAGAGATCAAGAAGAGTTTAATGAGAGCAGTGAGCAAGATCTTCAGTGCTGGAATGGAATTGTAGGAGCAAGGTGTAGAAATAGAGCAAGCAAGTAATTAGAGAGAAGGTTTACACTGTTTCTTCTTTTCATACTTATTGTAATCTATAATTGTCTATGTTAGACCAATAAAAGTGGGAAGAAAGAGCAGTTTCCCTTCCCGACTAGTTTTCCTCCTTGGAGGTTTCCAGGATAAAATTGTTGGTGTTGAAGTTTGAATTATTTCCTTCTCTACAATTTCCTTTCTATAGCACTAGATAATCAGTCATGAAGCTCTAATTTTCAAGAAAATATGTCATTTTCTAAAGTTGAAATTAGAACAACATAGTTGTGTGATTCATAGAGTTCCAAAGTAGAATTTTACGGATCATTTTGGTATCAGAGCTGATTATATATCCAGGACTATGGTATTCGAATATTTCTTGTGATTTTATATGATAGTGACAAGGTACAAAGGAGAAGAATTTTTACCTTGTGATCTAGATATTTCTACGAAGAAGTGGAAATAAATAATTTGAGCTCAAATGGAGGAAGAGAAATTGGTCCATAGAGTCGAGATGCTAGAGACCATAATGGATAGATTACATAGGAAATAATAAGAGCTTTCAGATCTGCAAAAGAAGGCTTCGGTTAAGCAAGATTCCATGGACTTGGTGGTTTGAGCACTAGCCAAAAAATTCAGTATTGGAAAGAGCCACGAAGAGGAAGGATGGGAAGAGCGTGAAGAGATGCCAATTGTAAGTGAGAAGGTAACATCTACACATACACATTTTAAAGTTAAAACAAAAGTGGAAATAAATAATTTTGAAGGACAAGTAGATATAGAATTACTGGATAAATGAATAAAATAGTTGGAAGTCTATTTTAGTGTGCATAATTTCACTGAGGCACAAAGGGTCACCTTTGCACATCTCAAAATGGAAGGTCATTCTCTTGTTTGGTGGGAAACCCATCTAGCCACTTGTGAGAAGAAGAAACATCCTATTGTCAATACTTGGAAGGGTTTTAAAGAATTGATTAGAGATAACTTCTATCCTATTGGCCATAAGACTGACATGATGATTAAGTGGCAGTACTTTAGACAGAGGCAGGCGGTCAAAGCATGTAAGACTACACTACAAAATTTTGGAGACAAGCCATGTTGCTTAATATGGACTTGGAGGATGAGGAAATTCTGACCAAGTATTTGGGAGGAATTCACACTCACCTTCGGAGGAAGGTAATCTCCATGAAGCCCAAGGATCTCAATGAAGCTTGTGTACAAGCATACTACATTGATGACGAGAAGAAGCAAGGAGAAATAGAGCCAAAGGGAGACTAGTCAATAGAACAACAGGACAAAGAACAAGGGAAGACAAGTAGCAAAGGTAAATGGAAAGGTAAACATGCCGCTACTGCTTTGCATACTTGTAAAGATCCTAAGAATTTCTATAAGAATTGTGATGTAAATGGACATACTGACGCCACATGTTGGAAGTTACATCCGGAATTGCACCCAAAGCACCGAACCAAGGATTCCAAGAAATCCATGGCCACTATGAAGATAGAAAGAGAGGTGGAGATTGAGGATGATTCGGATGTAGACAAGAGGCTAGGATGCATGGCCACTAACATGTACGGGGTAGTAGAAGAAGAAGAGATGAGTAAGCTATTTCAAATCAGAATCCAAATCAAGAAGACTAAGGTAAACACTTTAGTAGATTTTGGTTCTCAATCAAATTTGATTTCTGATGTGGTTGTAGAATAGCTTGGTCTAGAGACTTACGTGCATCCACATCCATACCCACTAGGATGGGTGAAGAAGGGTGTAGAAATACAAGTTACAAGGAAGTGTAAGTTTCAGTTTGGGATAAATACCCAATACATAGATGTATTAGAGGCTGATATTATTCCACTTGATGCATTTGATGTTGTCCTCAGAAGTCCTTACTTGTTTTTCAGGGATGTTGTGTTCACAAGGAGGGAGAACCAGTTCAGATGGGTTAAGGATGGAGCCAATTTTAACATCCGGGAACAACAAAGCAAATCAAATAAAACTATGGTAAGTGCCAACCAAGCACCAAGACTTATTCGAGAAAAATAATCAGTTTTTTTGCTTTCATTGGAAGAAAAACAAAATTAACATGAGAGCAGATATTTCTCGAACAAGGAATGGAGAATTTGGATAGCACTTGTAAATTTTTGCAGAAAAATCCACCACAAGAACTACTCATTCAAGGAGAAAAACAAACTTCTATTATGCAGTCACCGTATCTACCTATAGATTCACTGGACCTAACCGTGGGGAAGCAAGAAGAAGAGGAGATACAAGGAATGGTGGTGACTCAGACGGTCAGAACGTAATTGGAGAGGATTCAGCCAATCCATCTCAAGAGAAAAAGACAAGAAAGGACTAAACCACTACAATATGGGACCTTCGCCATACTTAAGCGGGTTGGAGAAGAAACCTTTAGGCCATACTTCATGCATATGCATGCGATAGTAAGTTACAAGAGATCGCATCCACTAATGCCATCTATGGATGAAAAAGAAGGAAAGATATAGAAGTTACCTTCCAAAGAGGATTGTACATGAGGCAACTCAGAGGAGGATGTAGCACTAGGACAACAAACCAGAGATCCATAAGAGTCTTGGCAGGTTGGATGAGAGAAGACACCAAGGTTGACCCAATGGTACTCGAATGAGCACCAGAGGGAGTTGATTCCTCTACCACTCCACCACTAAGCTTTTGTGGGACCAAAAGCCTCCTAAGTAGGGGAGGTATGATCCATAGGGATCCAAAAACACACCACTTCATTAGTTCCATCAGCACTAAGAAGGAGAAATAAAAAGGTGAAATAAAATGAGGTAAAAAGGAGGTTCGAATAGAACCGACACTCTTTGCAAAGCGGCGGTTTTAGAACTGCCACCTAGCTATGGTGGCGGTCCCGAGACCACCTATATGCATAGGGTAGTGGTCTTGATACTTTTAACAGAAAATAAGAATGGAATGCAAGTGGGTGCGTTCTTAAAGCACCCACCATGTCTCTTCCCTTCCATGCCCTTTCACATCCTCTAGTGCACGGAATACATGGGAAGCCCTAAAAATACATGAAAGGCGCAAGAGAATAGACATTCAAATATCCAAAGAGATCAAGAATCGAGTTTAATGAGAGCAGTGAGCAAGATCTTCAGTGTTGGAATGGAATTGTAGGAGTAAGGTGTAGAAATAGAGCAAGCAAGTAATTGGAGAGAAGGTTTACACTGTTTCTTCTTTTCATACTTATTGTAATATGTAATTGTCTATGTTAGACCAATAAAAGTGGGAAGAAAGAGCAGTTGCCCTTCCCAACTAGTTTTCCTCCTTAGAGGTTTCTAGGATAAAATTATTGGTGTTGAAGTTTTGAATTATTTCCTTCTCTACAATTTCCTTTCTATAGCACTAGATAATCAATCACGAAGCTCTAATTTTCAAGAAAATCTATCATTTTCCAAAGTTGAAATTAGAACAACATAGTTGTGTGATTCATAGATTTCCAAAGTAGAAGTTTACAGATCAATAAATCCTAGAGTTGTCAAATGAACCTAGACTAGGGCTCTGGACTAGGTCGGGGTGCCCGGCACATAGAGTCTCACTATCTTTGGGCAATAGAGTTCTGCTACTAGGCACCCATAATCTGCGAAAATGGATGGAACTTGAATTTTTTGGTGTCATAAGGTTGTCGCTGATAGTCATTGGTCGATCGTATGTTGCTAGATGATCTCCAAATTTTATTATAACCTATCAAGCTATGATGACCTATAAAACCCTCAAACTACATCAAATCCCAAAAAGAAAATATGTAATATGGGGAGTTAGACTGACCCCAACGGTCACCAAACTAGGTGAAATTATGACCAAGTGCTACACTACATCTCAAAATCCATTTAGTTTTTTTGTGTGTGATAGAATTATTCCCTAGGAATCCCTTTTGCAAGTGCACGTGATAGTGAGTGATAGATAGATGTACCAATGTAATTAGATGTGTGGATATAAAAATGAACTTACCCTTCCTATGAAGTGTATATAGAGAATGCAGTCCCTTGAACCTTGTATGAGCACTAGATGGATGCCTTTGATGTCTTAGATGCCTTTAGATGTAACCTTATGTGATGATAATAGATTCTTAGAGATTGGTCCTTTATTTTGGTCACATAGCTTTGTATTTATATGATTCCCTTGTTTGAATTTTGTAATTGATAACTAGAAGGCCCAACCCATAAGAAAATAAGATTCCCAAAAATAAAAGAATCATAAAAAGAGTGAGTAATATGGAAGGAGATCAAGGGTTCCTAGAGGGGACAAGGGCACCTAGGCACTGGTGTCTTGGCTAGGCATGAATGTCTAGAGTCATGAAAGATAAAGCAATAAATTTCAAACTAGGATGTAAGGTGTGTAAGACTAAATAGAAAATAAGAAAGATAGAAAAAAATCCCAACACAACAGTCAACTACTAGTTTTATCTCTTAGGAATCATATGGATGCAAGTGTTCTTTTAGGACCTAGATATGTACCAAAGTGTGTTATTTTGTGTCTACACTTCCAAGGCCTTGTGTGGATTTTGATGTGATAAGGCCCTTCGAAAAGGAGTTAACAAGCCTCCAATAAACCATTCCACATGTTAGATTTGATGAATATTATAGGATAGCTTAAATAGTAGGGTCTTAAACCACACATCATATTCCTCACACTTTTAGGTAATCCTTTCTTGATTTCCTTTAGCATGCTAATTATTTTTTTCTTGAACTTAGGGATGTGAAATTTAGGTAAAATGGCAATGCACAACACATCATAATTCACCACAATCTTATGTGGATCATATTTTCTATACCAATTGTGTGCGCACCCTGGAAGTGTGGTGGAAATCGACTTAACTTCCTTTCAAGAGTTTTAATCCCCTTATCTCTCCATAATAACTCACACTTATGCACATGTTAAGCTCCATCTTCCAAACCCCTATACTCTAGAAAGTGATGTGATATTTGAAAGAATAATTGGGGATTTTGTTGCAATAGTTGTTGTGATGGATGTTTTGACCCTTCTCCTAGAGTGGGACCAGATCTTGAACTAGAACCTACACCTAGATTTCCTCCATGCATTGGATGACCTGAACCATCTAAGCCTCCCATCATGACCTGTGGTCTTGTAGATGAACTTACTTGCATCCCAGTAGTTGTGCTAAACTGAACACCAACTATCTATACTATAGCTACACCTATAGGATTTCTTAAAATGGGATGCACACCAACACTCGCCCTATCAACACACTTGTGAAATTACCACCAAAAAAACTCATTCCAAACACCGTGGTGCCTATTGTGCTGCCATGTGTGTGTCCTTAATCTTTTGCACTTCTTGAGAGGAAACTAAAATATGTCTACTTGTATCTCCTACCCAACGTGGAGATCCTTCTTACTTGCCTTCAATATGATTCTCTTCTACAATAACCTTTGGATTCTAAACACATTCTCATGTGCTAGGTGTCCAGGTTAGGTCAAATGTGCACCCATAGTAATCATTCTCTCCTCAGACTCACTCTCATCATATGCATAATGTGTCTCTCTATTGCAATTTCCCAATATAGGAGAGGACATGATACTTTGGTCCCTTTCCTTCTATGGGGATTTGATCACTTCTATTAGTCATCATTCTTCTTGACCTTAGTGCCTCATCAACCGAACTCTATCACGTATTGTTATACCCGATTCGTATCTCATCTCTCTATCTTTCTTCTCGCTAGGCCACCGCCATCCTTTCTAAACCTCGCTTCCTACCCTTGCAAAGACAAAGGATTTTTAGCTTTCCTTTAGTAGGTTCTCCATTCCTAGTTCAACCATAAATATCTTGATAGCTAAAGGTGTCACACATAAATGGGATCCTCTTAGATCACGTAAAAACTAGAACTCTCCTTTCTCTATACAATAGTATGCCTAAATCATGTACTCTAAGGTATGGGACATCAGTAGATGGCATTTAGCGTCAGTTGAACCATCAGGAAATTCCAACCACCAATCATTCCAAATGAAGATTATTTCTTGGAACATCCGAGGCCTAAATGGAAACTCCAAGTAGAGAATCATGAAGGAGTTACGGGATTCTAGTAATCCTAGTACTTTGATTCTGCAAGAAACTAAGATGAAAGCTAAGACCCTAGAAACTATTAAAAAGAGTTTCTGGGATAACTCTGAAATGGCGGTTGTTGACTCCCAAGGAGCTTCTGGAGGGTTGGCTACTCTTTGGGATAAAAGGCACTGTACTGGTACGGTTCTCAATGCTAGTATTAATCATCTTGCAATCAAATTTGTTGCTATTGAGAATAATGGTGAATGGATCCTTTCTAACATTTATGCCCCTAATACGGTTAGTGGTAGAAGGAAGCTTTGGGCTGACCTTAAAACATTTAGAAACCAGCATTGTTCTGCTAACTAGCTTATTATGGGGGATTTCAACTCCCCACTAAACCTAGGTGAAAAGTATGGAGGTACCTCTAGCTTTTCCACTGGTATGGAGGATTTTGCTGATTTTATTGTTGAACATAACCTCTTAGATGTGGATCTTCATGGGAATAAATACACTTGGAATAATAGAAGGTTGGGAAAGGAGTTTATCCGTAAGATTGGATAGGGCACTAATTTCAGGTGAGTGGATTCTCGATCAAGACTTCCACCTCTCACCCTTGCCCGAGTTGGATTGGATCACAATCTAATTGCTTTAAACTTTCTCAATTGGACTAAACCCACCAGAAGCTCATTCAAATTTGAAAAGATGTGGATGGAGCATGAAAATATCTATGACAAGATAAAAGAATGGTGGGGATGGAATGGTGAAGGCACTGCTCAATTTAGATTGGTTCAAAAGCTCAAAAATGTCAAAAAGCAAGTCAAAATATGGAATAAAAGCGTTTTTGGTAATGTTTTTGACAATAAAAAAAAGTTAAAACAAAAACTTCAGGATCTGGAAATAAAAATGGATACTATGGGGAGATCGGCTGAAGATGAAGTTAATGAAAAGAATATTCTTTCAGAGTTGCATACGATCTACACAAGAAAGAGGAATCTTTATGGAGACTTAAATCTAGAGCTATTTGGCTTAAAGAGGGAGACAGAATACGAAGTTCTTTCATACAACCACTTTGAAGCACAGAGCTCAGTAATAGGATCTTAGAAGTTTCTAAATACAACGTAAATATCATAAAAGATCCCAATAGCATCAAGAAAGAAGCGCTTGATTTTTATAAAAACTTGTTGAGGAGAGGAATATCATTAATTCTCAAGCTATTTCTTTTATGTTGGAGGCTATTCCCCAAAATAAAATTGATGAACAAAAATTTAGAAGTATCACCAAAGAGGTCACACTTGAAGAGCCGCAAAAAGTTGTATTTGCTTTAGACGGGACAAGGCTCTGTCCGGATGGGTTCTCCATAAATTTTTTCCGTAAATTTTGGGAAATTTGTTCGAGGATCTTCTCGAGTGGTGAATGAATTCTATACAACGGAAATCTTTTGAAAGAGCTTAATAACACTCACATTGTGTTGGCCCCAAAAAAATGGATGCTAAAGATTTCAAAGAATTCAGACCTATCAGCCTTGTGAATGCCATCTATAGAATTTTTACCAAAATTATTACTACTAGGCTTCAGCTCATTATGAATGAACTTATCTCAAGGCAGCAGAAAGTGGCTTCATCAAAGGCAGGATTATACAAGATGGAGTGATTATGGTTCACGAGACCATACATTCTATGGAAAATAATAAAAAGGCAAATATGGTCCTCAAGCTTGATATGAATAAAGCTTTTGACAAGGTCTCTTGGGTTTTCCTTGACAAAGTATTAACAAAATTTGGGTTTCTGGAAAAATTTAGAAGAATTATTAAGGCTTGTATCTCTACGGCCAGATTCTCAGTGGTAGTTAATGGTGAGCCTTTGGGTTTTTTCACTAGCAGCAGAGGACTCATATAAGGGGACCCTATCTCCCCCTTGCTCTTCATTCTTTTGGCTGACAAATTCCTTAGTAGAACAATTGGCAAAGCGCTTAATGACGGGATTTTAAATGGCTCTAAGCCCACTTCCATCAGCAAGTTGTCTCCCACCAGCAATTTGCAGATGACACTATCCTTCTTCTTCTGGCGTCAGTCATTGAAGCCAAGGCTACCAAGGCTTTACTATGGCTCTACGAATCTGCTTCTGGGCAAGAGATCAATTATGATAAAAGCTCCATCTTCTTTTTCAACACTCCTGAGGAAAGGTAGCTTAAAATTGCTAAAATTCTGGGTTGTAAAATAAGTGCACTTCCAGCCACTTACTTGGGCCTTCCTCTCGGCACTAGGAAAGTCTCTTGCAAGGTGTGGGATGATTTATTGGAGAGATTCCAAAAAAAATGGTTGGTTGGAAAGGAGCCATTTTATCTAGTGCTGGTAAGTGCCTGCTCATTAAAAGTACTCTTCAAAATCTACCCATTTATGTCATGTCGCTCTACAAGATCCCCTCTTCCTTCAGAGATAAGATTGAAAGGATTCAGAAAAAAATTATGGCAAGGCATGGAAGAGAAGTTCAAATTTCACTTAGTGGCTTGGGATAAGGTTTGCACCCCGAAGTTTATGGGAGGTCTGGGTATAAAAGATATTGAGAAAATGAATGAGGCCCTCATTGCTAAAATGGGTTGGAGAATGTTGTCTGAGAAACAACCCTAGATTGATTTAATCAAAGCAAAATATTTAAATCATCAAACTGTGTACTCTTTCCTACAAGATGAGCACCTCCCTATTGTTCCATTTTTGGAATAATGCAGTCAAGAGCAGAAATTTCATCAAGCGGGCGAAGAAATGGAAAGTGGGGGATGGTAGGGACATAAACTTCTGGGAGGATAATTGGTTTAATGGCAATCTCATGGATAGATTTGGGACGGTTAAGGATAGTCTTATAAGCAAGTATGGCATTAAAATCAAGGACTATATTGAGGGAAATGGTACCAGCAAGAATTGGAAAAAACTTACTATGGAGAGAAATGATCTGATGCAAATTACTTTCTCCCTTCAAGATCAATTAGATCTTATTCCATTAAGTCAGCTGAATTCCAAGGATGAGTTGGTATGGAATAATTCCAATGATGGGAATTACTCTATCAAAACTGGATATAATAATTTTTTCCATAGTAGTCAAACAGAGTTCAATTGGAATAAGATTTGGATAACAGAATTAACTCCCAAAATAAATTGTTTCCTTTGGCTGGCTATCAGAGGCAAGATTCTTACCACTGACAACCTGATGAGAAGAGGATTTATAATCCCTAATAGGTGCCATCTTTGTAAGAAAGATTCTAAGGATATCAACCACCTGTTCATACATTGTGAGTATGCTACCAGAATATGGAGTTTTTCCCTCTCTAAATTTGAAGCTCTTTGGGTGGTGTCGAAGGATCTTAATCAGCTATGGACTCAATGGAACCCACCCTTTAGGCATTGTGTTGTTAAAAGGATCTAGAAGCTGGTTATCCCTCATTTAATCTGGAGGATATGGAAGGATAGAAATGATATTATCTTCAGAAATAAGAAGAAAAACTATAAACTTAGTATTGGTAAAATTTCTAATGGTATCAAAGAGAATATTTCCAGATTTAAACCCCCCAAGAACAAGAGATATCTTGAGAATGAAGAATACATTTTATCCAATTGGCATATTGGAACTATCAATAGTCGGAGCAATCCCGGAATAGCATTGATAGATCTTTGATTAAATGGCATCCTCTTGATTTTAATTGGTATAAGTTGAAATTTGATGGGGCCTCTAAGGGGAACCCTGGGATTGTGGCAGGGGGAGGAGTGATTCGGGATCATAAAGGTAATCTGATTGCTTTACGTATGCTGGAAAAATGGGAATTCAAACTAATCATTTTTCCGAAGCATTATCTGCTCTATGGGGCCTGAGAATTGCCCAGAATCAAAATATTCAGAACCTCATTATTGAAGGGGACTCCCTGAATATCATTAATCTCCTTAAATAGTGCTCATCTCCAAGTTGAAGAATCAAGGATTTTATCTCAGAGTCCATAAGTATTTGTCAAACTTTCAATAACATCAGGATCATGCATACTTACCGGGAGGGTAATAAATTGGTGGATGCGCTGGCTAATTATGGCATTAATGTTAACCACACTGTTTGGGATAATAATAGCATCCCTAAGCAACTTCAAAACAGCATTCATGCAGATTTCTATACGCAAGCAATATCTTGAGCTGAGTTATGATTATTGGGTGTGGATCAGCATCAATAATATTCCCACATGTGTTGACTTAAAAAATATATGCAAATCATATCAAATAATCAATATAGTGTGAAATATTTGGGGAATTCCAAGTGGAGTTACATTGATTTGAAAATCACGCATGCGGGCTGCACTGCGTCTACTAAAAGTTGGATAAAAATCTCTACGGAAACCGAAGACAGTAGTAATGTGATTGATGATAGGGAGCAGGCTAACAAAAAGGCCGTTATTCCCACATGTGATTTTCCGCAGGCTCAAATCAGCAGACACGTAGCCGTTCATGGGAAAAGCAACGGCTCTCATTTCCAACATTGCGTGGATTACAACAAAAAAGTACACCGACACTTTAGCACTCACAAGGATTTGGGAATTTGTTGTAAACAGATTAAGCACGGTGAAAATGGGGGTCCCCTTGCCAAATTGAGCCTAGTGCACTCCAGATGGAAGGATAATATTTAGCTATGGAGCATTCTCAGCAAAGGTGGCATCACCAACTTCATGGAGAAGGTTCAGGGGCATGATCAAAGCATATCAGTGCATTTTGTGAAGGATTGAAAGGAGCGGACTGTGGAATATGGGGGGCAGAAGATCTTGGTCAATGAAGAACTTATTGCTGAAGCAACCGGCCTTGGCTTGGAGGGCTACCGTTTCTTTAACAAAAGGGTCGATAGAGATGTTGAAGAGAGGATATTTGTGGAGGGATCTGAGAAGTTGATCTACGTTACAGCGGGCCTGCTTGTTAGCTCGATCCCTCCGCCTTATGATGAGGTTACTCGCATGATGATACGGTTCATTTCCTTGGAAGGAAGGTTTGTCACTGTACCTGCTAAGCACCTTATCTTTCTTAACCACTTCCGTAGGAATCGCATGGTTTGTTTCCCCCATTACTTGTTGAACTCTCTTGAGCGCTCCATTTTGGAGTTTCAAAAGCATACCCGGTGGTTCCTTTACACCAGGGGCTTATTTTGCTGCTACATAAATGTTGTCTTCTTAAGTATCCTGGTCTCCCATCCTCTCCTAGCTCAGTTCCCCCTCTGTCAAGTTCTCCGTTGTTGCTTGCCCCGCTTTCTCCATTCTCTGCCCCTTCCACCGCTACTGTCACCCCCGGTCATCCAGATTCTTCTTCCATTCCCCCTACTGCTTCCGCCCCCCACTTCACCTCCACCTCGACCAGAGTTACCAGGGCTTCTAGAAAGCTTAACCTTGAGACTCTTGCTGTGGGGAAGGGTCCTCATGAAATTGAAATTACACATGACCTCACTCAATATAAGAAGTGATAGTCCCCGAGATGTGCATATGGAAAGCTCTTCAAAAGTTTGGAAGCCTTAGAGGCTGATATGAAACTGTTGAAGGATGAGGTTAAGAACTTGGCAAAATAGAAAGGTAAGAGGAAGAAGGAGGAGGAGGTGGATATTGATAACAGCCAAATTGATGATATCTACAAGAAGTTGAACTCCTTAGACTCCCGTTTAGGGAAGGCCAAAACTCGACATGATTACAACATGGCCATCTTTAGGGTGATTGAGGAGTTCATTGAGCAACATGTCAAAAGTGTCTCCAACCTCAGCGGAGTTCCGGCAACACTTTGGGGTAATGATAAGGAAAGAAAAAGGACCATTGAGCAACTGGATAAGACTGACACTGCCCACATGACAACTTTGGGTATGTTCCATTCCTAGAAGAATATCAAGACCAACATAGACAAAGCTGCCAAAAAGTAGTTGTTGATGCTTTAGCTGTTCTTGTCTGTTTTTATGTTGTTTTTTTGCGGTCTCTCTACTACTTTTTTGCAGTGTTTTTGTTGTTTTGTCTTGTTTGGGTAGCTGTTTTTTGGCTACTTTGGGCTTCATTGTCACATTTGGATTCTGATCCTTTTCTCTCTGGTTTTCATTCCTATTCTGGCTCCTAGGCCATCTTTTGTACTCAATGGTATAGTCCCTTTCAAAAAACTATTTGCCAATAATAATAAAAAAATCAAAGAGTTTTTATAGTATTTGTGTCTCTAAGACTACTTCCTATCCAAACACCTCGATTAGCCATGTAAGTTGATAACCAATAGTATAATTATATCAAGAAAAAGTTGAAGAATGTCTCATAATGGCATCATAGAGATTTTCTTCCACCACCTTTATGCATTAAAGTCAAGTAAATTTCTATATATTTGAGAAAATGTATCTTGGCCATCATATATCCATTTCTCAATATTCTCTAAGGACAAACAAAATGGCATCTATATGCAACATCTTGGTATGATCAGTTGAAAAAGAGGTCCTGACAATGGAACTAAAATGAGTCTTGTATTACCCAATACAACTATACATGTTGGTTTGGCCCCTGGAACCGATCCCTATTTTTACCATATCTAATAAAAAAACTATACATGTTGGTACTTCATCCAAACATGTTTAGAAGCTCACTTGAAGCGAGCACAATCACTAGGTCCTCTCTTTGTTTTCTTAACAAGATATTAACATAAATTTTCATGATCATAACCATATCAACCATTTATTCAAGAGAATACATCATAGCCTGAAAATTCAGCAACACATACAATAAGGAAATTAATCTTCATACAGAATTACCAATAGTACTTGAACTCCCATTAAACCATACTTAGGTATAATAATCTTAGCAATCCATTAGAAATTATCCATGATGAACATAATTCATTACATAACAAGATTTTTGATTACATCTCCACGATTACGAGTCATTCACTAGACCATGCGTGCTTAAATAATGCTTACATACAAACCCAAGAGTTATATACCTAGTACTCAAAAGACTAACTAACACTAATATTTCCACATGAACTCTACTACAATGAGGCATCACCTATATTTATATGATGGGGACTTTCCCTTCACTTCCTTTATGTAAACCCTAATAATAGGCATGATTTAAATACATCTTGCATGTGTTTTCATCTCCTTCTTAACTATAGGTCAAGTTATAAATAGCTTTCTTTACTCATGCTTTAATTCCTATTATTAGCCTACTTTCATGCACCGTTTCTATCCTTGGTTGCATGTATTTTTTTCCCATTATATCTTTTTCATCTACCTCATGTTGTCCTATTTTTTTTTCTATTTTTATCCAATTCTACAAAATGGATAAGTCCTAATATTCTTCCCGCATGTGCGCTAACTTTTCCTTCGATTTGTGCATATCTCCATGCACTTTACCCTATTTTTCTTTCCTCCATGTTCATGTGCTCCCATGTTTTCCACCAAACACATATACACTCATTTGTCCTCCATGCGATCCTCCTATGCACAATCCTTTGTGCATGACTTATACTTAGTTATGTCTTGTGACTAACACAAATGAATCAATACAGAGGAAACAATTATTATTGTGTGATTTAATTTTTCTATAGCTCTATCAAGTTTTTCATTTTTGACCATATATTTCAAATGGAGAAACCAAATAATGCAAACCAATCCTATTTAGAATATTTTGGAGAATGTTTTTAATATCATATTGTTCTAGGTTTTTATTAACCATGATTTGAAATAAGTGGAGAATCACTATACTAGAAAAGATTATAGAATATGTTTGAGAGGCAGGTTGAGTGGATATTTTCAGTCATGCATAATTTAATATATCCAATGTCATGATAAAATTATGGGGAAAAACTAATAGATTCTAACATATTCCTTATGTTCCTCTCCCCTTCTCTCTTTTCTTACATATTATTCCATTTTCTATATATATCAAGTTGAGATATTGTAAAATGGTACTCTCTCCTGAATTCAATTTTACTCTTCCCTTTTGAGTGTGGAGCAATAATTTATGCCCCAAACCTTTGTTTTAGATTTATGGAAGGCTCTTAGTCACCTTTGTTAAATAGGTTGTATATATTTGAACATCAACACAAAGTTTATTTTTTTTATATTAACCCTTTGGCATTGCTTTAGTTTTGCGCTTCTTGTTTCTTGGTGAATCTAGTGTGTGGGGGCATTATTTGTATTTTTATTACATTTTTTTCTTCAAAGTTATAAGGAGAATAATCCCTTACTTCTTAATACATCACCATGTTTATTTTTCATTTTTCTTCTCCTTTTCTCCTAGAATTGCTAGGCTAGGATTATACCAATGGTAGTATATATTAGGTTGATAAGAAACTACATTTCTCTTGAGGCATACCCTAAGGAGACAAGGTCCCACAACTTGGGGAAATTCCATTGTTTCATCTAGACACCAATCTTCAATTTTTTCTCATAGGGTGCACATTTTTAGTGGCTAGAACTATATTTTATGGAAAAATCTACACAGTTCACATATTTTAGGAAAAAATGTAATTATGAATATACCATCGAATACCTACAAATTCATTATTGAAACATTTCATATTTGAAGCTAGGATTTAGCATTACAAACCTAATCCATAAAATTTGTGCAACACATAATGTTAGTAAGCAAATGTAAAACATGTGGGAAATAATGTTGTTTAGCTTTGTTTATGGAAGTTTTTTTCTTTTTTCAATCAAGGTTTACACCTCAACTTAATAATGTGTCAATAGAATGTGCTTGATAATCCCATATACTAGTAATGCTTTCCTCTTTTCCGGCCTAATTTAAAGTGAAAATATCATTAATAAAATTAAATTAAAGTACTATATTATGTTTTTTTGTTAAATTTGAGATGTAACACACCTTACTAAATCTAAAAACCTTAATAAGATTCATCCACTCATGATTTTTTCTCTTTCACCTACACATATGAAGAGAATTAGGCTATATAATTATCATTTTAGAAAAATTAACTTATGGTATCCTCTATTTTATCTATTTGTTAAACTTAATCTTTCACCTAAGTTGTGAATATAAGTGTATTCACCTTTCCTATCCCAAATATGAATAAAATTAGGCTTCTCAAGTGGTTTTGAAGAGCCTTTATAATATTTTCCTCTATTTTTTGGGTGAAGTTATCGTTATTTCTCTAATTTTATCTACGCTTTAAACCTTTCCATTGATTTTATTTTGGAGCATAAAACTTTCTCCCGAGATATATAAATAGAAAAGAGCGGATCTAAAAATGTCAACTTGAATCTTCACAGTATAATAAATTTACAAGTCGATTCAGCTACGATTTTGATTCTCAAACCAGATTAAAATCAAATCATTTGAAATCTTCATATAATACGCATTTGAATAATTTAATCTAGAACAAAATTTATCCTTGAAATTATTAAATTTATACCTTTTTCATGGATTTATACTTGTAATTCCATTCCCGACCTCTGCGTATGCTTGTGACAAATTTCAACACTATCAAAATATTGTGCTCGGTGGCTAAGGAAAAGTATCCTAAAATTTTATCTTCTTCATGCCCACCAAATGATGTCACTCCTCTTCCCCACAACCATATTAATGTATGTATGCATCCTATATGTGTACCATTGATCTCTTGTCATGTGTAAGTGTTGGGACATCTGGTTAAAGGAACTCCTATCAACATAAATATTATTTTGGTAGCCTATAAATTAAGGAAACAATGCCAAGGATGAATCTTTTTACCACCAACACATACCACATATATGTTGAATAAATGATTAATTATTTGGTTTTTTCATTGTTTCAAAATATATCAAATCCAACTTAATGAAATTAATGAAAGTAGGTAACATTAGTTACACAACATGTGGAGAGTGCAAAAATAAAACAAACAAAATAAATTATGTATTGTTGGATAATTGTGAATTATTTACATCAATTTGTTTAGGAAATATATTTTCATTCTTTTCCATCTAATATTTTAAATAGATGGGATGTGGCCCATCATATAATGATATAAATGATTCAAAAAATATTTTCAATTCATGTAAGTTTTATTTATTTATTTGGTTTAAATATAATCATAAAGAAAAAGCTCATAGATATTTCTTCATATATAGTAATATAATTTATTTGGGAATTAATTTTTAGTCATTACCATAACCATATTTCTCAATGTGTCACATTTATTTTTTTGTCATTATCCTACTCACATTTCTTACCTCATTTATTTTTGGTAATAATCATAAGGAAAGGTTCCATGGATGTGTCCCTTTAAATAGAAATATTATTTATTAGTCCCTTCCAAGGTATGAATAGTATAATTTTCACCAAATTAAAATAATTTGTTAGTTGTAGCCAATCAAAAGGTTTGAAATGCATATTATTTTAACAACTATATAATTTAGGACTCAAAATTTGTGGAATGTTCAATAAGTTTATACTACGTGATATTCACTTCACTTACTTTTATGTAAATATAATAATCATAAACTACTATTAAAAAGTTCCACCAAATGAAATTCTAATAAAAATGTCTATAAATGTATATTTTAGGAAAATTAATACTATTTTCCTCATTTTCCTATAATTTCAAGACTCTCTTGTTTAGGAAATATTCTTTAATCGCTACCCTAATCACACTTTATAGCCTCTTTCCTGTTGTCACATTTTAGTGACTATGATTACTTCTAAGTCATCTGTGAGTCACGCTCTTACCAATGTGGGATTAACCTAATAATAATCAAATCATATTTTTATTATATAGTTGAAGGCTTTCACTGGAAATTATTTAAATTTTGTAATTTTGTAGGGATTTTACTCAAGTTTGTTTAGTTCATCAAGATGAGCTCCATGAGTAGTCATTACCCTAATGAAATTCTTTTCCTCCCGTGTATTTGGTAACATTCAAATGGATGGGGGACACATCTAGCACACAATAACTATAAGAATTCGATAGCAGGGGAAAAATGGTGAATTGAATAAACCTCTTTGTGTTTATTACCTTCTAGCCTCTTTCCTCATTAATGCTCATAATAAGTTCATTTTTAATGAATTATAATTTTTTAAATGAATATAAAACCACCCATTTATGTTATCGAAATCTCAAGATATTAAAAACACCGAACATAAGGTTTTTTAGTTATTGATAATTTTTGGGTCATAATATGAATAACCATTTTAGATTCATATAATAAATTCCAAGACATAGTAAAGATGAATATATTACTTGAGGTATTATAACATATATTTATAAGTATTATAATGAGTTATATTTTTGGATTATGAATTTGTATAAGAGAATGGAAGGTTGAGCAGAGAAATGCAGAACATACTCATCTCGAAACTAATCAACCATTATGCTATTAAAGGGCCACTTTCATTTTTCGCATCACCCATGTTTGTATAAGGATCATTTCTATAGACAAATACCACCTTCAAATATAGAATTATGTCTTTTAATTAATGGCGATTTTGGGGTTATAAAATAAATTCTAAAAAAACATTAAATATTTTATCCGAATTGGGGTGGTAAGGAATGTATTTAGAGGTATTTAGATGATAATTTTTATAGGAATATGAATCCATAAAGAAGGAGAGAGGAATTCTAAGAAAGAAAAATGTACTCATCCCATAAATAATAAACTATTATGTTAGTAATAGGGTGACTTCCATTATGGAATCAACTCCTTTTTCATAAGGATCATGATATATAAAGGGTATACATATTTCCACATACTAATACTACCAACCAATGTGGGATTAATTTTTTGAATGAGTTGATATTTTAGAGTTGTAGAAGAAACTACAAAAATAAATAAATAGACATGTTTTAATTTAGGTAGAAATACATATATTTAGGGACATATGAATGAGATTTATGTTAGGATTATGAATCCCAAAATGATGATAGGTAAGGTTGAGAAAGAAAACATACTCATCCCACAAATAACAAACCATTATGTTAGTAAGACTAACGCTTCCATTGTATAATAACCCTCATTGGCTTAAGGGTCATGGTTTAATGATTTTCTTAGTGTCTTATCTAGGTTAAAGGTGCATTACCTCCATCTCAAGCGTTCACTGAAACAACCATCCATGGAAAACAAGTGGCAAGGAAAAACTCGTTAATAAGTTTTTTTATTCTCGTTTAACGATGGTAAGTCACCGATATTAAGGCATAAAATATATTGGATAAATAAGGTTAAACACTTGATCCAACATCTATCTTGTAATTAAGCTACAATCCTCAAGAAACTCATTGAAAAAAACTTATTGTTTGGAAAAAATTTATCAATGAAAAATTCAATATCCATTCACTTTAACAAAGTTACATTTTGATGAAAATAAAATGAATAATATTCAACTCAACACAAACATAAAATATTTATCCATTCAAATGTATTAATAACATGATATATATATATATATATATATATATATATATATATATATATAAGCATCTTGTGCAAAATAAGTGTGTAAGAAGAGTTACAAAAATAGAAACATGGAGTTCTATTTGATCTAAGAGGATCATCACTTTGAATCAATCAAATGGTATTCACATGTTACAAACCTTCATGCACACGGAATATCTCATCAAGAAATTTATGATGCACTTTGAATGAAACAAAACAGATGTCATACATAGAGGATATTACCCATTAAAGTTATTCTCCAACTAGCAAAAATGAGAGCAAGTTACACAAATATGAGGTGGCATGATGATATCTTGATAAGTGGATGAATGTAGCACTGACAAGTGGTAGAGAATGCTCAACAAAAATTTTATTTTTGGTTTTAGCCTCTGGTCTTTGACGGTCACTATGGGGTCCACACTATGTGTTGATTAGGGGCCCAACAACCGGTGGAATCCAATTTTTTCAAGAGGTAGACCATGGAACCTATATTCACATTATATAACAACCATTATTTCTTATATACCTCTTAGAAGACTCACTTCTAATGCAAGTGGGACTAAACTACATAGAATGGAAAAGCTCAATAATCACCAACTTGACAAGTCACATTCCTACCAAGTTCATGGATGAGTCACAAAACATCTCTACATCTACATTGTCACCATCAAGTCCAACATACCACACACAAATCATCACATTCCAACTAGTTAAGTATAATTTTGAGTACAAGGTAGTTCAAATATAAAACTAAGTGGTGAGCCTAGTAGATCCCAAGAAAAATTGTGCATAGCATGGCCAAAGTCACGAGTCTAACACAAAAAAAGAATAAAAAAAAATAAAAGTTCATATTCAAATGTGACGGATGTGGGATAAACATCCCATCTAAAATGCAAATGTCCAAGTAAAAATGGGATGTGGGGAGTGGGGTTTGAACCCACAATCCCATGCACAAACATATCAGCTTTTACTATCAATCCATGAGGCCCTTATGTTATATTTAGACAAGGATATACATTTTTATCCTTTAGTTATAGGATAAAGAAAGGGAAAATAGTAAAAATTAGAGAAGATACGAACCCCACTCCATCCCGGTAAAATAATAATCCCTAACTGCTCCACCATAAGCTTGTAAACACTACAAAAGGTGAGATGTTTTATTTAAAAGGATAACTTTGATATGTATAACCTCTAATTGGTAGAGTGTGAGAAAATTTTGGATATTTTTGTTATAAGAAAATTATTGGAGACTAAAATAAGGCATTCCTAGAGACTATGTAGAGATTTGTAGTGGACCAAAGAATTTTTTGATGTAATTTGTTGTTTTACAAGTTTTTACATCACAAATCGATTGGTTCGAAAGATTTTCGAACCTAGAGACATGTCTTGCATTAGTTGAACTCAATTAACAACTTGGTTTGTATTATTATTCTATATTTGGATAAGTTCACTAAGATGGGGGACCAAAGGGATGTCTTAAGTGGACACTTTTTTCTGAAAAATATATATTCAACTTCTATGAGTTATTTGAAATAGTTACACTCAAAATTGGAAGATGTTATAAGAACATAAATCATAACATTTTGAGTCTAGTTTCTAAGCTACTATTTTTTTGGTAATGGTTGATCAAGTGGGTTAAACACCTAAACCGATAATATGTGCTCCTATTTTTGTTAAAAACATAGTAGAGACAATGTCGGTCGTGGCCCCCATTTTTAGCACTATTTAGTATTTTTAAAAACCCTTTGGTAGAAAGATAAATAGGAGCATCTAGTTTGTGATAGTATTTTTTTTAGATTTTTTAGTGAGTATTTATTTTTATGATTTTTCAAGGATAGATTGTAAATTTTAAAAAAGATAGCTAATCTGTGGCCCCTAGTTATCTCAAAAATATCAAAAATTAGATTTTATTTTGAATATGTGTAGAATTAGTCCTAGTTTGTGACTGTATAATTTTTTTCAATTTGGATGAGTGAATCAAAAGATACACGATGAATGATAGACGTGTATAAATTCAAAAAAATAGCTATAAAAAAATAGTTAGAAAATAATAAGTATGGAAACCTTATACTAGTCAAAAAAATTTAAAAATCATATATTTAGAAAGAGGATAGTTTTCTTGACGTCGTAGGAAAATTTTTAATAAATGGGTTGATCATTTTAATGGGATTTTTAGTTGAGGAAGATGGATTTTAACATTTTTGTTGAAAACATGTGGTTTTTTGTGTTTTAGCAGGTCCACGCCTCAAGTTTGGGGATCCAAACCTGATCTAAGGAAAGAGCTTTGGGATTTGGAAAATTTAGAAAGGAAACGTGAGCGCGTTATAACATAAGCGCATTTCCTTTTTTACACATTCCATGCCCTGGAACATCCTTTTCCACCTCTTTCATAGGATTTCTATCCCCATTCTGCCTTTTTGCATATTCTTGTACATTCCTGCACAAATTTTGAGTAGTTAAGGTTATCCCCTACCCCACTATCTATATTTTTTCTAATCATGGGGGATAAAATATGACATAAAGACAAGAATAAGGTCAAGAACAAGACACTAGAGAAATTAGAAGAGGATAGAATAAAGAAAGTGAAGTAAATGTGAAAAAATTTTGAGGGAAAGGTACATCTATTATGTCAAATGTACCTGATGTTTTAGAAAATGATGATGAAATAAATAATGAAATTGAGGAGAATAATAATTTTTCAATGAGTATTGATAATGAATTGAATGATAATGTTGTTATGGATAAATAATTTGGTATGAATGATAATATTGAACCTTTACCTGAGATTCCAAATGTTAATCTTGAAATTATATGGAAACACTTGAATGAAGAAAGTAATATTGCTAATGAATATTTACGTCTAAGAACACATACTTCCATTTTGCATAGAAAACCATTTACTTAATTTAAATTGATGAAAACATCATAAAACCAATGCCTAACAAAATGTCTAAAAGAAATGTGAGAAGAAAAACTATGGAATTTTTGGATAATTACTTTGAGAATTTAAATGATACACAAAGATGTCAATTATTTCTTACGTTGATGAAATTAATCAATATGAGACCTACAATGAATACCCTAGGGTTAACAACATCTAATTTTGATGATAGAAATGCGGAAATTGTTATACATAAATCATACCATAATGTAGGTGTCAATAAATGCTCCAAAGATAGTAATGCTACATGGAGTGCACTTACTAATTGTATAGTAAGTGATAAAACAATTAATAAACACTTGATTAGAAAAATAAGTAAAGCCTTGAAGCTAAACAAAAAAACACTAATGAAAGCAATAGGGAGACACAAAAGTCTTGAGTCATCCAATAACACTTACTATTGGGAATTCTCTAGTAGACTCCCATAGAAAGAAAAGGATGCATATAATATTTGTTGGACCCCTATAATATTAACCAAGTATGAAGGCACGTGGGGGTGTAGGGTCCTAGTTATGAAAAGTCACACAAGGCAAAATCACACGAAAGAAAGAGTTAAGGAAGCACATATCTCATGTGACGCACAAAAGGAGGCTCGGGACTTAGTCAATTTGGGCACCCAAGGTAGAACACGTGAAAAGCGTGATCGGTAGTGAGTGGATAAGATGCCAACCTAGCGATAGGTTGGCCCAGAAAGAGCATGCCTCGGATGGAATCTTCTAGAAGATCATCATGAGATGGAGTGGAAAGCTCAGGCCTGGAGGAGCATGCTTGCATAAAGGACCACATTCAACACTTGGCTCCGGATCTGAGGGCGCTGGAAGGCAAGTTAGCAGTGTAGGAGAATTATAAATATAAGTACCTGTGAGTAAAAGATATATCTAGAAGTACGAGGTATAGTAGGTTAGAGAGTGAGCGGAGCTCTACAAAATTACTATGAGGGGATATTTGTATTCAGGAAAGAATGCACTAAGCATGGAGTTGTAATTTTTATTTTTTTGTTAGCTTAGTTACATACGTCCAGTGATATGCATGACTACGTGGTCTATCTCTCTGTGACTCTTTGTAATGAATCAATGAATATAATGAGGTTACCTATTATATATAGACATGGATATCAATGGTTTTAATGCACATTTCTCTCATATGAGTTCTCTTTCCTTTCATGCTATGTATGAATGCTTGTATAATTCTTTCTATCATAATGCATGTTCTAGATTTTGTTAAAGTACTTGATCTGAAGTGACTGCAAGGATCTAGAGGCCGTTCTGAGCCCTATGGTTCTTGTTTGTCTTAAATTCCCTCCTAAAAACTCTTACACTAATCATAGATGATGCTTCCCGCTAAACTCACATAAAAGAGAGACTCGTACCCACGCATGCCTCGGGTGAGCGATTAGCTTCTACTAGGTGATAGGCCGGCATGCATGGGGTTCCTTCCTTTTATAATGGGGTAAAAATGACTACATCTTGGTTCCATTACGGACCTCTTTTTGAAGTTGTAGTGGGATATAACATACATCATGATCTGTAATGAGTAATGACAGAGTGGTTAACATTGGAAAACATTGAATCATGGTTCAAGAGCACGGAGGATGAATTTTCTCAGAGATACAACACTGGACCTGAGTTTAATACACATAGATGGGTAGAAGAGAACCTCTACCATGATCTGTATGAGACCTTCTTCTGCTACTTCCCAGTAGAACTATATGAATGGATTTCAGCCTATACGTCTAGATCAAGTTGGCATTATGGATCACATGTATGGACCGAAGAAGACTACCAAAGGTTGCAGGATGCAGATCTGACATGGACCCGTGTTGTAGATCATTGGTGGAGAGGAGTACTGACTAGTTACACTTTGGAATATGCCATTTCCATGTATTCTTATCCGGAGGTTGTTGAGTTTAAATTTCTGCAGAACCTAGAAGAAACTTTTCTACGTGTTATTCCTCTAGCTATGAAGATATTGATGGTTACCATGAGTTTAGAGGCTTTCCCAATGGTCGGCTAAACCATTCTGAGCGCTGGGTAAGGGAGCTTAGGTGGAGGAAGATGGCAGATATCATGACAGAAAAGGAGAGGGAAGAAAGATGGCTCAAGTATAGTGAAGTGCGTGAAAGGGAGATTGCTAGATGATGCGAGGCTACTAGTGTGATGGATATATGGAGACAGACATTGCATGGGAAGGAGTTGAGGTTCACGTAGAGGACATGGAACCTGAGCAGTCTGTGCTACCCCATCTTGGCAAGCACGTGAGGGAGACCCTTCGCTTCCGTGAGAGTTCGCACGCACCGAGAAAGGAGATTTGTTGGTGCATATCTCAACCCACCCAAAGGTGATTGAGCCCTGGCGCTTGGTTTTATCAATCTAGGAAGAAGTGTTATTGACCTAGTTGATATTAGTGGAAGAGATAGATCCACCTAAGAGGTATAATTTTTTGGTTCCTTCTTCTATGGCTACACATATTCTAGTATTTGGAGGAGTCTTGGACAAGGGGCAAGTATACAAGCTTTCGGTCTCGCATTAGGGAGTGGCATGGGACAAAGTAGTGGTAGTGGGGCGCTATCACAAACCATCGGCACACAGTTCAGTGGGACCATGGGGGCACTTGGCACAGCTCCTACAGTCCTATTGACCCAAAGTGGTTTTGGTGGATCTAGTGGCTCTGGAGGCACAGGACCTAGTGGACCTGGTGGATCAAGTGGCAGAGGAAACACCGGTGGGAACCAAGGATCAGGCTCGGGAGGATAGGGACCCCAGCCACCACCTCAAGTATTCTTTGAAATGTCTCGCATTTGCCAGATTATAGGGGCATTGAGGATGCAAAGTGAACATGTTCACAAATGTGAGCTGTTATGGCACGCGAAGGGTATCACAACACCATAACGAAAGGCTACTCAGTTTGTGACCACATTACAAGGGCACACGCATAGCTGGTATAGAAAGTATGACCCTCATCAAATGGTGGTGGACTATACTACCTTAAAGAATGCATTCTTGGCAGAGTTCCACATTTCGAGTTTGAGTAGAAAAGCATTAGCACTTTGAAGGAGATTCAACAAGGAATGGTAGAGAGTGTGCGGGAGTACGATGCATGCTTTAAAACTCTCTTGTCTAAATTATCATATGATATCCATCCTTCTCAGCATGCACAATGGTTTGTTGGAGGATTGATCACCCCTTTTAGAAGGGCCTTGTCTCATAAGACTTTTATAGACCCACGCAAAGCATTGAAGCTGCCTTGCACGCCGAGGTCTATTGGTAGTATTGATACTAGCGTTAGCCCGTTCCTGGAGGCTTAGATTGCTGCTATGGCCAAACAATTGGAAAAATTGTCTGCGAACTCAATCCATGAGACTCACAGTGGTTTGTGGTGCATAGATTGTGAAATAGAGGGGCACGTTAAGGATAATTTCCCCTAGAGGATGGTACGCGCTATGACAGTAGATTGTGAGATCTGTCATGGGGACCATGATGCAAGTAGATGTCCCTTGCTGCAAACTGAATCAGAAGAATGTATCTTGTTATTACAAAATTTACACCTCCACAACCCATGATACTAAGGACTGTAGGCTCATTGATTATATCCATGAGGCCATTGATCATGGGGTGTGCCAAACCAAGCATTACCAGTGGTTCTAAAAATTATGATCGCCATTATGAGGAGCACACAGATGGAGGCAAACATGGAAGAGGTTTTCAGGAGGATTCCATGGTCGAGGTAACCATAGAGGAGGAAGGAGTGAGTTCCCATGCGTGGAACATGTTTCAACTGTGGATCTACAGAACATTACAAGTGTGAGTTCCTGGACTTGTTACAATGCTCATGGTGTGGAAAGAAGCATAAATATGAGGAGTGCTTGGAATTATTTGAGCATATGAATCAGCAGCACTAAAAGGACAAGGGTGCTACGATGGTCAGTATTAAGAAGGAAAACATACAGTGGATGCCCTGGGTAACACGGGATGAAGGTTTGGAGCCTGTCTTGGTAACAACAAGGGTAGAAGCTGCATGTGTAAGGGAGGTACCAAGATAGAAGACCCTGGTTACGAGGGAGGAGGTCATTCATGGAAAATATCTAGACCCCACACATCAGAAGGAGATATATCAAGACACCATGGATGTTATTCAAGCTTATAAGGGGAGATCCAGTGTCTAAAGGAGCAATCCATGAGGGAGGAACAAGGAAGGAGAGTCGAGGCATAAAAGGATGACCTAGATGAGGTCAAGGAGGTGTGTAAAATGCTAGGACAAGAGAACATAATTCCTTTGTTAGGATCCTGGTTGAGAGAGAAGGTACCACACACCGGAGAAGAGCACGAGAGATAGGTATTACACGTGAACCTTCCCCCTCACATGCTCGACTACAACAAGGAGATTACGTTGAATGCAGTTGTAGATGGATGGCTCCTCAATAATATCCTCATTGACACAAAGCAGGTTAATGTTCGACTTTGGATGCATGGCATCAGATGGGGAGACATGCATTACAGCCATCTTCGAATGTGTTATACATGGCAAAAAAACTAAGGCAATGCCCATCGGTGTCTTGAAGGATACAACTATTACTATCCATGGAGCTAAGTTTACTGGGGACTTCAAAGTCTTGGCACTCACCGAGGTGGACAATTTCCTAGCACTACTTAGGTGCCCTTGGTGTTACAAGAACAATATGGACCTTCGGTTCAACAAAGGGTACATCAGCTTTGAGAACAAGGAGGAATGGGTCATTATACCCCTGGTTGATGGGAAGTCAACGCCCTATATTAAACCATTGGGGGAAGAAGTTCTGGATAAGATTTATGTGTGCTCAATTAGAGACCCTGAGATGATACACCCTACTAATGGGGTTATCCAATTTGAAGATGCTCAGTCAATGAGTGATACCACCAATCTGGCATGTGACAATTGGGCGCATGGAACTTACGAATTAATGGGATGGTAGTTGAGAGGGTCGGTGACCAAGGTAACAAAGGCATGCACGGTTAGGTGCCTTGGAGGAAAAGAACTGCCCAAGTATTTAGGAGGATCCTTCCCTGAGATCTTTCTGCAGGAGGTAGAAGCTCAATGGAAGGATGAGAAGGAATGGAGGGAGATGTTAAGTTATGTCTTGCTTGGCACAATAGCTCGGTGGTGGGCCACACATTAGGAGATCCTTTTAGAGTGGCACGAGGTAAGAATTTCTCTCTCTGTCATGATTTTCTAGGAGCAATGTACCCACCATCATCAAGGAGTACCATGGGAAGGAGCCCACCTCTTTCCATATCCGGAGTGTGAACAAGTCTAGAAGAAGGTTCGAAGCTTTGCCACCATCCCTCTAGGTGCACAAGTTGTATTCAACATTACAGGGTTGTGTGCGCGCATGGTACATTCATTCGAAGCACGCCACTAGACAAGGAATTGGCAAGAGCTCATGGGGCTGACCTTATTCAAACCTTTGAATATCGGAGTACCAAGCCATCAGTTGATAAGGCCTTACAAGGTATCTAGTACTTTACCATGGGGGATAGTGTCAAGACAGAGGATAGACTATTGGAATTATTAGGTGAACCAGGATTGGAGGTGTGTTTTGAAGAAATAAAGGAAACATAAGAGTTACAACTTGAGCGCATGTTTGGAAAAAGAGAAGGGAAAATTGGTATATGTGATTAATGGAGAGGAATTAGAAAGCTTAGATGTTAGCCATTCTATAGGGATGTGCGAGGTAGTGGATAGTGTAGATGATCGTGTGTGTGCCTACCATGAGCCTTTAAAGATGAAGAAAGTTAACATCAGTTTAAAATAAGAATATAAGGAAGCTATTATTAGGGATTACTAGACAAAGAAGGAAGTATCAAAAATCATTGATCTACTACGTGAATTTGAGGATTTATTTCCATGTAGGTATCATGAGCTCAAAGGCATTCACCACTCCTTGGGGGAAATGAAGATAAAGCTGAAGGATGATGTGCACCTGGTCAGGAAAAGGCCCTACCAGATGAATCCCAATTTTTACGTGAAGGTTAAGGAGGAGAAAGACAAAATGATAGCTTCTGGGATCATTGAGGCAAGTGGAAGAATTGAGTGAATAAGTTTGATGGTAATCAGCATCAAAAAATATAAGCGGATTAGGATTTGTGTGGATTATAGGGAATTGAATGTAGTTTGTGTCATTGATCCATTTCTGACCCCTTCACTGAAGAAATTTTGGAAGGAGTCGATGGGCACAAAATCTACTCCTTTACGGATGGATTTTCAGGGTACCACCAAGTCCAAATTGCAAAGGAAGACCAGGAGAAGACAAATTTCACCACCGAGTGGGGAAGTTTCACATATACGGGCATGCCCTTTGCGTTGAAGAATACGCCCGTTGTCTTTTCACACATAGTGGTGCATGCATTCCAAGACTTCATCCATAAGTTTCTTCAGTCTATTTGGATGACTAAATAGTATATGGTCCTAGTTAAAGACCATTATGACAATTTGAGGTTAATGTTTGAGAGGTGTAGGCAATTGAGGATATCCCTCAACATTAAGAAATGTGTGTTTACTACACCCTTTGGGACTTTATTGGGGCATATCATATGTAAGGAGGGCTTACTGGCAGATCCTGCTAAAGTTGCAGTTATTATGGGGTTAAGGGAGCTTACTACCCAGAGCGTAGTGCGTGGATTCCTTGGGCATGCAGGCTATTACCAAAATTCATTAAGGGATATTCCAATATCGCCACGTCATTAGAGGAGCTGCTTAGACATAAAAGTGCCTTCCATTGGGGAGAGGCACAAAGAGAGGGCGTTTGATACATTAAAAGATAGGCTTATTACCGCACCTATTTTACGGTTTCCCTCTTGGGACAAGCCCTTTCATGTTCATGTAGATGCCTCAGGGACTACCATTAGAGAAGTGTTTGCATAGCCAGGTGAAGGGATTGTTGATCATCCTCTCTATTTTGCAAGTAGGAAGCTGATACCAATAGAGAAGAATTATACCACAACCAAGCACAAGGCATTGTCAATGATTTACGCGCTCTTCAATTTTAGGTAGTATCTATTAGCAACACCCTTTTTGTTTTACACCGACCACATGGCATTGAATTATTTAGTAAACAAGCATGTTCTGCAAGGGTGCATCTGTCAATGGGTGTTGTTGTTTCAAGATTTTGAATTCACCGTTGTAGTAAAACCTAGGAAAAGCAACTGTGGGCCTGATCATCTATCAAGAATTGATTCAGGGAGGATGCGTAGAGTATTGAGGAAGCAATGCTAGACGCGCAACTATTTAGGTTGTGGCACGCTCCTTGGATTTAGAGGAGATTGTAGTATTCTTAAAGGAAGGTGTGGCACCGGATGGAATGAAGGCATTGGAAAAAAGTAGTTGGCCATACACGTCGTGCCCTTACATGTTAATCAATGGAGACTTATACAAGTTGGGACGTGATGAAGTTTTGTGCAAGTGTGTCTTAGAGCATGAATGCCTAGCCATCATGGAGGAAGCACATGGAGGAAGTGCGGGTGGGCATTATGCAAGTGATGCCACCACGCGCAAGATATTAATGGCATGTTTATGGTGGGAAACCTTGTACAAGGATTGTAGAGATTATTATAAAGTGTGTGACCATTATCAATGCATTGGCAAACCAAGAAGGAGAGATGAAATGCCTTTACACCCTATTCCTAGCATAGAACCTTTTGAAAAGTGGGCGATAGACTTTTTAGGACCTATTGCACCAGCGGCAAGTGTGGAGGACTGGGTCACATTATGTCATCACTTGCATAGATTATCTCACAAGGTGGGTAGAGGCAGCCCCAACTAAAGATTACACGATGAAGCAACGTCAAAGAAGGTTCTTGTGGGAAAACATTATCATGAGGTATGGATGCCCTTTGATTCTGACCAGTGATAGGGGTACGCATTTCTTGAATGAGACAATGAGGATCCTATTATCTGAGTTCATCGTGGCTCTTCACAAGACTACGCCCTATCACCCATAAGAAAATGGAACCATGGAAGCATTCAACAAAATACTGAGTCATACCTTGACCAAGATTTGTGATGTCGGAAGACTTGATTGGGATGACAAAGTATCGACAGTATTATGGGCTTACAGGACAATGTATAAAAGACTAAACAAAGCCACACCTTTTCAATTGGTGTTTGCGCAGAAGTTGTTTTTCCGGTTGAATTTATGTTTCCTTCTCTACGAATAGTGCGTGTAGGAGGGTTAGCCGATGAACAAGCACTGGAAGAAATAATTGAGGAGCTAATGAAACTAGATGAGAGATGATCACTTGCCCGATGGAGCCAAACAAAGCAAAAAGGAAAAGCAAAAGGCTTGGCATGATCGCCATATTAGAAACAAGAAGTTTGAGGTTGGGTAGATGGTGTTATTATATGATTCTAAGTTTCTGCACCATCCTAGGAAGTTGAAAGTCCATTGGTTGGGTCCTTACACAATCTCATACATCCTTGATTCGGGTGCATTCCAGCTTCAAGTGTTGGATGGGACGAAGTTGCTTGGACACTTTAATGGTAGTAGGCTGAAGCCCTACTATAAATAAGTCTTCTTGGTGTTTGTAAAATAAGGTAGTTTTTCCAATTAGTTTAGAAGTTTCCTTTATGTTTTTTCCCTTTCGCATTGTTGTTTTGTTTTGCACCTTGGGTACCGATAACCTTATTGCTATTTTTGGAGAATTTGTGAGTGCAAAGGACCGGGCATCGCTTTAAGTGTGGGGTGGAGAAAGGTGAAGAAGTGCATGATCAAAGTACCAAGGAAGTTGTGTTGAAAATCCTTGTTGAGTAGCCAGGTTGAAAGAGGTATATAAAAAGGAAGATGGAAGAATCGTTGGTGCCAGGGTAAAGCTACTTGTAGATCCCACATACTGAGGAGGAGAAAATGCATTTGAAAGCAACACAAGGTAGGCAAGAGCAAGGATCAAGACAAAAGAATTGCCTTCGATGCGGGTTAACGTTACGTGCGCACAAGAGTCTCATGTCAGTTAGATTAGATTGCATACTAGAAGGTTGGAGGAGCTTCGCGCAAGTGAAGGCGCTAAAGATGGGCTTTGTTTGAAAAAGCCGTATTAAATGAGAAAATTACAGTGGTAGTAGTAAATTAGCATTTAATGTTTAGAAAAGATAAAAACTATAAGTAGAGGGTCGGGGCACTCTCATTTTTACTTTGCAAAATAGAAGAGTTGGAGATATAAGTGAGTTAGACAAACTAGGGCTTTCAGATTCGATCGAGTGAAGGAAGATCTGTGAGATTGAAGCAACTAGTTTGAAATTGTGAACCAGAAGGAAGGGGTTACACGGCTTGGAAAGAGTTGAAGAGGCATTGTCTTGTGAAGATTTTATCCCAGTTAGGGTTTGACAAACTAGGGCATGGGTTTAGAAGAGTTATATCATGGATTTGAGATTAGAGGATTGGAGGAAGTAAAACAAAGTAACAAGGAGAGAATTGGAGTGATAAAAACCCAGATTTCATCCCGAAATCTACGACTACCCTATCCAAAAAAAAATCGAGCCATATTAGCCTTTTTCGCCAAATACCCAGATGCCCAAAATTGTTATATTCTCATTGCCGTCGGATTTGTCTCATGGAAATTTGTATTTAATTATTTTGAGCCCCGCTTGAGGCTATTTGCGCTCCGCTTTTAACTCGTTATGATCGAACATATCATTATTCCTATATACCAAAGGGTTTTAACTAAAAATAAGTTTTGGGCTTTATTTGTGACTTTTGGCAATTTTTCGTGTTTTTGTGTTTTCCTGCTTTCGCTTTCTCGTGAAATTTCTCTAGATCAATTCCTTTGCTTTCGGTAAGCCCGATTCTTGGCCTCGGAGTAACTGGAGAACATATACGCACATTATGCCCGAGGAAGTCACCATCGAGGTCCGGATCACTGGGAAAAAGTAAAGTCAGGCACTAAAAAGCCCCTCGCGGGTTGGGCGCATTTTGGAAAACAAAGGATTTAAGCTGCAATGGGAAAAATAAGAAGCAAGCAGTAAGTGGGATTTTACCCACGCCAGCAGGGTACTTTTTCCCATGATAGAAAATTCACTTAAGTCATAAAGTGGGAAAATTAGAGGCAAGAAAGCGAGAATTTATTGCCCACTTCACAGGTAAAAATTCCCATGGTGAAATAAAAGAAAAGTGACTTAAGTGAAATCATGGGATTTTATTGTCACCGCATGCAGGTAAATAATCCCATTGTCAAAGTCAAATCACTTAAGTGGATCATGGATTTCCGGGCTGCCTCACAGGTAAAAATCCCATTGCCATGTGTTTTTAAAAATAGAATTCTATTATGCTAAAAAGTGCGACCCACCTTGGGTGAATAATAATGCATTAAATAAATATTTGTTAATATTTATTCACCCAATTTCGCACCCAAGCTTGGAAAAAGTCAACAAAGGGAAGTGGACAAAAGGAATTTAAAAATAGAATTCCAAAAAATAAATAAATTTAATTTAATTTAATTAATGCAAAAAGCCCCTTTTTTGAGAAGGAAATAATACTTTTTAAAGTATTAAATGATTAAATTAAATTCTATTTTCAAAGGGCTATGGTCAAAGCACACCGTGAAGCTTAAGTGAAGTGAAGAGTGGATGATTAAATTGATTAAATTTAATTTATGGATGGTTGTCCTTAAACATGCTATTTTAGCACATCAGTTAAAGAGAAAAGCATGATTTTTAATTAATTAATTGCCAGGAATAGGAAGGGCAATTATTAATTATAGAATTATGAGGGTTATATAAGCATGGGCTGCCATATGGGTGAATTATTTAATTCACAGGTAAAGAATTGCAGCCAAGAGGAAAAGTGCGCCCCATTTGAAGAAGGATTTTGCTCAGACAAAGGTGAAAACAAGGCTAAAAGCTTCCAAATTTGGCGCATGCTTTGAAGGAGGTTGATTTGTGTTTGCATAATTGTTTGCATAAGTGTTACAGTGCAGTGCTGTGTGTGTTGTTGGAAAATCATGCTTTTTTATGTGCAAATAAACATCAATTTTTGGGGCAAGAGCAGTTGAATTATGTGCAGATTTTTGTGATTAAAATTCACTATTCATGCTCCAGTTGCCATCTTTGTCTGAATTAATTGCAGGAGTTAGATACAAGTGCTTTTATAAAGAAAAGGAACTTATATCAATGTCCAATACATTGAATATTTCCTCCGAATCTGAAGGATTATCCAGATCTGCACTAGTTTTGAAGAATTCCAATCAAATAAGAAGAAAAAGAATTGTTCAGACAAAGATAGACAAAGCTATGGCGAAGAAAGATGAAAAAGAAAGCACAACGGAGTCATGCATCACTTCTAAATTTGTAGATATTGGAGACACGATCTAGGCTCGAACCTCTTGCTTGAATTGATAGATGATCCAGAGCAGAAAGACTTCACCATGCGTGCAGAAAACTTCACTCATGCGTGTGCAAAAACTTCACTCATGCGTGCATTAAAAGCAAGTGGAATTATTCGAGCCGCAGCTTTTTTCCATCCACAAATTTCAGCCTTGCCAGTTTGTTTTGTTATGCAGTGCATATCCATATCCATATGCGCAGATGCAAATGCAAATCCATATGCAGATCCAGATCCAGATCTCATCTCATAGTCAAAAAGCTTCCAAGACAAAGGCTTCATCCTCTTGTTTCAATGCAGCCCGTGAAGAAGTCAAGCAGGCGTGGAAAATTCCTTCCAAGATCTTGTGCAAATGCTCCCATCTTCCAAATAAGCCTTCATTGAATTTTCATTCATCCGAGTGTTTTTCTAAATTTTTAATTGCTCATATGCAATTAAAAATAAGGATGATGAGTTATCTACGGCAAACATCGATCATTGATGCATGTACTGAGAAGAACCGCAAAAGCTTCAAGGATAAAAGAGAAGACAAGGCGAAGGCAAAATCCAAGCTTCAATCCAAATGCTTCCAAATATCCAACTTGCTTCAGATCCAGCCTCTTCAGATTCCAATTCCAGCTTTCCATCCAGCTTGCTTTCCAATCCAAATTTGCTTCCGATCCCCCAATCCAATTTGGTGAGAATCAAAGGCAAAAGAATCACCGCATGCGCATATGAAAAAGACAAGACTCGCAGCTTTCCTCTTCCTTCTTCTTTCTCCGACAAAGTAATTGAGCGATCAATTAAATTATACAACTTAAGTGATTGGTTTAAAAGCCATTACTTGAAGAAGTCAACTACTGGAGATAGGTGGCGGACGTGCAAAATAGAAGGTTCTATTTTCAGTTAAAATCATACATGTCATGCAAAGAGGAATTCCAGATGGAGATTGCCAGCTTGTTTTTTCCTCCGACTTCCACATGTGCCACTCAACTAAAAGCTTCCAACTTGTAATTGCCCTCTACATTCTATAAGTAGAGGAAGAACCTTCGGTTAATGATCGAATTTGTAAGCAAAGCAATCTTGTGTTCTAGACTTTGTGCCGAACCCCCGAGAGCCACTTGAGCAAAGGAATACAAAGGAGCAGGTTTCCAGAGAACTTTGTGTCACTGGTGTACATGTTTCTTGCTTTTAATCTTAGATCTCTTAATAAACTGTGTTATTTTAGATCTAGATCTAGAGCTACCTTTGTTTTAGAATTCTGTGTTTATATCTATTGGATTCTTCTATGTGCATGCAATCAACTCGCTATCTACCGATCGGATGCACATCTTCCCCATTTCTTCTATATGTGTTTATGTAATTACCTTCTTCTATAAATTTTCCTTTCTTTAAACAAATGCTTACTTACTTGCACGCAGAACTCGCTCAGCTTATGGTTCATGAACCGAGTAGTTAAAGTAAAACCCCATTTAGATATTAGCATACTTTAAATTGACAAATCGACACGGAGCCTCACCGGTTAAATGAGGGAGATTTATCTCATGACCGCCTAGGTTTTGTGCTATGCAAAAAAATCTAGCCAACAGCTTTTTGGCGACTCCACTGGGAACAACTATCTTTTGCAGATCAAAGCTTATCTATCAAGATCGAGTGTTTTCCATACAAATCTCAACTCTAGCCAACGTCCATTCACCCGATCCGTGAAGGCGCAAGGAAGGACTCGATCATTTCTTCAGATCACAGAGCAATTCAATTTCAATCATCCTCCTCAAGTTAGAAGCCGCAGATCTAGTCTTTCACCAGAAGAGAGTGCAAACACATCCGATCCGGATCATCTTCAAAGATAATCCGCAAATTGGAATTATTCATCAAGTCTACACAAGAGAAGACGTGCTCCTTTCATGATGCAAATCATCCACTAGCCCTACACCTGCTCCATGGGGCGCAAATTTTGACCTTTGAATCGACTCCTCCTATGCATGATCTACCTAAAGGGACGAAAGAATTTTCCAAAATTCTTCGAGATGGAAAGCAAATCCAGATGACCACTTGGCTGCATTTTTCATATCCTCGTGGAGTGCTTGCAATGAACATGAAGATGTATCTCGCTAGACTCTTCATAGAGACTCTACATGACTTGGCCGAGAATGGTTCTACCGGCTAGCTCCCGCACCATAACCAATCTGGGCTACTATGCGATGCATTCTCGAAAAGATTCAAGGCAGCCAAGATTCCAAACATTGATTACTCAACCACTCACTCAAGAAGAAGGAGCCACATGAGCACATGCGGGATTTTATTGCAAAATTCCAAAGATTACTATACAAAATTCCAGCTTCTGCTTCTCTGAATGATGAGAATCAAAAGGTGTTCTTCATCAATGCTTTACTTCCTGAAGTAAGCTATCAACTGCAAAGAGCACGTCCTGCTGATTTGTTAACAGCTCAAAACATGGCGGTTGAAATTGAAGACGACCTCATCATGGCTGGAAAGATAAAGAGCAACACTTCTAGAGCTGAAAGTTCATCCTCTGCTACTACTTCCGATTCACTATTGCAAAAGTTAGCAAATGAGATGATGCAGATGAAGAAACAAATGGCTCAAATGGCTCAAGGCAACAATACTGCCCCTGCTCGAATTTCAACAACAACAACCGAACCGCATTGCTGGTTCCCAAAGATTAGCAATTGAAGCTGCTCCCAGAAACAACGTGGAGATGAATGAAGAAGACCAGAAGTTGACGCTGATCAGCTCGAGGATGATGATTTTATAGGTCCTGCTGGCGACTCCAACATTAATTACCTGAACTACAAATTTGAACATGACGATGAGAAACTTCATGAAGATGATCATGGTCATACATATGCAGTACTTACAAGATCACAAACTCGCCAAGCTGAGGCATTAGCTGACGAACAAAGAAGGGGCATCCCTTTACCTTCTTCTTTAGCTCCTAGAGATAAGAATGCGAGTTCTTCATCTCAACCACAGAAAGTGGCTCAGGTATCTGAATCTATTTCTTCTTTTGACATTATTGATCATGCCAAGAAAACTAAAGTTCAAATGTCAGAAGCCGAATACCTGAGAGCTTTTCCTGAGCAATTAAATAGGCTAGTCAAATATGTACAATCACCAGGACAATCCAATACATCAAAAGGCCTTTTGCCTAAGCCCAAAGATACTCCTCCACAAAACAACACTGCAGTTGTTAAACCTCACCATCTTCTGAAAGAGTGGAACCTTTCTATGTCTCCTTATTGCTTAATGGTTTCAAGTTAAGCAACTGCATTTTAGATTCAGGTGCTTCTGACAATGTCATGCCAACTAAAGTTGCAGATGCTCTTGGGCTTACCTTGACAAAGACCATAAAAAGGTGCTACTCCATGGAGAGACAAGTCCCTTTAATCGACAAATCAAAGATGCACAAGTTGTTCTGGCAGCTTTTCCTGACAAAAGATTAAAGATGACAATTTAGTTACAGATATTCCTGTCTCCTACGGGATGTTGTTGAGTAGAAACTTCTGCAAAGAGCTGGGAGGAGAAGTAAAGATGGATTGGTCCTGTGCGCATATTCCTATCAAAGGGCTTAACCATAAGCTGGAGCCGAAAAGAAGTCCAGGTACACGGTTACAAAATCTGAGGATCCTAGATCTCAAATTCTTTTTCAGAATCTGACCGTGGGGTCTATTTCTTGGAAATGGATAAAGACATTCCAGAGCAAGAACTTCAACCAGAGCCAGAGCCAACAAAAGAAGAAGAAAAAGTTTGGACTCTGGAGTTTAAAGGCACATGTTGTTCTTTTGGATCAGGAGCTGGCGCTCTACTAATATCTCCAGATCATGAGGTATTTCCATACTCCCACAAGCTGATGTTCGAGAACACCAATCATACGATGGAGTATGAAGCATTGCTTCTAGGAATGGAGCAAGCTAAAAAGAAAGGAGTAAAACTCCTCAAAGCCCAAGGAGATGCTGAACTTCTAGTAAAGCAAGTTCGAGGGCAAAATCAAGTCAAAAGAGATAAGTTGAGCATTACAGAGATAAAGTGCTTTCTGCCACATTCGATTTTGCAGCCTTCTCTATTGACTTCATTCCAATAAATCAAAACTCCAAGGCAGATTCTTTTCCAGTTACAGCTGCACTATTGAATCCGATAGACCACCGTCCATATTCAGACAAGGAAACTATAAAGTGGAGATGGTCTACCACCCCAAAGTCCCTGAACAAACATCTGCATGTCTGCATGTTGAAGGGAGTAAATCACCACCACGACAAACAGTCACAGAAAAAGCTGATCCATGTTATGATGACAATAGTGGAATAATCCAACCAAAAGGTAACAAAATCCCCAAGGGTTTAGTTTCCTTAGTGGAGACTTTCAACAAGCATGATCAATATCTGAAGAAGAACAAAGAATATGGTGATAGTTCTTCCTCAAAAATGCAAAAATAAATAAATGGGAACGAGAGCAAGTCGATGCAGACTTACCCGCACAGAGAGAAGAAAGGATGAGCCACCACCAGATGAAGTTGATAAGGACTTGCCTAGAGTATTTGACAAGAAGGCCAAAGAAAGGAAGTTCAAGATCGGAGATTGGGTACTCTGGTGGGACAAGAGATATGAACCGAAGGGCATGCACGACAAATTTGATTCACTCTGAAAGGGCCCTTCGTGATCAAAAGAGCTGCAGAATGGATACTTTCTTCCTTGCCTACCGGGATGGAATTGAGTTACCATTGCCTTTCAACGGCAGCATCTGAAGTTGTTCAGAACTGAAAAAGCAAGGTTAAAACTTGTATGTATATAAATAAAACTTTGTTTGTTTTTCCTTGTTTTGTTTTTTTTTTGTGTTGTGTTTGTTTGCCTGACCCCGTGCCCAAAAGACAAGATACGAAACCAGAGATGCTGGGATCTCATCTTTTCCCTTGTCATTCTGACAGAGAAAAAGATGTCCACAGACGGAGCCAACTGGTGTCCCCAGATTTCATCCTGAAATCTGTGACTACCCTATCCAAAAAAATTTCATACTTTTAAAATAATGGGTCGTTTTGTGTTTTTATTGCCTGAAAGTTCTTGTATTGCGTCAAGATATTCCCAAAGAGCCATATTAGCCTTTTTCGCCAAATACCCAGATGCCCAAAATTGTTATATTCTCATCATCGGGATTTGTCTCATGGAAATTTGTATTTAATTATTTTGAGCCCCGTATTGAGGCTATTTGCGCTCCGCTTTAACTCATTGTTATGATCGAACATATCATTATTCCTATATACCAAAGGGTTTTAACTAGGAATAAGTTTTGGGCTTTATTTGTGACTTTTGGCAATTTTTCGTGTTTTTGTGTTTTCCTGCTTCGCTTTTCTCGTGAAATTTCTCTAGATCAATTCCTTTGCCGTTAAGCCCGATTCTTGGCCCGAGCAAATGGAGAACATATACGCACGTTATGCCCGGAGGAAGTCACCATCGAGGTCCGGATCACCGGGAAAAGTGAAGTCGCAGACAAAAAGCCCCCGGGGGTCAGCGCATTTTTGGAAAACAAAGGATTTAAGTCATCATGGGAAAATAAAGCAAAGCAGTGGTGGGAATTTTGTACTCGCCTTTACAGGTAGGTACTTTTTCCCATGATAGAAAATTCACTTAAGTCATAGTGGGAAAATTAGAGGCAAGAGGCAGCAGGGAGATTTATTGCCGCCTCAGCAGGTAAAAATTCCCATGGTGAAATAAAAGAAAAGTGACTTAAGTGAAATCATGGGATTTTATTGTCTGCCATGCAGGTAAATAATCCCATTGTCAAAGTCAAATCACTTAAGTGGATCATGGATTTCCGGGGCTGCCTTGCAGGGTAAAAATTCCATTGCCATGTGTTTTTAAAAATAGAATTCTATTATGCTAAAAAGTGCGACCCACCTTGGGTGAATAATAATGCATTAAATAAATATTTGTTAATATTTATTCACCCAATTTTGGCACCCAGGCTTGTGGAAAAGTCAACAAAGGGAAGTGGACAAAAGGAATTTAAAAATAGAATTCCAAAATTAAATAAATTTAATTTATTTAATGCAGCCCCTTTTGAGAAGGAAATAATACTTTTTAAAGTATTAAATGATTAAATTAAATTCTATTTTCAGTGGCTATGGTCAAAGCACACTGTGAAGCTTAAGTGAAGTGAAGAGTGGATGATTAAATTGATTAATTTAATTTATTGGATGGTTGTCCTTAAACATGCTATTTTAACACATAAAGAGAAGAGCATGATTTTTAATTAATTAATTGCGTGAATAGGAAGGGCAATTATTAATTATAGAATTATGAGGGTTATATAAGCATGGGCTGCCATATGGGTGAATTATTTAATTCACAGTGAAGAAGAATGCAGCCAAGAGGAAAAGTGCGCCCATTCAAGAAGGATTTTGCTCAGCAAGGTGGAAACAAGGCTAAAAGCTTCCAAATTTGGCGCATGCTTTGAAGAAGGTGATTTGTGTCTCGCATAATTGTTTGTATAAGTGATACAGTGCTCAGTGTGAAGTTGGTAAAATTCATGCTCTCTTTATGTGCAAATAAAACATCAATTTTTGGGGCAAAGCAGTTTGAATTATGCAGATTTTTGTGATTAAAATTCACTATGCATGCTCCGTGTGCCATCTTTGTCTCAATTAATTGCAGAGTTAGATACATGTGTTTTATAAAGAAAAAGAACTTATATCAATGTCCAATACATTGAATATTTCCTCCGAATCAAGGATTATCCAGATCTACACTAGCTTTTGAAGAATTCCAAATAAATAAGAAGAAAAAGAATTGTTCGTATAAAAATAGACAAAGCTATGGCGAAGAAAGATGAAAAAAAGAAAGCACAACGGAGTCATGCATCACTTCTAAATTTGCAGATATCGAGACACGGATCTAGGCTCTAACCTCTCACAATTGATGACAGATCCAGAGCAGAAAGACTTCACTCATGCGCAGCAGAAAAACTTCACTCATGCGTGCATGCAGATTAAAAAAGCAAGTGGAATTATTCGAGCTGCAGCTTTTCCATCCACAAATTGGGCAATTGCCAAGTTTGTTATGCAGTGCAGTGCATCCATATCCATATGCGATGCAGATGCAAATGCATATGCAAATCCATATGCATCCAGCCATCCAGATCTCATAGTTGCAAAAGCTTCCAAAGACAAAGGCTTCTTATCCTCTTGTTTCAATGCAACCCGTGAAGAAGTCAATGCGTGGAAAATTCCTTCCAAGATCTTGTGCAAATGCTCCCATCTTCCAAAGCCTTCATTGAATTTTCATTCATCCGAGTGTTTTCCGAATTTTTAATTGCTCATATGCAATTAAAAATAAGGATGATGAGTTATCTACGGCAAAACATCAGATCGATGCATGTACTGAGAAGAACCGCAAAAGCTTCAAGGATAAAAGAGAAGACAAGGCAAAGGCAAAATCCAAAATTCAAATTGCTTCAAATTAGCTTGCTTCTTTCCATCCAAATTTCCAGCATCCAACTTCCACCAATTCCAGCTTGTTTCCATCCATCCAATACTTCCAAATCCTGATCCAATTTGGTGAGAATCAAAGGCAAAAGAATCAGCTGCATGCAGACATGAAAAAGGACAAGACTGCAGCTTTCCTCTTCCTTCTTCTTTCCTCCGACAAAGTAATTGAGCGATCAATTAAATTATACAACTTAAGTGATTTTTAAAAGCCATTACTTGAAGAAGTCAACTACTGAGATAGGTGGCACGTGCAAAAATAGAAGGTTCTATTTTCAATTGCAAATCATACATGTCATGCAAAGAGGAATTCCAGGATGGAGATTGCCAATTGTTTCTTTCCTCCGACTTCCACATGTGCCAGTTCAACTAAAAGCTTCCAACTTGTAATTGCCCCTCTACATTCTATAAGTAGAGGAAGAACCTTCTGTTAATGATCGAATTTGTAAGCAAAGCAATCTTGTGTTCTAGACTTTGTGCTTGAACCCCGAGAGCCACTTGGAGCAAAGGAATACAAAGGAGCAGGTTTCCGGAGAACTTTGTGTCACGGTGTACTGTGTTTCTTGCTTTTAATCTTAGATCTCTTAATAAACTTTGTGTTATTTTAGATCTAGATCTAGAGCTACCTTTGTTTTAGAATTCTGTGTTTATATCTATTGGATTCTTCTATGTGCATGCAATCAACTCTGCCATCTACTGATTGGGATGCACATCTTCCCCATTTCTTCTATGTGTTTATGTAATTACCTTCTTCTATAACTTTTCCTTTCTTTAAACAAATTTACTTTGCTTAAACATTCTTATGCATTAATCTTCGCTTATGGTTCATGAACCGAGTAGTTAAAGTAAAACCCCATTTAGATATCGGCTGGAAAAATGGTACACGTGCACGAGGAATGCATTCGGGGAGATTGGAGGATCCCCAAACAACTCGCAGATAGCCACCGAGGGAGAAGTTGAATTCACAGCTTTATCAATAGTACTTTGCTTAGGCAAGTTCAAGCCGATAGACAATTCATGGAGCCCGTGGTGCAAGCTCCCCTTTGCATTTACTGCTCAATACTTCCAAGCGGGGGTGAAACGAGTTAAAGAGTCAAAGAAGCTAAGACTAGAACTAGGTAGTCTGGACCGAAAACATAGGGAGATGAGTAAGAAGTCAATTACCCCAAATGAAAGCGTGCATAAGTGGAGAAGTACGTGTTGCACAAGATTCAAATGACAAGGCCGATGACGTTACCCATCACTGGAGGATCAGCGACATGTGTATACTTACGGATAAGGCCAAAGTTCAAGAAGGGTACATATCTCAGTCGGTGAAGTCTCCATACCTAAAGATCCTTGGGCAAGAAGGGGCCCATGTTAAAGAAAGAGAGGAAGAGATGGAGAAGCACCAAGTGTGCCAACCGCTCGATGAAAGTGAGCATGCCATCCACGAGCACTAAACCCAACACTTACATGTGGAGAAAGAAGTCTCCTGAAGGAGAAGACCCCAAAGGTAGAGGTGCCTAGTAACCCATCTCTAAGGAAGAATCACCCAAGGAAGAAGATAAGGTGAATCCCTTATCGAACCAACCACTCTCAAGAAGAAGCAAAGGGTGGATGAGGAAGTCGACTCGGAGGTGACCGGCTGCTTGGAAAATACGTGGGTGGAAGAGGGGATGAAAATAAAGAAGATGGTGGTAGAGAAGAAGAAGAAATAGAGAAAGACCAAGAGCCCCGTGTGGTTAGTGTCTATGACTCGGAAGAGGAGAGTGAGGATGAGAAGCAAGAGTTTGTATTCACACGATGCAAGCGTGCACAAGATGAGGAGGACACTAAAGACATGGAGGATGAGGATGTTTCCAGGGAAAAAGGAGGGAGCCATAAGTTTTACAAAAGAGCATATCACGAGAGGTGGCAGAGAGAGAAGCACAAAGAATGCTCAAGGTCTTGGTAGACCAAGAGTTGGAGCACAACGCAGACATAGTGCTGAAGGAGGGGAAGGAGGAGAACATTGAAAAGAACATGACATCCTAGAGGCCCCACTGACAAAGAAGCTTCCCCAAAGGCGCGCGCTCAAGTAGAATAACTCTTGATGCAGAACAAAGACCTATAATGAGCTATGTTGATGACACAAGGAAGGTGTTACGCGCATGATTCCAGAGCACCGTACCCACGGAAAGGCTCATAGCCATGGGGTCTTTTGAGAAGGACAACGCGTACCCTCAAACCAAGAAGATGCTCTCTTGGGCATTCGAGTCTCACATTGATGAGCCAGACTTTGAATTCTGCCATTAAACACTCATCACCCTGCCACAATCTAAGGGGGTTAATCCCTTAGTGAATGCTCAGGGGTTGTTGGATGAGCAAGTGTGCAATGCACTTAACAAGGTTGCAGTTGAGACCGAAGCTAGATTATTCACGTGTAATGACAAGATTAGAATGCTAGAGGCAAAGTTAGGGAAGAAGGAGGAAGAACTGGTAGAGAAGGCCAACGATTTGAAAGCAAACAGAAGAACTCGATTAGTGCACGGTTAAGGTGCAAGTTAAGGGAAGAAAAAGTAAAGGTGCAGGAAGTTTACAAGAAAATGGAGTCTATCAAAGGCACCATCCTCCTGAAGCACCTGACTTAGTGCCACCCGCATAGAAATACTCATCCCTCCTGGAGTGTATAGAATATCTAATGCGCGTCCTCACCATGGAGAGATGACCCTTGGCCCTGGAATCTGCTGAAGAAGTGGTCATACGCTTGAAAGAGGAAGACCGGTTGAAGGTGGTAGCGCTCGTTGTTGAGTATAGCCAAGTACTCGCGGAGGTTAAGGTCATTGCCCAGTCTGCAGAAGCCGCATATGATACATGTGCAGAAATAGATAATGTGGCGAGCTCCTTGGTCGCCACACTTGAGACAGAACTAAAATAATTCCAATAAAATAACAAGGGGAACAAGACAGAGAGAGACAAGGTTCTGGCCAAAGTAGAGAAGAAATCAGAGGCAATTGAGGCTTTAAGGAGCTTAATTAAGGCCCGGCTAAGGGAACTATACCCCCAGATCACTAGAAGGATGGATAAACTTGAGGACCTGGGAAAAGAGATGGAGCAGATTATGGACATTTTGGGCACCCAAGGATTTGGCCTAAGTTTTGATGAAATGAGCACCCTGGTGGGAGACCTCTGCTAGAAGGCACAGGGTGAGGTCAAAGTGTGGAAAAACCTAGAGGCAGACCTCTAGAAATATTTTCCTAGCTTGTTGAGTTGATGTCCGCCCCCATTATTCATTATTTTCCCGAATTCTTTCATTCCTTATTCTTTTATTTGTAAGGTATAAGGCTATTCATTAGTTCCATGGATAGCATGCATCTTAGTTAAGTGTTTCCAAGGACAGAGAATAGGCATAGTGTGGGGTGATGTTGGACCCCTGTAATATTAACCAAGTATGAAGGTGCGTGGGCACGCAGGGTCCCAATTACGAAAACATGCACAAGCTAAAAGTGCGTGAAATAAAGAGTTAAGGAAGCACATAGCTCGCGCGACATGTGAAAGGAGGCTCGAGACTTAGTCAATTTGGGCACCCAAGGCAGAACACATGAAAAGCATGATCGGTTGCGCATGGATAAGATGCCAGCCTGGCGATAGGTTGGCCTAGGAAAGAGCATGCCCCGGATGGAATCTTCTAGAAGATCATCATGAGATGGAGTGGAAAGCTCAGGCCTGGAGGAGCATGCTCACATAAAGGACCACATTCGACACTGCACCGGATTTGAGGGCACTGGAAGGCGAGTTGGTAGCACGGAGAATTATAAATACAAGTTCCTGCAGAGTAAAAGATATATCTAGAAGTACGAGGTATAGTGGGTTAGTGAGGGATTGGAGATTTGCATAATTACAAAGCAAGGGGATATTTGTATTCGGAAAGAATGCACTAAGCATGGAATTCTAATTTTTATTTTTCTATTAGCTTAGTTACATACATCCAAAGGATATGCATGATTGTGGTCTCTGCTCTCTGTGACTCTCTCAGTAATGAATCAATGAATATAATGAGGTTACCTATTATATATAGACATGGATATCAATAGTTTTAATGCACATTTCTCGCATATGAGTTCTCTTTCCTTTCATTTTATGTATGAATGCTTGTATAATTCTTTCTGTCATAATGCATGTTCTGGATTCTGTTAAAGTACTCAGTTTGAAGTGACTGCAAGGATCTAGAGGCCGTTCAGCCCTATGGTTCTTGTTTGTCTTAACTTCCCTACTAAAAACTCTTACACTAATCATAGATGATGCTTCCTTCTAAACTCACATAAAAGAGAGACTCGGTACACGCACGTGCCTCGGGTGAGCACTCGCCTTCTGTTTGGGTGATATGTCGGTCACACATAGGGCTCCTTACTTTTATAATGGGGGTAAAACTGACTACAATATTATAAAATAATTAATCGTAATTTTTGAAATGAGAACACAAGGGTGTCATTTGAATAGAAGAGATACAAGAAAATTAAGAATGGGTTCTCGTAATCGTGAAGCACATGCAAAACACTTCTTGATATGACTCAAACACAATTGTTATCTAATTTTAAGAATGAAAATGTAAAAATTAACGTTATCTAAAGATTTTTTGAAATGAAAAAACCCTTTTATGTGAAAATTAATCACTCATGTACTACTTGTAGGAATCATGTTGAATTTTCAATGGATTATGATGTTTTTTTCCAAAGACATTGTTTTTTTCATACCGACATCATGTCAGCAGGAGTTTGGAACAAATGTCCCACCAAAATCTGTAAGGGAATTTATTCCTACGATATTTTTGAAAGGTCAATTGGTCAATTTTTTAATAACAAAGCATGTTTGGATGGAATGTGCAACATATGTGGTGGCTTGCCAAAATTTAAAAGTTGTATCCATGAGGAGAGTACACATTCAATAGGAAAATAATTAGTTGGTTTCAACAAATATAAATTTGTGGAATATCAATTAAAAGATGGAAAAGAATCTAAGAGGTGTGAGGTTGTTACAAAACAATTACCATGTATCGAATATATGGTCAAATTCGGAGAAGATTTTTTTATGAGTATGCAAGACACATACATAGAGCTCGATGGTTGGATGAACAATTCAAGTTAAGAAAGGAAACATTCCCACTTGGTACTATTGTTTCAGTAGTTAACTTAGTAGATAATTACTCATTGCGATACAAAATGGAGGTTTAGTCATAATACTATAAATCAATGCAAGTTTCTATTTTTGTGCATATAGCATTCATGCACTCTCCTAAAGCACTAAGAAAGATCAAAAATATTAAGAGAGTATCATTTCTACATCAATGATGATCGAACACATTCTACAAAATATGTGCTAGTGTGTTTTCATTTTTTATGCCAACTCGCTTGAAAGGAACATTGTTTTCAATCAACATTACATTTGGTCAGAAAACTTCACATCATAATTCAAGAATGCGTGGATGTTTTATTGGCTAAGCAGGATGTACATAAGAACATGTGTACAACATATATGGAGTTTTATTGAGGTAGGACATGGGAAAGGAGAGCATAAGAGTGTAGGAGAATGTGTGAAAAGAGCCCTTTTAAGAGAAGAATTAAACTTCAAAGATGGTGCTAAATTTACAGGTGCAAAAAACATTGATGATTAGTGTAACAAGAACATGGGCCATGAATCAAGATATTTCAATAGGTCATAGATATTTTTGGTTTATAGAGGAAGAATCTTTGGCAAGATATGAATATTGTATAATCACATTTGATCAAGTGATATGCACTCATTCTCGTTGTTCAAATGCAAGTTCTTACACTATTCATAATAGGTGCATGGCATGTTTTTATATATCATGCATTGATTTTGTGTGAAATGAATATGAGTCACAATAGTGGGTGTATGACTGGAATTTTAGATCTCTAACTCCACTTGACACATATCAAGTTCCAAGAGCATTACAACTTACAATGTCTTCAGATCATATGACAACATCATCTAAATTTGAACAAGTCTCTTATTTAGTGCAACAAGGTACATACATGTCATGTTATAAATTTATAAATTATTAAATGATAATCTCTTAATGTATTTTTAATTCTAATTGAGTTTTGATTTTTGATACAGGGCATGTTTTTGTAGTTATTGCGATATAATTTAATGTAGAGGGAACATAATACTTCTTGTCTCATTGTGTAGAGGGAAAAAATTGACTTCCACAATCATTGATGGAGAAAACTTTGAGTATCCGACTAGGTCAGTGGTAGTCAATGAAACTTGGCTTCAATATATCTTATCAAAAAATAAAATACTTGGTTGTTTGAAGACTATGAAACACATATAAAGATACTTCACTATTCACATTTGGTTCTTGCAAAAATATTCAGTTGATCAAATATCAAGGTAGGCCATCAAACAAGAATATGTGGAAGGTTCATGAATCAGATCATGAAGCAATTCTTGCTATTGTCAAGAGTAGAGTTGATCCTTGCGGTTCATTGGATTGAATTTCCAAAGGTATGTTCACTTAAGATTAGATATACATCTACATGAATTTAATTTTAATATTTACTTTAATGATATTTTTTAACTTTATTATGTTTTAAAATTGTACTTAATTGCTTAATAACATGTTTACGTAGGTTAGTGGTGCCAAAAAAGCTTCCACCTTCACGTGGTTGGCATTGTTAGTAGAGAATTTATTATTCTTGAAGCTAAGAGAAGCTAAGGAAAATCCAATATTGGAAACAAACAAGAAGAATAAATTATCATTTCACCACCTATACTGTATGAAAAATCTCTTCTTACAATTCTCATTTCACCACCTATATTGTATGAACAATCTCTTCTTAACATGTTTCCTAGTACTTGTTTCGCATTGAAGTATTTTGGGCACCAAAATGAAGCCTTTCCCACCATTTACCCATGGACAAAGTATCCTGGAAGAAACGACACCATTGGGAACCAAAATGAATCCTCGCCCAACATTTACAAGGCCGCCCCAATGTGTTGGTGCGATTGGTTTGGTGCTACAAGATTCCTTTTGCGAGAATGTTGTATTGGATAACCATATAATGACTCACACTAGACTAATCAATGATTTTACAAACAATAGGAAAACGAGAGGAATGAGTTGAGATATATTTAACATTGACATGATTTTGTATAGAGTCCTAATGTGGAGATGTAGTATCGAGACGAGACCTTTCAAGGTGCCAAGGTAATCGAGAAATCACCCGAAAAGTTATAACATTTTTTGTTGTCGGGGCTCTTAAGGGACTACGCCCTAAGCAATGACACCATTGGGAACCAAAATGAAACCTCACCAAAAGTTAACTAGGCCACCTCAACGTGTTGGTGCAATCAGTTTGGTTTCATGAGCTTCTATTTGTAAAATATTTCATTGGACAACCTTATACTGACTTGCACTCGACTATTCAGCACTCTTACAAACAATAGGACAATGAGAGGACCAAATTGATATATAGTAAACCATGATAGGATTTCATATAGAGTCCCAACACAAAGGTGTAGGTTCATAAGAGACCTTTCAAGGTGCTATGGAGATGGAGAAATCACTCGTTAAAATTATAACATTTTTACTCTCGGGGGTCTTAAGGGACTACGCCTAGAAGAAGTATCCCAGAAGCAACGACACCATTGGGCCCAAAATGAAGCCTCACCCTATGTTTACTAGGCCACCCCAACATGTTGGTATATTCATTTAGTGCCATGAGATTCTCAGTATGCAAAATATTGCATTGAACAACCTTACACTCGACTCAACCGCATTATTTGGCACACGATTGCAAATAATAGACAACGAGAGACCCAAATTGATATGGAGAAAACCATTTTTGAGTAATGTTTGATACTTATTTTCATTTTGGAAATGTGTGGTGAATAATTATATGATAATAAAATGAACTCGCTCTACACCTAACCCCACTCAACCAATAATATGCAAGGTCTCAACACCGAGATCCATGAGGGACGTGAATTGTGTGATTTTGATAGATATGGAAATGGTGAGAGAAAGACAAGATTTTTACATAAACCCAATTAGGAACCAACACCCTAACCCTGCACATACGCAACATTGCCTAGAATTTGATTTTATTACAATTTTATCTAGACTTAGATCTGTAGATGGCCTCTTGATTGACAAAATTTGGTTTTAAGGTTTTAACTCTCTTAGAACATACACATATAATTCACTTTTCTTGGGATCTTAATATTTTTAAAGAACTTTTTATTGAATGAAATTTCTTTTAACTTACTAATTTATTTATAGATACCCCCTACACCTTTCCCCATGCTACTAGTAAAAATTATGGGCTCATTACCAAGGACAAGGCATATGCGAGTAAGGGAACTTCCATCCTTTCCCAAACTCACGCCACTTCTAAGAGGCGCGGCTCAACACCGAATATTTTTGGGGAAAAGAAGTGTGTAAATGAAAATTTTGATCGATTTTGATTTCGATATATACTTTTTTATTATTTTAAGTTTCTAAGTTGTTCTTTTGGGAAGGAAAGTTTTCCTCTAGCCTCAACCCCACACAACTAGTAAGATGCGAGGGCTCACCACCAAAGGTTGAGATAGGTGAACAAGTGTCCCGGTGAAAATATTTAGAATGTTTTTTCTACCAAATAGGTTTTTCTAGGGAAAGATATGACATCATGAAGCTTCTATAATAGACTATGGGAAAATACAACTATGCTAGAAGAAAGCTATATGCGCAGAACCAAACACGCAAGCCTTGTAGGATTATTGTCAAAATTTTGTCTTATCTTGTTGAATTGATGAAGTGATAAGAGATGTTGATGAAAATATCATGGATACTTGAAAATATGTGATTTGAATGATTGCCAATGTTTTGAAGTTTTGAGAGTTAATTGGAAAATAAGTTCCTTGATTAAATTTTTTTACAAAATGAGCTAAAGATGATAATGCAATGATGATACAATAGTATACATATGGAAATGCTGATGGATCATGAAAAAATGTCTAGGGCGAAGAGAGTTGATGGTCATCAAATTCCTCACCCCCAAGAGTACACAATGAAGAAACACGATCTTTGAAATTTCCATTCTCTTGAAAAGGAATTACTATTTAGGGTTTAGACCTACAACCCCTACCCATGATTGTGTATGTATTCTTATCCAATTTTTCCATTTGAAGGAGATATTGAGAACCTCTCTATTTCATTTTTGACACATTGTGTGAAATTGAGCATGAATATTCTTCTCAACTTGGTGAAGCATAATGACTTCACGTGACCTTTGTTGCATATGGGATCACATACCGTGGAGATGACATACTTGATTTCTGACACGTTCATATCTAAACCAAGTTTCAACATAGAGAAATCCCTTGGGATGGATTTGATGGGTACCATATTGATTTCATCCCTCTCTTCTTCCTTTATTAATTGTATCATGTTTATAGCTAGGACAATACCATTGGTAGGAAGAAAGGCCATATGAAGAAGGCTAACCATGCCTTACTTGTTCAAAACAGAGGAAGATCATCTCATCACTCTCTAGGAGTTTCATGATCTCCATTTTGGTTTTAGTAGATACCATTTCTATAGATACTAATTTACCCTTATCTATTTTTTCCACCTCAAATTGATGGTACCACTGGATACATGTTGGCCAGAGGGGGTTCAGTGTGATCGGGAGGAAGAATTTTGCACTATGGGCTTATTATTCATTCTTTAAAGTTTTGAATTTTTAGGCTAGTCATCTTACATGATAACATTTGGGAAAAGAGTTAGTCATTTTTGAAATAAATTGGGTTCAAATTGGAAAAATCGTATTTTAGAGTAATAGGTGGAATAGTTCCTCTGCTCCACTTGTTCGTCACATTCCCGCCTTGTCTACCTTGGTTAAAATGGGCATTGAAATTGAAAAAGTTGGGTTTCTTTGGCACTAAGGTAAATGTTTATTTTTCTTTGAGTTCCCTAAAGACCAGCATACCTAACCCCTCAAAAAAATCAGTCCTACGAGGAACAAGTGGAACAGCCCACTTTGCTCCACTTGTTCCCAAAACCTTGTCTTACCTGTAAACACCAAAAAAGTGAAGTAAATGGATAAATCAGCAATATCAACTCAGAGGGAATAACTTGAACTATTCCCATATTCCTCAAATATCAACAAAATTTGATGAAGGAGGAGAAAGTGCAAGTAAATTGGTTAATTCATTTAATTAAGGAACAGAGGGATTAGTTCCTTTGTTCCCTTTATTCCCGAACCCCTACCCCACCCACACAACAAAGGAAATGAATGGATCAGTGATGGAATGCCCTTAAGAATCATTCCCCTTATTCCTCCAATTCTTCACCAACACACTTGGTTAACTGCTTAGATGATTTTCACCATAACTCCCAATTTTTGTTAAAAAGAGGAATATGAAGGGTCATAAACTCATATTTTGGAATGTATAAGTGTATTTGTGCCCAAATTGAATGTATTAACTCAATTTTAGGAGATGAAAGGTCACAAATGACAAGAAAGTGAAAGGTCATGTGAAAGGAAGGTGAAAGGTCATATTATAAATATATAAATTGTAATGCCTTCTCTATTCAAAGGGGTTAGAAATTATTTATTGTTGTAATTTGTTGGGATTTGTATCACTACTACTACAAGAAATAAGGAAACATTTCTTCTATTTCATTTTTCTAAGTTCCTCTATACTCTCTTTTCCAAATTTTCAAGCATGGTGATCTTGTATAACCAAGAAGGAACTTTGTGTCCTTGATTGATGGATTTGCGAAACTTTATGTCTCTAGGTTATTAGTATTGTTGTTGTTTTCATTATTCTATTCTTCTAATTGAATCTGACCTACTATGGCTACTTCATGTGAATTTTATAATCCTACTCATAACATTAACCCTCTCTCTATATTTAACCTACTCCTCTTTACCTCTCCTCAAAGTAAATTCCTCCCTTAAACACTATACAATCATTTTTCCACAGTTTAGTGGAGTATTCTTGTGTGATCCTCGGCTTAATGGCCACCCCAAATTATTTAGTTAGTTTAAATTAAATAATGGGAGCCTCCCCATACCCAAGAAGGAGGGTCTTATCCCCATAACCATTTTTGAGAACCCATAATATGCACTGCAAAAAAATATTTCACCAACAAGATCCCATTAAGCCAAGTCAAGAACAAGCAATCCAAGTCATAAAAATGAAGCATTAAGTGTTTAAGCTATCAAATATAGCTACATACATGTATTATAATATCAAATATCAAGGTGGATAACTATGTATAGTTTAAATCCTCTTCATTTTAGTTCCAACATAGACAAACAGACGCATAGTGCTTCAACCCCATTGATATTTTCAAAAAAATTCTAAATATTAGGGTTTTGGGTAAATTAGGTTGGTTTCATAGGTTTTTACACATGATTGATATTTGATGTTTCAAGTGTGTTTTATAAAGAGCCATATATTGTTTATTTACATATTCCTTATAAGTTACAAATCACCATCTAGAACCCAAAAATGTATACAAGGACTAAACTATTAAATGGTTGAATCTTATGAAAAATGGTTTCGTCCCTAAGAATAATACATTTATAGAATAAGAGATAAAGCATCTATAAAATATTTCCATCCATTTCATCCCCCTATTACACCCAAATCAGTTTTTAGACTAGTCAAAAAGATAATTACACTCTTGCTTCATCTATGTATAAATAGCACCTGCTTCTAATTAGTCTATCTTTCAATTATTTATATGTATGTTTAGATATGAATGTTAATGCTTAATTAATAATATGAATGTACATCATGCTTATAATGCTAACCCAAAATTAAATAAGTAATGACCCCCATCCATAGACTTATTTACTTGTTAGGGTTGAATAATTTGGTGAACCCTCTTATTTATTGAATCCTTAACCTATTTGAATTAGTTTATGTATTCCAATTATTCCTTCTATTATAAACTCTAGTTTCACTAAGGTTTATACTTCTCCAATATATCCCTAGTCCACATATACATTGATGTTTCATCCTTCTTATCCCTTTGATTATCTTAATGATTAAAACTACCATCTCATGCTCCTTATGGGCCAAAAACATACTATTGACTCCACTTTCCTTGTTATATCAACCCAAAGGAGTATATATTTCCATCCAAGAGCTCCAAATCATGTATCTTCCTATGAATTTCTTAGTCAATTACAAACCACAAATTCTACAAGATTCTTACTCGAGTTACTTCAAAGAACCCATTTATATGAAGAAATCCTCCATAGTTTATTACAAAAACAATACTTCTTACCAATATAGAGCCACAATATGTGTCCTCGATTCTTAATAACTTTGTGCTTGATGTAAGAAATGATATCATTCAATATAGAGAAACTGCCTCCTCCCAAACATATCATAGGTTTTCATTTCCCTTTATATATTCATGTTTAGGTATAAATTTGATTGGTTAAATGTGTGTTTGTTAATAATGTATTGGGTCTCAATATTTGAAATATCTCTTTCCTTAATATTTTGGATATATTGGTATTTGAAGTCACTCCTTGATATGAACATAGTTGGGTTTGATATGTACCCCAAAATCATATTACATATATCCTTGGTAAATAAATAATTTCCATCAGTATGTCAAGTTATGCCTAATGCCCTCAATTATAATATTATTTACGACAACCGTGGATATATGTCATGCACGCTATCATCCATTCTACATGTTTAAAATTTAAATTTCAAATATCTATATATATTTTCCCTATGGATATTGATCCTTAAGTGTTGTTCCATGGCATACATTGAGGATAAGTATATTCCTTACATGTATCTAACTTTTAATGATGATAAAAATGATAAATATGTATGTCATCCCATTGAGTTATATACCATTACTAGATGATAAGTTATTACCTACACACCCTATAACAAACATAAGGCTCCTTCTACTCTAGTTTTCATCCATGCTTCAGAGCACCTTTTAAAAACTTTAATGAGATACATCATACTTATAACTTAGATCTTGTCTATCTTGACATAATTGACTATAGTGTCTCACCGATATTCCCACATTGGATGAATTTTCTAATGATGAATCCCATCTAGAGCACTTGATGTCCTAAAAGGTTTTCCTCCCTTATTTCATAAGAATAGATTTCCTCATACCAAAAATACTCACATTTATTTAGGTAAAGGTGATACTTCTAATTTTTAAATCTTAGTTAAATATTATAATATTATGCCTACTAGGTCATACATCAAGGACAAATCCAATCTTCTAAATGAAGAAACTAATACTTATAATATTTTTGAGCTTTTGGTGTGATGGCAAGTAGTGCAGCTCGATACCAAATGATTAAGCATGCCATCCCCAGAGTAGTTCTATAGTGTTGAAAATGTGATGAGGCGAGCTAGATATTTCGTGATACACAATAGCGAGTGTGGTGGAAATTCCAATGGTAAGGACATGTCATACAAATTATTATGTTAATGTTATTATTGGCTAACAATGGAAAAAATATACCATGAATATGAAAAACATTAATCAATGTCAAAATAATAGAGGCTTCAATCATGCCCCATCTCAAGAACTACAACTTATTGTGGCACCATGGCCATTTTCCTTATGGGTATTTGATCTTATTAGTAATATTAAACTAGAATCCTCATAGGGTCATAAATTTATTATTAACACTATATGATACTTTACTAAATGGGTTGAATCCATACCCTTGGATTCCATTATAGGTGAAAACATATGTAAGGTCTCAATAGGCCCCTATCTCTCTATGGGAAGATGTGGTGCCATATAGAATATATAGAGAGAGGACACCTCCCATATGGAATAGATATATGGGAAATCCAAAGTTCCATATATATAGGGGTTGGACCTTTACTTATTCCTAGGGAAGGCTAAGGGTATCTTTTCTATATATGGGGCACCCCTAATCCCTATATATCTATTATCTATCTACCTTTCTTAGTGAACAATATTATCATGCACTTTGGAAAACCATCCGAAATCATTACGAATAATGGTTCTTCTTTCAAAATAAAAAAATTAATCAATTTTGTGTTAAATTCAAGATCAAAAATGTCTTCTCTTACTCTACTCTTATTATCCATATGGTTATGTTTAGGATGAGGCCACTAATAATACACTTGTAAAAATAATTTAAAAAATCACTAAGCACAAAAATTACTAGACAATTAAATCATCTACACCCTTTAGGCGTCTCTTTGTACAAGTGTTTGAACACATACTAAAGCAACCCCATACTCCTTGGTATATGGTACAAATTTTTTCTACCCTTAGAATTGGGAATATCATTAAAATTGGTTGTACAAAATAGAAATATTATATGGTAATCATGTGCAAGCCCTTAAGAATTTAAGAATGTATCAAGAACATGTGAAGTAAGCATATAATAAAAATAAATGGAATCATTAATTCCACATTGGATAGATTACACTTAAAGATAATAAAAAAGAACAAAAATGAAAAATCTACATATAAAATATATTATATACCTAATATGTTAAGTCCTTTCATGGTTACATAAAGACTGGGTATAGAATTTTATCATTTTTTCCACACTTGAAGGAAATATCGTGAAGATCCCTACAATCATCATGTATTTGAGGTAATACCATATCTAGTATTTGTACTCTACTAAATATTTTCTTCATACTCACCACTCATTTAAAATACAAAAATATCAAAATATTTCCACTAATACAAAATCAAGACTTGAGCACAACTTGATTTACTAGTTTATACTTTACATATGTTGTTTGTCACATGTCTTTATATATAACATATTTTATACCTAATATGTTAGGTCCTTTCATGGTTATAGAAATAATGGGTGTAGAATTTTATCATTTTTTCCACATTTGAAAGAAATCCCATGAATATCCCTACAATCATCATGCATTTGAGGTATTACCATACCTAGTATATGTACTCTACCAAATATTTTCTTCATACTCAAAACTCATTTAAAATAAAAAAATATCAAAATATTTCCACTAATACAAAATCAAGGCCTGAGCACAAATTGATTTACTACTTTATATTTTACACATGTTATTTTTCACATAGTTTCTATATAGCATATTCTATATTATATTCACATGTGTTTCACAAGTCCTATGAGTTTTAGCCTCTACTCTTGTTGAAGGTATTATCGAAGCAATAGGGATCAAAGATCTATCTAAATATTGTAATCAAACAAGCTTATGCTTGAAGGCCTTACCTGATGCATGGTAAATTTTCCTTAAGGACCTCATTTTATAGAACATTGAAAGGTTTGGATGTTATTTGTGAGTCTAATTAAAAAAATAAATAGCACACAATTTGAATTAATTCTACAAGTAAAAATTCACATAACATAAAAATAAATCTACATTATATTCATGTTAAACCATAAGATTACAAAAATTGTACACATAAATGGTGCCCTAAACTCTAAGGAAACAATAATGAAACCCTTAAATATTTATATCTCCTCTTTAACTATATCTGCATACCTAATAAATTGTCTATGAATTACAATGTGATTACTATTTATAGATTATAATCTAAAGTATGTTACGTCCTTTATCCTATAGGTTATATTGGATATGTAGTTCCAACTTGTGGCTTACATAATCTATTTTCATGTCATATGTCATTAACTTACTCTTTCATATGTTTAGTAGGTCATCTTTGGTGTTGTCTATATTATAATAATGGTATATATAGGTAGTTGTAAGGAGTAGTTAATCGTCATATTGAGCACTTGAGTCTTATTGTATGGTTTGTAGGTTTCCCCCTCGATGTGGATAAGTCATTTTACTTGAATATTGAGATTAAATATCTATATTTTGGAGTTCTTTAGTGTTCTATCACTATTGATATTCATGTCTATCAAAGTAATTTAATTACAAGTGGTGTCAAACCTTTATCTTGGCTAGAAATGTGTCAAAATCCTAATTATGAAGGTTAGGATATATCTCGAAATAGTAGTGAACATTTTTAATTTTTTTATGATGTTTTGAAATCAGTCAAGTAAGATCCTCTCCAAATTTCAATATTTTTGGACTTGTTTTACAAAAGTTATAGTAGTTTTAAGGATTTTCATAAATTCACTACATAGGTTGTAATTTTAGGAATTTTTCTAAGTTTCTTATATTTTCATAAATCTTGCCAAAAATTATCTAGGGTTTGATCTATATGTTTCCCTCTTTTCATACCATAAATTTATGAAACCCCAAACCCTAAATTTTTACTAACCTTTGTATCCCAAGACCCAAACCCTACATCATGACCTGTAGATCAACTCGAGGCCAAGGGAAAGGTAAAGAAACTCCAAGAATAACTATAAATAAGGAAGATATGGATTTGGAATCTTCAAGTTCTTGACTATCTAGGGTAGTCAATCAACTTCAAGAAAGGGTTAATAATATGTTGAGTAAGGTTGACCTCAACAACGAGCTTCTTCTACTAGAAGGTAGCCTTAAGGGTGAAATGAAGGCATGGTTTGAATAAATGAAAAAGGATATGATGCTCACTCTTTCAAGCATGAATAATAGCATAATTTTTATTCCAATCACATGGGTTCCTCCAGTAATGCACACATAGATCTAAATCACACCAACTAAGCAGGATCCTTTACACAAACTGGTGGATCTGGAAAATATCAATCTCTTTAAAGGCAAGGCAAAGAAACTCTGCCCGAAAAGAGAGCAGAAATTTCTTGATAAGTTCACCCTTGGACCGGTGGAATTACACAAACCAAAAAATAAATCCAGTTGGATAAGGCCTATGGAAAATGTTGTTAAGTTAAATTTTGATGGGGTGTCAAAAGGGAATCTAGGTCTAGCTGGGGAGGGGTAATTTTAAGAAATAGTGAAGGTGATTGGTTGTTTGTTTATGTTGGTCCATTAGGTTGGAAAACAAACAATATGGCAGAAGCTAGAGCTCTCCTTTGGGGGTTTTTGTTGGCAAAAGAAAAAGGTTTCAAGGACATCCAAATTGAGGGTGATTCACTCATCATTATTAATTCTCTTAATAATCAGGGTTCCATTAATTGGCCCTTAAGAAATATCCTCAATGATGTTAAGGAAACTTTAAAATATTTTGTAAAGGTTTCTTATAATCATACTTTGTGTCAAGGGAACAAGTGTGCGGATAAGATGGCTAATTACGGAGCTATTAGTAATGATTACAAGATCTGGTGTAAAGGAGATGATTTACCCATGGACATTAATGAAACCATTATTAGAGATAGAGGGCACTAAGTTTGATGATGTTGGCACAAGTGAGCTCCAGTCTATGATAGCTTACTTAATAAGTTGTATTCCTCGGTTTTGTTAGTGTGAAAGGGGGTCTGATTTTGAGAAGTGTTAGAAAATAGGGGAAGTTTGGTTTCATGAAGATGGGTGGTGATAGAATTAGGGTTGAACTAGTTAGCCGAACATTGAAGCTTTTAATCAACATTTGTGGAACAAGCTTAAGATTGGGGGTTTCAATAATTTCATTGCTAAATTACATGGTCATGACCCCTCCCTATCAAAGGATTTTGGAAAAGCTTGGAAAGAGGGAAAATTTGAGGTTAGAGGTATGGAAATTGAGGTTTTAGAGTCCACCATTGCCCTTGCGATGAAGATGAAAATGGACAGGCTCAAAATTTTTAAGGATAAAACCCACAGAGAGCATGAAATTGAGTTGTTCTTCATGGGTAAGGAAAGGTTCTCTTTCTTTACTGATGGTATTTTCAAGTCGTGTATCCCAGAATATGGAGAGATGTTTTCCTTCAAATCATGAAGTATATAACTCTAGAAGGAAAATACCAAAAAATCTATACTCATCATATGACCCTTCTGAATATGTTCCACCATAAGGTCATGGTGAGCATTCCTTTCTTTCTATTTATGTATTTGAAAAATTCTTTAACGGTATTCCAGCAAGAGAAGGAAGAGATGCCTTTGCATGAAGGCCTCATCCTTCTGTTGTTTGAAAATGGGAAACCTATTCTGAATTCTTCACTGAAAGATAAGGTGGAAGAATATGATATCACTCTTGTGGAATGCCTTAATAAGATCAAGGCTGGGAAATGTAAAAATGTGGAGGAGGATTTTAGAAAAGAGAAGAGTGAGGAAGTTCATGGTAAAGCGAGCACCTCGAGAAAGAGGGTTTGAGATGGTAATTTTTAGGGTTTGGAGGATTGGATTAGAAAGGTTTAGTATTTAGAAGGGGTGCTTCAGGCGATGGAGGAAACCAATGTTGGTCAAAGGGAAACCATGTTGGATTTCATTAATGCTTCTAATCAAATTATTTCTGCCTAGGTGAAGTCCAAACAGAAGGTTCTAGAGCTGGAGTATCAGGTCAAAAAGCTGAGTGATAAGTTGGAAGGGATGGAGGAGAGCACTAAAAGGAGGAATTTTAATTTGTGAATCAGTAGATCTAAGGATGAGTGAAGGAAGACATAAATTTCAATGGTGCTTTGAGGGTGTTGAGATCAAAGGAAGCCATGCTAGTAAAGCAGTTGAATTTTCTCCAAAAATTAATTTGGGTTTTCTCGGATTGTTGGAAGAATTTTGCGAACTTTTACAACTTTTATGATTTAGGGATAGTTTTATTTTTCTCTATTTTACTCTCTTTGGTTTAAAGTATTGATCTTCATTTTAATATTTAAGCATGTTTAACTCCTTTTTTGTACTTTTCTGTTTCTTTCTAGCTCGTTGGTTTTTGTTCCTCCTTTTGTAAGGCCCTTGGTAGTCGATCCTTGTTTTTACCTTATCTAATAAAAAATATTGATAAGAACAATAAATAACTAACATAAAATAAAAAGGATTTTGTATTAGCTAAAAGAGAATGAGTAAAAGGGAACACGCATGAGCAAGTAGATAATCGAGCTTGATCATTGTGAACTAGAACAATGTATTAATATAGTTGACAATAAGATCCAAGACAATAAGAAAATCTAATGAACATAATAACATCTAATGAACATAAGAGCATAAAATGCTATAAGAGACAATGAATGGGACACAAATTTCATTAACTCCAAGATGTCTTCTTAAAAAAACACAAAGTTTCTTTCTTTAAAATAAATCTTGCACACAAAATTATTTTCTTCTCCTCTCTCAAAGTCACCCTTAAAAATGATCCCCATTTCATTTTATAACCCAAAAGTTGGTTACAAGGTAGTTAGGGTTTACATGAACATTAAATAGGGCACTTAAATGAATTTGAATTTTTCAACCAACTTTATTAAAAGCAACTAAAAATAGAAATCTCTTAAGTTTTCTCAAAAGTGAATTCAACAATAACATCATTTAAAATACCACTTTCAAAACATTCGACAAAAACCATTACTTATCCATTAGAGTGGGATCCACCTATCTCAATCATATGAGAAATGGACTCTCCCACCCATGAGAAAATATAGGAAATCACCCTACCATGTTGTTGGAAAAACAAGGATCCTGATTCTTTACCAATTCAAAAGATTTGAGCTTTTGCAATGTCCGATGCATCTTCTCTTCCTCCAGAAAACAACTCGGAGAAGACCAGCCTCACAAAGTACCTGCATTTCAAGAATCTTACCTGGTATGGTATGCAAGTCTACAACTTTAGATTGGATCTCTTCACAAAGGTGTTTGATTTTGAAACATTGATCCATAGAAGAAGTGGAAAAACAACAACAGGAGTATACATTTCATGTATCAATTTTGTAAATTGTTCCACTAGATGTTGTATTGAATTCCTTTGGTTGTGTTCATTGATGAAGGTACAAGGAATCTCTTCGATGAAGACTTGAATGGAAGAGAGCATGGTATAGGCTTCATTACACAAATTGTCAAACTGAATTACTAAGTCTTCCAGAATCATTTTCCTGGACTTAGCATGATTTAACCATAGAATTTGTGTCATGCGATGATCAAACTCAAGTATTCCCTCTGAGGCTAAGAATGTAGATTCCATGCAAGCAAGATCCTGAAGACTTGGAAAAATCTGATCCAGTGTTATTAATTCTGTAATGAGGCATTCCTTGAATGGAAACATTGAATCAAGGTAGGCATAAATATTCTCAAATACAATTGTTCTCAACCCACCGCTTTCTATCTCAGAAACCCATGACCTTAGAGTGTGCCCTAAAGTGATCACATCCTTTGATTGATTGATAATTTCTTGATCCAGGATAGCCACCATCTCTGGAAATAGGAAAAGAAGACGTAATTGGGTTGATCAAATGTTGAACATATGAAATGAACTAATTCTTTTCTTCCTTTATTTGGGAAATTTGAGATTTATATCTCTCCAACCTTTTAAGAACATTATTCATTGAAACCTTTTTCATAGAAACATCACTTTCAAAAGTGGTCTTTCCAAGGGCTATCTTGGATACTTCATAGTCAGTGACTGTCATGTCCCCATGATCCTTTTCAGTAGTAGGAACTATAATTTCTGTAAATTTATCTCCGCTATCATCAATCACTACTTTGGAGAAGACCTTAGGATTTTTGGGCACAACTTTTTAGAAAGGGAAGAAAGAGATTCCAAATCAATGTTGGCCACTTTGACCAATATCTTTCTCTTTTTTATTTCAGAGTCAACCCAGATCGATGTTTCATTCATTAATTCGACACAAAAAAGTTGAGAACTGGAAGAAAAATCCTCTTTTCCTTTCTCATGACTAAAACCAGTAGGTAGTTGTTATATGGCCTCAATCCTTGGTGAAGTAGCATCTGCAACACATTCTTGATTATCCTCATGTTCTTTTGAAATACCCTTATCACCTGGATGCTTGGAAGAATTAGATATATGTACCACTGGGATTTGTTTGGACTTTGGTGTATGACATTGATGATTTGGATCTTTGGTGGGCCTATTAGAACTCTTAGTGATGTGAATATATGAGTTTGGGGTAGAAATACCCGAAACACATTCTTTTCCTTCCCGAAGATGTAAACTTTTTATCGATTCTTGAGACACTTCTTCTTTATTAGAGACAAGTTTAAGTAACCACTGAATTTGCCTTTGAAATGTGTGTGATGATGTCAGTGGGGACTGGTGTGAAGAAGTTTACACCATCTTTTTCTGTGTAAATCCTCCTCTCATTGGAAGTTTCTGTATTTTAAACATATGTGCCTGAAATGGGAGAGGATTGGATTTTTTATTCTCATACCACATCATAGTCCTTTTTAACACATGTTGATTTATGACATCTAGAGAATTTTCATCTCCTTTACTAAAATCAATACCAGGGAGTGGAGTGAAAACTATCTGATCATAGGAAAGATCCATAAGATCAATCCCATTATCAACAAGGGTCAAGGGAGGATCCCTCAATCCATAATTTTCTATTTGATCCAGTGTGAGATGAGAAAATTTTCATTGTCTTACCTCCCTATCATCTACACATTCTACCCAATAGTCTTCTATGTTTTCCTTGTGCCTATATCTTGCTCCTAGGGATTTTTCCATGGATCCTTTAATATAGAATTGAGCCCTACTTGTGAAAGAATGTACAGTCATAAGGGAAAATTATTTTTCCATAAGTTCTACACTTTGGGAATTTGGACATTTGTATTCCCCAATTTGAATCGGGAAATGAATGCCTCCTTTGCATTTATCCACTAGTAGGAAATGGATTTTGAAAATTTGACATGAAAGTTCCACCAATTTCATTTTTCACCGACATATTTAGGAAGTTTATAAGGAGCTCCCACAAATCCATCAGGTCATATATAGGAGTAAGAGGGTAACTAGATAAACCAAGTTCCCGTTGTTTTATCACGACCTTGCATGTTCTCAAAATGTTTCCTCTAGTTTCTCCTAAGTGACCATATTATAAAGAAAAGGAAAGCATCATTTAACCTCCGAAACGGTGAGAACCATTCTTGAACTCCAGTTGTGGGTAAAAGTGAAAAACACTATTCTTTCCAGGACCCATTGTACCTCTAGTTGTTAGCCCTGAAAATATCCTCCTTCTTGCTACAACATAAATCAAATATGAGGTCATGTAAAAATGACCTATCATCCTTACCTCAATCAATTTCTTATGGAGAGTATTACTAATGATACTTTCCCAATCAATGAACATATTTACATCAAGAATGATACAAATGAACTTGTACATCCAAGGATGAAAATTTCTCTGGAAGGAAAACTAAAAACCCTGCTGAGGAGAGTAATCATATCTCCTATTTCTTCATGAAACTCTACCCAAAACAACTCTTTTGGAATTCTTAAAGTGTGATTTTTGGTTTGACCAACCAATTTTTACTAACCATCTTCGACCATCTCAAAGGATTTTCATCCCAGAATTGTTGTTATGATTCTTCAATGATGTCAGCATTTTCTTCATGAAGTGGAACTCTTAACAAATCCTCCATATGATCTGAAGAATCGAGAAGAAAAGGTTCATTTATGTCATTAAAAATTCCTTGACACTCAAGATCATAATGTTTGGCACAAGCTAGGAAAAATTTGAGGCATTGTATAGAATCGGAAATGCTGCTACTTGAGGTAAGCCACAACAATAAAGCCTTTTTGAAAAAATAGTCCTCCCTTCCTATCTTACCCTGTCACAGAATTGAACCATATCCACGTGACCCATATCAATATCTAAAATATTATCATACGCTGAATTTAAAGATGATGTTGGGACAAATCATCTATATGCATATTTTAGCATTGACTTATTAGAGCATTCACCCATTATGAATTTTTAAAATGGAAAGTGAAAAGAAAACATACACTAGAAAGGTGTCGGGTCTAAGTATTTGGACCACCGTTGCCGTAAGAATAATATGACTCTTTTCATTATTATTTTTAATAAATAAAAATAAATTTAGTGGTACTGAATCCAAAATGATAATACAAATAAAACATTGATACTAAGCTCAAATCACCACCCAGGTTAAAATACTACAATTTTAGGCCATTTTTATTATTTCCGTGATGTGTGGGCTACATGAGAGCCTAGTATTTTTCTTCTTTGGCAACAAATGATCCTTTTTTCGCTTCCCTAGCGGATTGATCTTTTACTTTCAATAGGCTTGCGTGGACTTTGTTGTCTTTGGCGTGGGAAAGGTGAACTGGTCTTTGACTTCAAATTAACTCCCTCTTAGCATGTGTGGCATGTTCTTTCTGCATTGGTGTGGATTTTTATGAACCTCAAAACAGATTTTTGTCTTTGCTACATGTGTTGAAAACTGATTTTAGATGATTATATCTCCTATGCGTGTGGACAAATAAAATGTGTGAGCTTTTTTCTCTGCTATGGCAGTTGTCTCCACCTAGTGCGTGGATATTCCTTATGGTTGTGTTTTGACAACATAGATCACAAACAAACTTTACCCAGGAGTATTTCCTCCTAGGCATTTGGATTATGTGGAATATTCCTTCTTTGGAAGCATATAAATATCCTACTTTGGTGCATGGATTTCCTGACATCTTCTTTTGTTGGGTTTGATTTAGTGCTAAAGCAAATGTGTGGATCTCATGAGCAGTTGTACCCAGCCTGTACGTGGCTGTATATGCCCACAATAAAGCCGAAACAAAAGAAAATTAATAATAAACAAGAAACAATATGCAAATGAAAAGAAAGACCCAAAACTTGAGTCATTTCACATTATCACGAGCTTTGAGCTTCATGCATGCTATGTGGATCAAGATTGAGCACAGACTATATAGATATCACTCCAAAAATGAGATTTGGTTTTGGGTTTATGAGCAGAAGAATTCCCAAGCACGCACCAAAGACCACATGTCCAACCTGAAAATGAGCAACTGATGAAAGATGACTCCTAATCTTGTGATCCCGCAATGGAGACAACTACCTAGAGCTCTCAAGGTTGCCTGGCTCTAGCTAATGCCCATGCCAGGTTTCCGTGTGAAAGTTAGGAGTGCCTGTAGAATGAGCTTTTCCTTCTTCTGGCTCTAGATGTCTGCAATATTTCCTTGTTTCTCCTTCTTCCCAATTTCTCCTGCTTCTGCAACCTCTTATAACCGTCTCCTTCTCAATTTTTGGATGATAGAAGAAAAATTAAAATTGTCTATGGCAATTAGAAGTGGAAGAATAATTACCTTGCTCATGGCGATTACTGGAAATTAAAAAAAAAATCTTCCAATTTTGTCGAACAACTTTCATGAATATTAAATTAATATTTATTAATTAAAAACCCTAAAATTTAATAAATATTAATTTTATTAAATAATAGGGTAAATATTAATTAAATAATTAAAACACAATTTGCATCATAGCGGGAGAAGGGATTATTCAAAATGGATGAAACGAAAACCAAAATGACCATGAGAATAAGATGATTGCGATGAGGGTGATAAAACATGCAAAATAACACTTTTGATTTTTTTTTAAATTTTCACGTTTATTGATTTTGTTAATTCAAAATTAGTTTGACAATAATTGGCTCTAATTGGGGACAAGGACTTCATGGACACAACAACGGATCCAGAACCAAATATTTAATGAACAAGATCCCAAAAATGATGGTGCACAAAAATAAGAAGACAAAAGAGAGGAAACCGAAAAACATGGAAAAGAAACAAACCAAAACCCTAATTACCTATGTACATACAGGGGACAACCCATTTTTAGTTTTGATAATGCTTGAGATATTTCCCACTTTGTAGGGAAAAGGAAAATGAGTTCCATTGGGATACACCAAGTAATAGGTGTTATCTCCATAGAAATGTTTGATCTTGAAAGGGCCTAGCCACAATGAATCAAACTTCCCATGTTTTCCTTTTAGTTCATGTCTCTTGTCCCAGAGAAGAACTAAGTCATTGATTTGAAATTATCTCTCCATATTTTTCGTTGAACATTTTATTTACCTTGGATTGGTGTTCCTCAATCCTATTCGCTACTTGACTTCTTTGTTCTTCGAGCTTGCTTAGGAACATGATCCTTTTATCTAACACATTGGTGAAACATTCATCATCAATTGCTTGTGTCAATCGTAATGCTGGTAACTCCAATGTGATGGGAATTTGAGCATTGATTCCATACAAGAGTTGGAATGGAGACATCCCGATTTCCCTTTTTGGAGTTATGTGGTCAGCCCATAATGCGTCATATAACTTTTTGTGCCAAGTTCTTTGATTTTATTCTACTAACTTGCGTATTTATAGTAATGATGTTTTAGTTACTATATTATGCTTGACTATTTCCTTACGGTAGTAATCGATGAATGAGATAAGGATATCCCATACCCATAACAAAAACCTATCATCTCTGCAGAAGAAAAATTGGAGGCATTGTTTGTCACTATCTTGTGTGGAATTTCGTAAAGAACCAATATATTCTCTTTGATGAAGTTCGAGATCACCACAAAGTAGATGTTTGTTACATGGTATAGCTTCTACCCACTTTGTATAGTAGTCGATTTACGGTGAGCACATGAGTATGACCAACACTAGAATTTGGGTTCAAAACTCGATGAAATCTAAACCCCATTTTTGAAAGGGTTCTTCAATGACAACTGGCTTTAAAGGAAAAGCTGCCAATTTAGGTCTTCCAACAAATTGCTGACAAGCTTCGCATTTGGCTACCCATTTTTGAGCATCGAAAAACATAGTGGGCTAGTAATAATGTGCTTGAAAAAATTTGTGAGTTGTCATTGGGCCAAATAAGTGACCACCGCAAGCATGATCATGAAAGGCTTCAAGCAACCTGGGTTGTTGTTCTTTATCGACACATCTGAGGAACATGTCATCAATTCCTTTCTTGAACAAAGTGTTGTCCCAAATGACATACCAGTAGCTCTTAATTTGATAGCTCACTTTTCCTTAGCTGTCAGATTCTCAAGACATTCACCATATGTGAGAAAGTAGGCTATATCATAATACCATTCATCTATGGTACTGACAAAAACTACCACTAGTAAACTTTCTTCAACTATTTCTTCCTTAGAGTCATCTCGTGGCTCATTCTCTGCGATGAGTTGGAAAAATCCTTTTCCTTGAACCAACTTGGTAGGCTTGATATCCAAATCATATTCCTAGATCTTAAAGACCCAGTTACCTCTTTTAGATCTTGGTTCCTGTTGTGTCAACATTGATTTAACTGTGGTGTCTGCACCAAGAAGACTTTGGTGTGTAAATTCAACACATAGTGATGGGTGTCGTTATTCCTTTCATTTAATCAAATCTTTGTTGATGTCATATTCAAACCAGGGGTGGTGTACAAAGTTATATGCAATAAGAAATATTAGTGATCTAGTAATTGACTGTAGGTATTTGTTTTCTTTTTTATATTTTCTGGGAGATTTTCTCAATGTATTGAGGACTTCTTGGCCAAAACCTTATTGAAATAAAACTATGAAAACTTGTTGGAAGTAAACACTCTCTGCAAAAATAAATTGCTGGAAATAAACACACATTTGCATAATGAAATAGATTGTTGTAAGTAAACACACATTACAGAAATAAGCACACTTGCTCTAGAAATAAACACATAATTGAGAATGATAAAAGATGATTGCGAAATAAGAATCTAATCTAGAACACCGCAAGAACAAGTATACGATAGATTTCAACTTGAGTAATCAAAAGCATTTACATAATTAATAGATCTATAATATTTTCTCTGGAAATATAAATACCAATAAAACAAAGATCCTGGTTCGAGTGGGCCTTTGCTCCACCTTGAAAAAAGATTTGACAAATTAATATACTCTCAAAACAGAAATGGATATTTTATTGATAAAATGTTTTGCATTACAAAAACGTACTATCTCTTTCTATCTCTTTGTTTATTTTTTCTATGTATACATATATCTATATATATCCTAAATCTATCTATAGCCCCGCATATATATACTTTTTCCACAAGTGCATTTACACCATATTTTTCCTATCAATTAAGATAGAACCAAATTGTTCCCAAAATAGATGTTGAATTGGATCATGGCTAGACGTCTTTGTTGTATGATAGTTATCCCTCAACTGTGAGTATGAAGAATTGTAAATCTTCTAATTTTCTCCTAATTAGAGGATCATTGATTGCTAATCACCGAGACGTTGTTGGAATAAACAAATTCTCAATAGTTCGGAACTTTAGAGAAGTTTGAGAACTAAAGGAAATCATTCCAAATCTAAATGTGAGGGTTCTGGAGCTAGATGCAAGAGTTCCGTAACTAAGTCCAAAATTCTCGAAACTAAGTAATGGATTTACGTAACTAAGTCCGAAAGTTCCGAACTAAGTGATAGAGCTTGTAACTACTTAATGGAGTTCTAAAACTAAGTCTGGAAGTTTCGAACTAAGACATATTAAAACCAAAGTGCTTCCAAAACATGTTAACCACTTCATACTTTGTTCTTCCGACTGATTGTGACCTATTTTATTACAAAATTGAATTTCCTAAGCACTTTGTTAGGAATTACGTAACTAAAATCAACAAAATATGGAAAATTACATCCTAACTTATATTAGATCAAACAAAAGTCACAAAATGCATTCAAACTTGATAAAAAGGAGAGTAAAATAAGATCATTTATTGTACATTAACGAGACAGGTTCTTTCATCTCCTCTAGAATTTCTTTAGACCTCTTATGAATTCTTCTTCTTTGAGGAGCATCGGTATGTTCGAAGCAGGTTTCCTCCTAGAGATTCTTCTAATTTTTACTTCTTGTTCTTTCCTAGGTGAACTATCACCAGAGATAGATATTAGCTCTTTTATAGCTCTGCCGAGAGGAAGGAATTTCTTTTAAAGGTACAAAGAGGTTATTCATTTTTAATCCTTCTTCCGGATATTCTTCTTTTGGTATAGTCTCCCCACCTATTTCCTTATTTTCCTTTGTAGGGGGGCATCAATTTCCAAATTAGTTGTAGGCGAAAAAGGAGTTGATATTACCCTCCTAATAATATCGTGGTTTTGCTTAAACTTGTTAAGAAATTTCTCCCATTTTTCTTTGAAGAAAATGGTGCCGACACACCAAATGAACTAACTCATGATGTCTAATTGTTCCAATACCCTAGGAATACCTTTGGGCCATTGTATGAATGGAGTCAAAATAAACCCTAGAAGGTTTACTATATATTCTAGTTTTGTAGCTCCATATCTAAGATGTATGAGCATCTTCAAGACTTCTCTTCCTACTCGACCCAAATTGACCATCACAAGTTAAATAGTTGACTATCCAAAATTCCACTCTATCAAAGGGTTCGGACAAGCTCACCCTTCTCCGATTCCTTTTATGATTTTCTTAGTCTTGTAAATATATTGGGGTTTTGTTTCCCCCTCTTGTAGCAGGGTTTCAACTAGTTCTTTTAAGGTCCCTTTGATAGGATTTGGGACATGCACAATTGGCACACTAGATACATTGCTTATTGTATTCACAGAAAAAGGAATTAAAATATTTCTAACCTTTGTTTTGAATTTTTCTAAATTTATAAAAAATTCTCTTACCAATTTGTCGTTATACTTTGAGAAATTTTTCAGGAATTCCAACCACCCTGATGATCAAATACGATTACCACTTCTTCATCTACAAGAAGCTAGGTATCATCCTCAGGTTCTAACTTCTTTTTAATCCCCATGGTAAAGAGGGTGATTTAGATTCGTTCTCCTTCAAATTATTGCTCTTCCTAGATTGGCTACAAAACTCTTTGCTTAGCTTGAAATGGATGGGTTTAGCTGTGGAACTATTGTGCTTAGCTGTGGAACTTGTTGTGTTTAGTTGTGGAATGTAAATCTAATTCTTCTACTTCTTCCTTAATGTTTTTTTCTCTGCATTGCTTCTTCACTTTGTTTATTCCACACAAATGATAGATCATTATAAACATGCCGCCACTTTTGTTCCACCAACATCATCCTCATGATTACTCTCTTTTAATAATAATGTATAATAGATGACTCATCGACCACTTTTAAATCAAATCCAATCACACATGTAAATTTTAATCTAACCTTTAATAAGTTAAAGACAAAATTATTGTCCTTGATGATGCGATCCTCCATCATGATGACTAATCATTCCTAAAAGTGAAATAAAAGGAAAAGCGGTTAGAAAAGACAACTGGAATTTCAAAGAAGTTCCTTTTATTTTGGATTAGCCATTTATTGAGGAGATCAACCACCATTGTTGGTTTTCAATGATATCTAAGAGAAAAAAAATGGGGAAGAGAATGCCATTTATTGGTTTTCATTCCTTCCCTTTTTTTTTTTTTTTTTTGGGAGGGGAAGAGAATGCCATTTACTAGTTTTCATTCTCTTCCCTTTATTCTAGATTTATCCATCTGATTATTTGATCATTTTGGAAGAACTGGTTCTTCCATATGATAAAATTCTTTGTCTTCTTCAATCTTCCTCAAGAATTCATCCTTAGTAGGAGGCTTCCTATAAAGTTTTAGCCTATGTCCATTGACCAAAAGTGTCCTTCTGCTGCCATCAATGGGAAGTAACTGAATAGAACCATTTTCAAATATCTGCTCAATCTGATAGGGTCCCAACCATCTAGTTCTCAACTTTCCCTTGAATTGTTGGTACTTAGAATCAAACAATAATTCCCAATCTCCTACCTTGAATTTCCTCTTCTTGATATGTGTGTCATTCCATTGATTTATTTGATCTTGGATTATCTCTATCTGTTGAAGTGCTTCCATCCTTAACTCATCCAACTCATTGAGTTGAATAATTCTCTCCTTTTGTGTTGCATCCAACTCAATACCTATTTTAGTTGTTGTCCTCAATGTTTGTAGTTCAAATTTAATAGGTAACAAGGATTTTTCCCATAGACTAACTCATATGGTGAAAATCTTGTTGTAGTCTTCCAAGTTGTATTATAGGCCCAGATAGCTTCAGGTAGTCTCTTTGCCCAATCTCTTCTACCTGATTTAACTATTTTGGTAAGGATGTTTTCCAATTCTTTGTTTGTTACTTCCTTGTCCATTTGATTGTGGGTGATAGGAGATGACTTCCTATGATTAATCTAATAATACATTGTGAAGGCTTGGATCATATTAGACATGAATTGTGGCCCTTGATCTGAAACTATACTTCTTGGTGCACCAAAATTTACCATAATTCTATGCCAAAGGAAATCAGCAACTACTTCTTTAGTGGCATTTGTTAAAGCCTGCACTTCTACCCACTTTGTCACATAATCAGTACACACAAGAATGTACTCCTTTCCTTGTGAAGGAGGACTAAAGGGACTAACAAATTCCAACCCCCATCTTTCAAATGGTTCAATCACCACCTCGGGTTGCAGAGAGGCATTTCATTGGTAAAATTTGGTTATCCCATCCTTTGACAAGGATCACACCGCTTGATATAGCTCTTCACATCCTTATATAGAGATGGCCAATAATAGTCAGTGCCAAGTATCTTGTGAGCTGTTCTTTTTTCACTGAAAAGTGTCCTCCACTTGGTTCATCATGACATGCCCTTAGTATGTATATTATTTCATCTTCTCCCACACACTGCGTAAACCAAATCAAGACCACATTTAAACAACATTCCATTTAACCATTTAAATTGTGCACTCGGTTTTGATCAACTTTTTCATTTTTTTCTTAATGAAAGGAGAAAACTTTATTATTACAAGATAATTTGTCATATCAGCAAACCATGGTGTATCATCTGAAATAGCAAACAATTGTTCATCTAGAAAGTTGTTCTTAATTGGATCTTGCTCCCCTGTAGTGGTCAGTCTTGACAAGAAATTAGCTACCACATTAGATTTCCCTAGATTATCTACTATGGCAATATTAAACTCTTGTAAAAGTAATAACCATCTAATTATCCTACCTCCAACCACTAGTTTGTTCATTAAGTACCTAATTGATGAGTGATCTGTATGTACAAATATTTTGTACCCTATGGTATAATGTCTGAATTTATTAATTGCATAGATCACAAAGAAGAAATTCTTTTCAGTGGTAGTGTAATTTCTTTCAGTGGGAGTAAGATTTTTACTGAGGTAATAAATAGCATACATCTTCCCTTATTCATCTTTCTTTCTCAAAACTGCACTAATGGAGTTATTTGAGGCATCTATTTGAATGTGAAAATGTTTTTCCCAATTAGGTCCTCTCAATGTTGGGGTAGTGATTAATTTTTCTTTGATTTCCTCAAAATTATGCTGACATCTTTCATCCCAGATAAATTCATAGTCCTTGGTAAGAAAATTAAACATGAGGGCAGAAATTTTACAAAAATCCTTGATAAAGCGCCTATAGTATCTAGCATGCCCTAAAAATTACTTGATATTTGTGGGGGTTTGAGGAATAGGTAAGTCTGAAATAATTCGATTTTGTTTTGGTCAACCCAATTCCTCTTTTTAAAATTTGGTGTCTTAATACAATCCCCTCATCAACCATCATCAAACACTTCTCATGACTAAGAGACAAATGGTGTTGCTCACATCTTGTTAATATTATGTCTAAATTCCTTAAAGCATCATCAAATGTGTCTCCATGTACAGTGAAATCATCCATGTATACCTCTACACAGCCATTTGTTAGGTTTGTAAAAATTGCTAATACAACTTTTTATAAGGTTGTCGAAGCATTACATAATCCAAATGGTAATACCCTATAGAAAAATTTACCCCATGGACATGTAAAGGTAGTTTTTTCTTGATCCTCGATAGTAAATTTGATTGATTATATCCACTAAATCCATCCAGAAGGAAAAGTATTGCTTACTTGCGAGGTTTTCTAGGACTTGATCTATGAATGGTAAGGGAAAATAATCTCTCGGTGTGGCTTTGTTCGGTTCCTATAATCAACACAAATTATCCATTTTCCATTCTTTTTAGGAACAATTACAAGAGGAGACACCCACTGACTATCTGAGATAGGGTAGATAAAACCTACTTGTAATAGTTTTTAATTTCTTGCATGACTATATCCCTTAAGGTTGGATTAATCCTTATCCGAGGTTGCACTAACTTGGTCTAATGTTTTCAGGTATAGATGTGATGAGTGCAAATACTTGGATGGATTATTTTCATATCTTTTTAATCCCAAGAAAAATCTCTAGTATGATTTTTCAGAACATCAAACAATTTAGCTTCTTCATCATTCTTTAACCAATTGTTTATGTTCAAAATCTTACCCGGCTCAATCTCAACATGTTTGGTTCCAATGTGTGATGAATTGATTTGTTGAAAGGGTTCCATTAAGGTATTTAGTGGACATGCATGTGGCAACAACATATGATATGTAGCAACATCTCCAAAAGTTCCTTGAGATAGAATATTGGAAAAAGGATAGTAGGCAGAGTTATGATACTTATCTTGTTGTAGGTCGAACTCCTCGTCACTGCTGCTTTCCAGAAATTCTTCACCATTTCCTGATATCTTAGAAACTAAAGCTACCGATTCTTTCTCCCCAAGAGAAATCTCATTCCTCCAGAGTGAAATTATGTACGGTCACAAGGAATTACTGATGGTGGGGTTCTAGAACTAAATGTGATGGTTTTGGAACTATTCTCGATTGCTTTAAGGATAATTAGTGTTCATTCAATGGTTGATTAATCATATCTTCTACCTCGCGTACATGATCCTACAACGTGATCATAGAAAAATAAGACACGTTTTCCTTATTAGTATCAGGAGCATCAACCCACAATTGTTCTTGATTATCAATAGAAGCTCATGCAGAAGGATATAAGGAAATTTTCTTAGAATTCTTACCATTTAAGATAGTCATATCACATGTTCTACAATCAATTAAGGCAATAATTACAGCTAACCATGGTCTTCCAAAAAAAATGGGATAACCAAGTGTTTTACCTTTTGTCTGCAATATAAGGAAATCAACTGGATATTCCCATGACTCCACCATAACCGCCACATCTTCAATAACTCCTTCTAGTTTTTCTACAGACTGATCTACCATCTGCAATATGGTGTTAGTAGGTTGTATACATGTTAATGGTAATGTTTTCAAAGTGTCCATTTTCATCACATTTATATCCACTCCCAAATCAACCAAAACATTATGTATATCTTTATTCCCTATAGAAACAAAAATAACAGGGCTTCTAGGATCTCTATATTTGGGAAGAAAAAATTTTCCTGCTAATAAATCAACAAGTTTCCCATCTACATTAATAGTCCTAGTGGTACGCTTCTTCCTTCCCGGTATTTTTAAACATAGCAATTTGATTAATTTGTTCATTTCTAGAATTTCCTTAATTTCTTGTAACAACGGTATTTCAATATTCAATTTCCTTAGTTCCTATACCAACTCATATTCCTTAGTCTCTATGGCTTCTTTAAATCTTTCTGGATATAGAGTCTTAGTAGAGTTGCTATCTGGATCCTTATCTTTTTCTTTTACATCCTTCTTAAGAACAATCATACTAGGGATTTCAGTTTCCTCTGTCATCTCAGTGATTATAATAGGTGGACTACTAATTATTTTTCTAGATCTAGTTTGAATATCCTTACAATCCGTAGCATTCATATCAACTAATTTTTCTAGTTTTGTTCCGTAGACAGGAGTTGTTTGTTTGTTTCTTGGGTTTGCTATTGGCTATGTTGGTATTTTGGTTTAGACCATGTTTTCATTTTGTGAATTTTGTGTTGGGGAACCCATTATGGATTGTTGTTTCTGATTGGGATGTGTCCTCCCTTGAGCATAATTATTAGTGCTCCACCTAGGTTGTGACCAAGCATTCAGGTTTCCTTGACCAGGACCATGGTTATTGGTGTCCTTGGGCATACCAAGATTGACATGCCCAATCTTGAGGGATTCCATATTGGTTGAGGTGCCCAATGTGGATGTCCCCAATTTTTGGTATTATCCGAGTTGCCCATGGCATCATTCGGGGTTAGGACTCGACTGGCATGAACTACCATTGGCTAGGTTGTCTCTAGAAAAAATGTACTTCTTCTGATGTGGATGGAATGTTGCTTTGTTTAAGATGATTTTTAATAAATGGAAGAAGAGAACATGCATTACTCTCATGGTCCCTAGATTCACATATAAGATGCATTTATGTCTTTTCCAAGGGACAATCTTTTATTGCATGCTTCTTCCTGCATCTAGGACAATACATAGCTAATGGTTCAGTTTTAGAATTTTCTTTAGCTTGCAATCCATCCATGGTGGAGGTTAATTGAACTAAAATGTCTGGTTTAAAATTTTCCAATTCATCCATCAGTTTGTTCATATCTGGGTTTAAATTTTTAACTATTTTTCCTTTTCTAGTTCCACCCTTGTTCGTGAATAGATTCTACAAATGTCTTTAATATCATTCATTATTATTTGATCAATGTTTCCACCTCCCATCAGATCACGTGCCTCCCTTGATTCATCATCCAGACCTTTAAGAAAAATGTTTTTCTTAACTTTTCTTGTAGTACAAATCCACATCTTTTTCTCACAAAGAGGAATCTGTCTAAATAATCTTCCATATTCTCATCCTCCACCCGCTTGATTTTGAAAAATTCTTTCTTCCTATTCCTCCCTCTACAAGTAATCTTTATACTTGTCTGCAGGAAGGTAACTTCCATTTTTCCCAAGTGGTAATAGAATTAGATGTTAATCCCATAAACCACCTCATTACTGCATCCTTCGGGGTAGATGGAAACAACTTGAATTTCTGATTATCTGTTTTGTAATCATAATTTTGACACGATTTTAAATTCAAACAAAAATTGGTCAGGGTCTTCAAATGACATCCCTCTAAACATGGGTAAATGTGCAGGTGAAATATTTTTCATAGGCGTATCATCATCATCCAATTGAATTGGATAAGTGAAGGTCCTATCAAGTTCTCTTTCAGCTTCTTATGTCATTTTTGTAGTACCTTCTAGACTTTTTTCCCAATCAATATGGTATGTGATTTATTTTGGGGAAGGTGAAAATTTAGGAGTAGGAGGTTGACTACTCAATTGTGAATCAAAACTTTCTCTAAACAGTGTCTTGGGATATGATATTTTTTCTAAAGGTTCTACTTCCTTTTGGTGATTGATCTAAGAATTCCAAAGGTGGCAATTTTGCTTCTTGCCTAACAGGGGACAATGGTGTTTCTAATTCTTGATCAACTTCCTTATTTGATCGAGAAGATGATTATTATTATTCAGATATTTTTGGGAGGAATCAACCCTTGGAGTCTCTTGGTCTACTCATAAATTTTATGATGAAGTAGGGAAGATACTACAATTACAAGATGTATGATTATTTCTCTTGTTGACACCTAATTAGAAAATTATAGCTATTATGTCCCCGAAAATGGCACCAAAAATGATGGGTGTCATTATTCCCTTCATTTAATCAACTCTTTGTTGATGTCATATTCAAACCAGGGGTGGTGTCCAAAGCTATATGCAACAAGAAATCTTAGTGATCTAGTAATTGACTATAGGTATTTTTTCTTTTTTTATATTTTCTGGGGGATTTTATCAATGTCTTGAGGACTTCTTGGCCAAAACCTTATTGAAATAAAACTATGAAAACTTGCTGGAAGTAAACACTCTCTATAGAAATAAATTTTTGGAAATAAACACACATTTGCATAATGAAATAGATTGTTATAAGTAAACACACGTTACAGAAATAAGCACACTTGCTTTGGAAATAAACACACAATTGAGAATGTTGAAAGATGATTGCAAGGAAACAAGAATCTAATCTAGAACACCTGCAAGAACAAGTATACGATAGATTTCAACTTGAGTAATCAAAAGCATTTACAGAATTAATAGATCTATATTATTTGCTCTGAAATATAAATACCAATAAAACGAAGATCCTGGTTCTTGGAAGAGTGGGCCCTTGCTCCACCTTGAAATAGGATTTGACAACTTAATATACTCTCAAAATAGAAATGGCTATTTTATTGATAAAATGTTTTGCATTACAAAAACGTATTGTCTCTTTCTATCTCTTTGTGTCTTTTTCTATGTATACATATATCTATATATATCCTAAATCTATCTACAAGTCTACATATATATACTTCTTCCATAGGTGCATTTACACCATAGTTGTCCTACCGATTCAGATAGAACTGAATCATGCCAAAAATAGATGTTGAATTGGATCATGGCTAGACGTACTATTGTATGATAGTTATCCCTGGATCTGTGAGTATGAAGAATCGAAATTTTCTAATATGCTCCTGATTGAAAGGATCATTGATTGTTAAATCACTTTGAACGTTGTTGGAATAAATAAATTCTCATTGGTTTCGGAACTTTAGAGAAGTTATGGAACTAAAGGAAATCATTCTAGATCTAACTGTGAGGGTTCTGGAGCTACATGTAAGATTTTTCTAACTAAGTAATGGAGTTCCTAACTAAGTCCAAAATTTCTAGAACTAAGTGATAGAGCTTTTAACTACGTAATGGAGTTCGGAACTAAGTCTAGAAGGTTCGGAACTAAGCCGTATTGAAACCAATGCTTCCAAAAACAAGTTGATCGCTTTCATAATTTTTTTCTTTAGACTGATTGTGACTTGTTTTATTACAAAACTAAATTTCCAAAGCACTTTGTTAGGAATTACAGATTTTTTAAATGTTAGAACTACAATCAACAAAATATGGAAAATTACATCCTAACTTATATTAGATCAAACAAAAGTCACAAAATGTAGTCAAACTTGATAAAAATGAGAGTAAAATAAGATCATTTATTGTACATTAATGAGACATATTCTGGCCTTATCACATAGTACCTAAAATGTTTCAAGGCTCTCACCATCGCATACACATGCCTCTCAAGGGGAGTGTAATTGAGTTCATGTTTCTTAAATCTAGAACTCATGAATGCAATATGAGATTTGATTCCCTCTTGATTGTGTTGAGTCAGGATGGTAGAGATAGTGTGTGGCGAAGCATAGCAATAGATTATAAAATCCTTTTTAAAATCGAGACACAACAATGTATGAGCTTTTGTAATAGCACCCTTGATTTTTTCAAATGTCTCTCTACCTTCCTTCAAGCATTTCAAGGATTCTTTTCCTTTCATCATATCAGCAATTTCTTTGGTCAGCTCCGAAAAATTTAGCACGAACCTTCTCAAAAAATTCACCTTCCCAAAGAATGAGTGAACTCCAGGCTTACTTGTAGGCAAGGAAAGACTCTCGATATCTTGAATGTGCTCAAGATCGATCTTAGTTCCTTCTTTAGAAACAATATGACCTAGGAGTTTACCTTCCGTAACTTCGAACATGGACTTATTTGGATTCATGGAGATGTTTTCGAGGTGTGGAGCCTGTTTTTTTGGTCTTCTCAAATTAGTATTGAAGTGTGGAGTTTGAATTGGGAAGATGAAAGGTCATGACCGTTTCTTTTCCAGCCATGGGAAGATGAAAGGTCATGACAGTTTCTTTTCCATTCGTGGGAAGATGAAAGGTCATGAATTTCAAACTTCTAGGGTTAGCTTTTGGATTTATTAAAGGATTGTAATCCTATAAATAGAGGTGTTAGGGTATCTTGAAGATATCTTGTGTGTTCAAGAGGTCTTGAGTCTTAGTGATCAAGAGGTGATCAAGAGTGATCAAGGTTAAGCAATTGGGTGTCAATTGTGGTTTAGATGTGGTTTAGCATCTTTGGAATTCTATTGTGAGTTCATAACTGAGAGAAGACTATGAGAGTTGTTTTACTCTTGTTGATGATAAAATATGAGAAAGTTCTTGGTGGACGTAGCCCACATTGGGTGAATCAAGTTAAATCTTGTCTTTTCTTCTTTTGTGTATTATTTATTTATGTTGTTATATTTTTGCATGTATACTTTGCTATATAGTTTCCTACTGTTGTGATTTGACGAATTGTTTCTACGTATTTTTTCTCTAATTCCTAACAACCGTATCAAAGCTTTGGTGGTTTTTTTGAAGTGGTAAATCACTTAGAAAGTTTAGCTTGAGTGGGAGCTATGGCGGATGAGGGCGATCAAGGGTCGAGAAGTTCAATGGGAAGAACTTTGGTTTGTGGAAGATGTAAATGGGGGATTACTTATATAAAAAGGGACTCCATGTTCCTTTAGTTGAAAAGCAAAGAAACCTACAACCATGTCGATGAGGATTGGGAGTTGCTGGATAGAAAGGCACTCGGGGCAATTCGGTTATGCCTTGCATCTTCAGTTGCTTTCAACATATCACAGGAGAAGACCACGGAAGGTCTCATGAGTGCGTTGGGGAATTTATATGAAAACCCTCTACCTCTAATAAAATATTTTTGATGAAAATGTTATTTAATATGAAGATGTCTGAGAATGGTTCTATTGTTGTTCATTTGAATGAATTTAATATGGTTGTGAGTATGTTAAACTTGGTAAAAATTGACTTTGATGATGAGGTCAGGGCTTTGTTGATTTTTGCTCCTTACCAGATAGTTGGGACAACTTGGTTATGGTCTGTAAGTAATTCAGTCTCTAATAATTCAAAGCTGAAGTTTGAGGATGTAATAGGTGTGATCCTAAGCAAGGAAATGTGAAGGAAGAGCACTAGATATTCTTCTACTTCTAGAAATTCTTTGATGGTGGAGAGCAAAGGGAGACAAAAGAATAGAGGGAAAGGTAATCATGGGAAGTCGAATGATCGTGGAAGGTCAAATTCCAAGAGTAAGTTAGAATTTTGGAACTGTGGGAAGGTTGGTCATGCTAAGAAAGATTGTTGGGCTCTTCGGGATAAGAAGAACAAGAAGGAGGAAACTAAAGAGGTAAATGTGGCAGCAGGTGATGTTTGTCAGGATGCCTTAATTCTTTCTTTAGATAATATTGCTAAGTCTTGGGTGTTAGATTCAGGGGCTTCTTTCCATGCCACCCCACATAGACATTACTTTACTAATTTTGTTCAAGGAGATTTTGGACATGTATATCTTGGTGATGATGAACCATGCAGAATAGTAGGGAAAGGTTGTGTTCAAGTGAAAATGTAGAATGGGAACACATGGCTACTTAAGGATGTCAGGCATGTGCCTAAGTTGAGGTGGAACTTGATATCAGTGGGTCAGTTGGGAAGTGATGGCTATATAATCAGTTTTACAAAGGGATTCTTGGAAGGTTACCAAGGGAGCTCTTGTGGTTGCAAGAGGTAAGAAAAATGGTACTTTGTATTTAACCAATGGGTGCTGATTATTGTAATTTAGTTGTTGTAGATGGAGATGCAACTTTGTGGCACTAGAGACTCGATCATATGAGTCAAAAGGGCATGCAGATTATAAAGGATAGGTTTCCTAGATTAAAGGAGTTAGATTTAGACTTCTATGAGGACTGTGTTTATGGAAAATAGAAGTGGGTGAGATTCCTCAAGGTTGGACCTACCAAGAAGGAGGGTAAGTTGGATTTAGTGTATACAAATGTATGGGGGCTAGCTAAGGTAAACTCTATTAGTGGTTCATGTTATTATGTCACTTTCATTGATGATGCAACTAGAAAATTTTGGGTATATTGCATTAGAAAGAAATCTGATGTGTTTGAAACCTTCAAAAGATGGAAAGCCTTGGTTGAGAATGAAACATGTCTCAAGTTGAAATGTCTCAGGTCGGATAATGGAGGGGATTATTACATCAATGAATTTCTTGATTACTTTTCGGTAAATGGGATCCGCAGGCAAAGAACGGTTCTAAATACTCCACAGGAAAATGGAGTGTCATATAGAATGAACAGGATAATCATGGAGCGTGTTAGGTGCATGAGATTACATGCGGGGCTGTCACTCATGTTTTAGGTGGAAGCGGTGAGCACGGCTATTTATATGATTAACAAAGGACCATCTATGGCTTTGGATGGAGGTACACCTAAGGAGGCTTGGTCTCGAAGAAAATTGATTACTCATTTATTAGAGTATTTGGATGTGAGGTATTTTTCACATTGATAAAGATGATAGGACCAAGTTAGAGGATAAGTTTGAGAAATGCACCTTTGTTGGATATGGTGAGGATGACTTTGGTTTCCATGTTTGGAGTCTTAAGGAAAAGAAAATATTTCAGTCTAGAGATATTGTCTTTAATGAAAAATTCATGTATAAATATCAATTATAGGAACAAAAGAGGAATAAAAGAAAGAATACATAGTGTTAGAGGACATTGTGGATAGCAAGGTGTCCAAGGGGCCAGTTCAGGTGCAACATGTTCTGCATAGCCAGTTCAAGAACCTACTCATCAGGAACCCCAAACTCCTGAGGTGAGAAGGTCTTCTAGGGTAAGAAGGGAACCTGAATGATTTACTCCATCTTTGAATTATTTATTGCTCACTGACAATGGAGAGCCAGAGTGCTTTGAGGAAGCAGTGCAGGTGGATGCTAGGAAGAAGTGGGAGTAGGCCATGGATGAAGAGCATAGATCTCTTATGGAAAACCAGACTTGGGATCTAGTGGAGCTACCCGAGGGCAAGAGAGCATTGTAGAACAAGTGGGTGTATAGAATCAAAGAGGAAGATGGAGGTAGGAAAATATACAAGGCCTGGTTGGTGGTCAAGGGATTTACATAGAAGAAAGGTATATACTTTGATGAAATTTTTTTCTCCTGTTGTTAAAATGACTTCTATTAGGACTGTTCTTGGTTTAGTAGTAGTAGAAGACCTACACTTAGAGAAGTTGGATGTGAAGACTGCATTCCTTCATGGTGAGTTGGAGGAGGAATTGTATATGCAGCAGCCACAAGGTTATGAGGTCAAAGGGAAGGAGAGGTTAGTGTGCAAATTGAAGAAGAGCTTGTATGGCCTAAAACAAGCTCCATGGTAGTGGTACAAGAAGTTTGACAGTTTTATGTAGGAGAAGGGTTACTCCAGGTGTCACTCAGACCATTGTGTGTACATAAATAAGTTTCTTGATGGTAGTTATATTATTGTGTTCCTGTATGTGGATGATATGCTTGTTGCAAGGAAGAACATGTAGGGAAGAACATGTAGGAAATAAAGGTACTCAAGAAGTAGCTAGGTGACTCCTTTATTATGAAGGATTTGGGGGTAGAAAAACAAATCCTTAATATGAGAATAACTTGAAACAGAAGGAGAGGAAGTTGGTTTTATATCAAGAAGATTACATAAAGAAGGTCTTGGAGAGGTTTATTATGCAGGATGTTAAACCAGTTAGTACCCCTTTTGGCAGCTCACTTTAAATTATCAAAGGAGTAGAGTCCCAGACTAAGGAGGATAAAATCCAAATGTCTAGGGTACCATACTAAGTAGCGGTTGGTAGCTTGATGTATGTTATAGTATGCACTAGGCCTAACATTGCCCATGCAAAGGGGAGCAAGTGAGAAGGTTTGTGAGTGATCCAGGTAGAGAGAACTGACAGGAAGTGGAGTGGATCCTTTGGTATTTGAGAGGGACCATGGGAGAAACATTGTGTTTCAGTGGATCGGACACTACATTGTGTGGTTATGTAGATTCGGACATGGTAGGAGATTTGGACAATGCAGGAGGAGCACGACAGGTTATGTATTTATGGTTGGTGATACAACGAGTGAGTTGGATTTCACGGTTATAAAAGGTTGTGGCTTTGTCAACCATAAAGGCTGAGTATGTTATTCTTTGCCACAGAGCCAAGCAAGAGAGATGATTTGGCTACAATAGTTTCTTGATGAGTTGGGTCATAAGCAGGAAGTTGGGAGACTACACAATGATAGTCAAAGTGCTATTCATTTAGTGAAGAACTCTACTTTTCACTCTAGGACAAAGCACATTCAACTGAGATATCATTTCATCAGGGCAGCTTTGGAAGAAGATAAGTTGAAGCTGGAAAAGATTCATACCAATCAGAATCCTATGGATATGATGACCAAGGTGGTCACAAGGGAGAAGTTGAAGTTGTGTTCAAATTTGATTGGCCTTCATGGTTGATAATGAAGGGTTGAGAACTTTTCAGTAGGAATAGTCTCCAAGTGGGAGATTGTTGGGGTGTGGAGCCTGTTTTTGGTCTTCTCAAATTAGTATTGAAGTGTGGAGTTTGAATTGGGAAGATGAAAGGTCATGACCGTTTCTTTCCAGCCATGGGAAGATGAAAGGTCATGACAGTTTCTTTTCCAACCATGGGAAGATGAAAGGTCGTGACTTTCAAACTTCTAGGGTCGATTTTAGACTTCTTAAAGGATTGTAATCCTATAAATAGAGGTGTTAGGGTATCTTGAAGATATCTTGTGTGTTCAAGAGGTCTTGAGTCTTAGTGATCAAGAGGTGATCAAGAGTGATCAAGGTTAAGCAATTAGGTGTCAATTGTGGTTTAGATGTGGTTTAGCATCTTTGGAATTCTGTTGTGAGTTCATAACTGAGAGAAGACTGTGAGATTTTTTTACTCTTGTTGATAATAAAATATGAGCAAGTTCTTGGTGGACGTAGCCCACATTAGGTGAACCACGTTAAATCTTGTCTTGTCTTCTTTTTGTGCATTATTTATTTATGTTGTTATATTTCTACATGTATACTTTTGCTATATAGTTTCCTATTATTGTGATTTGAGGAATTGTTTCCGCATATTTGTTCTCTAATTCCTAACAAATTTTATGAATTTTGCACCTTTGCAATCTTTTCTCTAAATCTCTTAGGTGATCTTCTCACTTCTTTGAGAATATTTTCAAGTCATCTAGGTATATCACAATGATCTTGTCTTTATAATCTACGAATGCCATATCCATAGCCCTTTAAAAATTTGTGCCAACATTGATCAAACTAAAAGGCATTCTTCTATATGCGAACGTACCCTAGGGGGTAATGAACTTTGTTTTATGTTGGTCTTCTCTAGCTACTTCGATCTAATTATAACCAGAGAAACCATCTAGCATAGATAGCATTTCCAATCCAGTTACTACCTGTAGAATATGGTCCATGATTGGCAATGGATAGTTATCCTTCAAGGAATCTTGATTAAGATTGTGGAAATCCACGTAAATCCTAATTTCTCCATTTTTCTTGTGAACCTGTACAATATTATCTATCTAAGTTGAATATCGAATAGGAAAAACTATTTGTGTGTCTAACATCTTTTGAACCTCATGGAATATTGTCCATGTTATCTTGGGATTATACTATCTTTTTTACCTGAATGGAGTTGCATAGGTTTCAAAGGTATGGCATGCTCCATTTCCCTAGGTTGGAAAGACTTCAAGTCTTTATATGAGTAAGTCAAGATGTCGAATATTTAGTAAGGAGGCTTACAAAATTTTGTGCTCCTCGGGTGACCAACACTTACCAATGTTAACTGAGACAAAGGTTTTTCCTTGGTACTAATGTTAACTTGCTCATAGTTAGCAAAATTTGTAATTCCCTACTCTTTCTCTTTAATAAACATGTCATGTTTATCAAAATTTCTTAAAGTGAAACCAATCCTTTTGGAATTTTATTTCCTTTTAGTTGAATGATGCCATCACTAGGATCTTCATTCTCGACTCCTTATTGAATGGGTGAGGTCGTCGATTTACGAAAATGCGAATCACTTCCTTCAAAGTACAACCGTTAAAAATTATCTCTTTTTCAAGAAGGCAATAATTTGTTGATCATCATTGAATACTTGCCAATTTTTTGCATTGTTAGGAACACTTGGCCTAAAAACCATTTCGATGGTGTATTTTTCTTGATCAAAATATGAATGAGGAATCACTAATGAAGTCAAGACCACTAGAGAATTGGCTTTTTCATTCTTTTCACGAGGGACAGATTCTATGGAAAAATCATTGAAGATTTCTATCACGTCCCACACTTTATTTTTGTAGTGTCTCAAATGATCATTCTTTACTTGAAACTGATTTTTAACTTGTTTCACGATCAACTCCGCATCTCCAAAAACTTTCAAATTTTTGATCCGTTTCTCTTCTACAACTTGGATACCAAGTATTAATGCCTCATATTCTACAATATTGTTAGTATTTAAAATTTGAGTTTGTAAGAAAAAGGAAATATTTTACCATTCGGAGATATGAGCACCACTCCTGCATCGGAACCTGTTGAGCAACAACTTCCATCGAACTCAAGAGCCCAGACTTCATTGGGATCTTGGCAAGTGACCTCAAGTGCATGAACCTCTACAGTCATCATATAATTACCCATACTTGAGTTTTTAAATAGGACCTGTGCATGGGGGTCATTGATATTTGTTACGCTGAACTTTTCCTAAGTTTCTGGCATTAGCTTCTTCATTTCTCCACTGATAGGGATCATAGCATGAGACCAATCCATTTGAATCTCACCACCTAGATCTCTGTAAAATTTCCTACTCAACAACATACCATATAAAGGAAGAATTTGGAAACTAGAATGGTTTCTTTGACTCACTTTTGAGGAAATTATTATAAAACCATTTGAGTGTCTTTAATCCTTGCCCAATCAAAGGGACTTGTCTTGTCTCCATTGAGTAACAGGATCTGAATGTTCTCATACAAGTCAACCCAAGAGCATGTGCTACTTTCATAGGCATCACATTATCCGAGGCTCCATAATCTATAATGCAATTACTTAATTTACATCCATTGATCAGAAAGGACACAAAGAAAGGTTCAATATTTTCATTCAAAGGTGTAGTGGCCACCACAATATTTTGAGTCTTCCCATCTTTGGGAGTTTTCAAATTCCTTTAGAGAGGAATAAACATTAGATTCCCCTTTGATAAAATGGATCAATTTCTTGAGCTGATCCTTATTATACTTTAAGTACGCCGCCTTGAAATATTTTTTTATTGATATGATCAATAATATCAAATTTGGGAAAACCTGATCGTACTTGATGTCTCATATACTAGTTCTTTTAAACTTGATGCTGGCACAATTTTGACCTTTGTTTTGGGTTTGGTTGATACTGATGTGGAAGAAGAAACTTTCTTCATAGTTTATTTATCAACTAATTGACTTGACAAAGGCCCTCCTTGCTTTAAGATAGTTTTGACCTTGGAAACCTTGGTTGCCTTGGACTCTTTAGGAATCTCGGTTGTCTTGGATTCTTTGGAAGTTTCCTTAGTCTTAGATTCTTTAGGAACTTCCTTGGATCTCTTTTTATCTTCCACCTTAGTGGTACTCTGCTCTTTCTTCTGAGAGCGTGTGAAGACAATGAAGGATTGACTATTCATATCTTCTATAATTTATTCATATTCGTCTTCTTCTTCTAAACAGTACTCAAAGAAATGATTATTACTCTCCTTCAAGCTCTTCAACTTTAGGTTCAAATGTTCTAGAGTCTAGCTCTTCTTCGTCAACCTTGATGACCTCAACTTCATCATCACTTTCTTCAACAACATCACACTTTGAGTTAGTTGCATGGAGCCACTTCAATAGAAAGCCTCGTCGAGTGCCTACAATTCTAGCTTTGTTGGGAACATAGCCTTTCCTTGGGATGTCTTTATAAGGAGTAGGTAGGACATCATTAGCCAACTTAGTGAGTATATCCTCTGAAGCATTGGGGGTTTCTTAACTCTTTCCCTTGAGGGAATTTTTCTTGAATTTTCCCGCCATAATTAAGTCATCATCAATTTTTATGGCCAAGGATTGAGCAAGTTCCAAAGTATCCACTCTATCCCTTATCAGTTGATAGCACACTTCTAGTTGTTGTGTGTTAATAAAGAAACATTTTTGTCTGTCAGGATTCGGGTGAATCCTTACAGAAACTTTATTCACCATTTTGTTGATTTTAGCCACGAAATTCCTCATGGGTTCTATTGGCTCTTTCTTTGCCTGAGATAGTTGGGAAAGAAGAGCATGTTCATCTTCTATCATTTTGAATTGATCCTCAAACTTAGTTTTCATATCATTCCAATTTGTAATACATCCATTTGGTAGATGATGAAACCAATCTATGACAATGTCATGCAATGTTTCAATGAAAAGGCAAATGGAAGCATCTTCATATTCCACTGAAAAAACTGCACATGTAGCAAAGAAAGCACAAACATAGTCATCTGGTGATGTCTTCCCATCTCCATTGAACTTAGGAAGAATCTTCCTCGATCCTCGTGGGAGTTCATGTCGAGCTGGTAAGGCCAATGGGCCTATGGAATTTCCCCATGGTATGTTAACTGCCATCTTGGGAAAGGTGGTATGCGAAGGAAAAACAACGTGAGCAAGAACAAGTGCTTGACTGTAGTGATTCCTTCCTTGCTTTCTCTTTTAGGACTTGATGCAAGGCTTACGGATCTATGGGGTGTGTTTCTCCTCTAAGCGAAAACTTGAAACCAAACTTTCCTTAAAAGTCACAAACAAGATCTGATTGACCTTTAGATTTTTCTCCTCGTGTAAACCTCTTTCCTGCCAGGTTTAAAAGCTTTACTTGTGAATTGATCACTAGTGTTCTCGATCGTTCTTGTCTTTTCTTGTCACTCTCTTTCTTGATCTCTTTGCACTGAATGACTCTCAAAACTCTCGTAGTTTGATCTTCTTCGTTATCTAGTACTAATGTGGCAAGATGAAAATGACAATTTCTCATGCGCTTTTCCCAAATAGCTTGCCTAAAATCTGATTATATGTCTTCTTGAGTATCTACAAAAATAATATTTAGTTAGAGATAGGTGGGTTACCCGTAATAGTCATGAAATTATTTCCTTGGTGAAAGAGGGCCACGATGTTGAACAACAATCAACACATGTCCAGGAGGTCTTCTGGCCAAAAGTGTGGGTGCTCTTCTTCTAATGTCTTTACTTGTATATTTCTTTGTCAAATGGCTCTATCAACTACCACAAATTTTTGCAAGCTTTCACGGTTTTACCAAGCTACTATTCAAAGGTTAGCAACAATGTCTCCTTGAAAATATTCGTCGGGCACAAGGTTCAGTTGAAGAACTAGAGCTTGTGCAGAGGGGATAGTCATAAAGATTTAACCAAACACTAGTTAACGATTCTAGAATCCCTAGTAGAGTCACCAAAAACTATTAGCATATGGATTTTTACACATGCAAATGACATCCAATAGTGTGGGAATGAAGTCCCTCCTCAATGAAGGTGAGGTTGCCTTTATTGAAAACCAAAACCGTATTTACATTTGTACATTCAAAATTATATGTGGGGGTGTTTGGAACATCAATGGAAAGAAAAGTGAATGAGGGAGATGGAATGGAATGAAGGAAAGGAATGGATGGAAGGAACATGCAATAGTTAGGTAAAAATAGAGCCTAATATTGCATAGAGAAGAACAATAAATAACTAACACAAATAAAATGGAGTTTGCATCAACTAAACGAGAATGAGTAAAAGGGAACACATGTGAGCAAGTAGATAATCGAGCTTGATCATTGTGAACTAGAACAACATATTAGTAGTGTTGACAATAAGATCCAAGATAATATTTACATGCAAGATTCAAACACTAACATCTAATGAACATAAGAACATCAAATGCTATAAGAGACAATGAATGGGACACAAATTTCATATTTCATTAACTCCAATATGTCTTCTTAAAACAAAAAAGTTTCTTTCTTTGAAATAAAGCTTACACACAAAAGTATTTTCTTCTACTCTCTCAAAGTCACCCTTACAAATGAGCCACCGACTTCCTTTTATAACCCAAAATTTTGTGTTTCACTCCGATTCTTAGACATTTCTTTGAAATATTGAGGAAACATATAAGGTAATGGGCGTAGGAGGAATACTGTTTAAATGTTGGTTGGTTGGTTTTTGTGTGTGTATAACCTCTGAATCCACAGTTGATTGTGAGAGCTTCCTTTCGGCGAGGAGGAACTACCTGTAATGGAAAGCAAGACCACTAGAAATAGTTAAACAATATGTGCAGTGAACTGCCTAGCATGTGCTAGATCCAGAAGTGTGGTACTTCCTAGATGGCTGTCATTCCACTGTTTAAGACAATTTAATGTGGGTAATAAAGTAAATCCTATCGTAATTGAAATGATTTGGGTATCTCATCCAAAATACAATAAGAAAGATCTAATCTAACAGGCTAAGTTAAAATAAGATCCTGGAGGTCAAGTAACTGGTTCTGGGTCTCTGCAGGTCTGACAGAGGTCTCAGGCAGGTCACAGGTGATTAAGGGTGATGTGGGAACAGGTGGATAGGTCACTATTCTAGGTTGTATGGGTAAATACAGAGACCGACACTGTTAAGGGTGACCGACGCCGGTTGGGGAAAATCGGTGCCGGTTACTGTGGAATACTAGGAATGCCACAGAATGGGCTCTAGATCTCCCTTATGATTGCACAAGGAATTGATTGGTTGGAAAGAGGTATTAGGTTGTTTGGGTGGGGTTTGGCGAGGTTTTAACGGGTATATGGAGGGGTGAGTATTAAAGGAGGTCATTGGGTGGCTAGGGAAATAAAGAAGGACAATACAATGATGGAATAAATGAGCCAGAGGAGTAAACTATTCCACTTACTTGAAATCTGATCTTGGGTGCCTCTAAGTGATGAATGAAGGTTCCGTAAGAGGTCAATGTCACGAGGATCACCATACATTAGAAAGCTCCCGCATGGGCCGCATGTGCATTCTCTTTTGCTTGGTTGGATCAAATCTGTGTTGGGGTGAATGTTGGATGGTTGTTGGATGATTGTTGAATGCCTGTGCAAGAGGAAATGCTTAATCTCCTTCCATGCATGCGTGTTCTCGCATAAAATTTCTCTAAAAGATCTGTTATCTCTTAGGAAAATTCCCAATGTTTTCCAACCTCGAAAATAAGGTTGTTTTAGGAGTTAAAAGGTGACTAATGGCGGTTCTGGCTTAACCGGCGACGGTTAGGGGTAACCGGCGTCGGTCAAGGCAGGATTTCCTAGGTTTACTAAACTAGGGAGATCCTCTTGATTTTCTGGGATCTCATGTCGTTAACCCATGGATTAGATTAGAAGCTTCTTGTAAATATGTGGCTATGTGGTTAGAGGGAATGTAGGCATTGATTTTTAGGGTTTGGGTAAGTCTTAGTTAGCTATGGCAACTTACTAAGAATAGGTCTTAGGGTGAGTTGGCTTGATTAGGTGTCTAGGTGAGATGTATGTGTACATTATCCCAATTAAGATATTTAAATAATAAATATGGTGAGGATAATGAATTAATTAAATTAAATTAGTATTAGCGGAGTGAAGGGGGTCGTGGCTAGGTTAATGTGATGAAGGGTGCTTATTTTTCAAGGACCAAAGGGGAGTGTGACCTAATTTTAGTGTCTACATTTTTCCCCTTTTTGTTGTGTAGTTTGTATTAGTAAGCGACGCTAACAAAAATAAGATGTGGTTACCCCATGTGTGGGTGAAGGTGATCCCCTCAAACCAGAAATGATGAGGTAGAAGGAAAAAGTGGTGAGTGGTTTGATAAAAGGTAAATGTGAGAAAGGGGAAGGTGGTTAGTGGGAGAAAAAGGGTTAAAGGTCTACTCAAGAAATCTAGGTAATGGGTCAAGGTATAAGGTAGCAACAGTCAAACGCATGCACACGTATAAACCGCAAAGACGCTATCGGGTTGAAGAGCAGTCAAACTCTACATCATCTAAGGTTGATAGGCTTATCTAAACAATGTTGAAGTGATTCTGGTATCCAAGGTATAGGATATGGTTAGGAAACACAATGTAGGTTAGGTGCAGGAACGTTTAGGTATGTTCTGGTACACCAAAGGTAGGGTCAGGATAAACAATCATGGAAATAGGCTAGGTAAAGTCATTAGGTCAACAACACAAGTAATAAAGTGCATGAAGGTATAGTGAACACGTGAGGTCAAAGGTCACTAGCGATGGTCCAAGGAAAAAAAAAAAAGTCTAGGTCACTGAGTAGGTAAGGCCAAGGGAGGGGTAAAATAAGGATTCCCTAAAGGAGGACAAAGGTAAGTAGTAAATGATAAGGTCAGGAAGGTGGAGTAAATAGTCATGGTAAAGGTTAGGTGAGGTAAATGGTCAGGGTAAAGGGTAGGTATGGAAAAAAGGAGGGATAGGCAGGGTAATAGGGTAAAATGGTGGGTTTTGTACAAGAGAGGATGACCGATGTCAATCAAGGTTAACCGACACCAGTATAAGGCAACTGACCATAGTGAGGTAGGGCACACAACCGATACTGGTGAAGGTTAAACCAAAGTGTCAGTTAGGTTTTGTTGGTTATAAAAACAAAAAATACGCATTTTTGTTATCCATTCGTCATTCAAAAAATTGATAAAACGACAAAAGAGAGAGAAAAGAGGAAAAAGTGTCTAGGTGGAACGGAGCATTGAGTTGGCGGTGTGAACGACAGGTGATTGGTTGGTGAGAGGCGGGTCCACAGGAACGGTGTGTGTGACTTGATTAGTTGGAGACGCGGGTGGAGATTTGGTGATGGCAGAGGCCGAAGAGGGATCGGGCGGGCCAACGGTGTAGCGGCCGAGATGTACCACCATGATGATGGTAGGACGATGAGGTAAGCTTCCAACTCTAGTTGTATTTGGTTAGATATATTACATGAGTTACACATTGTTTTTGTGGTTTTGTTTTGGGTGGGGCAAATTTGGAAATGGGAGGGTAAAGGAGGGTAAATAGGAATGGGGAGAGAAATAAGTGGGAGAGGAGGGGAGGTGATGAGGTATAAGGGAGGTGTACGTGTGTTAAGGTGGGTAAAAGGGATAAGGTGGGAAGGTTTTGAAAAAGGGGGTTTGGGGTCACGGGTTTTCACTACAACAGATTCTACGGTGTTGGTCGCCTTTGGGTGGTGTCGGTAGTGTGTAACCGGTATCAGTCACTAAATAGGTGACCGATGCCTATTAAGGGTGACCGGGGTCGCTTAAGAGAACTGCACTCGGTCGGGTTTTGGGGATAAGGGGCCAAAAGTGCCACAAGTTGGGTGATTAAGATGGGTAGGGGTAAAATAGGTTGTTGGGAAATGATAGGGGGCAAGTATGGGTGTGATAAATGTAGATTAATGTATTGTTTATATTGGATGTAGTGGAGAGATAAGCTATGTATGTGAAATAGGGTTCTGCCCCTGCTTGGACAGTGTGCAGGTGCGCGACCCCGAGGACCTACAACATATGGAGGCAATGGACCTCGAGTGAGTATGACTCTATCAGCATGTAGTTTGGTAGCCTAGTTTGATGGTTGCGCTCATCAATAGATGGGATTCTGTGACCAACACGTTCCACCTACCGACGGGTGAGATCACTGTCACCCTGGAGGATGTGTTCAGGATTCTATGGCTACCAATATTGGGTACACACGTCTACTCTATCTCCTCCAAGGCCTCGAAGGACCTGATATTAATGGTGTTTGGCAAGGGGATGGCCAAGCTGACATTCCATAGTGCCATCATTCAATATGGAGAGATGTACCTAGCGCATCCAAAGGAGACGAGGCTAGTGGTTCTTTTGATGGAGGTAATGTGTTGCTTTGCACTGCCAGATGTAGAGGGTGGATGTTTTCCCTGATCGTTAATGGGGGTACTCCACGACATGATGATAGATGAGACCCACTTTTCCTGGGCTCCAGCATTCCTGGTGAAGTTGTACAGAGAGTTATGGGCATATGGGTGGCTGCATAGGTTTAGCCTATGTTATACCTTCTTGCTACACTACTGGGCTTATGAGAACATAGTTTATATGCAACCAGTAGGGATGCCCCGAGCAGATGCATTCCCACCAAGATTTTTGTGGGTGGGGTACAGGTGATGGGTGTCGGCTATTAGAGAGTGGAGATCAGACAGCCCACACATGATGTGGCCTATTTCGATGGTTATTAGAGGGGTTATCCGAAGTGGACATTATATGGAGGCCGTATGTGGGATTCCCCTCATATAGGCATATGCATGAGGAGCTAGCTAAGATCCAACTATTGAGATGGATATAGGGTTGCCGTGTCAGGGAGCATGAGATGATCCCGGTAAACAAAGTTAGGCAGATGTTTAGGCTATTACAAGACATACCTCCGCCCTTCCCACAATACTAGAGAGACGACGTCGAGAGGCCCTTACCTCTACCACAACCGACAGTTCCCACATGGAAGGAGAAGTAGGTAGTGGACCAACAAATAGATGATGTCGGGTCACGACAAATGCACAGACAGGTGGTGGGTGACGCATTTATGAGTCATACCACCTAGACCGAGCAAACAAATCTAGCCACCATCACGGTGTAGAGAGACGCCCTACAAGGGCATGTGCCTACTCTGATTACCTAGTTGGGTATGGTACAGACACAACTAGTGAGCTCAGAGGCAGAGGTAGCAGAGCTACATGTACAGTGGCTAGTCTGCAGACCTAGATGGCCAGTGGTGGGGATGGCTATGGAGAGAAGGATAATGGTTAGGTGGTGGCCTTACAAGCATAGGTGGCAGGTTTACGGGGCGGCCAATGGTCACAACCTAGGCACGTATTGGGCCTTACAGCCCAGGGATGCATCACGTAAGGGGCAAGGGGACACCACCACAGTAGGATTGGGACAGGGTCCCGCAGGATAGGTACAGGGGACCGAGGCCTATGGGGCCACCACAGACCGTGCCTATATCCAAGTTACGGGATTCCCTAGGTGAGGCTAGATACTACCAGGACCAACTGGTGGTGGCCGGGATAGAATTTTTATCCTATGGAGAGTACCGGGCATAGCGAGTGTCGAGTGAGAGGATTAGCTCCCACACTCACGGGTGGAGAGCACAGGGTCCATCGCTCCGAGGCCGGATCGGGAGAGGCTACCAGGCAAGTGCGTGGAGACTAGCTCTAGAGTGAGGCATCGCAAGGACTAAGCCACCACCTATGATGGGTGGGGAGATGCTAGTAGGTCGTCTAGATAGGGGCGGAGGAGGCAGAGGGTACAGGTGATACAGAGATGGAGGATATCCGTTGAGATGCCTGATATGTGGCTTTTGATTTTGATGTATTATAGTCATTTTTTTATATATATCGGCCTGCATGCCAAAGATAGTGAGGATGTACGAGAGTTTTTGTTGTATATTTTGAGCATATACCAACCTATGCACCGAAGAGATTTTTTATTGGTTCATTATTTTATTGTATATGAGACCGGCCTGCATGCCAATGACATTTTGTATTGAGTATCGGCCTGTCTGCCGACGATTTTGAGATGATGGATATGATGGGATAGCCATGTATGTTGTATTGAGATACACATTTATTTATATGATGAGATACATGAGATTGTTGATTTGTAGGCGTAATAAATGTATGTTGTGATCAGGATTAAAATATGAAGCAACTTGTTATGTATGTGGTTTAATTTCAAATTTTGGATAGAAAAGGGAAACTAAGTGGGGTATGATGTAATGTTAGGAAGATAAAAGATGAATTGTTTAGGGTAGAGAGTGGTCGAGCTAACCTCCAAGGGCCCCATGCCCTTGGAGTGTTGTCTACATAGTCCCGTGAAAAGGGACCTCAAGCCGATGTAGTTCTCCCATGAGCTAGGGAAGAATATGATGAAGTAGGAAAAATGAGTGGGTAGGTTTTAGGCATGATTTGGGTTTTGCGCTGTTAGGTGTAGGTGGGTTAGAGGTAAAGTGATATAGGTGATGTTGATTGTGGTGAAAGAAGAAGATAGATTACCCCAAAGGTAGGCGTTCGAGGACCAAGTCTTGTTTAAGGTAATCAAAACGTAAACAAAGACGGTTAAAAGATAAGAGGGGGCAATAAAGCCACCTGATTGGCTAGGATAATACCGAGTAGATCAAATCTTGGAGGAGGTGATGAACGTAAGACCCTAAAGACATTGCATGATTAATTATTCTACGGTGAAAAGTAGTCACATGATCACCAAATGTCTAATCTCTAAGAGGTCCATTGAGGCGTAGGAAGACATGGGAGTGAGAATGGTAAGAAGGGTAAAAGGTGGTTAATTTGTTATATGGTATGAGGTAGCATGCTATTCGAGCAAGAGATCTAAGACCACAATGGGCAAGTCCATGACTAAATTTTTTTTTTGTTGTGACTTGTAGTTTAAGATATACTGATCGATGCGAGAATTCTATATGGGATGAGGAATTTAACTCCTTGAGGTCTTTGTGAAGCTGATCGATGCGAGAAGCTTCCACTTTTCTCTCCTTTATTTTTAGCTTTACATAGTTGTCCTTTGAGGGAGCAATCTATTTACAACAGTGATTGCTGAGAGGAAGATGTCCTTTTGAGGGAGTCATCTTTTGATTAGAAGTTTGACTCAAGGATTTGGGTCCCATGTGGGGCTTTGAAGTCATGGACAAGACTAAGGTGAAGAAGAGGACTCTTGTTAAAAAATTAGGGTGGAACGACCATGGGATCTCATCTACAGGTAGATGAAAAGTATCCATGAGAATCATACTATGTGCAGCATTGTGGTCCACATATTTCAAGAGAAGATAACAAATGACGAGTACTCACATGATTCTTGTTTAATCATTGGTGAGGTGTATGAAGTGGATAGCGCTCAAGGGACAAGCATGGAAAGAGACAAAAGGTGAGGTAGGACTACAATTCAACAATAAAATGGTCGAAGATGTAAGGCATTAAGGGGCTCAGGTTTGGGTTTACCATCGAGTGAAGATAAATGATAAGCACCTGATCCATAAGTATGAGTCACGATATATGGTCCAAGCCAATTAGGAGAAAATTTTCCTCGTTTACTTTTTTCTACTTTAGTTACATGTTGATTTTCTTTCAGGACAAGGTCACCAACTAGGAAGGTTCGTTCATGGACACATTTTTTGTAGGCACGTTTGATACATTTTGGTAAGTTCAAGGTGATCCAGAGCATTAAGACGACGTTCGTCTAATAACTCTAGCCGTGCTAAATGGTCGTGACAAAAGTCGTCATCATTGAGCATGTCATGGAGAGAAATGCGGAGTGAGGGAGTCTTGTCTTTGAGAGGTAGAACCGCCTCGCACCGTAGACCGAGAAAATGGTGTGGCGGCGGTGGAAGTGCGAATACTAGTGTGGTATGCCCACAGGCAAATTGAATGTGTGTATGCCAATCCTTCCCAAAGATCGTTAACCATTTTCATAAGAATTTTGTTTAGGGTTTTTAGTGGATTTGGCTTGGCCATTTGTTTGTGGGTAATAAGGTGATGAGAAACCGAGCCGAATACCAAAGGCGCGCAGTTTTCGTAGGGGGTTTGTTTTGAATTGTTTTCCATCATTGATGATGAGGAACGCCAAAGTGAAAAATGATGTGATGATTGATGAAATCACATATTTTATCAGCTTTCATGGAGATGAGTGGTATGGCTTCCACCCATTTTGTATAGTATTCGGTAGCAATGATGATCCATTGATGGCGCTGGGAAGAATGGGGATTGATTTCTCCGATATGATCCAAACCCCATTGAGAGAATGGCCAAAGGTCACGGGCGACCTATAAGTTGTGACTGGGTGTGTGATGAAGGTTGGCATGTTGTTAACATTTCACACAACACTTGACATAGTCACAACAATCATGGTTAAGGGTCGACCAGAATAGTCCAAGAGAAGAATATGTTTAGCAACAACAAGGCCACTGAAGTGACCTCCACATATGCCATCATGGACCTCCTTAATGGTATAAGGAATTTTAGAACTTGTGAGGCATTGTAAGAGAATACCATCAAAGTCACGCTTATAGAGGAGTCCTCAGATGACGTAACAAGATACCTTTTTGCGGGAGGTGTATTTTCTGTTACGAGTGAGGTCAAGAGGTAAGATGGAGAGGGAAAGATAGTCGGAGTATTGTTTGTACTCAAAGGTCACTCGAATCAGGGATGACAAGCTTTCGATAGAGTAAACATCATGAGGTAGATAAAAAGGTGATTGGAGTCATCAGATGGTGACAAATATTTTAGAATCGACAAAGTAAGCCGGTATTTGGGAAGTTAAGCAGGACATGGTATATGTAAATTTGTTGGTTGAACGTGGGATGGTTTAAAGGGCGTAGCGATCCAAAGGTGGTCAAAAGTATATCTACATGATGTTTATACTTTTGAAGTATCTCATTACGACATTGGTATATACCATTGACTTGGTTTACGACCAATTGAGAATCACCAAAGACATTGATTGATTTGACATCTAGGGCATAGGCAGCATGGAGACCTAATATGAGTGCTTCGTATTCGGTGATATTGTTTGTGCATTCAAAATTGAGTTTAAAAGACAAAGGCATGGTTTCACCATCAAGAAAAATGAGGATAATGCCATCCCCACCCCCACGCCCGACACTTAGAACCATCGAAGAAGAGTGTCATTTGGTAAGGGGTTCATCTAGGGAAAGGGTAGCAATTGACTCGTCTGCAAAGTAAAAATTATAGGGTTGATCCCTGGAAATATGTACGTCAGCCAATTGGTCGGCGATAGCTTGGCCCTTGATGGACTTTTGATGAATGAATTCGAGGTCAAGGTCAGCTAAAAGCATAAGCCAGTGGTCGACACTCTGATTTTGGTAAGGTTTGGCATACACGAAGTGTAAGGGGTCAATATTGGTCACAACATAGGTTTTGTGGTTGAGTAGGTAATGGCGAGTTTGGTGGCAACGAAAACTAAGGCTAAGAAAAGTTTTTCGGGATAGGTGTATAGGGTTTCATAATCCAAAAGAGTATAGCTTATGTAATAAACCATCCGGTCCCCGTGTTGTTCATCGCGATGAGCGAGCATGGCTCCTAAGGAGTGATCGGTAGTAGAGATGTATAGGTAGAAAGGTTTATCATCTTTAGGTGGAATGAGTACGGGTGGTTGGAGAAGGTAAAATTTTAGGGCCTTAAAATCTTTGTGGCAGTCATCATCCCATTTAAAGGAGACATCCTTCTTGAGTAGATGATGAAATGGTTGACACCGATCAGATAATTGTGAAATGAAACAATGAATAGACTAAGAATTTACCTTGTAGGCTACGGAGTTGTCTAAGGTTAGTGGGCAGAGGCATTTCTAGAATGGCCTTGACTTTAGCAGGGTCAACTTCTATACCACGTAGGGAAACGATAAAGCCCAGGAGTTTTCCTGAGAGGACCGCGAAGACGCACTTCTTAGGCTGAAGGTGAACATAATATTTAATGAGACGGTCAAAGATGGTTTTGAGGATGGCAAGGTGTTCGGAGTGGCATTTAGATTTGGCGAGAAGGTCATCCACGTAATCTTCCAATATACAATGCATGATATCATGGAAGATATAAGTCATAGCCCACTGATATGTGGCACCAGCGTTTTTAAGGCCAAAAGGTATGACTCAATAGGAGAAGGTCCCCAAGGGGTGATGAACGAGGTCTTGTGTTGATCTTCTGGGGCAAGCAAGATTTGGTTATAACTCGAGAAGCCATCCATGAGTGATAGCATCTTGTGACCAGTGGTAGAAGGTCACTAGTTGATCAATACCGGGTAAGGGAAAGTCATCTTTCGGGTAGGCTAGGTTGAGGTCACGGAAGTCTGTGTAAATATGGAGTCCCCTATCGCCTTAGTGACAAGGACAATGTTAGAAATCCAACGAGGATAATCAATGGGTAATATGAAGGAAAAAGAAAGAAGGTGTTGAAGCTCTTCTTTAACGAGAAGGGAAAAACGAGGGTGCATTTTCCTCAACTTTTGTTTGATGGGTTTGGCATCGGGAGCGGTTCAATATTGTGGACCACTATGGTGGGGTCAATACCGGGCATGTCTGCCTAAGACCAAGAAAAAGTGTGGTTATGATCTTTGAGAAAAGAAGTGATGGCTTCTACTCAAGCAAAGATCTAAAGATTGACCGATCTTTAGGATGTGCGGGTCATCCCGAGTATGAATGTTGATCACGATAGTTGATTCATTAAACATGTTTTGCATCTTGAGAGTAACGACTAATGAATATATGAGTCTTCTCGTACTTGAAGGTAGGTGAATATGGATTCATCATTGTTGGCTAGATTTTCCGCATAGCTGAAAACCTAGCGATCATGAGATAAATCTCCTAATTTACCTAAGTGAGGCTCCCATGTCATATTTATCAATAAAAATATGCTAAGTATCTATATGGGGTTTTACTTTAACTATTCAGCTCATGAACCATAGCTTTATAGCTCAAGCAAGTAAGCAACTGTTTAAGAAAGGAAATATTTATAGAAGAAGGAAATAATAAAACACAGGGAAGAAATGGGGAAGATGTGCAACCTAATCAATAGCTAACAGAGTTGATTACATGCAAAGGTAACTCCAAATCTAGATCCAAAATAACACAAAGTTTATTAGAAGATTAAGATAGAAATCTAGAAAAAAATGCACCGTGACACAAAGTTCTCTCGGAAGCCTCGCTCCTTTATATTCCTTTGATTCAAGTGGCTATCAGGGGTTTCAGCACAAAGTCTGGAACACAAGAATGCTTCTTACAAATTCTGATCATTAACACGAAGGTTCTCCTTCTACTTATAGAATGTAGAAGGGAAAGTACAAATGGGAAACTCAACTGAACTGAAACATAAACAAGAAGTAAAGATGACATCTGGCAATCACCCTCCTCTAACTTCTCCTCAAGTGACACATCTATCACTTAACTAATAGAATCGTTACACATAAAGTAAAGCAATGGTTTCAAAACCAATAACTTTAAAGTTTTACAATTTCATCCAGAAACATGGAAAATAGAAGAAGAAAGACTAGAAGAAGAAAGTCCTGCCAGTTGTAACATGTATATCTTCTTTTTGTTCTGATACTGAATATACTTGTTGAACATATAATTCAACATCTTCACATCTGTCTTAACCACGGCTTCCTTTTTTGTCCGTAATCTGCAACAAGCCTTCGCTCAAAACCCCGATACACGCTTCCACATCCTCCAAGCTTGGCACTCGAACTTCGCAATATCCGATCGCGCAGTGCCACCGGTCTGGCGATGGAATTCATCGTGAAAGGCTAAGTAGCTCCATTAATTCTCCCCCAGCACCATAATAAGAGACCCTTCTAGTGGAATTAGGCACTCTGCTAGGAAATATCGTGTGTATGAAGTAACATTTCCGACAACTTCCTCATGAGTGAAAGCAATGATATTAACTGGCATAGATGATGCCATACTCTCGAAGTGCTCGCATCCTCTGCAAAGCATAATTCTCGCGAGAACTCCAAACGGAAAGCTATTGCAAATTCCACTGCTTCCACTTCTCAACCGATTCGTTAGGAACAATGCTTACGCAACCAACACTTCTCCCGACTTACCTTATTGATTTCGGCCAAAGTACTCGGCTTTACTCAAAGAATCGTGTTCATATCTACTATGTTTGTCACCAGCTTACTTCAATGATCCGTTGCATCTTTCATAACCTTCGTAGGCGACCTCTCCAAGTTGTACAGAAGCTTGACGAATAATCAAACTTTTCCATTCGTCGATAGCTTTCACCTGGTTTCTCGCATCTTCCATCTCCCCGCATCAAATGATCGCTCACCTACTACTGCTACGAAATGGGCCGAGTGGAAGATTTAGCAACCTTGGCAATGATCTCACACAACTGAGATACCTGCTTTTGAAGTTCAACTTTCTCCTCGTTTTATCCATCAAGCCTAAGGAATAGAGCATCTATCAATGTCTCAGTGTCCCGCTTCAATCCTTCCATCATGGCTTGATTGATAGTACTCACAGTTATTATTATATCTTCTCGCATGAGCTCATCCTCTTTCTTCCCTTCCTTCAAACCCGACATCTCAAAGCAAACTTCGCCTCGACTCCTTAATGATCAACCTTGAAGTTACCTTAGCAACTTTAGGTTTCTGTCTTTTCCACATAGACTCAAGAGCATCTGCAAGTCATGTTCCTCTAAGTTGATTTCCACTCTATCCTCTGGAACCAATTGCGAAGTCAACCATTCTGAGAAATTACGTCTCAAAGAATGAGAAGTTACCGAGTGTACCACTATCGCCCACTCTGATTCCTCTCCATTAGAAACCGCTATAGTGTTGTGGCTGCCATCCTCTGAATCATCCAAAGACAAAGCTCTTTCAAACTTTGTCATCTACAGCTTCAACATTTCTTCAGGAACATGTGTTGAATGGAGTGGCTAAGGAGAGAATATGAATGTTTCCGGATTCAACTGAGGAATGGCAAATGTCCTGCTGAGGTGCAACAATGGGTGAAGTACTAGATGATGGAGAAGCCGAACTAATGTCATAGTCATGGAAGTGATCTTCTCCTTTGATTGAGACCTTCATGCACTTTCATATTCTCGAACTTTTTCACGCTTTTTCCTTCGTGCTTCCTTCGAGGGAATATCCTCGGCCGGTTTCCCATGACTTGATTCATCAATGCTTCATCAAGGCAGATCCCTTAAGTCGCACAAGAACTAGTTTGAAGTATTCACCAATGGCAGTGACCTTTCCTTAATTATATGGCAGCCCCTACGTTATCCTCAAGTACAACTCTATCTCCTCCCATTTGATTGTATGTGTCAAGTAACACAGTCCCATCATCTTTAATATCCGCAGTATCCGTGCTAAACCAAAGTCGAACACTTTCGTGGCCGATAGCCCACTGAAATCTTTCTAACCTCATACTAACTTTTGCACTTCATCCGTAAATCTTCTAATGAAGACACATGTGTGTACTCCTCGAGATCATCTTTCCTACTCCAATTGGATAAGTTCACCATGCCGCTCTTGCTTGTACTCAAAGAACATTTTTGCCTCCATTCCTCGAGCTTTATGAATGCTCGCAGCCTATAATGGCCCACAATGATCGAGAAGAAGCTCATAGACTTGTGCCATTTCACTTCGTGCATCTCCATAAGTTGTCTACTCACTCCATGGTGATGTATCATTTAGATATCTGGGTAGCTTAACCGGTTCTCCAAAAATCTGGTGACCACGAGGTATGTGAAATCCACAAACTAAATGAAGAGACTACCAATTCCCAACCTCATCTTCCTACCGCTGGCCTTTAGGTCCTTGTCTGCCTCTACAAATGAGTTCGTAGAAGAATCCATCATTGATCACTTTGAAATATTTCTTACACGCAAGTATAGTAAGTTGTGGGTAACACTCGAAACCCTTGGAAGAACACCACATTTATCCAGAAGAAGATGCCTCATGAGGCTGAGGCTCTGCGTATACCAAATAGAAGTAATTTTGAAAAAAGTATGCTTCACGCCCGAGTTGCTCACCAATGTTTTCACAAATGATTTCCAACCAATTGATTATTGAATCCACTTTGTTGATTTTAATGGTCCTGATGAAAGCATACATCCATGTGCGAAGGTGTGAGCATTTGCTTCCCCATTTATTCTGCATAACAATTTGGCAATATCATCTACCTCTTGTACTAGATTAGACCGTGGAAGAGTTCTTGGGAACTTGGAAGGAGATCTGGGCTTCTTCATGTATCTGTTGTTCATTATGTTCACGCAGTCAACTCTATGCTTCTCCCACCTGCTGCTTTAAAATCCAAATCCCGTATGCTAATAAAGTCACTACCTTTCGTGCTGAAATCTTCAAACAATAATTGATGAACCGCAAGCGTCCAACCGGATTATTGTTTTCCCCGTAGCATCTCAGACTAATCTAGATTATGGATGGTAAGACCTAGCACACTCCATAACGAACTCTGGCAACTGGGTTGTGTATGGAAATGTTGCAACTCAAATAATTCCACTGTTTTTCGCACGCATGAGGGAAGTCTTTCCTGCTCTGGATCTATCAATCAATTCGGAAAGAGGTTCCAAACTTAGATCTGTGTCTCCAATGTCCACAAATTTAGAAGTGATGCATGACTCCGTTGTGCTCTCTTTTTCATCCCTCTTTGCCATGGTTGTGTGTATTTTTGTCTGAATAATTCTTTTTCTCCTTATTCGGCCGGAATTCTTCAAAATCAAAAGTGCAGATCTGGATAATTCTTCAGATTTAGAGGAGATGTTCAATGTATTGGACATTGATTTAAGCTCCCTTTCTCTTATAAAAGCACCTGTAATGAATTCCTGTGATTAATTTAGACAAAGATGGCAACCGGAACATGAACAGTGGATTTTAATCATAAAAATCTGCATAATTCAAGCTTGTTGCCCCAAAATTTGACATGTATGCAAAATGGGGAAGTTTAAATAATGCACATAATGTGTTTGAAAAAATGTGCAACCAAAAATGTGATCTCGTGGACTATTTGTTGATGAAGCTTAAGGACTCTTTAAAAAATGCCTCAAAGAGATGTGGCCTCATGGGATTCTATGATTGTCGAATTTGTGCGGAATGGGTTTGTTGACGAGGCCTTGAAACTAGTTAAGCAAATTCCTTGGTGAGATGTGGTGTCTTGGAATGTGATGATTACAGATCTTGCAGACAAGGGACTAGTTGACAAGGCAGTGAAACTATTTGACGAAATGCCTATTCGAGATATAGAACCAAATCCCTCAATTTTGACCGATTCGTCCCTCCAGGCATGGTCTCCTTACCTTGTCTTTTATATTTTTGTATAATTTGGTTCTTCATTGCAATGTAATAGAAATAATAAACCATTGGATAAGTGTACAATTGAGTATTTTAATTAGAATGTTAGTGTGAAATAATAAAACTCTACCTTGGTCATCTACGCTACCGGTTTACAAATTGATCGTCAACCATGTTATTACTGCAACCTTGTATGCGTTAGACTCATGATATCAAAATTAGGTGCTCGTGTCCATTGGTTTTGGGCAAGAGCTAGATGAGTCAACTAAAACAACCATTTATCTTCATTGCAAAGTTAGAAAAATGCTATTTCCAGAGACTTGCAAAACAACACTCCGAGCCCTATAAATGAGATGTCAAGGCGTCGTATGTGTTCCTTGTTATATAGAGAGTCACGTCAAGCATTAACTCAACCTCAATTTACCATTTATGTTCTCTTTGTCACTCATTTAGAATCCTTGTTACCTCATTTTGCACTTTTAGGAAGTTGTTAAAAATTGAAAAGTTGGGTTTCGTATCGGCTCACTGTGTGGGCCCTGAACAACGAAATGCTTGTCCGCCTTCACAAACCCCTAGTATTTTTACTAGAAAATTTCTTGGAACCTTTGGTTTGGGAAAATCATTTCCTGGTTAGTTTGGAAAAGGGGTTTCGTAGGCCTCCGATCGTTGTTTGACTAGGTCAAACTTGATCGATTATAACCAGTGGCTTCGGAAAACCATTCGCCAATTATACACCATTCGCTAGTTCGGACTCCGTCAGTCCATGTGGATTTTTATTGTATAGGTGGACATGTAGGAATTCTCCTGTCGTGAATTTTATTATTGGAAGACAGTTTTTGAATGCACTTTCTTAGCCTTCGAGCCAAAATGAGACATTTTTGCAACTAGTAGGAAAATGTAAAAAGAAAGTTGTAAGACCCCAATCAAGTTAGAAAACCATCGTGGAAACTTATTAACACTTGTAAATAACTGTTTGAAACTCTATCTTGTGACTTGTGTGAAATTTTGACTTTTGGAAAATAATGTTTCTCTCTCTTCCCTATCTCTTTCTCTCTCCTCCCTTAGTTAAGGAATGGAATGAAATGAAATGATTATATGCCCCTAACCCTCTCTTGTTGCGTGTGTATTTTTATGATCATGTAAATGGAAAAACAATAACATTAATTATGCTAGATTTAGGTGGATGCCATGTCAGTGATTTATCGCTGATTTCATGCTCACATGGTTTTGTAGGATGCAAGTAAGATGGCGAAACGACATGGTTGTGATTCATTGTATATTATTGTAATTTATGTATGTTAATGGAAAGAAATTTTTATGTATTGCTATGTTACAATAAAGACTTATTATTGAAATTTGGTAATATGAATGAGATGTTAGTTTTAGGGATGTCTTGGGAAATGTGCATTTAACTATAGGTGTTCTTTTGATTCAGATTTACATATGGTAAAAGGGGGCTGGATATATATGATAAGTGAAATTGTAGAGGATAGTTAAACATTTTGCAAAGTATTGAAAGGTTTATTAGTGAAGTTTTGTAACATTTTTAAGATGTTAGTGTTTAAGGGAAATGTCCATCTAAACATGGGTGTTATTTCAATCCCAAAATTTGTATTGTAAAAGTTGGATAAATGTGTTAAATGAAATTGAATTTAATAGTTGATAGTGAAATTATGGTGTGCAATTGATGATTAAATAATTGGTGTGTCATGTTTCTTATTTTTAAAATGTAATAAATAAATCTAACCAAAATAGTTAACCCTAGTATAAAATTCATGCATAAATACCCTTCTGTGTGTTCCTTGTTATCCAAAATTTACCCCAAGGTGATTTTGATAACTTACACAATTTCTTTAGACTCGGATAGATAGAAATGGTGAAAACAAGAAATCTAGATTTTGGGGGCACGCCTTTTCTTTTCTCTAACTTCCCCATTCAAGGAAAATCTAAGGAGTTAGTGAAAATTTTCTAAAAATTTGAAAAAGGACCTATTTTAATGTATTGGGTCTAGGGGCTGTGAATGGAACAACTATGGATTGAATTAGGGTTCCTTGTCATTGACTGGGGTCCGAAATGCTAAGGAAACAATGATTTACAAATATAAATCGGGTCCCAAATGGCTGGGTGGTCCAGTTACATCGGGCCAAAAGTTTCTCGAAAATTTGATTTACCCAATTTACAAAGGAATGGAAGTGGATTCAATGTATTGCGGAAAAGGTAGAAGTTTGTGGCCCAGGCGGCACAAGTTCCATCAAGACACAAGTTCCCCGAAAAGCTGATTTACCTGATTTGAAAAGGAATGGAAGCAAATCCAATGTATTGTGGAAAAGGTGGAAGTTCATGGCCTGAATGGTCCAAGTACTTCGGGGACATGAGTTCCCCACGGAGGTGAAATTTCTGCATATCAAAGAGACATAGGGCATCGCGGATAAATCAAAGTTTAGAGTCCCAAGCAGCCCTTGTACCCTAGTGCCTTGAATTCTCTAAAAACCTGCAATATCTGCAATGTAAAGGGAAAGTGGTTTAATGCGGATTATGGGAGCCCGCGTGGAACACCCCGACCATAAACTTCAAACGGGCATAACTTTTGACCCAGAGCTCTGATTTTGACAAAATTAGACTTTTCGGAAAGCTCTTGACATCCTCTATGCCAAAAATTAGATTTATTATTTTTAGTAAGGGTAGGTGGGTGAAAATAAAAGAAACATCTCCAGCTCTATGGATTGAATTCCCAGTCTCGTGTATTACAAGAAATGCCTGCAAACTCAAAGTAGCTACCTACGCTCAGAAGCTCATATCTTGAGCAATTCTCAACGAAATCATGCAAATGAATACTCATTGGAATCATGGCTCTGATCCCAATGCACAACAACCAAGAAATTCAATAATTGATGCATATCTAGGGAATATTTTAAAAAATGGGACAGGTTTAGAACATTGATTTTATTGGTGGTTGGGAGTGCAATTAAGAGGCATGGGCAGACATTTTTCACTACTGTAAGTCATGGGACAATATGGGGTGCCTTCTGCAGGTCATATATCACCATTTGGGCACATTTATGACATCTTTCAAGTGGTTGGAAAGTAGATTTCGGGAATTGCATCCTCTCTCTCTCTCTCTCTTTCCCAAAATTCTATAAATTGAAATGTTGGGCTCATTGTAAGAGGAGGATAGTTTGAGTAGAAAAACTTTGTCATTTTGGTTTTGTGAAGCCAATGTGTTACAGGCCTTTGTAGTGGACTCCTTGCATGGTGATCCAGGCCTTTCCTTTGTAATAGTTTGGACTATGCATATTAATGAAGCAATAGATTCAAGTTTGTGGATGTATCTTCCCTTGTTGAGTTTGTTGCATTCTCCTTACCTCTCTAATGTTATTGCAGATGTTTGTGTCTACTCTATACTCTTGCAGGGACCTATTATTATTATGTATGCATGGAAATGTGTTGTGAATGTTTTTATTAGACTGTGGAGAATTGTCATCACCCTCTCTGATATGCATTTTTCTTCCATTTTCACACATTGGAAATTGTTCTCATTCCCTTCTTTTGGTGCATCACCTATGTAGTGTAGTTTTCCTTCATTTGCATGTTATTTATCTCTCCCTGGTCCCTTGGAAATTGTAGGATAGAGATAGTTAGTAGCTTCATCTCAGTAGAGTTAGTTTGCACTAGGATTAGGAAGAAGAACCAACTTTCTCTGGAGGTCTATCTCAAGTAGCAAGTCCCACAACTTGGAGATAGTACCCATGTTACCCAATCACACCATGAGCTCAAGCACACACACTTGTGCAAATCGGAGGGTGTTGTGATTCGGTGATAACATTCCTTTTAGTATGGAAGATTAAGACCTTAGAATGAACTTAAAGCCTTACATTCAATGACACCTTATAGCTTAAGTAAATAAGATCCCTAGTTTGAGTTTATTGCCATAGCCTATATGCTTAACAACATTGTCGTAAACTTGGAAATTAGGAATGACATGGTTTAACTTTGTTTTGGTATATGTCATCCCCTCATATGATTGATAGTTGGGTGTGTAGTAAGGAGAATGTGTTCTCCTAGGGTAGGCACCATAGGAAACCAACATTAAACATAGTGTAAAACCCTCTTAGATGACATACATGTTGAGTGGCGAAGATCGCCAACTAACCTTGGAAGTTACCCTTAAGAATTGGGATCATAAATGAACTCGTTACCCAATTTCTATTATTGTTTGGGTCCTATGGTGCAATACTCAGATTTAAATGTGAAACTTAGCAACTTCTTAAATTATGATTAGTTTGTGGAAATGTAACCATAAGATGATGTGCTTGGGAAAAGTGAAATTTAGATCTTTCTCATAACATGTTTGAACCATCTTGTGGTGAGTAAAAGGATCCACGTTGTGTAAACTCTAATGTGAACCTTAACCCTTTAAACGATGGACTATTCCATCTTGTCCTCCCACTTTTCCTATTTTGTAATGAATGTATGATGTGAAACCATGTAACCATGTTCTGACACAAACCCCTAGGACAAAGACTAGTAGTCTCATGAGCATACCAATGTCCCTATTAATAAATGGGTTACACAAAAATTTTAAAAGGGTAATTAAATCAAATTAAGTGAAACCATTTTAAGATGAATGAAAATGATTCGAGTGGATCTGATGTTTTAGTTACCTACACATGAGAATACTAAGTGTGAATTCCCTTTTAACCCCTCTCAACTAGTGTGTCATCTTTCCAAGAAGTATCGAATGTACCTAGAGTTACAAGATGATTTTGGAGATAAGGGTGTTTAATCACTCTAGTTGTGACCTTAGTAAGGTGTGTAAAATTTATAATTGAATTCCTCCTGGTAACATGCATCTAATACTTATTGTCCAGAATCCAACCTTGGTTGAGTGTGAATCATACTCCTTAGGACCTTGATGACTGAGCATTTAAATGAAGAAGATAGGATACACAGTTAGTTGTAATTACTTAAAACATGAATCGAGTAACCTTAGTAATTAAATGCTAATATGAAAAGAATGTGTAATCTATTCACTCTTGAACTAATAAACCTCACTGGTTTCATGTGAACCTTCCTTGTGGCAATTGAGATAAATTGCAAAACCAAAAAAACATGTAACTTAAAAGACAAACCCTTAGAACAAACACCAAAGGCTCATGTGGGAGTATATGTTTCTATCAACAATCAGGCCACATCTTTCTATTGCGATAGGGAAATAAGAAAAATTAGAGGGAGTAACTACAAGTGAAAAGTTAAGTAAAGTAAGGATAACATAGTATAGTTTTAAGAAGAATGAAGGACCGCATGAAAGATATTTTCAACAATTAAGGCCAATAACGAAAGATAGAGGTAATGAAATTGTAAACTATGAAAGTGTGGTGTCATGGATGGTAGCCTTATGTGTAACTAAATACCTTTTTTACAAATGAGTGAATTTAACAAGTAATTGAAATAATATAGATGATCCTTATTCAATGAGTTATATCGTAAGCTAAATGTTAAACAGTATAAAAGGAAATCTAGCAACATGAGAAGGAATGTAAGATTCACATATTGTGAGCCTTTCTAGAACTTAAGTTAAAGATTGAATCATCATTGTAAGAAATGTGTAATCCTAAAAACCTCATGCCATGGGAAGACCCTATCTATAAGTTTATACTATAGTCAAATTGTTATGTCATGCCTTGTCATTTGACAAAAGGTGGTCTTATTGTGCATCACATGTTTTCATGTTATCTAAGTGGGTTAATGTTGTGCAAACATATCATGTGTTGTGTGTAGTCCTAAGTAATCTCCTGTAGTGTCATGTGTACTACAATGTAAGTAAAAAAATTATTCGGCATTTTTAGTGTTGTATTGTGTGTGTAAAGCGTGGGTGTTACATTTTATGACCCTAGTTCCTTGTGTAGGACCACCTTTGAAGCATGGTTCACTTGGTCCAATATTCGAGGTGGATTGGATCGAGTTCTTAAATGGATTGATAGGGCCATGCTTGTCTTCTCAAGATTTTTTTGAGTTTGACAACATTTATTCCTTTCATGTGAAGTGATGCCATATTTCATCCTTTCTGACCACTTCCCTATTAGATTTCGTATCACTTGGCAAGCTAAGAGGTATTTTAATCATAAAGGCCAATTTTTTCTCAACACAACCTTTATGGAACATGGCCCCACTCTCAATCACATCAAGCCAGGTGTGGAACTTAACGCTCAAGCCATGTCACCTGTAAAATTATCATCCACCTCTATTGTCCAGTTGGACTAAATGGTGGGAGGATGTTATGACTCAGACAACCGATTCCTTAGAATCTATGGTCGATAATTGGCCGACATTCAACGCCACTCATACTCCACTACCTCCTTCGCTCTCGGCCGAGCGGTGGTAGCGCTTGAAAAAATACTTTCTCGAAGTTTTGCAACTTTAGGTAGTTAAAATTGTGCCGAAAATCCAAATTGTGGACAACTATAATGCTTGGGGCACACAAATTCATGTCTGCATGCATTGGCTTAAGGTTGGGGATAGAGTTTCAAAGGAATTTTTTCTTTCCATTAAAGCCAAACATTCCTTTCAACAAATCCAAGCCATCTGCGATGATGGTTCTCGAATCATAAATCCCCATCTCATGTTGTAAGCCTTTGTCAATCATTACAAAAAAGTCTTCTAAGCCCAAGCACTCTCTGTGGAGTAAAAAATGGCCTTGGATCAATACTTGGAAGTTGTGTCATGCAAGATCTCTTAGGCACAAAAAATTGCATGTGATTGTTTGCTCTCTCTTACAGACTTAGAGGAAGCGGACATGTAAATGACCAACGACAAGGCCCGGGTTAACCTGCACTGCTTCAAGTTTACTTGAAGGTCTTCATAGTCTACTGATCGATTGACCCTTTATCAATAAAGGGAATATCAAGTTCATTCCCAAGATCGGAGGTCCCGAGTTGATAAGCTATTGGAGTCCCATAACTTTGTTTAATGTGTCTTATAAAGTTGTTGCGAGTAAATATTTGCCATTCGATTGCGACACATTCTTCCCCGTCATTGTTCGGCTGAGAAAATGGTTTTATTCAAGGCGCTATATCCTTGAAAATATCATTGTGGTATGGGAAGGTATGGAATGGGCATGTAGATACAATCAACAAGCCCTCTTCATCAAAATTGATTTTAGAAATTTTATGACTAGATAGAGTGGCCTTTCATCCTTTCCAAGCTTCAAGCCTTGGGATTTGGTCTCAATTTCATTTTGTCTCTGTTAAGATGCTTTTTGTGTATGTTTCCACTCATATCACCATTAACGGGCATAACTCACCCCCTTTTGAATTTCTTAGATCCATCCGCCAAGGATGCCCGCTAGCTCCCACCCTATATGTCATTGCACAGCGTAAGGTTTTGGTTATATGTTAGCTAAAGCACAATCCTAGAGGTTTGTCAAGGGAATTATGCTTCCTCCTTCTAATAACTCCAAACTTCTTAATGGCCATTTCACGGATCACTCCTTCCTTATGCTTATTGAAGAAGAATCCTGCTTTACGATGTTATGCATTATCTAGAAGTTTTTGCTTCGCATCAAGTTCCTTTATTCAATGGGGTAAAAATCAATGCTATAAACAATCCTTTCTCCCCCACTCCTCGATGGATGGTTACGACTAGAAAATGTTAGGCCATGGTGAAATGTTTAAATTTCTTGGTATTCCCTTTGCTTTTCAAGCATCACCTGCAGATCTTTGGCAAGTATGTTTTTCATAGGGTGGCTTGAAAGTTAGATTACTTTCTCACTAAGTATATGTCTATAATGGGAACATTCCAAATCATGTCCAAAGTGCTTGTACCTACACATGTTTACTCCTCCTATTGGGTGCCCTCCAAAAATTTGGTGCAAAAATTGGAAAGATTGCTCAAAGCCTTCCTTTGGACCAATGCCTCTTTTGGAAAAGGTTTCCACAGAGTTGCATGGGAAACTTGTTGCCTTCCCAAATATTATGGAGGGTTAGGCTTCATTGACATTTTATGTCAAGGAAAAGTTCTCTGCGTTAAATGGATAATTTTCCGCATAGAAGGAGAAGAAGCATGGAAGGTTCTGCTGCGAAATGACATTGCAGAATGTTCTCCCTGTGGCCGTTCTTCTTGGAAAGGCATTGGATTTTCCAACCTTCTCTTTTCCCCGTTCCTATCAAATTAGTTGGCACTTTTGTGCTCAAAAACATTTGAAAGCTTGGGAACATGTCAAACCATGGATTCGAGTGTAATGGAAATGGTTTTCTTGATGGACTTTCGTTCAATCATCACTCTTTGTGGTGGTCTCTTGTCATTCAATTCAAAGATCGGTGTTTTGTAGAGGTTTCTTGTCTTCTCGTGCTATGCCTTTTGAGCGTGGTATTCACACTATCTATGACCTTTTCAGCACTTAGACTTGGCATCCCTGACATGAGCTCAATGCTCAATCCAAGATGGCCTTACATGACTAGGCTATCCTCAACGACATTATTTCCTTTGTGCTAGATTGCATGATCCATAAGATCATTGCTCGTCCATCTCATCCTTGTTGGACATATTGGAAGTGGTTCCTCGACACCCCTTTCTCAAATTATTTAGCCACTAGGGAATGCCCGGCTTTTTCCCCATCGCTTATAGTGGGCAAGCTTAATTCACGTTGGGGGTTACATTCCTCTCCATCCAACTGGACAAGGAAATTCGACATCTTTGTTTCGCTTTATCTCGAACGCAAAATTGCTCCCTTTCTGTGGTGCATCCTCCACCAAGTCTTCCTATTAGTGCCCAACTGGTTCACCTTGGTGTTCCAACTCCCAAGTGTCCCTTTTGTGGTCACTTGGAAATTATTTTGCATCTTTTCTAGTATTTTTGCAAAGCATAGAAGACATGGAATTAGATTCATTTTTTCTTCCTTCCCTTCTGCTCCGAATGCTTCACATGCCAGCATATTCTTTTAGGAGACAATCCTCATATGCCTCACAAGTTTTCCCAGATTTGACATGCTTTCAGAGGGGAAATTTTCTTCTGGCTTTGGAAAGAAAGGAATTCTTGTTTATTTGCTTATGTTGATGCTGACCAAGAATTCTCTATCTATAACAAGTCTGTAGTTATCATGTGAATGTATTTTTACATATCCAAGTGCAAACGAATAAGGTGGCGCTCAAGGTGGAGCATCTCCAAAATCTCCTTCAGCACTGGGGCGAAGCCTCTTGCAATGTTGCACCGTGAGCCACCGTCCCCCTCCCGCTCCCCACCTCCAAAGTGGGTGCTAGCGATCGTCCCGAGGTGGTGGTCAACGGCCATTCTCAATGTCACTCATTCAGTCAAGCCCGCCAGTCGCCGCACAATCAACCTCAGCGGAGGAGCTTCTCTCCTCCACCTTCAGCTCACCACAGGGGTTGGGATGCCCTTCCTCCGCCTAGTCGACTCGGTTGGGGCTTACCAGCTCCCCCCGAGTCGCACACTCATGATGGTTGGAGTCTGCCGCCCCCGCCCGAAAAATTTCCTTGGATGACCCTCGACATCTCGTCCACTTAGGCTACTGAGGACATTGAAGAAGGAAGCCAACCTGGCTCTAGATGGGACGTCTTTGGATAGTGGCAAGGACTCGCTGTGCTCTCGCCGCCATGATCAAGATCCGCCCCTCTTGGTCAATAATTTGCAACATCGGCTTAATTTCCTTTGCTTCTCTGTTTAGTGATATTTTGTATTCGATGTATTCTTCACTTTTTGTGTGCCTAGTTTGGACTCGTGGCTTTGGGGCGTGCTTCCATACCACGATTTTTTTGTGAATAATCTTGTATCATTTTACTTGTTAATATAATATAAGATCCTATTCATCATGTTTTTTTGGAAAATATAAAGACCAATAAGATGACTCGCTAACCCTTAACAAAGACATAAACCCTTATGCGAATAAAAAGTTAGAACAATGATGTGGAGGAGGAAAACAAGTAGAAACAATAACACTACATTTTAGAGTTCAACTCACCCATGAACATGGCGAAAAATATATATAGAGATTGAAATTAAATGGAGGGGAAAAATCCTCATTACTCAAGTAAGAACTAACTCTTATAATCTGAGGTGTGAAGTATTATTGATGGACAACCCCTTTAAAAAAAAGGGAAGAGGAGATTTGTGTTCTAAGAGAGGGGCAAATAGGTGAACATCGTCTAATAATTGACACGAGTCTTGATCACACAATATCCAATAATTATACCACATGATAAACAATTGATTTTGTGGACCCCTAAACTTAGGACGTACCACTACTAGCCCCTCTCCCTTATGCAACACAATATTTCATTTCCTATATTATTTCATATATGGTAACAACATGGTTAATTGTGGTACATTGTCGATGTGAAGCCACGTACCATCTACACATCTAAACTCTCGAGGAGACATCCGAGAAGTGCGAATCCACGTAAATTTAAAATGTACTTGCAAAATAAAGCTAAATTTAAACTGCACGCTTTGTATGTAACAGATAAGGTCCAAAACAAGGGAGGAGGAACGCAACTCCAAATTGTGGAAGGAAGGCGGGGAATCGTGGATTTCTCAGTCATTTAGGGATTTCATTGGTAAGATGAAGCTTTTCCCAAAATTAATCACGTCAAGTTTTTCTCTGATGTAGTGTCATAATTATGTTTTTAACACGCCAGAGAAAGAAAAGGAGGAATCTAGCATATAACGCTTCAGAACGGTTTGGCAAACTTCTTACCGTTTCTGTAAGACCATCATTATTTTTAATACTCTTTTTTTTTTTTTTTTAATAACGCGAGCCAGCTGCGTGACAAACTAATATACAAATAGGCACCAAATGTACAAATAAACATTATTTTCGTAACTGACTCGATGGTAATGGAATTTATTCTCCAAAGGCAACTATTAGCAACTGATACCAGTTGCAGTATTTGTTATAGATCATGTTGTGGTGTAGTCATGGTGGCATTTGGTATTAAGAGAAACGAATTCCAAATGGGCAGGACAGACCCTCTTTCTATTTCTAGGTGTACAAAGGTTGTTTTTCATGGTTGGGGCGATTCCTTCTGCGATTAGGTGCTACATAGGATCGCTTCTGCAACCAATGCCTTATCCTTCCCAGTGAATTTCTCCACAACCATCATGGACTCAGCTGTTGTAATCAGCACGAGCCTTACCCGCTAAAAAAATCACATGACCAGCAGCAACATATTTTTCACCTTCTTTGTATACTTTCGTCAAATGCCATTGGCGCAAACTCGCTTGCTCTGTTTTTTAAAGGTTTAATTAGGAGTATATTAATATTGAAAGAGGCAGATTACCTCAGAAGAAATTATATTCAAAATACTATCTTTCCCATATCCAAAAGACCAAGACCCCAGACAACAGGCATCTCCCCAAACTCTTTAGAGGAAAGCTCTAGCCATATAGTATGAGAAAATACATTATGCCGCAAACTGTTACCAGAATACTCACTTTAACAGTCAGAAAATGATAACTTACTTTACTACTATGTAGTTGCAAGTTGCATTCCATCTTAAGAAGAGGATGACAGAAAGAGGGACAAGTCTACCTCAAGCCTATTTTTCTCCATGCCCATAACTGAAGTAACTACATTCGCGAATTTGAATTGAAATTCGCCAAATACCAAATATGACTAAAAATTAGTTGAAATTGGTTTAAATTCATTAAAATTCTTTGAAATTCATTAAACTTCGATAAAATTTGTTGAAATTCGTTAGAATTCATTGAAGTTTATTCTTTCTTTTTGAATATTTAATTTAAAAAACAAGCATAATACTTCTTGTAGTCGAATTTAATCACAAATTTTATGGCTGATTTTCGTAGTAACATTTTTTTTTTACTGAATTATATCCTCCACAGATTTGAACATGAATTCAAATGCAGCAACTTAGGTCATAGTTGCATCAGGAATTAGCACCTCCAACCTCACGGACAGCTTTGTAAGTTTGTCTTTAATAATCGCAAAGCCCTTCTGCAAGGCTTTCATCTGTTGAAGGAGGGCAATCGGTCTATGTGGTGGAGAATCAGATAGGAATGTATTTTTACTCTCCCTTGCCTTTATAGAGCATTTTGTACTGAGTACTGTATAACATTAATTTGAAAGATCTAGCCTGCGCCTGAACTGGGAGTGACATGAAGGTGAGGAGTCCTTGGACTAAGTAGCAGTTAGGGTGGCTGTTTCAGTAGAATTTGTGGCACCTAGTTGTGCAATTGTAAACATTGTTTGGCGAAAGAAGCTAACAAATCCCTAATACTGTCCAAATCTTCCCGCAATAGAATCTGAAGCGTCTAAATACTGCACAACTGAGTCATGGGGAGTTGTATTTCTTTGTTAGTGGCACAGAGTTTTTGTTTTAATTGGAATGCATCATTTATTAACTGTGAAAATGATGGTTACAACAAAAAGATGGCTGGTTGGCATACACAGTCTGGATAGTATGCTGGTAGAACTCACGGCGAGAACCAAAATCCCACAGAAACCAACTTGCTGGTTGGGATGAAACCCCAGCAAGCACTACAACCAACCCTCCGAACTCCCTTGTTGGTTGAGTGAATACCAGGAAGTGACAAACAAAAAAAAAAACCTAGGGCACAAAACTAAAACCCTAAAATAGGGCAGCAAAAGCTGAAAGGGAAACTTGATAATAGACCAAACGCTGGAGTGCGACCATGGAAGAATCCAGTGCCAGAGTCGCAGATCCATAAGCAAACAAACACAGACAGAAACCCTGCATACAGCAGTTGTCTGTTTCTGCCAGGCAGTCGCCACTGCACAAAACCAGAAACCACTGCTGCTGCCAGGAACAAAACTAGATAGAGAGCAGAACACCAAAGCAGATCAAGCACAGAGCTCCACATCCAGCCAACTCCACATCCAGCTTACACTCCTCCCAAACCTGAGCACCAAATCCTCGCAACGCTGTGACTGTCAGGAGAGACAACCACGTTGTCTATGATAGTCAAGAGCAACATTGCCCCCACCTCACAGATCGAACCAAAGGAAAACCAGAGTTGAAACAGTAAACTCAAAAACAAACAGCTGCTAAAAAGCCATGTGATTCTCCAGAGGAGACACAGGGATCCAACCCTGCTTCCCTGGCATTCTGCAACCTCAGAGCCACGCTCTGCCAGGGAAAACCCTAAATCTAGGGATTCAGCGGAAGGAGGGAGGGCGTAGAGCATCTCCTCCAACTTCTCTATCGCTAAAAACATGTTCAAGGATAGACATTCAGATCCTTCTTGTTATCATGGGGCTTTTTGTTGCTTGGAACTTGGCGTTTAGATGCTAGAGTTCATAGGAGTTGAAATAATGGTCGATAAACTGGTCTAAAGGCCGAGAGTTTCTTGGTCAACACTGCAGACCTTATCTGCAAGTAATGTAGTAACAGAATCCTGAAACTGCAGTAGGCTTTGCAGAGTGGGGCGATAGAAATGGACTGGTTACTGTGGTGGGAGGCTAGAGTGATGGAAATTCGTGATCCCTGTGCCAGTTTATACAGGGGAACAAGAGTTAGAGGCTGGGAAATGAGATCCAAAGTGGCAGAGGCAACAAAGCTGTCATGGTGTAAGGATTGGGAAGTGTCAAGGTCAAAACAGAAATATTGTGGTCTGCAAACAACAGGGCACAAAATTCAATCTTAATGAAATGAACGTGGCAGGTTGCAGAAGTGAATGCAAAATGGTAATTGAGTGGAAATCTGGGAGAAGTGACGGTTGAAGATGCAAAGCAAAGTCACCTACAAAGGGTCAGAGTTGCACAAGACCACATTCGATCAATTGAGTTAGGAGGTTAGGGAGAAAAGGGAAGACAAAAGGTTGTGCATTAGCACCCTGAAGAACTGGGAAAACACCTTCCAATCTGGGAAAACACTGTACTTCTCAATATCTACATCCACAGGAGCATCTTCAACTACAGTTTCTGCAAGTGAGAAGGGGGGAATAAGAGAGAATGGTGACATATTCAGAAGTACTCGTAACTAGTAACTCTCATGCCAATCAAAATAAGTAGTAAACAAAATATTTATCACTAATACACAAGAAACTATCTACGAGAGTTGTACACAATCATCATATACAGGATTGAACACAATAGAAGATAATGGAAAACCTTGAATAGATCAACTTGTACATATAGAAATAGATGGTAGCTAGGGCTGTTTTCACAATGCTCCATATGCATGCAAGTATAATGTCCCCTTAGCCTATTTTATTGTTTTTCATACGTTAATGGGATGAAGGAAAGGAGAACATGGGAAGATTAAAACTAAGTATGCCAAAAAGTAGCTTTATGTCTGCCACTTATGTTTTAATTTTAAAATAAGAGTACTTTTCTAATTTATGCGGGCCGAAACTTAATTAGAAATTTAAAGAAAGGGAAGGATATAAAAGAAGATGGAGGGGTTCATTTGTGGAGATTTATCACCTATCTATCATCTTGATTTTATGAAGTCAAGCATCTTTCCTTCTACTTTTAGCTATTGAGGATGGAAACCCTCTTAGCATCCATCACTTGAGGACGAAAACCCTCATTGTGATCAGAATTTGGGGACGAAAACCCTCAATTTCTCCTTGGTGATCTCACACAGAGATCACATTTGAGCTAAAGATCAGATTTTTAGAGTTAAAGGCTAGATTTTTAGAGCTAGGGCACAATTTTAGGGTGATTTCAGAGATTGGCAGCTAGGGCATCATATGCAAATCAGATTTTCAGTGTTTTCTATAGTGGAGCAGCCACCTATCAGCTGGAATCGAATTTGGGAAGGTCTTTGGAGACATTTGCAGCCATTTCTAGGGCTATCTACACCCTTTGGGGTTTTAGACCTGCATTTAGGGCATCATCTCGTGGGCAAATTTCTTCAATCTCGGGTTGCATACACGTCATTTGGCCTCTTCATGCCATCTGGGGCATCATTTATCAGAAAATTTGTTGTAATCATATGCAGGTATTTTTCGTGTTTTGTGGTCTGAAATATAATAGAAATAAATTCAGTTCTTGATTGTAAAAATTATTTTCTTCCATAGTCATGTGCCAAGTGGATTTCTAAAGGCTTTGCCCCTTGTGGGTATCTCAGGTCACATTTGAGCATAATTTCGGATCATCACAGCTAGGGCACTATTCACAGCCATTTCTAGGGCTGTCTACACCCCTTTGGATTGTAGATCAACATTTAGGGCATCAACAGTGGATGGAATTGGCTGGTTTCAGTTTGTAGCATCTCCTCTTGTCATTTGGAGTGTCTTTTGTGAGAAAATTGCTGTAATTTTATGCAGGTATTTTTCTTGTTTTATGGTGTGAAAATAAATAAAAACAAATTCAAACTTTGGTTGGAAAAATTATTTTTCATCATCTACTTGTATCAAGAGGGTTTCTAGATGCTTTGGGCCTTCAGGGTATGTTTGTATTGTGATTATTTGATAAAAAAAGAAGATTTCAGATTTCTGTATTTTTTGTCATACAGGTTTGCATAAAAATGAGATTACTGCTATATTTTGTATAAGGGTTTCAAGGAAATTCCAGAATTTCTTAGATCTGTCCCGTACGGGACATTACAGTAAGCTTATCAAATTGTTATTAACTCAAAAATTAAATTAAGGAAACGAGTTACATACATGCATAATCATGTATAAACAGGATTATATACAATTATGACACACATAAGGACAAAATATTTCTTTACATTTTTCACCCTCTTAGCTGGTTGTCATGCCAGTTAAGAATGAGGAAGTAGAAGTGGATGGATTAGATGGCAGTAGGGAACTGGACGCCAAGGGTGTTGGGTTGGGATGAACACTTTCTAAAGTTGATTGAAGTAAAGATTGAAATGGAACCCTTCAACTGATTGTACTCTTGTCTCCATCTTCTTTTCTGCAACCTGAATCATCTTTCTGGTGAGGTGAGGTCTTTATCAGCCTTCGCTTCATCCCGACCTGTATGAGCCTGGTTTCCAATTTTGATTTTTGCTTTTCCAAACCCTCAGTCCTTCTTGAAGATTGCTGCTATATCTGTTTCTTGGCCTTCAGGCTGGCCAAATCTATCTCCAAACTCATGACCTTGAATTATCATTCATTTAAGGCTGCTACATGTTGCTTCTTCTGCTGGATTACTCTAATTGGGACACTCCATTTTTCATTTTTACTGTCTTGTCACACATCTCTTTATCTTTCCATCGTAGCTGGATTTCAAGAGAACTAGCCTGTAACATCAAATCTAGACCTTTGTTAGCCATCTTAGTCAACTTTTGTGATTATAAAACTGGTTTTCTATAGCAGAAAGCTTGATTTTTTTATCATGTTTCCTTCTGTGATCTTGATGATATGTAATGGAGTTGAGATGTTGTCTCCAATTGACAAATTTATCTATGGCGCCTTCTATGCAATCATAATCCATTTCTTTCCCTTAATCTCGCCTTTTTTAACTTTCCAATATACATGTGTATCTCAGTGTTTGTTATTTGGAATATAGACTTTGTCAAAACTTTCTTCATGCTTGGTGCATTCAAAATTAACGGAGTTGTCATGTTGTCTCCAATCTGGCTGATATGTAATAGAGTTGAGATGTTGTATCCAATCTGGCTGATATGTAATGGAGTTGAGATGTTGTCTCCAATTATGCAAGCTGATCCAAAGCACCTTATAGGCAATCATCTTTCAATTTCTTACCCTTAATCTTGCCTTAATGAAATTTCTTGTATACATGTGTATCCCAAATTTTGTTATTTGGATTCATAAACACAGGCAAAAATTTCTCTCGTGCTTGGTGCATGCAAAATCATATGCTCCCAACTCATGGCCATCAAAACTATAGGATGAATGTTCCATTGCACTTTGTTGGTGGTATGAAACTGCTGGGCCAAACTAGTAAAACTGAGACAAATGTCTGTGAATAGCTGCTAGCTGGATCAAAGATTTGAAGTTCCCTTACCCTCTTAATTGAAGGAAAATGTATTATTTGGTATTCACCCTGTCCTAGTTTCAATCAAGGCCACATTGATGACTTCCATAGTCACATGGGAGGGGGAGATCGGTGGTGGGAGATAAGTCTCGAAAGTTGACTTGGTGTGTATAAAATGCACTAAAATATACGTAGACACAAGTCGTGTAGTAGGTTCTATTGCTTCTAACTTGCCAATAAGTTTAACTGGTTATGGGTACTCTTGTCTTAGGGTGCACATTAATATCGATGTCGAGATTTGTAAGTGTAGATAACAAGGAGAGGGTAGCTAATGTGAATGATTCATGTCAATTAGGAATCCAATGATGACCTACCTTTTGATGAATCTGTAATGTCCCCTTCTCAGACTTGATCTTTCCAGTGACCGTTGGCCTTTTTTCTGGAAACCCGAAGGCTAGTCGGAAGGTAAATTAGGGTTTCCTATTTTTGAGGATGTCTTTGCTCGGAGTTGGTGGATTCAAAGGCGGATTCTTTCTGGGTTTTCCGAAAGCTTCGCAGTGGTATGTTCATTTCGGCATTCTGAGTATTTTTTGGAATTTACTATTTTTAGTAAATTCTATTTTTAAGCGCTTTCAGGTTGGGTTCAACTTGGTTGACTTCCTACTTGATTTGGTCATTGATCGTGGTCATTATTGGCTTGAGCATGATTGAAGAGTTAAGTTGATATATTTAATTAAAGGTCACGTTTTAATATTATATTCGAACGTTGACCCCTTGGCCTAGTCTATTGACTTTAAGTTGTTTTGAAAAGTGGGTTTCTTGAGGGAGGCGCCTTCATTAAGATTATTTTATTAATTTCCAAAGTCAAAGCAAGCTTAAGGTGGGCGCATTTATCAAGGTATTGAGTTTAATTAAAATATCAATATTAAGCTTGAAAGGAAAAAGGGCGCCATCTTGGAGAAAGGATTAGGGTTTGGATGTTGAAGTGTTTTTTAGGGTTTGGTGAAGTCAACAGGAAGTTATAAAAGGAAGACTTTGAGCATCATTCATCATCTTGGGACTGCCATATTGTTATGCTGCCGGTTTGGCTCTAGGTTTGCTTCGAGGAATGAAGGCCTCCTAGCTCGGGCATCGCTTCTTGTTTGTAAGACAACAACTAGTGGTGATTTTACTTTAGATTGTGAGTTCAGTGGATTTAGTGCTGTGTAATCTGCATTTGTCTAATTAGGTTCAGATCTTACATATTAGAGTTTCCTGGTTTCTGTATTTTTGCTACAGCAGATTCGAATTTTTATTCATAAATCCAAAAAGACAAAAAAATTCTTAGTGGGTATTGTTTCATTCTGTCCTTCTTGGCTAGGCGCCCATGTATGCAAGGCTGTAGAATCTTTGGAAGACAATCTGATTTTTAAAAGCAAAATCGCCCCTGTGCTGGGCCGTACCATTAATGGTGTCTTGAAATTCGTGCATTTAATATAGCCTGCATTTTGAGTCTGTTTTTGGGGGTTAGTCTGAGCGCCCTCTTGCTAATAGTGCTTTGTAATCAGTATCAGGTTATTTGATTAAGTTTTACGGAATTTCTGAGCTATTCCAGAAAACTGTGTGCTGCTGGTTATATTCTGAGCCATTCCAGAAAATCTGTGTGCTGCTGGTTATATAAAAAATACAGAACTGTCATAACAGCTCGGAGAAATCTGCATCTTTAATCTGATCCGTATTGTTAGCAAGATCTCACCATTTATATTGTAAGCTGGCAGTAGTACTGGCAGCAACTTAGATCTCTTGCTTATCATACTGTAATGCACTTCTTACTTTCAGCAGTTAATATTGTTCTAATTTGACCTCCGCCCTATGGTAGCTACTATCCCATTCTGGGTTAGCAAGCACATTCTGGGTGTTGAGTATTTCCAGCTTTCCGCATTTCTTTTCAAGCATAGTTTTCTGTAACACTCCGTCATATGGTCGCCCCTCACTCCATACTGGATTGGGTAGCACATACTTGGCGTTGAGTTCCCATTCAGCATTTAGGTAGAAGATTAGTATTCTGTAACACTCCGTCAGATGGTCGCCCCTCACTCCATATTGGATTGGGTAGCACATACTTGGCGTTGAGTTCCCATTCAGCATCTAGCGTAGAAGATCCTCTGACCATATGCTCGCCATCATCGGCGCCATTCTTGGTTAGAGTTGCTTTCGTACGTTTTGGTTTACCTTCTAACCTTAACGGGTACTTTGATTGTAATGTTGTAATCTGTTTTAAAACAGAAAACAAAAAAATAAAAATTGGCCCGGTATATTTCAGAATCAAATGTATTATCCAATGCCGTGATAGAATTAGGAGCATTACAATCGGGATTCTTTCGAGTAGTGACAATTACCAATTCATTCACCGCGAGAAGAGGGGTATGAACTTTACGGAAAACAAGGGAGATTATCTAGGAGGCTAACATGGTTGTGCGAGTGATAATGCATTGTTTGGCTACAAGTAACACATAAGCGATAGGAGGATCCTAAAACATACTAAGAGCAAAAGAAATAGCAATAGAGGATCCTTTAGGAATTTGATTCTTCCAAGGGTACTTGGATATTAATTGTCTCTTCGATTAGATGCTTGTGACAATGCCTCCTTGTCACTAGTCGAGCCTCCATCACCCTTAGATGAGCATTTTCCTCTATCATATCATAATCATCATGCAATTGGATTTCCTCTACAATATCATCTGCTCCTTTTGAGCTAGAGGTGCTTTGCCTCGTTACCCTTGACCACAACCGTGTACGCATCTTGTTTCGTGGTTGTCTAACTACAGCTTCATTTCCATCATCATCAATAAATACGACGGTCTTTCTCTTGGGCATTTATGTTAGAGGTGATCTCGCTTTACAACCAAGTAATCGATCTTGCAGATTGTGAGCTTTCATTATAGGGAAGGCAAAGGGGCAATTTCACCCCAAAGTTTGGTGCTTGTTCTAGTAACTAAATTATAGAATAAATAAAATATAGACATTAGAGACATAGAAGGATTTGTATGTCTGGAAAGAAAAATCTTAATTGTAGAACAAAGCTACTTTGAGTAAGTGTACATAATGCCTTTTGCTAACCCCTTAAGATACAATACTAGCTATACAAATAAATACGAGTCTCTAGATTTAATTGCCAATTTGCTCAAGAGATGATCTTGGATACATTGAAGTTTTGAGTACTCATATATTAAATTTTTAGGCTCAATCTCCATGTTGATGAGGGTCTAAAGATTTGATCAATGGATGGAGCACACAACTCTTCAATGGAGTGCTAAACTTCACCATATATACCTTTTGCCTTGCCATGTGCAATTTTATCACATTGTGGAAGTTGGTAGGGTCGCACAAAATGGTGATTGCTCTATCGCCACTTGTCAATATAGAATTCTCTATTTTCGACACTAATTTTTGAACAAGTATGCTACGAATGCTTGCTCTCTATTTTCTTGAAGATAGGCACCAAAGTGTTGGGTCCACTTGACCATTTGTCAACAAATTTTGAGAAGTCGGTCGTTTTTCTGCAACCAATCTCTTGCGATAACTCCCTATGGCATGTACAACGGTATATTTTCATCTAGGATTCTCTTATTTGGCTTCTTCATTTGCTTCCTATCTTTATCCTAGAGACATTTTTCTCCCAATTGTACAATGACTTTGACAAACCTCGATTCTCAGTATAGTATTGGAAGCTATAGAAGGTTCTTACAATTATTGTGTTTCTAGAGAGAAGTCTTATCATAAGCATCATATTACGTGGCTATTATTGATACTTCGAGTCACATCTTCATAGAAAAATTGTTCAAACCCTTCCTCAAATCAAACTCATCAAATTAGTCTCAAAATCATGAAAACATGACCTTTGAAATTGAAAACTACGCTTAGACAACTTGCTATCATCCCATGTGTGGATGGCCTTGGAATCTCGTTGGCTGGTTGTGACATCTAAGGTACATGGGTTGGTGTAAAATTGTATATTATGGTGTTAAAATTGTTGATGACCTTTGAACCAAGGTACGAGAGCTTCATGTTGTGATGATTTGGAGGAGTTTCTTTACCTTCGCATTCGGTTCAAGTGTTTGCATGAGAGGTGAGATGATGGAGTTCATAGGATTTAGAACAAGTATTTTGGGTGTAGTAAGCCAAGAGAAATGACTAGAGGGCACTAGGCTCAATTAGTGAATGAACATAGGGGATTCGCTTGTGAATTGTAGCGGTTAAAATAAATTTAACCTCGATAACCTAGAAGACTGAAAATACAAATTAGATTTTGAAGTTTTATGTCTTTTGACCCAAAGGAAGTCCTTTTCCTCTTGGTGGATTGAAAGTCTCATTTTGAGGGTTTGGGCAATGTTTGGTAGCTGTAATATCAAAATTAGGGTTAATCTAATTGTGATTAATTACTTCAATGTATAATGATGATTCAAAATTGTAAATACAATAAACACAATAAATACAACAATCCTAAATCACGCCTTGATGAAATATTATCAAACATTGTGTTTGCAAGCTCAATAAAGGAAACTAGGTCTAGAGATGTGACAAAGATCTAAATTATGAGAATAGGCTATCCTAAGTGTTGTTAGTGTGGTTGCAAATTCGGGGGATCTTGTCCTATGGGGCAATTGTGTCCTTTGATTCTGCAACTCAATTTTGGCACCCTCGCTTGTGTCCCCTCGAATCTAGAATCTGTGATTAGAATTTGGCAATTACACTTTGTAGCTATATATATCTTTGTCTTTGTTGAAACCCTCGCTCCTCACCATGTGACCTATAAAAATGGGTTAGTTTGATGAGCTAGAATGACCTCAACGATCCCTAAACTGCTGAGTGTTGCCTACATAACACTACCTCGAAAGGGCCTTAGGCTCATGTAGTTCTCCCTCTCGATGAATGTGTACAAATGCGCATAAATAGTAGTTTTGGCAAGACCCTAATAAGGCCTCCAACACTTGGCAATGATCTTTGACTTCAATTATGGCACATGAGAGTGATTTGAAACTGAAAATAGTGATGTATTTAAACTTGTAGCTTGTTGTAGTGCTTGAGTGTGCTTCAAGTAATTGATGCTTGTTGTAAGGAATTGATGCTTCAATGATTAGGGCCTTAAGTCCTTCTTAGAGTGTGCTTGAGTGTGAGATCCCTAGATAGTCCAACACGTTCCTAATAAGTTAGGGTGTATGTGTTTATGTAGGTGACTTGTGCGAATGATTTTATGCTCAATTGACCCGAAACAGAATGGGGTAACTTGTGTATTTGAAAATTAGACCGGTGCAAGTACAACGGACAAAATCGTCGACCTTGGATAAAAATGTTGGTCAATTCTATCCTTTGTTGGGTGATTTTGTCCAGGCTTAGCTTGGGACCAAATCAAAGACATGAGGCGAATGGCTAGGAGTTGGTAGACGTGTTCTGTATAGGCTGCATTGGTTCCGCATGTGCTAAGCTGAATAATAAGTGTTTCCTGGTGGACTTAGAGTGTGGGAATTGAGTGAGATGCATTTGGATTAAGTCAATTAATGTGTAAATGGGATTATGCTGGAACAAATGCTAAATGATTATCAAAGTGCTTTAGATCCAAATTTTGGGAACTAAAATTGCCCCCATTATAATCTAGTAATGAAATTGTTGGATTAAAATAAAATGCAAATGCAAATTTTCCTAGTGAGTATGGTGTACGCAAGGCTGGGAAAGTGTGCTCTCTCTATGCCATACTTGTAAAACTTGCAAATCACATGCCTAAAGTGTGTATTAATGCTTGATAATGATGCTTATAAAATCAGTAAATAAGACAGAACTGAACTTAAAAGCATGAAACAACTACACCTGATTGCCCCTGGTGTCATCATATGGGCTGTGAATATTGTATATGAGAACTTCAGTATTTGAGCCTGCTATTAGCCAGTTGTAGCACTCAAGCTTGCTAGAAGGCATCCGAAACTTTAAGGCCTGCTAGGTAGCCATCTGTTGTACTCGAGCTTTCTAGAAGCAAATCTCTAGCACTTGAGCTTGCTAGAAGCCATCTGTAGCACTTGAGCCCGCTAGAAGCAAATTGGTATATGTTTGGATATATGTGTAATAATGTGGTATATGTTTGGATATATGTGTAATGATGTGATATATGTTTGGATTGATTCAATTAGGTGAATGGAAAAACAAAAAAGGAACTTCTATCTTAACCTTCATTAAAGACGGTCTTCTTGAGAGCTACAAGGAAGATTAAGAAATATTCTTTTATGAGGTCGGTTTTCTTAAGTGAAGTGAAGATTAAAAAGTACATTTCCCCCTTCATTAAGAGGTTGGCCATGGAGATTGGGCTTCTAATTCACCCTTGGTGCCAAGAAGGGATACTTAAGGAGGTTCGAATGGAGGAGGACATCATCATCATTCATCTATTTTGACATTTACTTGGAGTAGAGCTAGTGTAGCTTTTCTTCTTGCCATTGAAGGATGAAAACCCTTCCTTGGTCACCCTTTGAGGACGAAAACCCTCATTGGATCCTATTGGGGACGAAAACCTCAATAGTCACAACACTTGGGGATGAAAACCCTCATTTGTTGCATTGGTGGCTTCATACGGAGTCACAAGTGGACTTAATTGGCAGATTTATGGAACAAGACATTTATCCGTGCATAGGGCACTTCTACTTTAGCTAGGGCATTTTCTAGGGTGTTGGCACCCTTCCTTCTTTGGAGTGACCCACTTGGGAGGTTCGGGATCATTTTTGAGAGGGTTTCCATGGTTGGAAAATTGTGATTTCACTTTCATTGGATAGCTGGTCTCTTCAAGATCATTTTGAGCATTGGTTTGTGTTGAAACTCCAAGTATCACCAAATATCAAGAAGACCAAATATCAACTCTTAGGTAGGAAAAAGGGACATTACACGAGGGTATGCTACACTATCCTATCTAATACATGATACATAGAAGAATAAATCAATTTAAATAAGGAAAGAGTATATGGTTAGAGATACTTACCTTGTGATTTGTTGTTAGTGCATTAATCCCTTTCCTTGGCTTATAGTACCTTGTGGGAGATTGTTGTGGGGGAGACTTGAGAAGGATAGGAAGAAGACCTAGGTAGACCAAAGTCGGGGACTCGAAGACCGGGGTAGGCCTTGGCACGGCTCAACTCCTATTATTGCTACTCCTAGACCCAATGCTCCAATGGTGATCTCCAAGTGTAAGCTCCATTAAACTATAACAACTATTAGACCTTTAAGGGAAGATTTGTGAGTGAAGGTAGAGTGGATTATTTGATGACGCATATGAGAAATGATAATAATGATGCTTATATGTAGGGGAATATAACCTAAAGCCATATCTCAAACTTAGCCAACACCAAAGTGGTCATTCAAGGACATCGGCTGGATAGGGTTTTTTGCAAGATGTTGTCGACCATGGCCAAGAACATTATTTGCAAATAGTTTCACAAAAAGGTGTAGGAAGAGGCAAGGAATGAAGGGTGATGTAAGACACTTGGAGTAGATGGAAAGGTGATCTAACGATGATATAAGGAGTTAGTACAAAGGTATAAATTGGTGGTATGGTTGTGGTAGGAAGGTTAAGTGCCACAAAGATCTCCCACGACATGCTATGAGCTGGCCCACCCCAATCCTGAGGCACCCCTTAAGGCATGCACTCAAGGAGGATAAATGTGCCGAAAACCTACAAAGAGAAATTGTTAATAAGTGAAAAATAAGATGTATACATGAAGCATATAAGACAATTGAACTTATGAAGTACATTTTATAGCATACTTCAAGGTGTCTACATGCACACATAATTTTTTTTTTTTTTTAGTCAATAAAATGGTCTCCATCCATAATGCTTCATCAACGAGCCATTGACACTATATGGCTTCACAAATGTTACAATGACAAACACGGTCTTGGTTGCTGTCACTCGTGAACCCAGACAACCTTTTCCATTTTGTAGATGGTCTTGAACATGCCATGACATATATTGGTTGATTCCTTGGAATCTCTATTTGCCTATTTAGTCACCGAGTCTTGGCCTCCTTTTGTCAACCGGCTTGCAATATCTTCCTCTAGTTGAAATGTAAGATGTACTTGTGTTGGAATTTCCCTTTAAGCACCGCCATTCCTAGTTTCTTCCTCTCGGTCCACGAGGATCTAAGTGATCCTTGCAACCTAAGTTTCCAATTGATCCCAAACTTTCGTTGGCTTTTAGATAAGCACTTGGTTTCTTGTCACTATTGGGTTTATAGGCTCTTGTTTGTCATATAATAATAAATGAATAAAATCATGAGTAATGTGTTATTTGTTGGGATTAGGCTAGGAGGGGTCGAATTAAAATTTTGTATGAAGGTGGTTCCAATGGGTTGAGCTCTAGTCCTTGCACTCATTCCTCCTAGGCCTTATTTATGTACATTACTCCTAGGGAACAAGTATAAGATCATGTCTTCGATTTGTCATATTCTAGGTATCATCTCGTAGCATCTTTGTCATTGTGGATATCATTTTGTGTTTTTAACTCGGAGTAGTTGATATGAATACAAGTTATATTAGTATTCACATGTCAAGTGTACTTGATGTGATGAACACTATTTTTTTGTTACTTTGTTATATTCTATATTACAATGAGTGTTGTGCGTGATGTAATGTCCCTTTTGGGCTGAGAACGGAGCAAAGGGTTTTACTGGCTATCATGAATTGATCTGATCTGAAAGCACCTTCAAGCACACACGCATCAAACTGAAAATAGCTGAGAATACCTTCAGAAGATATATTTTCCAGTGCTTTTCTCTTGCAATCATTTCCAAATTTGAAGAATATTATTTTGAAGGGTTTCTAAATTATTTCCAACAAGTTTGTGGCTGATTTCTATCATAAAATAAATATATTTACAGCCTGCTGCTAGGGTTTGAAATTTAATTTCAGTTTGCTTCAGCTTACTATTTGGATTGTGCAAGTTCTTTGGTTTTCAGTTTCATCCCAGAAAAGGGGCATTAAACATGGCCAAGAAAATCAATACAGCACATGCCTCAGTTTGTGATCTACTTATCCTATGCGCCTACATTACGTGTTCAAATTGGATCATATAATTGGTTAGTGACAGATGATTAGAAAAGAAGTATGCATGAGGGAAAGTCTAACAAGCAAAGGCATTATGATACATTGAATTGACATGCACGGTTAATTTGAAGTTTCAGATCTACTTGTGTCCATGTTATGTTCATCATTCCAATTTGTGGAGACCTGCATAAGAACTTGCCCTTTTACAAAGCGCCATTCTTAGCTGAATATTTATCATTGTCAGCTCAGAGCAAATCAATCAAACTTAATGGGATTTGGATCCACTTCTTCGCTGTTCTGTTTACCAGTCCGACAGCTATGCCAATCTTCATGCATAAATTCATTACTGCTGTTTGTAGTTTGCACTCTCTAAGTCGCACATCGTAGGGTTAAATAAGTGAGTATTTATTACTTAATATTATTCTTATGGATGAGTCGATTCCTAGATTCTTTTGTTTATTATTTGAGAGTCTAGATCAAAATATGTATTGTATTTCTAAATAGCTTTAAGCTATAATAGAAATTATAGTCGAGTAAATTTTTTTGTTTTTGTTAATTATTTGGGTCATAATTGTCATTAAGTTTTTAACCATTTAGTATCAATGTTTGTCTTGAGTCAAAAGTCCAACTTTGTAATTGGACATATTATTGGTTGAAACCGACGTCCTCTATCTTTGTTTGGTCCAATTTCTTAAGATGGATATTCCATTATAAAATTCACTGGTCTTAATTTTCATACATGGAAAGTAAAAATTCAGATGCAACTTATGAATAAGAATCATGGGGAATATTAAACGGAAAAGAAATGAAGCCCACCGATGCAAATAAGATATTGGATTGGGAAACTAGAGATGACAACGCTTAGACTATCATTGGCCTTGCACTTTCGGATGCAAAATTACAACATGTTGATTAGGAAAATTCATCCAATGAAATTTGGGATAATCTCAACAAACCATTTGGTGCTAAAATATTCAATGCAAAATTTTCTTTGAAGCTTCAATTGTTTAAATTTAAAATGAGTGATGGAGTGACTATGTTTAGTCACATAAACAACTTAAGATCATTACTCATATAGTTTACGTGAAGTCAAAGCTTCAGAGATGACGAAGATGCCAAAGCAATTACTCAAGTTAAACACTCTACCTTCAAAATACAACAATGTTGTGTTCACTCTTAGTCGATACCTTCCCAATCACTAAGATATGATTTTGGCACACCTAGCTAAAGAGAAAAAAACTACGTAAGAAATAAAAGAGGAAAGTGCGTTATTTTCAAAGAGCAACCAGTAAAAAAATTGACAAAAGGAAACAAAAGGTTTTTATTGCAAGAAAAAAAGGACACACATCCCGGAGTTGTAGAGCTTGAGCTAATGATCTTCTCAAACGAAATCTTAAAACAAATGAAGCAAATTTAGTCACTATAAATGAATCATTCATTGAGGAAGAACTATTGAATGACAATAGTGGCTACAATTCTGATGACTTTTTATATTAAGTGAAGCAACATCCTACATGAGGATGGAGGCAACGGAGGAAGGAGGTCGATCAACGACCTCTTGTCACAAATCACTAGTGACGGGCCACTTCTGCTATAGTGCCATTTCGTGTGTTTTTAGTTCAGTGTGTTTGCTTTCAGTTGTATTTCATTTTCAGTGTTCATGTTTTTTGTGGTGTGATGAATAAACCTTTGGTGTGACATTTGGGAAAGAGAGATATTCAAAAGAATTTGGCTCTTGGGAGGAAGGAAAAGATTTCGAGGTAGCTCAATATGGATTGTTGCCCAACCAGTGAGGGAGCTCTTGGAATCTAGAGGATTCGGAATTTGGGAACCCAGGGATTGGGAATGGACCCATGGAATTCGTCTTACAACTACACCTTTCTAAGGGAATAAGAGACAACTTGATGGAGTTGTACCTGGTCTAAGCAGTTTTTAGTGAGCAACATTTGCAGGATATGTTTCTCTTCCCCCATGTTTGTACTAAGGGAGGAATGTTACGAATAATCGTCTCCATTAGTGCTCACATGGCTAGTTATTGGAGCTAATGATATTTGTAATGTGTGAGTGATAAAATAATTGTAAATGAGCTGTGAAGAACAACTCACATAGATAGAATTGTGAATGAAATATGTAAGAAAAAATAAAGAGATTTATGGAGAGATTAGAGGGATATTTGATAGGATTTGACTCTACCATTATAGGGAGGAAAGTCTAATAAAAGCCATGTAATCTCACTATCGTAGTAGTATGAATTCAAAAGAAAATAAATTATTATGGTGTGTTATTTCATGCGAAAATCTGAACCAAATATTATATTAAACAACTAAAGTCATCACCAACACTATCCCACATTGCTTTGTAAAATTCACATGGTAAGCCATCAAGTCCAGGGGATTTTCCATTTTGCATTGAAGAAAGAGAGATATACAATTCTTCCTTGGAAAATAAGGTGAAAAAATCTTCTGAAAATGTTGCTGAAACAATTTTCTGATTTCTTCTAGAGCTTCTTCCAATATGCCATCTCCACGATGAAGACTGCGAACTGTTTTAGATGATATCTTCTTTAAAAAGTTTAAGAAGAATTTAGAACCGTCATCTCCCTCTTGAATCCATTGAGACGTGCCCAAATCCGAGCACCCCTTGCCACATATTCTTCTTCCTTTCAAATTATTTCTTCAAAACGAGCAACCTCTTCTTGCAAAGATTCATTGTGAATGTCCTCTTCTAACAAGATCCGGGTTGATTCTAGCTTTTGTTTGGCCTCGTGGACAACACATCTTCTTTTCCGTGCAATCATACAATCCCATCCTCTCATAAACTTAGTACATCTACAAATAGGTGATTCCCACCACAAAATCCAACCTTTACCATTGCTTGGCCATGGAACCAAATTCCAAATATGATGAACTAGAGCACGGTAGTATGGGGATTGCAGATGTGAGACATTCAACCTGAGTAAAGAAAAACGATGTTCATCTTTAGAGTGACCAAAAGAAAGAGAGGTTTTAACAGGGAGATGATCGGAACCAGTTTCAGCAATTAATGCTTCAATTGAACGAGAGGAGCAAGAAAAGAGGATGTCCCTAGGTCTGTAAAAATGGTCTAATCTTCCCTATATTCTAGCAGTACCTCTTTGAAAATTGCACCAAGTGTACCAACCAGTTCCATGTAAACATTTCTTTCCCCAATTTGGGTCAAAAAGTTGAAGGGTAACCTTACATTGAACCCATGCTATTTTTTTAGAACAAGAAATAATATATCCTTAATCACCCACACGATCGCCTTCCCATTCCACCATATTGAAATCACCCCCAAACACACTCAATAGGAGGCAACGAGGATCCAAGCCAATCCCATAATCGAATGTTATCAACACTCAGATTGGGAGCATAAACAAAGCAAAAGCCAAAGAGTTTGTCATGAAGCAAAAGTGTGATCCATTCACAGTGATTATCAGGAGCCATGCCGTGACCAGTGTTACGCGGGGACGCGTCCCCTAGATATTGGTGATGTCCTGGACGTTCCGAATGTTTCGGGGACTTGGGGACTTGGCGAGGACGTCCCCAATTTCTTTAAATCTTTCAAAAGTTTTATGATGTTTTTACTTTTAAAAAGACGTTATTTTACCAAGAACATCAAATTATAATCTTGAAAGTACCTAAAGTACATTAAATACAGTTTAAGTCCCCAAATATCATTGGAAAAAGTTAACACATTGAAATATTAATTTTTATGTGTTATTTTAAAAGTCGTCCCCCTGCCGTCCCCAAAATTTGGGAAATTTTTGCTATCCCGAAAATCCCGTCCCTCTCGTATCCCCATCCCCGTCCCCGAGACTTAGGTAATTATGGCCGTGACCCACAACAAAATGTTGCGAAGAAGGAGAGATCACCAAAACCACACCTCCACTGCCTTGAGAATGACTGGAAGACCAAAATTTCCCATTCCAACATTAATTCATTCTGTTTCTTAATTCAAAAGCTGCAGATTTAACTGACCGAAGAAAAACCACATCTGGTCGGACTTTTTTTTTCGACACACAGTGAACAAACTGTTTGCGACTAGGGATAACAATCCCTCTTACATTCCAAGAAAATAAAGAGAGCTTCACTCAAGGAAAAGAGGGTTACCCAAAGAACTGAATCTGTTACTAACTACTAAAGCTGAAACATTATTATCCAGTAGAAGAGAGAGATCCTCCTTAAGGGATTTAGCGCAAGGTGAGGATTTCTCAACAAGCTGCTGCTTTTCTACGATCTCAAGAGAAGAAACCTCCTTCCGTTTGTGAAATTTCATACACCATTCTTGTTCAACATCTGCTGTTGGAGATACCACATTATGACAATCTTGTATGCTATTGGAATGACCATGAGACGAATCATGAGAAACAACCCTTTCAATTTGGTGCTGCTTTTGATTCCCATTAGTATTTGCTGAAACCTTTGGGGTTGAAAGGAAGAACTCTGATTTTTAGTTCTCTTTGGCCCCTTATCCGGGACACTCCATTGGAAGAAATAGAATTCATACCCGTTGGTTTAGCAAAGGGAGTCACACTTGCTTCCTGAGAATGATTGTCGGAAGAGTGACGCAAAGGGCAGTCCTGAATGTAATGGTCTTGATCTTGACAGGAAAAAAATGCATATGGAAGGTTCAGGTAGCAAACTCTTTGATGAAGGACACCATCAATTGTCATGACAGCAATAGATGGGAGAAGCTTCCATTTTAAGTCTACTTCAACACAAACCCATGGGTTGGGACGAAAAGAATTCTGGTTACCATCCGGAATGAGAACCTTACCAAAGCAAGCAGCCAAAAGATCTACAAAAGGCCGTAAATTGGCAGGCAGCACTGGGAACTCCAACCACAGCGGATAATGAGCTTGTCTGATATTATCCGGATTAAAATTTGCTCACCATGATTGAACATATGCAAGAGATCCTGCAATATTCCAAGTCCCATATTGTAGAACCTGTCTAGCAACCATGTCCGACTTAAACAACAAGCAAACATATTTTGAACCGAGGGCCCAATATGAATTTAGAGAAATTCCTTTAGCTTCCCAATTAATTAAACACCAGCGATCGAATAAATCTTCATCAGGCATGCGGCAGAGAAAGTAAAGAATAATGCCCCGACATTCTAAGTTATGTCTGCTCTCTGTATATTCCTTATTTCTGTCCAAATGAAAGTTGAATTCATCACTTGTCTTGAGCTCCAGGTCTTGGTCTGTCTTATTATGAAAATATTTGCCTAAATCAGGATGACATGTGCTGGATTCAGTGAGACCTGCTGAAGCAGAGGGTGGGGCATTTGAGTTGGAAGAGGGAAAAAGTAACATGCCTTCAGCTTGTTCAACAAAGGATTGTATAGTGATATATTGAGGTCCCTGCAGATCACTGTCATGTTCATAATCCGAAAAAGAGGCATTATGGTTATCGAAATAATCATTAGGAACAAGCGCCCGAGATTGATTGTCACTTTCCCTCGAATGAGAAGAGTATTTCTGGAGTAGAGATGAGTTGTATCATGGTGCAGCACATTAGCGCTTGAGCACCAAGAACCCTGATTGCTAATGGGGACTTGGAGCATCCAATACGATACGGTTGGGTTTAGATATGGCTAGGGGCCATCTTGACCTTAAGGAAGACAAATCAAAAGTGAACTAGGGATACGTATAGAGCAAAACTCCTTGGCTGCCGCAACCCAAACGGATGCTTTGTGAGATTCGACGGAACTTTTGAAAGTACTGAAAAAGGAAGTTGCGAATTTGTCTAAACAGACAGCAATCACAAGGCAAAATGGAAGCCTCGAGCAAGTATTTATAATTTTTAAGACAAATATTTGCAAAAGAAAAAAACATACCTCAAGACAACAAAGGAGTTGAAGTTAGAGAAATAGAATATGGGTAGGTGAGCTATTTTTGGTGCTAAATGTAGTGCCCACATTTTACGCACCCAAATACAACAGTAAAATACCAGGATAAATTTTTTTGACTTACATTTCTCACTACACACAACACAACAAGGGCTCCAAGTACAGAAACTCGACTCACATACGACAATCACATAAGTCATCGACTCACATAGACCCATGAAAACGACATAGGCATGTCGATGCCACACTTTTCCCAATGAACAAATACTAGCAATGACCCAACCACAAGAAACATGACTTCAGGAACGGCGAACCCACAACACATCATTACTTTAAATGTATTTTAGTTACGATTAACATTCCAAGAACATTATTGAGCAAGGATAAATTTCTCGTTTGTCCACCCACATATTCTTAAGTTTATTCCATAGTTAAAATACAGTTCGACCATCTTATGTTGGCTTCTTATACTTTATAAAAATTTCCAAAACTAACATACTTATTTGGCATAAATCAAATTGCATACAAAGTACTTAATTATCTTATTATTATGTTAAGAATATTCTCCTCCAACATTTATTCGATGTCAACAGTTTTACCCTTACAACTCAAGCGAAAGTGACTTGATATCCAGAACGCAATAAAAGGATTTAACGGAGATTTAGATACAAGGTAGCTTTTTTCCAAAACCATTCCTCGAACACGGAATAGTTATTTCCCTACCATATTTATTCTATTTCAATGACTTGAGAAATTCCATTTTGATTTATATGTGTATTTTGTTTCTCGAAGGTTGACCACACCAAGACAATTCATATTCTTTGAAACAAAAGAATATATTTAATTGAGATATAAGGTCTCCAAGAGTGGCATTATTCCGAACCTCGATCCCATTTTTACTCTTATATGCTTTATTTTCTACGTCACGTTATGGCCTTATTATTAGCATTGTCTTGTAAAAGGAGTTACGAAGTGTTTGTCTAACCTCTTGAAGACATATATGATTAGAAGGCTTGTAGCTACACACGAACCCAAGTTAACATCCAAATCAACTGAGTTTCAGATTTATTCTAACTTCACCTAAGGGTCTACCCCTCAACTATATATGCGTTTTAAGCAAGAGGACATATTTATGCTAAACCACCTTCAGAAAGGACCAAGGTGTAATGTTGAGAGAAACCAAGGTAACACATTTAACTGAGCGGAGATAAGGGTTTCATTAACAAGAGTGCAAGGCAGGGAACAACTATATCCCGATCTCCATTTATGTCGTTTGGATCCAACAGGGATTTCATTCGATGAAGAATTTTAATTTTAAATCTAACTTTGAAAGACAAGGTAGTCCGCTAGGCTACAAAGGAGGGGTTAGCTCTACACACTCCAAGAAAAGTTTGACTGTGTCACTCCTATCAGACGGGATTAGACAATGTCACTAAACCTACTGACTAAGACGATAAGTCCATTCTTGAGCTCTGATTTGCCTAAATTAGGACGTTCCATCGAGAGCAAAGATTAAGTTCATCCTACGGTTTTCAATGTCTTCTAGGGTAAAAAGTAACACACACGAAAACAAGTTATGCTCGGATATTGAACAAGGGTAGAGTGTTTCGATTTAATTCTCTTTATTACATTTACAAGATATAAATGCGCAAGATGACTCATTAATCATTTAATGAACACTAAATATACACTACAAGATATTACTTCAAATTTATTTACCTTATATAAATATCAAACCCTTTCTACCAGGTGTACTATAAATCAAAATTGAACTATGATTAAATGCACATTTCCTAGATGTCCTTGAAACTAGCATTTCATACATATCAACAAATTATCCAATATAACCTTCTGTATCAAGAGACTACATTATACATTTATTCTTTTAACAATGAACTATATAAATTACAATGATAATTAATGAATTACACATCGCCTTTTCGTCGTCATTCTTTCATCCTGCAAAGACCACGTGAGCATGATATCAGCGATAAATCGCTGGCATGGCATCCACCCTAATCTAACATAATTATCATTTTTCAGTTTCCCATTTACATATGACAATAATTACAATTTGCAATCGAAATAAAAAGGTCTAGAGACATGTATTCATTACATTTCATTTTACTTCATTTTGTAACCCAGAGAGAGAAAGAGAAGGGAAGAGAGAGAAAACACCGTTTTGTCAAAAGTTCTAATGCACACAAGTTACACTATAGTGTTTTAAACAGTTATTTACATGTGTCAAAAGTATCTACGGTGATTTGGCAACCCGACGAGGGTCCCGCAGCTTCCTATTTTTACATTTTCTTACTAGCTACAAAACGTTCAAAATGGGCTCGGAGGCTAAGAAACCGCTTCCAAAAGTTGTCTTCCGATGAGAACGCACACCACGATTAACTTTCTACGTGTCCCCAAATATACCAAGAGTTCAAAGCAACTGACGGAATTGGGAAAAAGTGAACGGTTTGCGTTTGGCGGCTAGTTTTCCGGGGCTACTGGTCGTAGTTGACCCAATTTAAAAAGGACAAAAGTTAGCTCGAGGCCCGGAAAACCACGTCCAAAACTGACGTTTGATGGATGAGCACACAACAAGACACTTCCTACTAGTTCCCCTATATAAGGAGAATTCATCAGAGTCGACGGACTGAGAACTAGAAAACCATTTTCAAACGGCGACAAGTTTTCTAGAGCGACAAGTCGAAATTGGTCCAGTTTGACCTCGTCACTCTGCGACCGGAGGCCTACAAAATGGCTTTGCCAAACTATCCAAAAAGTGCTTTTCCCTAACTTGAATGTTCCATGCAATTGTCTAGTATAAACACTAGAGGTTTGCGAAGACGGGAAATAATTTCTCTATCCAGGTTTCAAATGGCGGTTCAAAATGAAAGCCAACTTTCTAGATTTAATAGTTTTCTACTACTGTAAAACTAGTGTAACAGGCTCCTATAAGAGCGTCAAAAAGATCTCATATATTCGTTCGGGGTCAATCCAAAGGTCAAGGTGACTCCTCGCATGCCAAGGTACACGAATGAAGCTTAACATCTCGTTTTCAGAGTTACGAAGGGCACTTAATGAGTCTCCAAAAATGCAAAAATTAACTATTTAACTAGGGAGAAGGTCAACATTATTACTGGGAAGTAAATCTCGTCTTGTTGATATACCAATATTGGGACGATCTACCAAGCGGGTAGGAAGTTTATGTTTTAATGCAACGAGTTATTTTGACTCGTGAGTTACGACACGACACTTCATTGTTTTGCAACGAGTTGATATAAACATTTAATTGTAATATAATCCTAATATTTTAAAATTATATTAAGTTGCAAATCGAAAAACTAAAATACGAGAGTTATGAAAGATGAGGGAAGGTGAACCATGCCTGGGAATAAACTGGCGTTTACAGCAGGGTTGGTGATATGTGGACGAGTTCCAAATACCAACGGTTTCCAAGGCCTTTTCAGAATCCAGTTTGAGCATGATTTGCAACCAATTTATGAGCTCATTGTAGCCCCATGATTATGCAACCAGAGCGCAAATACACTAACAGTTCAATCTCTTAAAATTTGTTGCCCATTATGCTTTTATTGTTTCCAAAGTTTCTCATCAAATCCATTTTGTCGAACAATTCGCATGCCTTGAATACACTTCCACGTTTTTCACGCATAACCACTATGACACTTGCAAGTACAAAATCTTACAAAAAAACCAGATTCTATTGTTCATACCCTGTTCCAAAGCTTCCACGTTGCACGCTGGTCTACCAAACTGTTTAGAAGACAAACTCTTCTATCTTCTATGCTTTGATAGAAATCCATGCAGTTTAAGGGTTTCCCCATTTTGGCGCAGCTTGGGAGGAGCTAGCAACGTGACAAACAAATCAGATTTCCAATGCGCTTTGATGGACGTCCCTAACCTGTTCTAAAGCTTCCCCATTTTGGCGCAGATTGGGAGGGGGAAAACAACAAAAACTGGCAATAAAAAACAAATCTCCATTATGCTTAGACAGACGGCCATACAACATTTGCAACTGCAACATCTGACAAAAAAAGAACCTTCTGTCTTTTATGCGCTGGCTGGAAACCACGTGGATGCCTAAACCCTGTTTCAGAACTCGTATTTTGGCACAGGCTGGAAGTATGTTGGCAAATGTGAACTCAACAGGTTGGAGACCTGTTTGTTGCATGGTGAAACAGTGTGACTGTCTCTTGAGGAAACCCATGCCTTCTGTATGCAATAATCGCATTCCAGAGAAGTTGTCTCGTTCTTTCATTTGGTCAACACTGCAAGGGTCTGGGGGGGGCTCGTTTTTTTGTTTGGACGCAGGTTGGGAGGATGCTCACGCAGTCGAGGAATTATGAATCAAATCTTTTCACTATGGCACTTATTTTCAATGCACCCACATGCGAAGATATCTATGCAAATATGGAAGAAAATTCTTGGGAGAAGAGAGCACGGTAGGGGAGGCACGAGAAAGATGGAGAATGGAGTTCAAAACCTGCCAAAGGATATGGCGTTTGGCTCAAAACTGACTTACCTTGTGCTTTGATAACCATCCTCACTCTATCCAATGCTCCCATATTGGCGCAGGTTGTCAGGTCATTTGTAAAGGTAAGATCTGTTGGAATGTGTTTGGTTTATATGGTGAAATAGTGTGAATGCTACATGAGGATTTATTTGTATTGTATTCCAATGTGGAGACATGAGGGTACTACACTTGCCATAGTTCGCATGCTCGGACGTGACTTGGACTCGACAGGACCATAAATTTTCTGACTTGGCAAAAACTCGGCAATCGAAAAAATACTTAAAATGATTACAAAAACATAAATTTTATACAAAAGACAAAAGTGATGAATGTATCAAATGAGTCTATAAAATGTTGGGAAGTGTTTTTATTGGATTTGAATACAAATAGAGTACAAAATCGCATGATGCCAACGATAATACGCAAAAAAACTCGCTAGTGCTATGGAAAAGCTCGCGAGTCATCGTAAAAACTCGCCAAAACTCGCTGCAAAAAATCACGAGTTTGAGCAAAAATACTTGTCTATTAAAAAAACCCGCGAGTACTCATGAACTCACCGAATAATTGGCAAGTAGGTCAACTATGGCATTAGCCATTGGATTAGTCAATTTTCTTGATCTTATTCCTAATAACCAAATATTAGCACATATTTTGATCACCAAGTGTGTCTTAGTCACAAAATGTTTCGTACTAGAGTGTGGTCAAAGGGAGAATTATGGCTAGAGTGTCCTATCCACCACATCTGAACAAACACATAGGACAGAAAGGTCCTTGTGCGTAAGCAATTGTCGAGAGATGTTGTGGGGCTATAGTGGGATCACCAATGAAGTGCTTTCTTGTGGGTAAGAAAGTGTGATAGCATTGGCAAATTTAAAATTGGTCTATTAGGCATGGGGTTGGTTTTGTGCTTGCTCGGACACAAATCATGGTGCAAGTTATGTTGTATTGAGGTCTATGAGCTATTGCATTGTGCAACAAGTATTCTCGAGAAAGCCACCAAGTGTGGTGTAACAAGCAATAGTTATGTGCGAGAGAATGGCAAAGTAGTAGGGCTAGGAGAATTAATCTTAGATTCATTAAAGGAAGCCGAGAGAACATATTTTGCAAAGGTGGCACTTGTGTGACAATATATGTTTTTTGGTGTCATAGGTAGTTTCTAAATCATGTTTTACACCCTTGATTGTTCGATTAGATTGCCAAGTTGTAGGCGGGGATGTTGATGAATGCCCATCTCAGTGATGTGCAATGATCTTCGAATTGGTCATGAATCCACCATTATATGTCTTCAGTTTAGATTGCTAACTTGTCCGGCCATCTTGATTGTTAGTGGATTGATCAAAGGATCTACTTTGATTTCTTTAGAAAGAGGATATGGGAGCTTGGAAATCAGGTCATGGAAATGATGGTTATAAGCACATATAGCCACCAAATGCTGTTGACCGTCTATGACATGGATCTAGTATCATGTTTCTCTGTCTATAGGCTTAAAGGGAAGCTTTCTTTAAGTCATCGGGGCCATTAAATGACACAATAAGGATTATTGGACTAAATACCATATTGCAGCTTTACATCAAACTCTTTAGGAAAACAATAAAGATAACACAGCGCCAAATAGTAATATAAGTGAAACAACATAGATGCATAACAAGAATATTGTTGAAATGCACATCCTTGACGAAAAATGTAAAATCGCAATATCAAGAATTTTTTATAAATAACATCATTTGTACGGAAAATAAGATAATAATAAGAGGGGGTGAATCAGTATTATGATATTTTTAAATTTAACACTTAGTCTCAGAATCGTAATCATAATTAACCAATTTCACAGTGAATATATCAAAGCAATCAATAAATGCAAAGCAAACCAACACAATGCAAATAGACACAAATTTACGTGGAAACCCTTTCGGGAGAAAACCACGAGAAAATCTTCTTTATTATATTTCTCAAATGTTTGTAGGCACCAACCTACAGGAGACACCAATCCCCAAATTACAATTTTGTAGGCACCAACCTACAGGAGCACCAACCCCTTATCAAAAATTCCTCTTACCACCGTGGACTTGTTGCTTATTCAACGAGTGATGGTTTTCTTATTTGGATCTGCACTTCACACTTTTATTTTTGGGATCTGCTGTACTTTATTACAAAACTACTGCTCAGAATACTCAGTCTAATTATCCCAGCACCTTCACATATATAAGTCGCTGCAATTTTTCATCTTTACACCTTTGAATCTGCTCTTCTTATTACTCTTCTCTCTTCACTCAAAATATTCAATGTGTGTGCTTATCTAAAACAAATGATTCTATCTCCTTATATATCCTTCTCACATCCTTTCAAAAAGACACATCATTCCAACCAACACAACATTTCCATTATTTAATTAACACAACATAATTAAGTGCATTAGTCGGCTAAAACCAAAAGTAATTAATGCAGCCCATAACAATTATTAAATGCACATTAAACAATGCAATTAACCCCTTGATAGGAGCGCTGCCCCTCCTTAGACAAATCGCTGTCAACATTAAATCGCTGCCAGCCATCATTAAATCTTCTTTTTCACCATAAAACATGGCATATGAACACCTTAAAATGCTGATATCTCTCTCCTATGTACAGCTGTGTATATCTCACTTATACCATGATAATCCTTATGCAAAAACACTTATTTTCATGTATTTAAACTTTCGTTTTCTACCCTTCTATACTGCTGGTTATTTCCGTTACTTTCTACCATTTCCGTTAACATCTGTCAGTAGTTCCGTCAGCTTCCGTTACACAATTTCGTTAACCATATACATCAATGATTAAGCGTTTGACATCAATGACAATATTTCCAACAAATTGTGCCTCTCAGTTTCTTCTATCATGCATTTTCTTTTCATTTTCACCTACCCACCAATATGTAGAATAGTAGTGTATAGTGGCAGATAGCTTCTTAGCTTACATTCTTAAGCTTAAAATTGTACATTCATGGGAGTGTTTTTGCCTAAAAGAAAACTACAGTACATCTAAAATGGAGCTTAAGTCAAAATTGTGGCTAACTCACTAGCTTTTAGGATGAAACCAATCGATAAATTTCACTACAACGCACTAATAGCAACTTTTAATAAGATGTGTAATTTCCCTTGTATTAAGATGCAACCATTTTGGCAGTTAAAATTATGATACCCGTCTTAGAACTCTTCCTGGTCTTTGTCAATTTTATTGAATTGAACAAGGAATATAGGATATATACATATTACAAAAATCATATTGAAAGGTACATTTATTCAATGCTTTGGCTATAGTATCTTGTTTATATACATTCACTTAGTAGGTGTTTGTTTTAATTGCATGCTAAAGGGTCTATTTTTTCATTTTTTATCTTGCTGGGAATTGTTTGTTAGTGAAACAATAAAAGAAAGTTTCACATTACACACTGCATTTCTTACGTATGTGCTTCTTTAGATGTATTTAAAGATGGAATAGATGATGCTTCGCAGTTTTCTAAGGACAAAATGCATGACTTTTCCACAGGTCCATTCATCTAAATCAATCAACTGCCTACACTACCTATTTCCTTCAAAATCTAGATGGCTTCTGTACTCGAGCTTTGGAAGTCTGGAATAAGTCAGATTATATGCTCAAGGGTCAATTCAAAGTTGCTACATGGCAAGCAAGGTATCTCATGTCTTATGAAATCTTTTTATGTACAAAATAATTTTGGATGCGTTATTTGGTATATAAATAAATGGACGAGGCTTGCTTTTGGTGAGTAAACATAGTTACAACAATAATTGTGCATGATTTCCATGAACATTCTATCACCCCTCTTGATGGAATTTCCCATTTTGCATGTCCACGGAATTTCCTCACCAACTTACTTAATATTTATCTTATTTACCACAAGTTTCAGGATCTTGTTCTTTAAATGGCAATGCATTTACCATGAATTACAATTTTATAACCCATAATGGACTACATATTTAAAGAAGCACCATTTGCTTCATATAATTTTAGATTTTTAACTGGGTCCTATACACAACAAGCTCATTACACAAATAGTTATCCATAAACTAACACTGCATCCGTGTTTAAATAGTTTGTGAAAATGGATACTTAAACAATTAATCATTTTCCCGAAATCCAGAAATAGGAACTGATTAAAATATGATCCAAAATCTGATTTAAATGTGCTCAAAACTGAATCGAAAATCTGATTTCAAAATGATTATTCATTTCCAGTTTGCATGATCAAAAGGATCAAATTACGATTTTTGAAAACGTTGTGAAAGTGTTATAATTGCATCCAATTAATTAATTTCTGATTTAAATCTGCAAAAATATCAGAATAAACAGATGCATACTAAACACCACGAAAATTGATAACGGAGTTCACCTGTGGATTGGGCTACGTCTCTGGGATAGCTTAGAACACCATCCGATCCATTAAAAATCAATTTGCAAGTACAATGATTAAAACTTACAAAGAATAACGGATCATAAACCTGCAAAAATATGCTTATCAGACTTTTGAAGAACTTTGAACTCGATCAACAATGTTCTCCACCTTCCTGTAGTATTTACACGATCCATTTTCCCATGTTCTATGTCAAAAGTGGTGGAAAAATACTTTAAAGCGACATCAAACGAACACCAATCGGGAAGACCAAAGGCTTAGGTTGATTAGCTGGAAATTCTGAACGTAGCTCTAGTTCTGTCAAACTCCTGAAAATTCCATCTGGTTGCTCAAACATGATCAAATGTAAAAACTATCCATTAAGGGACCTTACATAGTCCTCGAGCAACTTGTATTCACATACCAAAAATTGCCTTTTATATTGTTTACAAGGTAGTGGTGGAACAACCGGGTGCCTTATCCTTTTGCCACTAAGTCGGAGTTCAAATCTCTTTGGCACATTGACTACCAAATATGTGCTTTAGACTTGCTTTTTTAAAACCTATTTAATCCCTTTATCCCACAGATCCGTGGGTTGGTGAATGTGGTGGTTTTAAATCAAAGCGGTGGCATAGTTTACATGGTCACTAGGCCACTTTTGTTGCCAATGATTATGCGTATGGGGTCGTGTAATATGCACAAGTGGCTATGTATAGTGCATCAGTGGCATAAATGTGGAGCGCTTGGCTTCCATGTGGCAAGTATGTGGATTGCTTAGGCTCCCATGTGGCAAGTATGTGGAGCGCTTGTGGCATAGGTGTGAAACGCTTGACTTGTATGTGGAGAATGAGGTGGCAAAGACTCCAAATCCACTAAATCACCAAGGCTCCTATCCTGCCACGTGTCAACACCATAATACACGACACAATATGACATAAAACTATAGTGTAATTGGGAAAATTAAAATTACACTAATATTACACGGCGGTCGGTCCCCTTCCAAAACAAGAGTGGACCTCACTATTGAAAACCCACTTTTATCTCACTTGTCAAAGATCGAAGGGCTAGACAAACAACTTTCACGATCACATTTTTGCCTCGATCAACTCCGAATTACGCAAATAGGCTATGTGCACGACAGGGTACTACAAACATGAGCTTTCCCTGTTGACCCAGTTTGACCATGAACTTTGACCTCCGATATCGGGAGCATACGGTGTCCAATTTACGTGTTCCAATAGGCGTTGGAAAGCTATCGGAGTGCTCTTCCGTTTGTAATGGTTAGGAGAAATAGGGAACTTATGACCACCTAGAATGTCCTCCTGGATAACACCTCTCCAATAAAAACCTTTTGGTCCCTAAATGTTCAATACCCACCTGAATCGCTAAACGGTTCTTTGATCACACCAATATACAAAACCAAAATATAGCATAGTGGTTAAAATCACAAATATTGAAATGCTTATCACATAAATGGATTAGTATGAAATGACAACAAAACGCTTTCTTAGCAAGTGTCCAATTGAATCCCTGTGATTCTGCCAATACTACAAATGCCAAAATTAGATCAATATGAAATGACGACCAAATGCCAATGATAGGTGGGTGTCCACTGACCTTGCAAAACTGTCAACTCTGCAAAATATCACTGAAATTGATCAATATGAAATAGATGACTAAATGCCAAACATAGGCGAGTGTCCATTGACCTCATGAAATTGCAAAGTGCTGTAAATGATCAGTATGAAATAGACCACCAAATGCCAACAATAGGTAGTGTCTATCGACCCTTTAAAATCACAACTCGCAAAATATCATTGAAATTGATCAATATGAAATAGAATCACAATGGAATCACAACCATAAACGTGAGAAGATAAATCTAAGCATGTTAAACTTGTCTCTCACTCTTCTCTACAAAGTGCGATTGCAAAATGCATATTCAAAGCTAAAATCATATGGGAAAAATATCCTTTCTACATACAATAGGAATCCCAAAAAGTATGCTTTGAAAAATGCAAGCTAATCAACAATATCAACTATGCAAATAAAAACTATTCAAGAAATTAGATTTACCAAATCAAGGGCTGATCCCTTTTTCTCGGTTCAACAACTTGAATAGAAGGATACACCATATAAACCTCCTGTATAACGAGGTAGTGATGAAACCCATGTTTTCAAATAGTTTTGAAACAATTCCAAAACAAGGCATATTCCTTTCCAACATGCCACACAAAGGTTATCCAAAACATGGATATCAAAACCAAAATTGTGTTAAAATAGTCATTTCTCATAGACAAGAAACGTTGGAATAATTTTACCTTCGAATCGAGAACTGTACACCCTGTTGAGCAAAGGTTAACAAATTGTTGAATTTTAAACAACTTAAAGATTGCATCCTGCAATGCTTAGGAAAAAGTTGTGAATATAAAATCAACTGATAACCAATTAGTACCCAAATCTAATCGAGTGTAAAAACAATGTCCAATTTCCTTGAACAATGTCCAAATGCCATCTCCATATCTTAAAATGGAATGGTCTTTTCACTTGCTCCTAATCAAAGGACATAGGCATAAAATAGATACAATTATACCATAGAAGGAAAGCTTCACAATATGGTTTACTCACTAAACACTATGACGAATGCTAACTCTAACTGGATTCAATTCCATACCTTAATCACCCTGCAAGTGAGATCAAGAGAGATCCATCTGTCCCTCTCGTCACATGGTTTCTTGTTTTCTACAAACAACCTGTACTCCCAATAACTGCACATTGCAAATGGAAGATCAACAAGCCCAAATTTCTACACAAACTGAATAAAACCAAACTGAAAACTGATATCAACAAATGTAATCAGAAGCTAATCCAACATTTTAACCAACTCTGATACCAAAACATGATCTATAAACTAACATTGTACTCGTGTTTAAATAGTTTGTGAAAACAAATACTTAAACAATTAATCATATTCCCAAAATCCATAAATAGGAATTGATTAAAATTTAATCTCAAATCTCATTTAAATGTGCTAAAAACTGAATCGAATATCTGATTTTAGAATGATTATTCGCTCCCAGGTTGCATGATCAAAACAATCAAACTATGATTTTCAAAAACGTTGTGAAAGTGTCATAATTGCATCCAATTAATTAATTTCTGATTTAAATCTGCAAAAATATCAAAATAAATAGATGCATACTGAACACACAACACAAAAATTGATAACGGAGTTCACCCGCGGATTGGGCTCTCTCCAGAATAGCTTAAAACGCCATCCGATCCATTAAAAATTGATTTGCAAGTACAATGATTAAAACTTACAAAGAATAACGGATCATAAACCTGCAAAAATATGCTTATTAGACTTTCAAGAACTCTAAACTCGATCAACAATGTTCTCCACCTTCCCGTAGCATTTGCACGATCCATTTCCCCATGTTCTATGTCAAAAGCAACATCAAACGAACACCAATAGGGAAAATCAAAGACGCAGTTGATCCTATGGAAATTTTTAACATATTTCCAATTAACAAACTCTTGAAATCTGCCATCCGGTTAAAAATGATCAAATGTAAAAACTGTCCATTAAGGGATCTTACATAGTCCTTGAACAACTTGTATTCATATACCACGAATTGCCTTTTATATTGTTTACAAGGCAGTGATGGAACAACTGGGTGCCTTATCTGCTTGCCACTAAGTTAGGAGTTTGAATCTCCTTGGCGTATTGACTACCAAATATGCGCTTTAGACTTACTTTTTTAAAACCTATTTAATCCCTTTATCCCACATTATCCATGGGCTTGTGAATGTGGTGGTTTTAAATCAAAGCGGTGGCATAGTTTACATGACCACTAGGCCGCTTTTGATGCCAATGGTTATGTGCATGGGGTTAGGTAATATGCGCAATGGCGTAAGTGTGGAACGCTTGCTTCCATGTGGCAAGTATGTGGATTGCTTAGGCTCCCATGTGGCAAGTATGTGTAGTGCTTGTGGCATAGGTGTGAAGCGCTTGACTTGTATGTGGAGAATGAGGTGGTAGTACTTCAAATCCGCCAAATCACTGAGGCTCCTATCCTCCCACGTGTCAAAGATCGAATAAACGATATAATATAGCATAAAACTATAGTGCAATTGGGAAAATTAAAATTACACTAATAAGCCATGGCGTCGTCCCTTTCCAAACAAGAGTTGGACCTCGCCGTTGAAAACCAACTTTTGCTTGCTTTTCAAGACCGGAGGGCTAGACCAACAACGTTCACGATCACATTTTTACCTTGATCAACATCGAATTACGCAAATAGGCTCGCGGCATGAGCTAGGTATCGCAGATGTGCGCCGTAATGTCCCCTTTCTATGACAATTTAGAAAATGAAGAAGTACTTGTCAAGATCAAACAAAGAATGGATAAACCCTTTTGCTTCAACCTAAAATATCCCAATGTTAGTTATTTCGAACCCAAATGGGGTTGAAACTAGCCAAGGTGGTGGGATAGATTGGAAGAAAACTGGTGTCTCCGCATTTCACCAAATCTGAGACTACCCCATGTAAATTTTTTTCGTACTTTTAAAATAATGGGTTGTTTTGTGTTTTAATTGCCAGAAAGTGTCTGTTTTATGTCAGGATATTCCCAGAGAGTCATATAAGCCAATTTCGCCAAATACCCAGATGCCCAAACTCGTTATATTTTGTCGTTGGGGTTTACCTGCGGGAATTTTTTATTTAATTATTTTAAGCCCCGTTTGAGGTAAATTGTACTCCGGTTTAACCCTGTTGAGGATTTACATGTCAATATTCCCATATACCAGTAGGGTTTCCACCAAGAATGGATCCTGGGCTTTATCTGTGACTTCTGACAACGTTTTGCATTTTTGGTTTTTTTTTTTTTTGTTTTCTGTGAAATTTCTCTAGGTCAATTCCTTTGCCGGTTTAGTCTGTTTTCTTGCCTGGAGTATCTAGAGATCATCTTCAGACGTCATGCCAAAAGGAATTTACCACAGAGGTCCGGTTCACTCTAAAAGATGAAGTCATGCACAAAAAGGCCTCTTCTGGGTAGGTCACATTTTTGGGAAAGGAAGGTTTTAAGCTACAATGGGATTTTTGGTAGCAGCAGGCAGGTGGGAATTTTTACCCGCTGACAGGTACTTTTTTTTGATTGTTAAACGCTTTTGATCGAGCTATGAACCGGAGGGGTTGGGGCCCCCGCCCTACAACATAGAAGAAGAGAAGAATGAAAAGAAGGGGAGGGAAAAACATGTGAATGGAAAGGAAGAAGAAAGAAAAGAAGCGCTGAAAACAGAACAGAGCGCCGAAGGGAGACAGAACAACTACCGAGACACCAAAAAGCACAGAAGGGGCGAACTGGCTAACCAAAGGAAGAACCAACACGCTCGTTAGCTACCTTGAGCAGCAACTCAAAGGCAGCACCGACTCGATCCTTGAGTTCATCAGATCCCGGAAGGGTACTTTTTCTCATGAAAGCAAAGTCACTTAAAGTCATGATGGAAAAATTAGAGGTAGCAGTGACGAGAATTTCTAACTTTTGCCTTGCAGGCGAAAATTCCCATTGTGAAATAAAAGAAAATCACTTAAGGCATCGATGGGAATTTCTTACTCGCTCAGGTAAAAGATCCCATTATGAAAGTCAAACAATTAAGTGGATCATGGATTTTTGGAGCTGCAATGCAGGGGTGAATAATCTTATTAGAAATTGACTTTTAAAAATAGAAATCAGCTATGGCAAAAGTGCGACCCACCTAGAGGAGGAATAATACCTTTTAAAGTATTTATTGATAGAATTAATTCCTATTTTTGGCGCATGAGGTCAAAGCATAGTGTGAAGTCAAAGTAGATTGAAGTAGAAAGCTAAAATTAAATAAATTTAATTTATTTAATGGCAGCCATGAGCATGCACAAAATAAAGCGCCCAAATTGAAGAGAAAAACATGATTTTTAATTAATTAATTGCAGAAATAGGAAGGGAAATTATTAATTATAGAATGATCAAGGTTATATAAGCATGGACTGCCATATTAATAGAGTTATTAATTTTTAGCAAAGGAGTGCAGCCAGTAGCAATTTTGGTGCCCAAAGGAGAAGGAATTTTGCTCAGAAAAAGGTGTTTTCACTACCGGAAAGCTTCAAAGTTTGGCACCTAGGTTTGAAGGAGCTTGATTTAAGTCTGATTAATTGTCTGCATAGTGGTACAGTGCTCAGGTGAAGTTGACAATATTCATGCTTGCTTCGCATGCAAACAAAGCCTCAAATTTTAGGGCAGCAGACTTTATATGCAGATTTTTATGATAAAAATCAAGTGTTCATGCTCCGGATTCCGTCTTTGTCTGAATTAATTGCAGGTATTCATTACAGGTGCTTATATAATTGAAAGGGAGCTTAAATCAATGTCCAATACATTGAATATATCTTCCAAATCTGAAGAAATTCCCAGATCTGCACCAATTGCAAAGAATTCGCATAATTAAAAGAAAAAGAATTGCTCAGACAAAGATTGCTCCGGCCATGGCAAAGCATGATGAAAGAAAAGGATCAGCAGAATCATGCATAGCATCCAGATCCAGATTCAGATCCAGATCCAGATCCATAATTGCAAAGGCTTCATCCTCTTGTTTCTAATGCAGCCCGTGTAGAAGTTAGTGTATGAAAAATTCGTTCCAGGATTTTGTGCATGTGCTCCCAATATTCCAGTTGAAGCCTTCATTGAAGTTGTATTCACCTGGAGTGCTTTCTAAAATTTTTAATTGCTCATATGTAATTAAAAATAAAAAAAGATGAGTTATTTACGGAAAACATTGCACTAATTCATGTACGGAGAACTGCAAAGCTTCAAGGGTAAGAGGGAAGACAAGGCAAAGGCAACACCCGTAAGCAAAATTGCAGATCCAGCCGCTTCCGAGATCCAGCTGCTTCCAGATCCAGCTACTTCCAGATTCAGTTTGGTGAGAATCAAAGGCAAAAGAATCAACTGCATGCAGAATGTGAAAAAGGACAAGACTGCAACTTTCCTCTTTCTTCTTCTTTCTCTTATTTCTCCGACAAAGTAATTGAGCGATCAATTAAATTATAAAACCTAAGTGATTGGTTTAAAAGCCATTACTTGAAGAAGTCAACTACTTGGAAATAGGTGGCAGACATGCAAAATAGAAGGTTCTATCTTCAATTGCAAATCATGCATGTCATGTAAAAAGGAATTCGGAAGGAGATTGCCAAATTGTTTCCTTTTCGACTTCCACATGTGCCAGTTCACTTAAAGCTTCCGACTTGTAATTGCCCTCTACATTCTATAAGTAGAGGAAGAACTTACGGGTTAAAGGATCAAAATTTGTAAGTAGCATTTTTGTGTTCCAGACTTTGTGTGAAATCCCGATAGCTATTTGAAGTAAAGGAATAGAAAGGTGTAGATTTCCGGAGAACTTTGTGTGGACGGTGCATTTTGCTTCTAACTTTTTATCTCGATCTATGTATAAATTTTGTGTTATTTTAGATCTAGATCCGAAAGTCATTTGCCTTTGCTTATAATTCTCGTGTGTTTAATATCTATTGTCTTGTCTATGTGCATGCAATCAACTCGTAATGTATTGATTGGGTTGCACATCTTCCCTATTTCTTCCCCGTGTTTTATTATTTCCTTCTTTAGATATTTCCTTTCTTTAAACAAATGCTTACTTGTCAGAAAATTATACAACTATGGTTCATGAGCTGCATGGTTAAAGTAAAACCCCATATAGATACTAGCATATTTTAATTGACAAATCGACACGGAGCCTCACTTTGGTAAATGAGGGAGATTTATTTCATGATCGCCTAGGTTTTCAGCTATGCGTAAAAATCTAGCCAACAAAAATAATTGGAATTTAAACACATTCAAATCATATTTTTAACGGAAAAATAATTAATAATCACACCCCAATTGCTGCAATTTTCCAAAATTATTTCCCGCTTAACCATCCAAGCAAAAATCTTCAAACTTTGGATTTTGGGCCACAAAAATATGAAGAATAATATTCTAAAACCAGATTTCGCATAACAAACACAAAACCCTAATTTTTCCCTAAAAAGTAGGTCGCCCAACACATTTAGGGCATCAAATCAACTCCAAAAATTATGAAATCACTTTCTCCTTATTCCTCCTAATTTCTACAACCACATTCAATATTAAATTGATCCCAAACTGCAGATCTGAAATTTATAACAACAATTAATTAATTAAAATGCACCCAAAACAGTTGAAACTTCAAAAATTAATATCTTACTCAATACTTGGAGTTTTGCATGAAACAAATTGCACAATAAAGTAGAAATGAAGGGCTTTCCAATGAACTACAAAACTGAATTTTTTGATCACCAAAACCCACTCAAAACTGCCCCCGAAATCTGCCTCCAAGTCGCTAGGGTTAGAATAAATGCTATAAATTAATTCCAGCTCATATAACCCTTCCAAAACACTCAAACAATCAACCCTTGATCTAAAATAATTGATTAGACACAACAACAAATAGATCTAGCATAAACAACCTCAAAACATGATAGATCAAACCCCAAACCAAGTCGATTTGCCTCTAATAAATTGCAGCAATAATAACAGTCACAAAGTATCACAAACCCTTCACAAAAATGCAGATTTATGCTTCAAATAAATGCGCCAATACCCAAGACCAAGTCGCCAATGCTAGAATGAATATACCATGCATAAACACATTCAACACAAGAGAGCACAATGGAGAGAACAATGGAGTCTTCAATATTCTTCAATAATGGATCCAAATGAGAGAGAGCAATGCAAGAACTAGGGCATACATCCCAATACTCCAAGCATGGAGTGAAATCAAATGATCAATCAACATAACCCATAAAGGAAATGCGACCTCCTTTTATAGAACTAAGGGGTGCAATGTCCAATGACCGACCTTTTCCCTTTTGGAGGGAAAACATAAACTCTCATTAAAATATTTAATACTAAGACTATGCATTTTATTTATTTTTAATTAAATAAATAAAAGTAACTAACCTATGTGCACATTAAACTAACTAAAGAGACTCCCACTTGTAGCGCTAGGCATGCCAAGGGGTTACAATGCAAATGAAAAATAGATATTAATAATGTCCCTGAAAAGGGGACATTACATGCGCTTCCCTGTTGACCTAGTTTGACCATGAATTTTGACCAATGATATTGGGAACACACGATGTGCGATTTACGCCTTCCAATAGGCGTTGGAAAGCTATTGGAGTGCTCTTCCGTATTGTAATGGTTTAGGGAGAAATAGGGAACTTTTGACCACCTAGAATGTCCTAAGGATCAAAAAACCATGCCTTGAGAGCATATCTATTAGGCCTAATTCTCCTATGTGCTTTTCCATGGTATGAATGTGCCATGAGTCTAAGGAAACACCTTTCGTCACCTAGATCGCCCCAAATATAGTAGAGGTTGTTGGTAGCTCTTTCAGTGCTAGAGTTCAATCTTATATAAAGAGGCCGTAACAAGGAAAAATAATGCTGATATGAACTAGGTAATCTTCTAGTACCCTTTGTTACGTGATATTGAATTTCAATATTTGGTTCTCTTATTATTTTCTAGCATATTTTCGCATATAGATCTTTTTCTTGGATCATCTTTATATAATTCGACATTAAAGGCTTTGCACGTCATTTTCATTTCGTATTGAATGGAGCTGAATAAGTATATGACAAATTAAAAAAAAAATACTTATATTGTAATTTTATAGTTTGACGCTTCAAATAATTGTTGAGTGAGGGAAAACTTCGTCATATGTGTCACTTTTATCGGTGCTTTGTAATAGTAGATCAATAAAATACTAATTATGGTATTATTTGAGTCATTACATATGATTTTACCATTATATTAATGTACTTGTTTGATTTTATTAAAGGGTTTAAGAGGATCATTAGAATGTCCGGCAAGGGTGCTAAGGTATCATCCTTTGGCTTGCCATTAAGGAGCATGACCTATGAATCAAATGGAGATAAAGACTTGGAGAAACTCCTAGAAAAGAATACTACTTTTGGAATGTTTACTAGCATGATTACGGGTTAGGGTCACTTGTACCTTCTTTTGAACTAGAAAATTGAATGAGGTTTATATTGTTCTTAGATACAATATATGTATTTTTCTCACGTGATTCTTAAGAAAAATGTTGTGTTAAAAACTAAAACAAGTGTTTTGATTTCATCATGCAATTAAGGAGCTAATCCATTTGAATCAAAATTTAATGCTTTGGTCATATCAACAACAAAATAAAAATGGATCATCTCTTTTTGTATTGAACATTTGAAGCAACCAACATTTGTGTAAAAAAATTCTACAAGGTATATGAAATCAGGTTCAAGAATTTAGACAGTACTAATTTATTTCGAAAGTGACGTATGAAACAAACAATCAACTTTTTGTCCAATTTCTATTTTAGATAGGAAACTGAAACCCATAGGGCAATGCAACTTTAGCGGTTCAATTTTTTTCTAGAGCTTAAATGATGCAAGTTGCATAAGAATGTATTGCACATTTAATTTGCAATGCATAATAAGGTAAGATAAGATAAATATATTAATGTCCAAGAAAGGACCACAAAAGTAGGTCAAAGGGACCGCAGACAATAACGAGCACCGATACAAAGTGGGAAATCCAAAGAGTTCCCGAGAAAGACAAGTACAAAAGATAGAAGAGGAGGCCAACCGCAAGGATAAATCACACGCACCCAGAATGGGGGTGGAAAAACAAGTGAGAGGAAGAAAGGGGGAAAGACGACCAAGGAGAAGAAAAGAGGAAAGCCCATCAAGGAATGGTAGATCCATCTCTCCTAACATCTAAGGCCGACTGGAAAAAGTTGAGGATAGAATGCCAACCCGCCAAGAGCCATTGTCGGACACAATACTATCCCTATGGTGCACTCGTGGATCTAGCTTTGTCTCTTGAGACCAGGACCTAGTACGGGCATGCTCTGCGATGGCTCGGGGAACCATGGATGGTTTCCCTGGGATGAACCAATATGGAGGAAGAAGCGGGGTTGGTCTCACAAGGGCGCTTAGTGCCTCTCTCCAAAGGTAACACTGTGAAGAAGGAAGTGATATGCCGGGTAAAGTCTGGTTTGGGATGCGGTTAAAGAGTGTGCTCATGAAGCTTCAAATCCTCATGTAAGTATAAAGCCAGGCACCTTTGATTCTCAAACCTGAAGAAGTCAGAAAGATCCTGCGTCCTAAATAAATAATGGAACCTCCCTCTGATCTCATAGTAAATGGGGCACCAAAAGATAAAGTGTGTTTCCGTCTTGGTCCCTTGGAGACTACAAAACTGGAAAATCCTTTTCGAACGATCAAGGTGGTGATCCGTATCACAACGGAGTCTATGAGAACCAACCTTGAACCGACTAAGGGGATGCGATGGGCATACATCCACCGTCGAAGGGTGTACTAAGGACGGATAATGAGACCATCCCTCAACTCCAATAAATGCTCAGTGTAAAAGGACATCTTGGGATGTAAACCCCCTGAGGATTTACCCAAGTTGTCAGATGAGATGAAATGACCGTGTAATATCCTCTCTCGATGGTCCTGTTCATCTCGGTAGAAAGTGGCTCCGTGCGTCCCAAGGAGTACCGAAAAGGTGGAAGATGGTCCATCCAAATACCAACCGCCCCAAAAGTTCGGAGACCTCAACATACCAACCCCGACCGGCGTGGGGAGTCTGAAAGAGCAATAGCCTCTAATGAACAATATGCCAAGTATAGGTACATGTTCCCCCCTTGGTAGTGTTCGTAAAGCCCCAAATGCGGTGCAAGAAAGAAACCAAGTCAAATATGGTCTCTAATCTGAAAGGATGGGCTCCAAACTCCACCAAAATAATGTGTTGGGGTACAGTTTGCTTACACTTGATGAAACGATAAAGGAGAAGTGTTTGGACCCTCTCGACGGAGGCCCAATTAGTACCCAACAAAGAAGGCCCCAAAGCAATAGAATCGTGGGTCTAATGAGGGAGTCCATGAGGGACATTTTGGAGGAGATGTCCTGAAAGTGATGGCGGAAGCACTGTCTCTCTAGAAGAACTAAGGACCCATAGCCCTTATTGACACGAGGTGGAGGGCTTGTCTCAAACTGAAATGAGGGCCAAAGAATAGAATCCCCAAGTAGGTATAAGAGCTGGTGATCTCAATCTCCTCACCCCTAAAGAAGTGAAGATGTGAGGTCTTCAAACCATTGAATACCATAACCTTGGTTTTACCCAGGTTAACCAATTGCCGAAGATCACAAAACAAGGCTAAGGCATCTAGCTGTCTCTGTAAGCCCTCAGGAGAAGAAGCTAGGAGAACCACATCATCTGCAAACAAAAGAATGGATATCAAAACTTGGTGCAAAAGGCACCATCACTGTCTTGAATATGCTTAGAGAAACAATTGACATTGTGGAAAGAATTCACTCACTTTATTATAAAAGCTATAACAATCCATTATTTTAAGCAATCTCGAAATTCTTATTTTGATTGCTGCAAAAATCAAAGGAGAAGATTTAACTTCCAATCTTGTGTCACCAACTTTGTCGTTTCTTGCTATTGGTCGTCTGTCTCTTCTTGGCACCAAGAAGATGCCAAGAACAATACTAGATCCTTATCTCCTCAAAATATTTTGTACAATAGCATAGAAATTACTTTACTTGGACTCTTTGCTAAAAAGGTTACGCCCTTTGAAAGACGTGACCTTATTCTGGAAATTTCTGCAAACATCTAGGTTACTACTTGCTCTAAATCCTTCACCGATCCATTTTTCTCCAATATATGGGACTTGTCTAACTTCCAGTCTCGATTAATTTCCAATGATCTCCAAATGCAACGGAGCTTAAACTCTAGGCTCTTGTATCATGTGTGAATAATATATTTTTTCTTCAAGATCAATTAACTCCACTAGCAATGTAACAATATGTGATAGTCGTGATAGAGAATAACACAAGATATGGATATTATGCACAATATACCAAATTATCAATAAAGAAAACAATGATCAAGATGATTTAAATAAGGCACACCCCTACCTTTTTATACATGTGAAGTCATCTTAGCTTCGATAGTTATAACTCACTCCAACCTCCTATTTTACACAAAGATAAGACATGGCGAATCTGCCATACAAAAGTAGGCTGAAAACTACCTAGGTTACTGAACACAACAAACTTATATCCTATTGGGTTTGGTAAATAGTAATCCGAAAGTACATCAAGACCTGGTGTTTCATGCAGATAAGATCCCTAATCTAGGGCATCCCAAGGTATGACCAAAACTTGCAACCCAAGAGGCTCAATGACCAAAGAGGCCCAACAAGGTTGGTTTACAACATACGTGCATATATGCACCAAGTTGAATGTAACAAACTTTGGAGCAAGTTAGGGGTTTTAAGTCATCTCGCCTTTTGTTATGAAAAGCATTGAAGTATATGGTGGAGCTTGTTGAATGGGTCCACAAACCACCATAATTTTAGGACTAAATAAGTGAAGCACATTCAGTCCACTTTACTAGTAGTGTTGGGTTTTGAGTTGAAACTTACATTTGATAAATTCAGTTGAGTTAGTGATTAAGTCATAAAGTTGTAATGCTAGTCAAGTAGTGGTAGTTCACATCGGATGACAAGAAAGAAGTTAATAGTTGTCCCAATAACTAACTAAAATTTTCATGAACAAAATTAAATTTTAAAATAACGAAAAGGGTCTCCATGGGTAGGGCCACTTCATTTTATTCTCACATTTTGTAATGTCCCTTTCCGAGCTCTAACTGAAACAAAAGGGAAATTGCACAAACCCCAATAGATAGTAAACTGAAAATTATGACAACCAACTGAAATTTATGACAGCAAGGTACAACAGTTTGATTTTTTCATAACAGGGAAAATGCATCTCCAAAAATGCATCTCTTACACAATCCAAAGCATGTAGGGAACTTTATAAATATTTTAGAACAAATATAAACCACGAAATGATCCTTCAAACCATATCTGGAATTTATTTAATTAAGTATATGACAACAGTGAACCCACTTACGGAAGTAGAGATTCCAAGGCCCAAAAATCAATCCGTAAAGTGCAACCAGCCTTTAAAATTATGAATAACCCAAATATCAACAAAGAATGAAGTGTCGTGCACTAGATATCACCAAATTCCTCCACCATGCAAGTCCCCCTAAGAGAGAGTTTACAATAAACTAGAAATGGCAAATTTCCCAAAAATCAGATTTTAGCTCAAGTATGACCTCCGTGTGAGATCACCAATGAAAAGATGAGGGGTTTCGTCCTCAAATCAAGTGCATATAGGGTTTCTGTCCTCAATTGCAAGAGAGAAAGCAATTTCGTGCTTTAACTCCAAGAAAATAAATTCCAAGAATGATGTCTACCTATTCCAAGCCAAGCGACCCCCTTATATAGCTAAAGGTGGCGCCAAAATCAAAGGATGATCCCCCAAAGAGGACTGACCTCCTTGGGAAGATATATTTCTCCTTTTTTTTTCTTTCATCTCTTTTTAATTTTCTTTTTAAGTCGATATTGCACTTTTTCAACCAACTTTCTTTTTCATTCTTTTAGCCGACATATAATAATGAATAGGCTAAATACTTTTAAGTATTTAAAAATACTTTTTATTTTAATAATAATATTATTAAGTTGCCCAAAATAGAGAATTGACCGGGCTTAACTTTAAATATTATTAATTATTTCTAATTTAGAAAAGGGGACATTACAATCCTCCCTTCCCAAATTTGCTTGCCCTCAAGCAAATGCAAGCTCACATGCCCAAGTACCATGCCCAAGAGGTGAAACATGCTGTAGTGCTCCAAAAGCCTGGATCCCGTGCCATCAAATGAAAGAACTCTTGCAAAAACAAGCTCATACACCTACTGTCTTCATTTTCTTCTTCAAAAACAACACTAGCAAATTTGTTATTTGCATACTTAGTTGTACTCAAAACCTTCCAAACTGCTGTAACCTCAGACATAGAGAAAAGAATTGATGAATAATCAGCAGCTAGACAAGCTAAGACATATTCTAATATGGCATCCTCGCTCTTCGTTCTAACCTTGGCAACAATGGTGGGAGGACATCCTGTATCCCCAAATATGAATGCAACTGAAATAATGTGGTGGCTGCCAATGATTTTGCGGGCTGTTCCTTTTAATATCTGATAAAAATCAGATTGTAGATGGGCTGGAAGTGAGTTACAGCGGCCACAACACACTTGGGTTTCCACCCAACTAAGTACCTTGGTGGTTGTCATAAAAATTGTCTTCAACTGAACCTTCTTTCCAACCTTTTTCATCAAGGATTTTTCCTTAATTTGTGCAAACTTACAATTGTCCTTAGTTGGGAACAACAGTCCTATACCAAAAACCTGAAAAAGTTACAACAGATACCAAAGTGGAATTTTCTTGCAAAAATCAACAACTTAGGCAATGTAGGGGCTGGGAACAACCATGCAAGCACTGAAAATCCCATATTAACCATCACCAATCGAAAAGAACTCCTCCCCGTGTTTGAAGGAACTTGTAAACTCCTTTGCATGAGAGCAAAAGGAGTAATCAAGTGGCTGGTGAAGGTGATGACAGCTATACCAAAAATCACTCTCATTGCTGCCCCAATGTGTCAAGCAACTCTTTTACCTTGGTTTCCGTATCAACTTCTTTTTGGTGTGCTTCTTGGGCTTGTGGAGACATCTCTTCATCTTCTGCTGCAATCTCATATTCATTATTACTTGCTTGGGCTGATAACAAACTCAGCTGCTCTTCCTTGTTTCCTTCTTTCTTCTCCATTCCTGGGCCTGCACATAGAACAAACACATTAAAGAAAACAACAGTTTTTAACATCCCTCCTTCATGCCTCATAGACATGATGGCAAGTTCTCTTTCATTGCTTGCAACCACCTCCCAATCTTCATTCAAGGGATGGATTTCCAAAAATTCAATCATGCTGCCCCAAACATATCCACAAAATTGAGATGATAGTGACTGAAATCCAACTTATGACGGCATGCTTCAAAACCAATAAATCAATGCTCCTACTACAAACAATCATACCATCATTGTCATGCTGAGTTATAATGCTTTGGACAACAAGATAACATCCATCTTGCTCACTTCCAAATGCTGATTTCATGAACTCAACATCTACTTTTATCAGAAGGCTTCTTCTAAGAGCATGTGCATTGATTAGGAGCTGAAAATTCCTATGAAGTGATTGTTGTTTTAAAACTGAAAGTGGGGAGTTTTTCTTACCATGTGCTGCCCATATGTCTTGCCTTTTTGTGGAAATTCTTTCCATCCTTTTTCTGTAGCAGCTTGAGGAGCTTTATTTGTCATGCCTTGAAGCACAACCTCTTGGTCATCAAGCTTGAATCTTAACTTCATAGATTGGTAGTTTTGGTTAAATTCACCCAAGGAATGCAACCATTGTATTTCAAGTACCAAATCCGTATCTCCAATACCAACAACATAGAAATCATTACTTACCATGTGCCTTCCCAAGGTGAGCTTGAGTTGTTGGATCCTCTTGGTGCAAGGGATGATGAAGCCATTTTGTAGCATCTCATCCTTCACAATGAGGTTTGAATGTACAACAAACTTTATATGCATTCTCATAATTTTTCTTCCATTCCAAGTGCGCCTTGAATAGAAGAAGCAACATGCCCATAGCTGCAAGTTGTCTCTTTGGACCTAACATGCTTCTTAAAATATTTTCCATGATGACAAAAATATGGCAGCGACATAGGAGGAAACAACAAATCAGAAATATGGTCATCACTATCATACCTTGGGCTGCCCACAAGGAGCTCACCCTCCTTTGCCTTTGCTTCTTTAGCAAGTGAAGATCTTTCTGCCTTGACTCCTTCCATATTTTGTTGACACATGTATGGAACATCTTCATGGTTCTCGCCGAAGTCAAGAACACCATCAATTTGCTTCTTATTGATTGCTGTTCGGAAAATTTCAACAAGCTGAACATAATCATTATTAACCAGAGATGTGGCTTCAACCAACTAATCCTCTCCAATATCTTTCAAATTGAATTTTTCTTCTTTCTTTGGCTCATGCTCCATGATTTCTTCCTCTTTCTTTGGAGATTCTATTGCATCTAAAACTTTTTTTGGTTCTTCATCTAGCAACACCTCTCCATGTCCTTCAACTGTCACATATGGCTTCAACTTCTTTGAACATTGAGCAATAACATTTTTAGCTAGTGTATGAGCAACTAGTGAGGCTTCCTGTTCAAAACCAGCCATTAGTAAGGATAACAAATGTTGTGAAGTATCATCACTCTCATTCAAGACCAAAGTCATAATGGTTTGCATTGTGGCTACTACATTTTCTGTATGATTTTTATGGACAAAAATAAGGAAATGTTCAAACATATGGAGGATAAGATCATCACATTCTAGATCTAGCATTAGCACACAAGATCTGATTTTTGCCATAGTTTCTAGGATTGTGACCCTCTTAGCAAAAGGACTTGTGATGTCATCAAGACCCTTAAAGTTCTCCACCATCAGCTGAAATATTTCCTTCATGGTGTTGTTATTGTATGGCTGTTCGGAGCTGTTATCCTTGTAATTTCACTAATACAAGTGATAACTACAAGTCTCACATCCGGATTTGAGTGTCTCAAAAGCTTGGGCTTAACCAGATGAGTCATTGATGGATTCACCGCCCAAAACATAGACTGATATTCTGATTGTCTTATCCTGGACAAACAACTTGCCACATCCTCCAAAATACCGAGTAGAACATTTTTTGTATAAGATGGCTGCTCCAATTTCCTTCCTGCTCTGCAAAGCTTTGTTCTCAAATCATCTTTACTCATTAACTCCATGCTTCCCAACAGGCTGGCAAGATCTATGCTCTAATACCACTGTAATGCCCCTTTCCGGCTCTAACTGAAACAAAAGGGAAATTGCACAAACCCCGATAGATAGTAAACTGAAAATTATGACAACCAACTGAAATTTATGACAGCAAGGTACAACAGTCTGATTTTTTATAACAACAACAAGGAAAATGCAATATCTCTCCAAAAATGCATCTTTTACACAATCCAAAGCACATATAGGACTTTAGAAACATTTTAGAACAAATATAAATGATGAAATGAGCCTTCAAACCCCACCTGGAATTTATTGAATTAAATATATGATAACAAAGTGAACCTACTTACAAAAATAGCCGGAAGTAGAGATTCCAAGGCCCAAAAATCAATCCGTAAAGTGCAACCAGCCTTTAAAATTATGAATAACCCAAATATCAACAAAGAATGAAGTGTCATGCACTAGATATCACCAAATTCCTCCACCATGCAAGTCCCCCTAGGAGAGGGTTTACAATAAGCTAGAAATGGAAACTTTCCCAAGAAAATCAAATTTTAGCTCAAGTATGACCTCCGTGTGAGATCACCAATGAAAAGATGAGGAGTTTCGTCCTCAAATCGAGTGCAAACAAGGTTTTTGTCCTCAATTGCAAGAGAGAACAATTTCGTGCTTTGAGTCCAAGAAAATAAATTCCAAGAATGATGTCCACCAATTCCAAGCCAAGCGACCCCTTATATAGCTTATGGCTGCGCCAAAATCCAAAGGATGATCCCTCAAAGAGGACTGACCTCCTTGGGAAGATATTTTTCTTCTTTTCTTTTTCTTCCATCTCTTTTTAATTTTCTTTGTAAGTTGGCGTTGCACTTTTTCCAACCAACTTTCTTTTTTCATTCTTTTAGCCGAGATATAGTAATGAATAGGCTAAATACTTTTCTTTTAATAATAATACTATTAAGTTTCCCAAAATAGAGAATTGACTGGGCTTCATTTTAATTTTTTATTAATTATTTCTAATTTAGAAAAGGGACATTACACATTTTGAACTTATATTTTCTCTTTTTCCTTTTCACACATTTCCTATCTTGTCTTAATGTTTCTATTATGTTTCATGAATCATTGAAAGCAATGAAGTTCATCATGTATGTGATATACTATGAAAAAATGAAACCAATATATAATTACATCACTTGAAGACATAGTAGACAAGTTACATTATTATCAATATTTTCTTCTTTTTCTTGTTGCTTGAGAACGGTGATGAGATGAATGCTTGATTGACATAGTTTGGAAATTTTGAAGTTTTGATTTGGGTTTTGCACGACAAATGTGGAAACAATGATCATACTTCGTGTCCATATGTGATTACATTGCACGAGGGGGCACACCAATCCTAATTTGACCTATATATGTGATTGCGTTATATAATTTTCCATCTTCATCCCGAATGCAAAATTACATTTAATGATCAATTTGTTAGTAAGGTCGAGAAAACGTGGATTGATTATTAATGTTGAAAGGTACAAATTCTAATTTCAACATAAACAATGATCTCGCTAGGACCGCCAATGGGGTAATAGGAAAGTTGCCGGTGGCATTCAAATTTTAGTATTGATCTCTAGAAGAAAGGTTGCCTATGGAGAATCTTTTAGAAAATTAATTTTGTTACTTTCCAAAATGAAAGATTTTTTCCTTAAATTTGAAAGATAATAAAAATGTTGATGTGTTAATTTAATTTAATTTAGATACAAATGTCATCTAGAGGCTAAGAATGGACTAAAGAAGATATTACATGAATCCAATACATAAAGGAAGTGCCAAATGCATGTCCAAAGATACGAAAGAGAAATAAAATCAACGAGAAACAACAATTCTACTATTTGAAGGCCATAGATCTTGAAGCCAATAAAATGTACATTGCCTTATAGATTTGGACCATATTGTCTAGGTATGTGGTCTCATGAGGTTCCTAAGGTTTGTTATTTGGAAGTAAGAAATGATATTCCTAGAATTATTTGTACGTGAAGACTTCCATTTGAGTGTTCTTTGTCGAAGTTTGTGTGTCTCACCAATAAACCGAACTAATTTTTTTGGTCTTCATATCGAAAGAATCTTGTCAAGGATCCATTGGAATCTCTAGAAAAGACAATGGTATCTTCCAGAAATTTCATAGTAGACAAGACACTTGAATACAAAATGCTCCACTTTCAGGGTCTAGAAAACACAATTGGCATATATTATCATCTTGTGGGAGGTTATGATTAGATTCTCGTTCGAGTTGATGAGATCAAACACAAAATCAAGCTAAAGGGATCCTTAAGCATGATGGAAACATCTTCATTTATTTGGGAATTTGATTTCGATCCTCATGAAAGTAGGATTAAAAATTGGAAAGGCTGAAGAAGTTTTGGTTTCAAAGGATCTTTTGGATTAAACCATGTAACTTTTAAATAAGATTTATTGAGCTCTTCATGAATACCTTTGTTGACTTTATGTTTAGTGAGTTGAGGAGCATTAATAGAAAACCTAAGAGGAGGGAGTCTTTGTATATCAATATCCAACTTTTGGAGGAGAGCCATAACTCTTGCATACCAACAAGATTTGCATCCTTGTTTGGCAAGTTGCATAGAAGATTGAAGTGCCAATATGAATGCCTATTCTGACCAGAGAAAGAATATGCCATGTACTAAAGCCTATACAACATAGTGATAACATGGAAAATTAAAGAGATAGAGTGGACATACCCCAAACTCTGCAAGAATAATTGAGTGAGGAACTATTCTTTTGGCTCAAATATTCTTTGATAACATGGAAATGAAAACTCTTTCCATATGGTTGAAATCATTTTGTCTCAAGTATGAGCCCCAAACTTCACATCCATACAACAGTGTTGGAGTAACTAATGTATGAAAAAGTTGAATCTTTGTTTGGATATCTTGAAGTTTGTAATGTCCCTTTCGTGCTCAAATTTGAGGAATTTGAATTTTCCCCAAAACCCTAATGGAACATTGGTGGAATTTATTACAGCTAGATGTGGAAACTTGTAAGTTTATGACAACAACACGATTTTATGCAAAAATTAGGGAGCGACTAATTTATGCAAAATTTTTAGGTCCCCAAAGCCCAAAACAACCTAGGTAAAATTCAGATTTTAGTATTTCTCACACACAAATCTTCAAAAATATCAACTTGAAACCCTTGATGAAATAATGCAAAATAAATGCTTCAACAACAAAATATAGACTGCTGGAATTAATTATTGTCCAAAAGACAACTGAAACTTCAAAATCAATATCTTTAGAAATACTTGGAGATACAATGCAAATGATAGCTCAAAATGACCACAAAAAGGAAGCTATCAAACAAAATTAAGTTCAGATTTTTCCAACCACAAAACCCACAAGAAAGTGATCCCAAAATCTCCAAATCGGTTGCCCAAGCTGGAAATGAGTGTGACAGCCCCGAAAAGCATGCCCTAGCGAGAATTTGTGCCTTGGCATCGAGGGAAACCCTTGCTGTTCTAAAATTATGAATATGAAGCTCACTTTTGACTCTCGGATGAAGCCACCAATGCAACAAATGAGGGTTTTCGTCCTCAAAGGCTGAAAATGAGAGCTCAATGCTCCAATTTCCAAAAGAGAAGTATCAAATTTGCCTAATGATCCTTACAATGAGCCCCAACATTTACCTTTATTTCTTTCTTTTCCTTGTGGAGCGCTCCATGTGGGACACTTTATTTCCTTTTTAACATTTACTTTTCCCTCCCTTTTCCTTCCATTTGGGTCGCTCCAATGTGGCATTAATTCAAAATAAATTAAATGCCTCTTTTTCCCCTTTTAGTTCTCCTTTTGGGTCGCTCCACTTGGGCATTTAAAAATAATTAATTAAATACACTTTTTTTAATAATTTAATTAAAGTGCCAATAATTAAAATTACTTTAGCACTTCAAAATAAATTATTAATTTACTTCCTTCCTCGCCCCCTCTTTTAGGTGACTGAAAATAACGAAAAATAGGCTAAGGGTCTTCATTTTGCTTTAATATTTAAAAATAGATTTTATATTAATAATAAATTATTAAGTTGCCCATAAATAGAGAGTTATCTGGGATCAACTTAAAAATATTGTGAAGTATTTCTAATTTAGAAAAGGGAACATCACAAAATTGGAGTTGAAAACATTGTCTTTCAAAGGATATCGATACTTCATATCCTTTACTAAGTCTTGCTTCTATAACAAATGCAAGGCTAAATTTTGATCCAGAAAAAACCACACCCAAATAGGTGTAAGAGTACACCACTTCAGCTTGTTTTCCTTTGCATGTCAAATTGATTGTAGATGCTACTTTCTTGGCTATATTGAATGCCATGATTTTTGTCTTTGCAAGATTTACTTCAAGGCCATTTTTATCACAAAAATTTATCAATGCATCAAGCTGATTTTGAAGACATGTGATTGAGTGTGAAAGAAAAATAATGTCATTTGTAAACAATAAACTAGCAATGTAAATCGCAAAGAGGTTACAACTATTCACACCACCCAAATTTGTTGAGATAAGTTCTGTTAACTAATCAATATAGAGCCCAAAAAGTGTAGGTAAGTGTACAACATTGTTTCACTCCAATAGTACTATAAATGCTATTATCAGTGCCCATTTTGGTACGAATATGCCCAAAAACTGCCTTATATAAAGTCATTACTAGGGAAATTACTAAGCTGGAAAGACCCGAGTCTTCAAATCTTTGAATCAAAAGTTGCCTTGGTACCATATCAAATGCCTTACGAAAGTCTAAAAAACAACAGTATACCTTCCATTTTTAGGCTTTGCTTCCTCTATAATGGCAGCAAGAGTGAATATGTGATCACTGATTCTGTGATTCCTTCTAAATCCTGCCTGACCTTTTGTCTGAAGTTGTTTTGTCTTTTCCCACTTGGAGATATAATCATCTAACATTATAGCAAAAAGTTTACCCCAAGTACGCCCAATCACGATGATATGGTAGTTCGATGTTTAAAGACAATCTCAAGATTTGAAGATGGGAGGTATAATAGAGGATGTCCAAGTTGGGGGAAGATCACGAAGAACAATAAAAGTAAAAAGATTAGAGATATTGAAAGCAAGAACAACTAGACTATGATGATGGAATTCAACCTTTAAATATTCCACACTCGTGGGCTTTATTGGACGTGAGTTTGAAAATGGCCTTACTAACCATCTTGTCTATAAAGAAATGTCAGTTTAGTGGTCAACGATTCCTTTGGGTGGGGGTTGATTAGGAACATCATAGAGAGAGGTGGCATATTTATACCATGTAAGAGGGTTGGTAATGGTAAAAACAGATTTTTTGGGTAAAAATGATCTCCAAAATGACTTGGGATTGGATTGGATTTACCGCAGGATAGCCATTCGTTTGCTATACAAGTACTGCTGTTTTTTCTACCTAAGAATCATTCTATATAGTTCTAGATGAGATTGACTTTACAATGTGTTTTGGTCATAATATGTTTAGTTAACTTGTGAACATTTTTACAATCCACATCATACCAAGCATTTCGAGGGAAATGACCATGGGTATTATGGGGTTGGGTAGTATGATTGGAGTGAGGGAAGGGATTAAGAGAAATGGTCATAATTCCTTGGGATAGCCTATTAGCTCTCTCAATTGGGTCTAAAGTATCATAAATGTTCATGAGGTTGGTTTTAAGGATATTAGTGTAGCTCTCATCATATGCATGGTCAAAATGAATAGTAGTATGTTGGCAAGAAAGCCCGGGGAAGAAGTTGTAATTGGTTTGCCAAGTGGTGTACGAAAAGAGAGAACTACAGGGATCTATGAGGGGTGGGGGATAAGTCGAAATTTGATCATATATACTCAAAGAAAAAGATTTACAGGATATAACATAGTCTACAACACTAGCTCCACTAGGATGAGGAAAACAAGTAAAGCCTCTAGAATTAGGGAAGTGTTCTGTACCATTCAAGATAACAAGATCATGAGATTCACCCAATTTGATTAGGTGTTTCCCATAAGAGTTCATATTAGATCTTGCAAAATATCGCTGTAGGCTTGATTCTTGATGATCAACTTCGTAAATCATCAATGGATCTCTTCAGGTGGTTGAAATCATTCAGGTGCAACTCCCAATCATGGACCAGGTATACTCGGCTAGTAGAGTTTGTGGAAACCCCATTTTCTCCACCTATACAATTTATTGCTTCTTCTCTTCCCCTTTTCCTCTCTTGGATGCACTTGGGAATCTGCATGCTATCTTCCTCGCTCCCATGGATTTGATTGCTCCTTTGTCACTAATGCATGAATCTCTTCATAGCTTTATGACCCCACAACTTTCCTCGCAACTTCCTCTCTCAAACCCTAACAAAAGCTCTCTGGGATGCTCTCTCCCATTTGTTCTCTTAATAGCTCTTTTTGTAAAGGGTCCATTATACTTCGCAAACCCTCTTTATATAGCTGTTGGAGCATTAAATTACTCCACCAACATTGCTGTCAACTCGCATGACCCTAATTTGCTTTTTATTTTCAAAATTTCCCGATGTCACCCTTGCTTCAATCGCCTCTTTTTCCCCTTTGAATTTTCTTGCTTTTCTCTTTCCTTATGCAAGAATCTTCAACTTCTCTTCATGCCTTTATGCGCACAAATCTTCAATTTTTCTCCATGACTTTATGTGCGGTGCTTTGCAAAATTGTTAACCGAGTTATCCCAAAAACTTAAACGTTTAGCATGAGCACATGAAATTTGTGCCTCATTCGATTGGATTTACAAATTTGGTCAATCTTTTTCAAAAACTTCTCTTCATCTCTCCTCAAATTTGTGCTATGCCCTCAAACACAAAAGTTTGCACCCACTCATCAATTCTTGATTAATCCTAAGCCTTTTCGCCTTTCTTATGTAGAATACTAATTTTTGCATTCCACACTTGATGATATGATCTTTTCTTTACAATATATTCTTACGTATTATATATATATACCATGGAGTAAAACTCACTTATTTGCATAAACAAATTCCAAAAAGAAACAAAATGTAGTAAACAAGATAAAATCCTAGAAAATAGAAAATATCTTTGCTTGGGCATTTATTGGCTTTTGGCCTTATTCATCTTCATATTTTTGCATGCATACTCAGTCGTAGTAGGCCTTAAGCCTACTCGCATTGAAATGACCAGGTAGTATCCCTCTATTGAGCTTCCACAATTTACATGCCTCGAACTTCAGAATGCGATGAATTATGAAGGGACCCCACCATCAAATGTGAAGCTTCCTGGTGTTATGCATACCTTGAATCAAACACCATCTTCGCTACCTTCCTATAGTAGTTTTGTTTTGATGTGCTTATCATGCCACCCTTTTTGGTAGCTCTTCTCAACTCCTTTTCTTCAACAAGCTAACGTTCTCCTCTTGTCCAATTTCATAATCTCATGGAACCTCTCATCAGCAGACCGCCTCTCTCCGATTACTTGCTTGCACAAGATAGGAATTAGAATCTCCACCGATAACACCGCATCCCTCTCACATACCCACGGAAACGACATGTACTTGTTTATCTACTTGTAGGTGGTCCTATATGCCCATAATATTGTTGATGCTCAATCATCCCAGTCTGTGCATCCAGCATCACAAATCTTTGTCAAAGTAGTCCCTAAAATCTTATTGAAAGCTTTTATTGTGCTATTTACTTGAGAATGGTAAAGAGTTGTCTAGTGATGTGCAATCGTAAGTTCTTCTAACAATATGTGCATTGTTTTTGTGAGGAAACGAGTTCCTTGATCACTTGTCAAACTTAATGAACAACCATAGCTTATGATGATATTTTCCCATGAATATGTTGCGACAGTGGCTGCAATGCAATCTCTAGTAGGTGCATCTTCCGCCCATCTTGTCACGAACTTGGTCATTGTGATTATGTACCTCGCACCTTGTCGTGCGAGTGGGTGGGTGATAGGCCCAACAAAGTCTATAACGCACTTGTCTAATGGTTGTTATGCAAGAACATGAACTAGAGGCATCTCATCTCTCCTATTTGGTTTGCCCACTCTTTGAGAAAGATCACAAAGTTGTGTCTATTATTGTGCATGCTTGAAAACTATAGGCCACCATAACCCCACAAGCAATATTTTGTGCTTTGTGGCATTTCTTGTGTAATTTCCGCCAACAACTCCTTCATTACACTCTCACAAGACATCTTTGTGCTCATGCTCAATCACATATCTTTGCAAAACCTTATCACAAACCATCTTATATAGCTCTCCTCCAATCAATTGGTAAGGAGCAGCCTTCACCGCCAATTGCTTTTTATGTGCAACACTCCAACCTCCTCCGGGGCCATCCTCGAAGTCGAAATGTTGTGATTTTCGTCATCTCCTATGGTACATACAAAATTCAAAACAATTGGGCATCTAGTATGTCCTCAATCAGTTGTGAAGTTTCTCTTGTATTTATTTTTGACAAATGATTAGGTCTTGCATTCAATATCTCTAGCTTAACTACAACTGAAAACTCAAACGCTTGGAAAAAAACCATCCACTAACATATTTTGTAATGTCCCCTTTTCCAAGCTAGTTCAATTTCAAGACTTTGAGACCATTCCACTTCCTATAGGCAAGTAGGATATTAGTAAGGGAGTAATTCTCATGTTTTTCAGTTATTTTTGTGAGCATTGCATTCTTCTTTAGTAGTTTTCGATATAAAGTTAGGACAGATGGGTTAAGAACAAAGACAAATGAAAAATAGAAGAGAAAGGATCCTAATTGGGGGCGTTCTTATTGGTTTGGGCGCCACATCAAGGTATAAGAAGGGTCGCTTGGCTCATTTGCGCATCATCATCTTGTCTAATAATAACTTTGCATGGTTTTTGGGCTGATTGCTCAATTACTTCCACTTGAGGATAAAAACCCTCTTGTGTGGCCAACAAGGAGGACGAAAACCTTCCTTGTTTGATTGAAGAACGAAAACTCTTCAATTCATTGAGGATTCTCAGTAATGTCCCTTTCTAGGGCTTAGATAAAAAATAAGGGTCTGGCCACAAACCCTAAGAATTAGATTTGAAAACACACCAACACCCAACTGAAAATAATGTGATTTTTATAACAGATCCAACCCTAGCAGCGAACTGGAAATTACACTTTTAGGGTATTAAAATCAGCTTAAAACATTAATTAATATCCCTCTAGGGCAGCGAACTGTACCAACACTTAGGAACAATCATTCACATGCAATATGAGCTGAAAATTAACATAAAAATATCCCAAATACTCAATAAATCCAGCAAGATGAAATCTGGAGCAAATATGTATTTTGTAAATTTATTTCAAGTGCAAATACAGCTGAAACTTCAAAAATTCATAACTCCATCAATACTTGGAGTTTCAACACAAACCAATGCTCAAAATGATCTTGAAGAGACCAGCTATCCAATGAAAGTGAAATCACAATTTTCCAACCATGGAAACCCTCTCAAAAATGATCCCGAACTTCCCAGGTGGGTCGCTCCAAAGAAGGAAGGGTGCCAACACCCTAGAAAGTGCCCTAGCTGAAGTAGGAGTGCCCTAAGCATGGATAAACACCTTGTTGTTCCAGAAATCTGCCAATTAAGTCCACTTGTGACTCCCGTATGAAGCCACCAATGCAACAAATGAGGTTTTCGTCCCCAAGTGTTGTGACTATTGAGGGTTTCATCCCCAATAGGATCCAATGAGGGTTTTCATCCTCAAAGTTGAGCCACACCAAAGGTCTTCGTCTTCAATGGAGAGTAGGGCATGCCGTGCACAAACCCAAGATATCAATCTTTGAAATAAACATGCATAACCTTTCTTAGGCCATTCGATCCACCTTTATATCCTCCTTTTTGGTGCCAAGGATGAATTAGAAGCCCAATGCACTTTTTAATCTTCCCTTAAGAAGACCGACCTCATAAGAGTATTTAAAAATACTTTTTATTTTATAATAATAATATGAAGTTGTCCCAAAATAAGAATTGGCTGGGCCCAACTTAAAATATTATTAATTATTTTTAATTTAGAAAAGGGGACATTACAAATTCTCCATCCCGGGGTTTCCAAAGAGCTTCAAGAAAATCGATTTCATAGATTTTTAGATAGGGTTTGGTTGTACAACGATTTTCAGGCCCTCTCGTAGGGGAGCGAACCACCTTGTGGAGGAGTTTAGGGGTTTCTAGGGCACGATAACATCCAACTCAGCCATCATTGTGTTTCTCACACTTTAGCAACCGGAATCTACATTTGGACTTGTTTTTGGGCTTGGAATCCTTCATTTCCAGCCACTTTTGTAATGGCATTCACTGTTGTCATTTTATTTAATTAAATAAATTCCAGCTTGTTTTTGATGGCATATTTTTGGTTAATAATTGTTCTTAAATATTTTTAAGTTTCCCTACGTATTTTGGATGTGTGAATGATGCATTTTTGAAGAGATTGCATTTTGCTTACTGCTGTTATAGAAAATCACACTGCTGTACCTTGCTGTCATAATTTTTAGTTGGCTATGATAATTTTTAGTTTACTATCTATTGGGGTTTGTGCAATTTCCCGTTGTTTCGAATCGAGCCCGGAAAGGGACATTATAGTGGTATCAAAGCATCAATCTTCCTAGCCTGGAGGGTATTCATGCAGAAGGAGAAGATAAAATGGTGGACAATATTTTTGATGATGCTAGGTTTGAAAGGTTTTCCCAAGGGCAAGAGAGGTTGGCTGGTATAATGGCACAATTGATCCATAACATGCATCCAAGAAGTTCTTCAAGGGAAAACAACAATCTACAACCATCGAGATCCGTGATGGATCCTACAACTAGGCCTTTTCGGTTAGCTTCCTCCCAAGGGAAGGAGTCATTCCGAAGGTTGATACATGACATTTAGTAGGGCACAATATTGTGGCCAACTATGAGGAGTATAGGGATCTTCCAGCTGAGATTCATGATGCCCTATCATTTGTAGAGTTCATAGGAGTGAACAAAGGTAGAGCGAGGCATGAACCTAGGTCTCAGGCACCACAAAAGGATCTTCAACATGTCTTGAGAAAGGAAGAGAAGAGTTTCCAAACTACAATGGTGGAGCAAGAAGAAAAATCAGGGCCAAGTAATGGAGAGAGAACAACCCATGGAGGAATCTACAGTGCCAAAGGAAAGTGGGAAAGATGTTCCAACCCAAGACGAAAAGAATTCTCCTTTGTGCAAAATAGTGAAGAAATCGAAACAAAGAGGGCATTACTAGTTGAATGTGAAGAGATCAAGATAGAGGCACATGTACCATCCTTCGAACTTCCTAAGGATGAGCCATTGACTGATTTTCAGAACAACCTTGTGAAGGGACATGTATTTGAAGAAAAATCAGATTTGCAAGAGGTTTATGAGGCTGAGTTTCAGGATGACCTTGATGAGAGGCATGCCCTTAAAAAAGGGGCCTCACCAGATACTCATGTTGGTTTTCAGTCTGCTGGAATTTACATATCAACAAATGGTAAGCAATTTGATTTATTGCATCACCCTCACACTATGTCCTTACAATGTTTTGATCGTCATGAGAATTATTCTAACAATGATGAGAAGATGAAGGGTACTAAATGGAAAGAGGATCTTTTCCAAGAAGCCCCTATCCATCTTCCGAGCATTCCAAAGATTGGACCAAGGAAAGAAGAATTCGATTTGCAAAATTGTGGAGAGAATTTGGTGGATAATGATGATGTTCAGCTTGCTGGAATTTTCTGAACAACAATCAAAAGAAAGCAAATTGATGGTGTTCTTGACTTCAGCGAGAACCATGATGATGTTCCATACATGTGTCCACAAATTATGGAAGGAGTCAAGGCGGGAAGATCTTCACTTGTTGAAGAAGCGAAGGCAAAGGAGGGTGAGCTCCTTGTGGGCAGCCCAAGCTATGGGTATGTTGCTCCTTCTATTCAAGGCCAAGATTGCTTTGGCATGGGTGGTCCTTGGAAAATCAAGATAAATGTCCTCTCTTGCATTTGGAATGGAAAAAAATTATGAAAATGCATATCCCACTTTTTGTCATAAATGAGATATTTGCTAGGTGGGTCTCAACATTTACACTCTTGATTTTGAGTAAGGGAACTCAGCTTGGCAGCCATGATTCCATACTCCTATTAAGCATTGTGGGAGCTTTCAGCTTGAGGAAAATGATGATCATTATTGCTGGTAAGTTCACCATCCTATGCATTAGGATAGAAAGAAACTTGCATATTGTGAATTCTAGCAAAGTGGTGAAGGACCAATACTCACAATTCATAAGTCACTCCGTGGAGCCAATTTCTAAACTTGAAGGCAAGGTTAAGGAGAAGATCACAGTCGTTGGGACAACAAGATGCTTGTTGTTGAAAGGAAGGTTCAAGAAGGGTGAGACATGGGTAAAAGGGGATCTTTTGGTTATGTGTTACCAATTTAACATAGTTGGTATGAATTTGGGTAACAAGAGCTATGATCCATGGATCATTATGAGAACTACCTCCAATTTTAGGACTGCTGTTACCTACATTTCCAGCTCTCCCCACATTCTAGTGGCAGCTATAAAAGAGTTGTTAATCACAAGGGAGATGCATTTCCCACCCACAGTAATTGATGAGGTGTTTGCATTGGGCACAAGATGGTTTCCAGCCACCACAATCCCAATTTTGAGTAATGAAATGCAATGCTACAGCCATGATGGGATGTTTTTAATTTTTATTAGGTTGCTGAGACTTCATTCACATCACACACTATCATCTTGAAATGACTTGTGAAGGTGTGATAGAGTAATGTCCCTTTCTAGGGCTGAAACCAAGAGTAAGGGTTTAGCCTAAACCCTAATGAACCAAATCTGAAAATACACCATCAACCAACAAGCATCAATCTGAAAATGACTGAAAATATGCTTCAACCTTATTAAAATAATCAATAATCAGTCCTCTAGGGCAGCGAACTCTCTAGGGACTTCACATCAACATTTAACCATGCAATAACAGTTGAAAATGCTTCTAAATAATTAATTCAACCACGGCAATATTTATCAATCCAAATTACATCGAAAGAATGGAGAAAATAAGTGATTACACCCAGCTGCAATTAATTTATGACAACAAGAACAACCAAAACCAAGGGCTGGAAATGATAGATAAACTCCTCCAAAAATCACCAAAATGTAGATTTCAGCCTTATAAAATATGAAGAACAATAATCTCAACTCAAATTGTCCAAAAGTGCCCTAGATGATATCAAACCCTTCACCCAAGCAAGTTGTCCAGGTTAGAAGGGAAGAAATAAATATAAAATCCTCCTTAAAGCTCACTTGTGACTTCCGGGTGAAGCCACCAAAGCACACAAGAGGGTTTTCGTCCCCAAGTGTGATCCTATTGAAGGGTTTCGTCCTCAATAGGTGACCAAGGAAGGGTTTTTGTCCTTCAATGGCAAGAAGAGAAGCTACACTAGCTCCAAATCCAAGTAAATGTCAAAATAGATGAATGATGATGATGTCCTCCTCCATTCGAACCTCCTTAAGTACCCCTTCTTTGGCGCCAAGGATGAATTAGAAGCCCAATCTTCATGGCCGACCTCTTAATGGGGGAAATGCACTTTTTAATCTTCACTTAAGAAGATTGACCTCATAAAAGAATATTTCTTTATCTCCCTTGTAGCTCTCAAGAAGACCGACCTTAATGAAGGTGAAGATAGAAGTTCCTTTTTCGCTTTTTCATTCACCTAATCGAATCACTCCAAGCCATAATTAGTAATTAAATAAAAAGGAAATTACTTGCAATAATGGCAATGTTCACCTCCCTTGCTTCCTTCTTTGAAGCCCACGAAAGGTGGAATGGGCCCAAGGCCTTTATAGTGACTAGCGTGGAAAAGGGGACATTACAGAGAGGCACTTAAAAGGATGGTAACTTCCAACCTATGGGCTGTAGGGAGGCATTCAAATGCTGAATGAACCATGAAAAGTGAAGGTGCCGAGCTTATATGATACCTAGTGTGATCAAGTAGAATATTTGCTGATTTTTTCCAAGCCCATTTTGAGCATGATTTGATTTATTGACAAAGATCTACTATGTTTGGGAGAGATATATGATGGCATTGAATCAATGATTGAGAAGATAAAGACCATAAATGTAAAAGAGCAAGATCCTGAGGAGAAATTTTTCAAAGAGGTTCAATCGTACCTCATTGAGTAGTGGAACAAAATGACCACCCTACATTTGTATTTGCTTGCTTTTGCATTGAATCCCCTCGACTCTACAACTCAAAGATCCTTTTTTCCAGGAAGGTGGCACCATATAGGGACACCGAAGTTAGTCAAGGGTATATGTTGATGTTGTATAGGCTCTTTATTGATCCTATAAGGCCGAGGACACGGTTATGATAGATTTTGGAAATTTTATAGTAAAGATAGGTCATAGCCTTTGCGCTCTTCCGACCAAACACAAGATGGATGCTTTTATGTGGTGGTACGTCTACAAATCGATCATCCTTGTACTTGTAGCCTCTTCCAATCAAAGTCTTGGCACAATTTTTGTATTTTTTTAATTCTCTTTCCTTTTTAATTTTTTTTTAACTTTTTAAAAATTTAAGTTTGAATGTTTTCTTTTATAAATTTTAATTTTGCATTGAATTTGCCTCAATAAGTTGCGAGTTCATCTTCCTTTGAGTGCAACTGGAGTATATATGGCTTCAACCACTCAAGGAAGCGTAACATAATTTAGGGGCTAAAAAGGATGAGGATTTGGTCTATATACATTCCAACTCACGCCTTCTATCCCACAAGCAAAAGAAATGGAGTACAAGAAAGGGAAAACAAAGCATTGAGATGTTGACCTAGAGAGAGTTGAATTGGATGCTTCCATTTCCAACTGTCATTAGATGATGAGGGACTAGAGGCTTCTTTGGGCACCCTAAGACCTACACTCACAAGTGGGTGCTCGTGGTAGTGGCCCTAGTGGGAGTACTTCGAGTCCATGTGGTTCTAATGAACCATAACATGATGTTGATGTTGATGCTCTCGATGAAGAGGAATATGATGACTATTGAATACTAGTTTGATCATTGGTGTAATAATTAAATTTAATATATCATGACATTGTGTTTAATTTAAGCCTTTAACAAATTATGAGTTTTTTTTTTGTGGTTATTTAGCTTATTTTGTTTTTCATATGCATAATATGTGGTTAATTCCTATTTATTAGGCTGGAATTTATATATTTTTGTATGGTTGTATCCAAAGCCGTATCGTGGGGCCAATTTGTGTTTGCCCTATTTGCGTGTTGATACTCGCACTGCACTGTATCCAAAACATATAAGCAACTTAGATTTGTATAGATAGATTGTGATGTTGAATTTAGACAGTTCTATTTCAGCCAAGAATGACCAACAATGAATGCTCATGAGATGCATGAATGATGGATTCCTACACCAAGAGCTTAGAATATTATTTCTTCGGTGAAAAGGGTCCTGGAATGTTTGCAGAGTATTGAGAGTACCTACATGTACCAATACTTATTGCTCCAATCATCCATGTGCAAGCAACTTATGGTGCAAAATGAGAAGGATAGTATGGTTAGTGAGTTGGGAGACTTACATAAGGAAATAAGGGATCAACAAAGTCGGTTCCAAGAGTAGTTGTTCCAACAAACCCAACTCACACAGACATATAGCCCTAGGGGTTGGAAGGTGGCAAGAGCTCAAAGAGGCGAAGGACAGGCATGTGCAAGAGCTCAAAGAGGCTACAACCAAGCATGGGGAGGAACTCAATCAGGTGTTGGCCAAGTTACCTCTAGATGAATAGGAATTAATCCAATAGAAAGACAAGATGTAGGAAGCAGTCCGCTTGATCAAGTCTTTACGAGAAATGTAAATAGTTTTTTTCAAACAACTTCAGCACTAGACTACTGAATTTTATGCACAAAGAGCCAAATTGAGCCAATCAAAGGCTCCTGTAGAAAAATCTCCAATAGTTGCGAAAGCTTGTATGAATCCATGTATGTCTTCTCCGCCGCTACTATTTCTCCTCCTTGATGTGGTCTTTATTGTATAGCCAAGGGACCCCTACTCATCTAAAAGGGGGATAATAGTACGTTAAAATTTTAATTATAAATAAGTGTAGCTGACATGTTTTGGTAGTGCTTTGTCGGCATTTTTTTTTGAGATTAATAAACCTTGTATGTCAGTTGCAGCAGTTGTAACAACCGTTAACTGCTGGGCCTTTCCCCTTGAGTAGCATACAGAATGTAGGGTAATGGGCGCTTGTCTCAGTTCCTCCATGTTTTGGGAACATTTTAATAGAGCTTGTCTTAAGGAATACAAAGGTGCAATTGTTCTTATCTTAGTATGATCTCCTGGTATGTATGTATGTGCTGGTCTTCTGGGATGTATGCATGTCCTTACAATTGCTATTCTATGTATGCTGTTCTTGCTAGTCTAGTATCTCAGTAGACTATATTCATGCTGCACATTCTCCTTTTCATAGTAATGTGAACACAACCTCACAATGTAATGTGCAATATGAAGGACAAAGGGGATGGTGGCCAGTGAGAAAGGCTTTGATACCATGTTGGACTCTTACATTAACTTGTCAGATCCATAAACCTATGAGCACCCTTTACAGACCACCTTTCACACAAATAACAAAGGCTCAAATTGAAGCTTTGCTAAGAAAATTGAGATTAAATGACAGTTTATTATGCCAATATAAATTGTACAACCCTCATATATGAGATGAATGGCCAACCTCTATTTATAGCATATGAAGAGATAGAGGTGGAACTAAGGTTGTAATGTCCCTTAAGAGCACAAAATAATGAATTCTATATATTCACATAAACCCTTATACCAAATATGCAACAAACAGATTTTTATTCAAACCCTTATCAATAAAAAGTACAACAATCTGATTTCTTGCTTTTATTTATGAAAAACCAACAATTAGAGATCCTACAAGGTGTAAAAGCCTTTAGAAATCCACTTGGCACATGAATATGAAAGAAAATATTTTTTACAATCAGCGAATGAATTTATTTCTGAACTGAAATTAAAAGAAGAATACAACTGACCGTTTGACGCCAAATCTGCCGAGAGAAGGGTTATAGTTTATGTCCTGGGGCAGATTAGGGCCTTGTGCAAGCCCTACCACCAAATGCACCACCCAAAACCCCTGCAACAACTCCCATAAGGGTTCGATCCACTCCCTTAGAGGGTCGGCCAGCTCTAAAAGACCCCAAAACCACTCTCAAAATGCCCTCCGCTGAAAGATGGCTGCCTAGCTTATATAAGTCTGAAATCTGAGCTCTCATGGATGCCCTAGCTGATATAGGTCTGAAAATCTGATCTCTTGTGGATGCCCTAGCTGCTAACCACTGAAATTCACCTTAAATCTGTGCCCTAGCTCTGATTAACTAAAATGAAGCTCAAGTGTGACCTCTGTATGAAATCACCAAGGAGAAATTGAGGGTTTTCATCCCCAAAATCTGTAGGCCAAAGAGGGTTTTCGTCCTCAATAGCTGAATACACAAGAGGGTTTCTATCCTCTAATGCCAAAGTTGGAGCAACAACTCAAACTCTTCATCAAAATTATCATAATAGCCAAAAGATATCCCAAATGACCCCAAGCGACCCTATTTATGTTTTTTCATGGCTGACAACTCGATGTAAAGTCCCCAAATGGGACGTCCCACTTTAGCATTTAATTTATTTTAATAAAGTAATACTTTACTTTATTGAAATAAAGTAAAAATTTACTTTATTTAAATAAAGTAATGCCTTTATTTTTATTTTTATTATTTTAACGTTATCTTTACAAAGTCACTTTTTAAATTACTAATAAAATATAAGTGCATATAATTAAAATTACTTTGCACTTAAATGGAAATTTTAACTTATTTTTCGCGTTTTCCACCCATTATCACATGGGAAAATACTGGATAGGCTACAGGTTATCTGGATGACCAGTTTCAAAATCAGACACGACAAAGATGCAACTGGGAGTCAAAATTAGTTATTTACCGAAAATCATAGTTACCATATTCATACGAATATGGTCCAAATTTGATTTGGACCGAATTTTTAGACAAAAACGAACTTGTTCGGTTTATTCGCTGTGGCTTTTATTAAAAAAATGATTTGAAAAATAAAAAAATAAAAAACAAAGTTAAATGTAAATAGTCAACCCTAAACTAAAGCGTTGTAAGGTAAAAGTAAAAACGTTGAAAGAAACTTTAAAAACCCTAATCTTGCACGATTTGAGAGGCATAGCTGCAGCGGTGGAAGGAAGACAAAAGCAGCCAAACACGAATGAAAAATTCTAGCAGCGGCACAGCCAAACGTGAGAGAAAGTGAATCACCTGCCACCTACAACCATTTAATACCTCCACCAATTAAACATCACTTGCGAGCTGTTTTGCTCGAGCTCAGTTGTGCCACTGCAGCCAGACGCCATTGAATTTTTTTCTTGAGCTCAGTTGTGTCATTGCCGTCGGGTATGCTATATCAGATATATGATATGCTATATTATTTTAGGTTTATTATTTTATGGTTAATGTTCAATATTTTAGTTTTATCATTTTAGGTTTAACAGTTTATCAATGTTCAACTTCAATAAAACTTAGTTTTTTTGTTTTATTTTAGGTTTCCGTTTAACTATGTTTTAGTTTTTAGATTTAATTTAATAATTAAAATTTTCTACAAATTGTTAAATACGATTTAAGTTATTAACTTATTTAACATTACAAATTTCTTTGTATTTATTTTGAGATCATTTACTATTTAGTTTTTTATTATTTAATTTTAATTTTAAAATGATAAAAATTAAGTTGTATTTAGTATTTATTATAATTTATATAATAGGTTTTATTTTTTTTAGAATTAATATTATAAATTATTGTTTATTTATTTGTTTGTATGTAAAAAATATTAAGTAAACCGTAATATTTATTTATTAATTAAACCGTAATTGTTATTTATTAATTTGTTAGTAAATTTTTTAAAAATGTTGTCCTAATATTTGAATTTTGCAGGTTCAGAGGGTAGTTGGAAGGTAAAGGGAAAGACAAGTGGGTCAAGATGTCTAGCAACAATCGTTCCTTGGAGATGAAATACATCGTCCAAAGAGATGATAATAAACTACATATGAGATGCACCTTGTGCAATGGGAATATTACAGGCAATGTAACTAGAGTTTGGTACCATTACTTGGGAGGATCCTCAGATGTCAAGTAGTGTCCAATAGCAAATGTGAACTCGTGAGCTGGATATAGAGATTTCATAAATCGAGTTCAAGCTAAATTTAATGTGAGTCATCCGGATGAAATGTCCCTCTTTCTCGAATAAAAGCATCGAAGACCTTTGGCCCATTTTGTCAACCCGATGGCCAAAGGAAAACTATAAGGGTGACTTAAGTCACAATAAATTTTTATAAGTGCCTAAAAAAAATAAAAAGAAAAATATTAAAGCACTTATAATTATTTATTTGGCTTAATTTAAGTATGCACTTATAAATTAATGTTGTAACCTCTAGAAAAGTGCAAAAAGGGGTCTAATATTGTTTGTATCATTCCTAGGAAGTATGGTGACTTACCTAGAGAAATGATAATGGAAAATAGTTAGTAAAAAGGCCCATTTCTAAATTTTATCCTCCCTATGAGGAAAGTACGACTTGCCTAGAATTAGAATATTGGCCTTGTGGGGTAGTATTAGTTCTATGATCATTTTTGTATCCTCTCTATGAGGAAATTCGACTAGCTTGGGTGGGTAGTTTGGGACTCTTGCTTAGAAACAATAACTTTTGCTGATTGGTGTTGTAATAGGTTCCTTTTGGGCCATTTCTCCTTTATAAGGGAGAGGTCGACTTGAAGAAGGATAGCTCTCATACTCTTTTATCAAACTCAGAATTTTATCTAAGCTTTGTGCTTGTTAAAATTATCAAGAGGACGAAAACCCTCTTAAAAAGGAGAGGGATTTCCACACAGGGAATCCTATTGAGCTTGCAAGGCAATTTCAGTTTCCAGCAGTTGTGTGATGGATGTTTGTAGCAGATTTTTGGAGAATAAAAGTTGCAGCAGTTGTTTCTTGTAAATTCCAGCTAGAGCAACCCATATTTCTTGGCATCATGATATGATTGGAGACATTTCCAGGTCTGAACTTCATTGTCATCCTTTGTACTGATTTTGGAAGTCTATATAACTTATTATTAGCATCTTTGAAGGGCATCATTGTGGTATTTCAGTCCTCTAAGAAGACAGATTCTCTGGTAATTATTTCAGTCCAGTTTAGTCTCTAAAAATGCAGATTTCTCCATATTTTGGATATATAAAAATACAGGGATCAGATTTCTTAAGAATCTTAATTGTTTGAGCATCTTTTGTATGAGTCTCATACCCATACTCTAGTCGCCATTTCTGTAGCTATTTCTGCAGTTAATGATATGATTTCACATGGTTACACACCCCTGTAAGGACTGATTTGGTTATATAAAATTTGTATCTTATACTGGTGTGAAAAGCTTTCAATTCCATGGCTGTTCTATGAGGGTCTTATAACCAGCCTTAATCGCATTTTTCAATGTCCAAGTGGATCTGCAGTTAGTATACTTAATCTATCCACTATAATCTGTTTGGTAAGGGGTTGGGTTAGCCCAAAAATCCATTGTGGTCAGATTTGTTCCATTCGGGGACATTACATTGGATCATTAGCTTCAGAAGCAAAGAAGACTAAAATCCAACACTCTATCTCACAAATGGGCTCCTTCAACAGTTCAAATTGCTCTCCATCACCATTTTCACAAAGAATTGGAAGTGCAAGCAGAGTGGAAAAATCACAAGGTTCATTGAAGTCCTTTTGGAGGCCATAATAAAAACATGAGGTAGACAGGTTGGCAACTAGATTGTTTTATGCAGAGGCCATCCCTTTCAATGTAATTCGTTCCCCACATTTCAAGTCTTTCATAGATGCAACAATTGAGTTTGGGAAGGGTTACACATTGCCTTGTTATGAAAGACTAAGAACTAGTCTTCTTGAAGAGGTGTCATCCATATCCAGTGAGCTAGATGAAATGAAAAAAGTTGGAAAAGAACAAGTTGCACAATAGTAAGTGATGGATGGTTTGATTCAAGGCGAAGGCCGCTCCTAAATCTTTTGGCAATATCTCCGCAAGGTGCAATGTTTATAAAATCAATTGATACAAGTAATGAGCAAAAACTTCTCTTTTCATTTCCAAATGCATTGAATCAACCATTTTGGAGATAGGAGAAGATAATGTTGTTCAAGTTATTACAGATAATGCAACCAATTGCAAAGGAGCAGAGATATACTCATGGATAGATTTTCTCATATCTTTTGGACACCATGTGCAACCCATGTGTTGGATCTTTTGCTTGAAGATCTATCAAAAATAGAATGGGTAAGTAATATTGTGACTGAAGGAAAACAAATCTCTAAGTTTATCCTCAATCACCGCTTGACATTGAACTTGTATCGTTCTTTTGCAAAACGTGAGCTTCTTTCTCCTGCCCAAACAAGATTTGACACCAACTTCATTACTTTGCAAAGGGAGGTAGAATAAATGACAACATCAAGAAAAGTGGTGGTTATTGATGAATGGGAAGAGTCGAAGCTTTCCAAGGAAACCCATTGAAAAGAAATTGAAAAAATTATCTTAGGGGACACATTTTGGGAGGGTGCCAAGAAGATCGTAAATGTGTTTGAGCCACTTGTTCAAATTTTGAGAATGGTTGATGGTAATAAACCATGCATGGGTTTTGTGTATGAGGGCATGGACAGAGCAAAGGAAGAAATCCAAAAGATACTAGCAAATGATGTTGAAGAAGTCAAGCGTATTTGGGAAATCGCAGACAAATGATGGTTCATGCTACATCGTCCTCTACATGCAACAACCTGTTATTTAGATCCTAAATTAGTAGAGGTAAATCATGATGTAGATGAGGAGATAAAGAGAGGTAAACTTACAACCATGACGAGTTGGTACATGATGAGGATGTGAAGTAAAAAGCGGAGAACAACTTAGTAGTTTCAAGAGCCAAATTAAAATGTTTGGTGAAAAAGAAGCAAGGGCAAGTAGGATGAAGTGGGAACCATCTAAATGGTGGCAAACGTATGGGTCTTCTACTCCAGATTTGTAGAAGCTTGCCATGCAAATCTTCAGCCAATGTTCTAGTGCTTCCTTGTGAAAAAATTGTAGTACACATGATTTAATCCACACAAACAAGAGGAATCGATTAGGGGCTCAAAAACTATCTCGATCTTGTTTTTGTGCATAGCACTTTACGATTTCTTACTCACTCTCTTGCGAATGAAGATGACAACTCTCACTTGGGAGAAGCATGTTTTGGAGATGAAGAAATTGTTCGATGATAACCTTACTACTTTGTAGTATTAGATGAAGATACTAGTGATACTTTTGATGTAGAAACATGATTTGATGTTGCAAATGTTTAAAATTGCTTTTTAATTTTTGGTTAATGCTCAAAACTTTGAAGTTTGAGCAATGGATGATCTTCATCGCTATATTTTGTATCAATATATATGAACTATGAACTATGAATTTTCATTGTTTGAGTCATAAATATAACTTGTAAGTCTTAAGTTTAACATGGATTTTGCTATGCATTTATTTGTTTTAAGACTTTAGTATACTTGTATGTTTATTTATTTGTATGTGTGATTGATTTTTTAAAGCAAGTATGGATAATTATTCATTTTTATATTTTTAAAAAATTATAATTTTTTGAACCATACTGAACCGAACTAAACTTTTGCAAAATTCCGAACTTCCGAACTTTTTTCCATGTCCGAACAACCCGAACTTTTCGAACATGGTAACTATGCCAAAAATAGAAAGATTCACCAAGTTAAGATTAGTTAAAGAGACTAGGTGGATATGGCATGCAAAGAAGATTGCTTAGTGAATTAGGGTGACTTTAGTCTAACTAAGTCTAGACTGATTCTAGTCTATCTAAGACTAGCAAAGACCGAATCTATATCAATTATTTGCATAAATGTAAAATGTTAACTTAGGGAATATTTAATATCCTAAGCCTAATGTGTATTCATGCCTATTTTCTAACAGTTCATAGTCTTCAATAATTTGACACAGTAGAGATCTTGATTGAAGACCAATCTAGCATAAAGCTTAGCAACATTTATTCAAAAACCCGTGTGTTGCGAATTGTAAACACTCATCAAGGATTGTGCTCATTATTTACATCACAGATGTCTCTCTCTCTCTATATATATACATATATAGATATTCACTTATATTTTCTTGTGAAGATGCTACGATAATCAAGAACCTATGGACATTTATTGGTCCACGCGAACCAATTTCCATTGGTTCTCATAGGCCTTAATCAAAGCGTTCTTTACCAAGTACTTATATATATTCCCTCAAACTTCCTTGTGAAGATGCTAGGGCAATCAAGAACCTATAAAAATCCATTGGGCCACATGAACCAATTTCCATTGGTTCTCATAGGCCTTATTCAGAGCCTTCTTAGCAAGTACTTTTTACATGGCAATAGCTTTTGAAAATTACACCAAGCCATATTCTTAATCGAGTTTATCACATGGCTATTCGAGCCTTCTTTACCAAGTACTTTGTGTGTGTGTGTGTATTGACCTATATTTCCTTGTGAAGATGCTAGGGTCTTTGAGAACCTATGAAAAATTATTGGTCCACACAAACCAATTTCCATTGATTCTCATAAACCTTATCGAGTCTTCTTTACCACGTATGTTTTACATGACAACATCATTTGAAAATTAGACTAAGCTATATTCTTAACTGAGTTTATCACATGGTGATTCGAGCATTCTTTACCGAGACACCTTTTACATATTGTGGTAAAAGAGCTACATATGTGACTAGAAGTATTACTTGTGAACCCCTGAATACTATTCTTTCCCATCATATCAAAAGTAGGCCATATCTTATACTAAAGTCTACATAAACTCGGGAGCATTAGTTGTGGCTACTATTGCATGTCCCATGTACAAGAAGGGTAGAAGAACTTCCTCATTGGAACTGCAATCAATCCAAACGTGTCCAGAGTTGGAGGCTTGAGGTTTGAAGAGTGTCCTTTGCGATGTCGTTCCTCTTATGGCTCTACTATAGAGTTTTTAGGATCAGCAATGGAGGGGCCATCTGTGCACGCTGCTGGATGCTTTCAGAAGTTTTCCTCACATTTGTAGATAGCATGATGCTATTAACTGCTTCAAGAGTTTATTTGTGCTTTTCAACAATGGTTTAGTCTATCCAATTAATTGTTCATAGCTTATATCTTGCATCTTGCTTTAGGACACAAAGTGAAGACGTCTAGATAAGATGCTTTCTGAAATTGGATTGTGAATCCCTTTTTCCTCAATATTCTTGTCCAATGATTTTGGAACAAATGTAATTTTGCTTATGGGAGCAAGGATAGCAGGTGTAGAGCTCTCAATGTCGGTCTGATTTTTCAGGCTGGTTGGATTGGAAGTGTTGGGATTATCCTGTAATGTCCCCTTTTTGAAGACCCTAGCCTATTTTTCCCCGTGGGCTTTTGGGATGTTGCAAGGGGAAAACTACGCTAGTAATTGAATGATATTGCTTGAGAGTGATTTTTATCATTTGTCATTATAAAGCAATATTCATTTAATTATTAGTTCTCATTTAATTATGGATGTTAGGTGGTTTTTCCACTTGTATTATTGCTCACAAAAGAATATTTATTGAGCAATTAATGTAATTTATTATTTAATTTAATTCCCCAAAAATACAAAATTAAAAGGGAATTAATTAAATAATATTAAGTGGCTTTTAATGACAAAAAGACCCTTAGAAAGGGGACGCCACACATAGAGGGGGAAAATAAAATAAAAAAGAAAATTATAAGCATGCCTTATAATTTCAAATCGATGTTTTAAAACAGTCGAATCAAACCGAACCGCCGGTTCGATTTGGTTCAACATATTTAGACATGAACCGGTTAAAAAAGCTGACCGTTCTACTGGTTTGGTATTGAATTGACCGGTTTTGTAAGGAACCGGCCAGTTTAGTACCAAGTAGGTCGAATCGGTCCGGTTTCATCCTAAACCGGCCGAGTCATGTAAAGATGCATGCATACAACACTGAGTATAAAAAATTCAATTTTTAATTCAAAATTTTTGCTTATAACACTTTTCTTACTTGGAGTTCGTGTCATTTTACTATAAACACCCTTCTTACCTATTATATAGTATATACATGAGCAAACTTTGCATATTTTGTGTGTAATTGTTGGAATCATGGTTTCTAATATTTCAAACATATTGTTTTCTTTAAAAATGTAATTTTTATGTGTTTTTTAGTAAACCGGTTCATAGAGTTTGAACCGGTCCGGTTCCGATCTGGTCCAACCCTTGACCGGTTCTGAGTCCGGTTCCGATTTTTAAAACATTGTTTCAAATTATGGTTTTTCCTCCAAAAGGGAGTCACTCCACCCTAGGAGAAATCTATAAATATATGTTTTGACATTGAGGGAAGGGTTATGTTGATGAATCTTTTTATTTCACTCCATGCTTGGAGTAATGGGATGTATGCCCTAACTCTCTCTCTTTCATTGTAAGCTTCATTGGAAGCCATTGTTGAAGATATTGAAGATTCCATTGTTCTCTCCATTGTGCTCTCTTATGTTGAGTGTGTTCTTGCAAGGTTTATTCATTCTAAATATTGGTGATTTGGCTCAAAGGATTGGCACATTTATTTAGAGTGAAATATGCATGTTATTGGTCATTGTTGAAGGATTTAATAATATTATATGATCTGTTGTTATTGCTGCAATTAATAGAGCTATAACGACTTGGAATAGTGATGGTTGATCATGTTTTGATGCCATAAATGCTAGATATGAAATCTGCCATGTGTTATTAATTATTTCGATCAAAGGGGCTAATATTTTGGTGTATTTGGAGGCTAGGAAAGAGCTGGAAATTATTTAATTAATTTTCTCTAACCCTAGCGACTTGAAATCAAATTTCTGGGGCAGATTTGAAGTGGTTTAGTTGCTCAAAAAATTCAGATCTTTAATGCAGTGGAAAACCCTAAATCTCTAGTTTATTTTGCATCTTGTTTCATGGAAAAACACAAAGTATTGAAGGAGTTATGAATTTTCCAAGTTTCAGCTTGTCTGTGAGCAATATTTAATTATTGTGTTAGGGTTTCATCTACACAGTTTCAGATTTCGTGGGTTGATTTACATGCCTTCTACTCATCGAAAAATTATGTTCCATAGCTTGTTGGAAAGCTAAAAATATGAAGAATATTTGGCGTTGGTTTGATAGGAAAATATTGAGTTTGGAGCAAGTTATTAATTTTTGAAGTTTTCAGCAGTCTAGTGCATTTATTAATTAATTATTGCTGCAATTAATTTCAGATTTGAAGAGATTAATTTCCTAACCGGTTCTTCCATCTAATCCATCACCTTGGCTCACTTTAACTCCATTTGGGTTGTACTGAAGCTAACATTGGTTTATTTGAGGTCGAACTAGGGGGCTTTAGTCTTTCTAACATCGATTGGTTAAGTGAATTTGCAGATTTGGATAATATCCCAAAATAAGATTATTACATATCCCTTCTACTTGGAACATGATTCCAAAGGCAAACAACCGAGGGTTCGGGCTTGGCTGAAGGGGATAAACCATGAGGAGGGGAGGAATAATATTGTTTTCTTGGAAAATTCAATTGAGTAGGAGGAATGCCAAACCCATTAAGCGAAGGGGATGTTAATGGAGAGATTCTTCCTATTTCTAGCAAAACGCCTTCTGACAAAGGACCTAGGAAGCAACTTGTGATTTGGGAAAAGGAAGAAGGGGTCTAGTCCCTATTTTCAAAAAATAAAGTAGAAGATATTATGTAATGTCCTTTTTAAATAAAAATTAAAATAAGGAAAATTCAATTTGCACAAGTGAATTTAAAAATCAAAATATATTTTAATTGTGCAAATCAAAAATAAGAAACAAAAAATCGATTACCTTAGGATAATAATTCTTTATTTTGAAGGTGAATAAAGTGACTAAGCAAGTCACATTTTTCTGGGATTATTTAATGATTGTTATTTAGAATAAATCGATTTATTCTAAGCATGTGTCGATTCATATGGGACGCATTTGATTTAATTTCCCCATGCATTTAATATTTGTTTTGAGTGTGATTTCTAGGCAAATTTTAAATAAAGATTCCCTCCTAGATTTTGGCGCCAAAAATGGAGAAGGAACCTTGGAGATTGAGCAAGGAAAAAATATAAAAGAAGATGATGGGCACGCCTTTTCGCATATTGACAATTATTAGAACTTATCTTCATGTTTGAAGAGGGATGTATGTCTACTTGTGATAAAAAAACAAAAGGTGTTCATTAACACTACCAATTGTGATGTGTGTGTGCCCTTTGAGAGCTATAAATCGATGAGTTATGTGCATTTCTATTCCATATATGTGAGTAACCATTTTTGGGAGAGTTCAAGCCTGCTTTAAGAGAGTTTTTGAGTGATTTATGATGAATGCAATTTATTACACACTGCTGGTTTTGCCTTGATGAAATCGACTTGCCTAGGATAGTTTTAAGCTTGTTTGGAGGTGTTTCAAGTGCTCAAATACTTGTTGTTCATTCCAGATTTTTAGTAAGCTCAAATCGACTTGGTATGAAACATTTTGGCATGATTTTATGAGGTTACATATGAAGGTTACAATCTGATTTATTTCTGCATCTAATTGGGGCATATTGTGATCATTTTAATAATATTTTGGCTTGCTAACACTGCTGGAATATATTTAATGCAAGTCGACTTACCTGGGTATTTGATAACAGTGTTTTGGAAGGGTTTTGAAGGGTTTTCCAAGCTGTTGTCATAAACTATTTATTGCAGATCTGAAACAACATTTATTGGGCTGGGAAGTGAAGGAAAAAGAGCTTGAATAAATTTAATTATTTGTCCCTAACCCTAACGACTTGTTCTACAGATTTGGGGGCTGGTTTGAGTGGGTTTTAGTGGGTGAAATTTTTTTGATTATTGGTTTGTTTGAAAGATCTTGATTTTATCTTCCATCTGCAATTTGTTTCATGCAAAAAGAGTCAATATTAAGGAAGATATTAATTTTCGAAGTTTTCAGCTATTTTCCAACATTTCAATTTATTTTTCTACTTCTGCAATTTAATTGGTTAAAGAAGTGTTAATTCCGACTAGATAGCCCATCTGAACCCTTACCTTGGCTCACTCCAACCCTATTTGGGTTGTATTGAAGCCGACACTGGGTTAGTTGAGGTGAACCTAAAAGGGTTTTTATCTAAGTTTACTTCATTTGCAAGTAGATTAATAAAATTTGATTAATATCCCAAAAGGGGATATTACATATTACAGGGTGAGATTGAGATCTTTTCGAGGGCGGGAGCCTGCTGCATTGTTGGTGAGGTAGGTCAATGTTGACGACAAAGTTGTTGATGTTTTCATCATCATCAATATGAATAACCCGATGGTTGGAAGCTTTATCGCCAACCTCATTCTTCACCGTGCGGGGTTCTTGGTAGCTAATTTCTTTTCCGTCCTCCTCTACGTTGAATGCCTTATGATGTATAAAACCTATATGTTTGAATATTGTCTCTAGCGATCCGTATCGGTGGGTCTTGAAAATTTGCCTTATCTGTATTCATTTCCATGCAACACTACTCTAGTTTCATTAAATTTTGTAGGTTTGTATATTTGTTGAAATGTCATATTGAGGCTTTACTGGTTTACATCTTAATGCCACTAGGACGAAATAATCTAATGTTAATCAAAATTCTGCTAGATATTGCTGGAAATAACTATTCAGTTTTCTTAAGATAGTGCATAGTTTGTATAGTGGTTGTAAGGTTCTTAACACATAAGTTCATGATACCTCTTTTCTTTCAGTATTTTTAGCTGTCTGATTAGCCTTTTAGCCTTTTTCTTCAGATTGTATTCTTCTGTTGATATAATCATGGTATTCCTCACTGACTTCTTCTGTTGATAAATCTCAGGTCAAATCATATGACCATTTAAAAATAGCACCGCTTGGTTACATACATTTAGATCTCAACCAAACCTTGGTATCATTACCCATACAAGTTTGGGTACATCCATGATAAAACACATACGCTTAATTATCCTCGTTAGGGACCCAAGGCAGGTCGTAGATGATGTTTATAGGGCAATGATGCAAAATAAAATGCATGTATCTTAATGTTTGAGGTTCTATGTTAGAAATTTCAATACAAACTAATCATACACATAATTGTAAATCTTATTAACATGTTTCTTTTTTGAGCTATTTGTATTATTGCCTTTAGACCTATCAGTAAAAAGGCTAATATTGTGTAGTTATTGATTTTAGTAGCAAATTTGGCTGCAAGTGATGGAGCAGATGCCAGTCCGATGAATTTGGTTATGGTGAGTACATGTCCAAGATGTAATTTTTCTTGCTGTTAGATCTTTTGTTGATATGTTGACGAATATTTGTTATGATGGTTTTGATTTATATTGAAAATTATACTAGATAAATTATGAAACATTATTGTTCTTTCTACAATCCCATTAACCAGTGATTGGATGTAAGTAGACATTAATAAACTCTGATCTGATTTTCTTTTACAAAGAAACAAATGGTATATACACCAATACAAAATGTTCGGATTTTCTTGAATTCCATCTATTTGATAGCACGTATAGAGGCAAAAATACTAAAAGATCCATTCAAGCCAAATTGTATTCAGTTTCATGACAAAGAAGATTTATAATGAAAACCTATACAAGGGCGATTAGTTCAAATTCATAGATAGTGTGTGAAACCTACAAGTACTTGATAAATTTCTAGTTTGCTAGAACGATCCAAGGAGCTGATTGATGCACAATAGGAAAGAGTAAGGTGATTACCTGTCTAAGAAGGGTACTCTCCATCAGTGGAGAAGGATTGTACATACCAAAGGTAAGTATGAAAACTGATAACAAATAACTGGCAATAGATTATAGATGATATTTAGTACAAAGTTGCTAGAAACAAGTTTGAGGTTTATACATAATCCTTGTGCCCTTTCAATTATAGATTCGTTTTGACAATCACATATCTGTTCTTTATGACTTGTGCAACTGTAATCAACCCTATCGTTTTGTGGTTGACGATGATTGTTTATATACTATATGTATCCCTCATTATGATGCTTTATCAGTGAAGTGTGGCTGGAGATGATACTTCCTCTCACCATTAACATAATTTCATTCCCTGGGGCTTGATGAGGTTGTTGGATTCTTTATAACGTCTTTTATTTGAAATCGGTTATTTATTAACAACTTAACACTTGCACCCACTATTTTTTTACTGCTAGGTATAGAGAGCAATTGAACCGAGAATAACTCTCTGGCTTAGGAGGCACATCCAATGGCTATCTATTTGGCTTATAAGCCACGTCCAAGGGTTACCTATTTCATAAAAATTTTGTTTTCGTTATAATGGCTGCCTCAACACAGGGAACATGTCCATTGGGATTCATACATGGGTCATCTCCATGGAAAGTGCTCCACTTTCCAACCAGAACATGTCCCATCGAACAATGTTGGATTCTTTATCTTACTTCCGTTGGTCACAAAAATTTCAGCTGAACCGTTTTTAACAGTTGTACCAAAGTGTTGTGTTCAATACCTTTGTAATACGACCATGTTAATCTACCTATTTGTTTGGAGGATTTCAAAGGTACTTGCTACAAAATGTAGGGATTTCATGCACAATTAGATCGAGTACTCAAGTTTGATGGTTACTGCATTGTTGTAGCAACTATATGTCTTAGAATGATCGCAAAAAGAATGTGGACGATGTGCAAGCTATTATGTCCATAATAAGTTCCTTTTGTGGAATCTTTAGTCTCTTAGTACCTTCTAAACTGAAATGTTTCTATATAGGCACCTGGACATTTGTCTTGATCATGTCTATGGCCTTTGATACCAGTGCCACTCTGAATGAGATCTGATTTTTAACTAATTCTTTGACCATGCAGAGCTGAAATTCTCACCATCTTGTCCCCAAGCTATCCCTTGGGAAAGGACAAGGTTTCATCTAGCCCTTGTGTTTACAAGGAAGGAGCTTCGTTTCCTATTGAGATGCCATGTGTAGGGCCCCATTGGAGTAATGCCTTACAAGTGAAGAGAGTGCTTTGAAGGTAGTGCATTTGGCCAAACAGTGCAGAGTGCTTCATCAATTTGTGTAGCTTCTCTAAAGTGAAGAAGGGTTACGAGCTCCTTTGAGTTATTGGTCTCGATCGAATCGAGAGGGTTTCTCTATCTATGGGAAATCCAAGTGAGGGAACCTTTTTTTGAGGATAGCGGGCCTTGAGTAGCAATCGATCCATGTATGGTGGCTTAAATAGAGGCCTATTGCGCACTTTTTTCCCCCAAGAGTTATCAAACTTCATGACTTCAAGCTCGTCGAACATGAGGTGCTTCAAGTCTGTCACAAAACCTCCACATTTGCACCAGATCCTCTTCCTACCCATTCTTGGGATCCTAAAATTTATCATGTGCCATGGACCTGTTAAAATTTGTGTTAGAATGCAAGAACACAAGATTGCTATGAGAACCTATACAACAACCCACACCAACAGGGGATGACATAATGGAATAAAATCTCATCAATCACCAAATTTCTATTGTACTCCCATGAATAAATGGGTGAGGAGAGGCCTTCTTTCATATAAATTTAAGGCGTTTATTAGTATAGGTGGTTAGCCTACCTTATTGAATGAAGGTGGTTGGCCACTTTATTCCATGTGCACGTTTGCACGTATGCAAAGCCACCATAGTTGACATGTTGGTCACAAAAAGAAAAAATAGGTGTAAGTTTCAAACCTAACCCAAGTCCATTCAATTGACTAGGGTTAAGCCCCAAGTCAATATTATTCTAAGCAAATTGAAATAATCAATTTACACCTACGAAACAAAGCATGACTTTGGCCCCATTCAGTTAACCTAAATGCTAATAGTTCACACTACTATTATGTAACATTTTATCACTAGGGTGTGCACTCTCACAAGTATGATCAATGACATTGTAAATAATGAAAAGGGAAATTGACTCATTTACAAATACAAAACTTGCATCCAATATGATTGTAGGGAGCATTTTGCCTTAGAATTGACCTCTAAGTAGCAATAACATTTTACATGTACACACATAGAAACAATATATTACACATACGAATTGGGAGATTGGCATGGAATCGATACAATAAATTGGTGGCGACATTAAGGTGGGATGCAACTATTTACAACTCTTTCAAATTATTAAATGGACGCATGCCTTTTTTTGACGACATTGAGGTGGCTATACTTGACTCCTCAATTAACATTGGGATTGATCTTTGTTTTTCCCAACACTAACCAGTTCCATGTCAACCCTAATAAACCTCATTTATGAATACATATATATATATATATATATATATATATATATATATATATATCTAATGAATCTCATTCAATGCACATTAGAGTCAAGTCTCTATCTATCTTGACCGCAAGGACTTGCAAGATAATTCAAGAATTACAGAGATTTCGGGTGTTATCTGTAAAAACCTTGTTAAGAGATCAAGGTATAGGGGTTTTAGAAGGATTCTAAGATTATAGATGTTTTGCTTTAGCATAGGAATACAACATTGAATCAACAAAAAAAAGAGGGTATTAGAATATATTTTCTAGAACCAAAAGTCAAAGTTTTAACAATTGAGCAAAGAATTAAAAATGTAGGCAAGTTCCAAGTCTTGAGAGTTGAGAGTTTAGATATCCATTTGGTCGACTATCCATTATATGGCCATTGATGAAATGAAGAGACTTTCTAAGGCATGTACCACACTAACGAAGAGATGCACCGCCACCTAAGATCACAGAGCTAAAAACTAGATTGTTTGAAGTAAAAATCTAATTGTCTGTAATGTCCCCTTTTCCAGCATGAGAGCTTGATTTTGGACTTCTTGCCATTCCCTTTCCATGGAAATGAAGTGAAATAAGCTAGGGAAGGAATTGAACTCTCATTGCATCTTTATTTTCTAATTTTTAATGTTTCTTTTTAGTGTTTTCTTCTTTTTAGCAGGTCGGTTGGCTTGGTGATGTTTAAAAGCCAAATAAAAGATTAAATTAAGCCTAAAGGAGGTCGGTCATGCATGTTTGGCCTTTGGCACCAAGGTTGGGGTATTTAAGGAGTGTTATGGCTTCATTTGCACGCATCTACTTTTGACAAATTTACTCTAAATTGATCTTTGGGCTGGTTGCTCTTAGTTCTCTCCACTTTTGGCGAAAATCCAATTGTGTGGTTCATTCCAAGAAGGACGGAAACCCTTCTTGTGGCTTGTTGGTGGACGGTGTAGACACAAAATCATGCACTTTAGACATTATTTAGTTCCGGTCTCATATTACTATTTTTTTGAGTGAAGAAAGTACTAATTAATCCCGTCTTTTGGCCATCTTCTCTTATTTTATTTCATCATTCCCGACCTTTTACACCTACATGCCTAGTCAACTTTCGTCACTTTGCGTTATTTTAGCCTCGACTGGGGTGCCCAACATAGTATTGGGGCACCCATGGGCACCGTGGTCCCACCAGTGGCGCCCGATCCTTTTCACACTTTCCCGCCACTTTTTGGGCTCTTTCTAGCCATTTGAGGTCTTTATCTTTTTGGTGGTCGGCCATTTTCAAGGTTAATTACGAAATTAGATCAAGAGAACCCTATAAATATAAAGTTATGAGACCATAATGAGGGACCAAGCACTAGTCACTACTATCATCCATCTAGAGTTGCATCCATCTATTGCATTGGAGATCACTTGCATCCACATAGCTCCATCACAAGGCACAAGGCTAGGTCATCTGCATCACACACAACATAGGGGAGGATTCTATTCTATTCCATGCACACATTCTATTACATTTTCTACATCTAGTTATTGCTCGCTACTTCACAAAGTGTGACTGACACAAGAGCACCTAGGGCACATTATGCACACACTCACTAGAACTACATTTGGGTTCGAAATGTAGTGCAACACTCAATTAGTAAGCCCACTGTTGTGACAGCTGAGGTCAGTCCGACCCATTCATTTGCATTCTTCTTTTTTTAGGGTTTTGATACTCCTTTTTGGTCTTTTGCAGGTCTTCTATTCATCTTGGAATATCAGTGACATTTGAAGCAGTACGATGAACTTGATGTGACACACAACGAGGGTTTCAGACCATTTGCCGAATCCGTAAAGATCAGTTCTAGAGCTTTTGCACGCAATGGGCACCCATTTTGTAGACCAGAGTGCCCGTAGGTGCCTGAGTCCCTCTCCAGGTGCTCTAGTCCAGAGAATCAACCAAGATCCATCTTTTTGGGGCTCTGCACAATCGTTCCTACTTTCGGTTTCCATAGTCACCTTTGTGACACAGTCTTGCGGACATCTTCTATTCAATTGAGTTCTTTCCTCTTCTCTCTTGCACATTAGGGTTTCTATTTTCATTAGATTAGTTGTTTGGGTCATTTACATACTTCTTTACTACATTTATTTACTGCATTTACAATTATTCATAACTTATATTAACTAGTGGATATTATCCCCATCTTTAATTAATCATTTTGGTGAACTCGACTTGATCATTCATGCTTCTAGATTCTTCATTCATACTTTACCATTCTAGGGTTTATTCTCCTTTCGCCATGGCTCACTCTCATACTGATTTTACTGAAGAACATCTTAAGGCCATTAATGATCATATTGCTGCACATCCACAAGATCTAGACTTACTTTTACATGTGGCTCATGAGGAGGCTACTAATTTGGCGGAACTCAATGCTTCGCGGCCATACCCACTTCATTGCTACTCAACCGCTTGCTTCTACTCTTCCACCTATTTCTACTATTCCCGTTTTTATTACTACTCCTACCAATCATTTTATGCTGCCCTTAGTTTCTCATATATGGCAAGTTTCATCCGTTGGCAATCAAGACTTAACTTCTCTTTATCATGATCTTCAAGCTCAAATTCGTAAGCTGCAGTAGGCTACTTTGCATGCATCACCGTCTTTAGATTCTACCTTATTGTTGCATACTCCATTCGCACCTACCATCTCTACTTATCTGCTTCCTCCTAGCTTTGTCACCCCTAAGCTTCCCATTTTCAATGGGCATGGTGACCCGTAGGAGCATCTTAGAGCGTTTCATGTCGCTTGTCTAGATTTTACCGACGATCATATTCTTTTAGCTAAAATCTTTCCTCGTAGTCTCCATGATTATGCGATGCATTGGTTTTACGACCTACTTCACTCGGTAACTTCATTCACACATCTAGTCGATGCCTTCCTCATTTCTCCATCAATATAGGCTCTAAGATCTCTTATGCTCAGCTAGCACAACTTAAACAAGGATCAAATGAACACCTCGCTAACTATGTTTTGAGATATAAGAACAATCTAGCTAAGATGACAAATGTACTTGCGGACTCTGAGCTTCAGGACTTGTTCATTCAAATTCTTTTACCACCTCTCCAAGAGAGTGTTCTTTTTGAAACCTCTCCTTCGTTTGATCAACTTTTTCATACTCTTAAGCTTCGTGAGACCAAACTCCTATCCATAGGAAAGCTTAAGTATTAGGAACAGGCTTTGTCCTCCACTCGTTTTCCAAACAAGACGCCATTCAAACCATCTAGCCACTAAGCCAACCGATGCTAAAATCACCGTCAATGTAGTCACTCCTACTAAAGAGGTTCAGTCACAACAACCTCGGTGCATGTTTAGTAACTTTCCAATGGCTCCACATCTCATATTGAAACAACTTCTCGAAAGCAATCTTATTACTCTTCCCCCACCACTCGAGTTAGACCCATCATGACCCAAAGGTAGGAACTACAATGAGAACTTCCGCTGTGATTATCATCGATGTGTAGGACATTCTACAAATAGATGTCTCAAACTCTACACAATCATCCAAGATCTAATTGATGACAACAAACTAGAGTTTCCAGAATCTACTAGCTCTACCCCGACCAACGACAAGGGTAAACTCAAGATCTTTAACAATGAATCTCAACAACGTGACAAAAAGACATCCGAATCTTTTGCGAATCATACATATCACACAATACCTCCTCCTAGATCAAGAGCTCTAGATTTCTTAGTAGCAAACATTGATGCTTCACCACCGATAATTTTGTTCTCTGATCACGATTAACATGCAAATTTCATATCTAATCATTTACATATCAAGGCTTTTGTTGGCTCGACCTCCATCAACAATACTAAGGCTGATCCATCATGGCCCACTAGTGCATGCTCTATTTCACTTCTTAAGGTTATCGGTTACCCTGCATCACAAATTGAGTTCCCTTTCAACAAACCCTTTGGTATTGTCAAACTACATGTTATAGTTGGTCCTCTTACAATGCTTGTGCCTTTCCTCGTTGGAAACACGGTTGACGACTGCAACATGCTTCTCGGTCTCAATTGGATTCGTCGCTCTCAATCTATTATTTTTATGAATAATCTAAGACTCAAATTTATTCATGGTGTACCCAGATTTCATCCTGAAATCATGTGACTACCCTATACGAAAAAAATTTCATATTTTTAAAATAATGGGTCGTTTTGTGTTTTTATTGCCAGAAAGTACTTGTATTGTGTCAGGATATTCCCAAAGAGCCATATTAGCCATTTTCGCCAAATACCTAGATGCCCAAAATTGTTATATTCTCATAAGTGCAGGGATTTGTCTCATGGGAAATTTGTATTTAATTATTTTGAACCCCGTTTGAGGCAATTTGCGCTCCGATTTAACTCGGGATCGTACATATCATTATTCCTATATACCAAAAGGGTTTTAACTAGGAATGAGTTCTGCACTTTATTTGTGACTTTTGGCAACTTTTTGTGTTTTTGTGTTTTCCCGTTTCGTTTTCTGTGAAATTTCTCTAGATCAATTCCTTTGCCGGTTTGGCCTGATTCTTGGCCTGGAGTAACTAGGGATCATATACGCATGCTTATGCCGGAAAAAAGTCGCCATCGAGGTCCGCACACGGGAAAAGACGAAGTCGTGCACCAAAAAAGCCTCCTCAGGCTGGCCGCATTTTTGGAAAAAGAAGAATTGAAGTGGTTCATGGGAAAATTAGAAGCAACAGGTAGGTGGAATTTTTGTACCTGCCTAGCAGGGTACTTTTTCCCATGGAAGCAACGCCACTTAAGTGACAATGGGAAAATTAGAGGCAGCAGGCGGGAATTTATTACCTACCTTGCAGGGTAAAAATTCCCATTGTGGAATAAAAGAAAGATCACTTAAGTGAATCATGGGATTTTATTGCCTTGCCTTGCAGGGTAAATAATCCCATTATGAAAGTCAAGTAACTTAAGTGAATCATGGGATTTTCAGGGCTGCCTTGCAGGGTAAAAAATCCCATTGTCATGTGTTTCTTAAAAATATAATTCTTTGTCAAAAAGTGCGCCCCTTTGAAGAAGTAAAGGAAGCCTTTAAATTGATTCATTTAATTAATTATTCACCCAAAATAGGCGCCTAGGCTTGTGGAAAAGTCAATTGAAGTTAAAGGACAAAAGGTGGTTGAAAATAGATTGTTCTAAAATTAAATAAATTAATTTATTTAATGGCAACCCCTTCATGTCAAAAAGTGCGCCCTTTTGGGAGAGAGATAATACTTTTTAAAGTATTAAATGATTAAATTAATTCCTATTTTCAGTGGCTAAGGTCAAAGCATAATGTGAGGCTTGAGTTAAGTGAAAGTAGAAGTCTAAAATTAAATAAATTTATTTTATTTAATGGCAGCCATAAACATGCAAAAATAGGCACCCCATTTGAAGAGTGAAGCTCATTAATTAATTAATTAATTGCCAGTAATAACAAAGGCATTAATTAATTATAGAATCACAAGGGTTATATAAGCAGAGGCTGCCATAAGGATGAATTAATTAATTCACAGGTAAAGAAGTGCAGCCCAGAGGAAAAGTGCGCCCCATTTGAAGAGGATTTTTGCTCAAAAGAAGGTGAAATCAAGGCTAAAAGCTTCCAATTTTGGCGCACAGGTTGAAGGAAGTTGATTTGTGTCTGATAATTGTTTGCATAAGTGATACAGGTGCTCAGGTGAAGTTGGAAAAATTCATGCTCGCTTTGCATGCAAATAAAACATCAATTTTTGGGGCAGCAGGCTTGAATAATGCAAATTTTTATGATTAAAATCCACTGTTCATGTTCCGGTTGCCATCTTTGTTTGAATTAATTGTAGGAATTCATTACAGGTGCTTTACAAAAGAAAAGGAGCTTTAATCAATGTCCAATACATTGAATATATCCTCCGAATCTGAAGAATTATCTAGATCTGCACCAGTTTTGAAGAATTCCGGACAAATAAGAAGAAAAAGAATTGTTCAGACAAAGATAGACAAAGCCATGGCAAAGAGGGATGAAAAGAAAGCACAACGAGTCATGCATCACTTCCAAATTTGCAGACATAGGAGACACAGATCTAGGTCCGGAACCTCTTTTTGAATTGATTGATAGATCCAGAGTAGGAAAGACTTCACTTATGCGTGCAGTTAAAAGCAGTGGAATTATTCGAGCTGCATAAGCGTTTCCATACACAACCCAATTGCACAGAGAGTTCGTTATGGAGTGTGCTAGGTCTTAACATCCTTCATCCGAGATCGGTGCGAGATGCTGCTGGGAAAACAATAATTCGGTTGGACGCAGAGTTCATCAATTATTGTTTGAAGATTCTGGCTCAAAAGGTTGTGACTTCCATTAGTGTTCAAGATGCCGTCAGCAGGTGGGAGAAGCATAAATTTGATTGCGTGAACATAATGAACAATAGATACATGAAGAAGCCTAGATATCCTTCTAAGTTCCCAAGAACTCTTCCGCGGTCCAATCTGGTGTAAGAGGTAGATGATATTGCCAAATTGTTATGCAGGATTAATGGTGAGGCGAATGCTCACACTTTCCGTACATGGATGTATGCTTTCATCAGGACCATTGAAGTCAACAAGGTTGATTCCATAATCAATTGGTCGGAAATCATTAGTGACAATATTGGTGAGTAACTCAAACGTGAAGCGTACTTTCAGCTTCAAAATGACTTCTTATTTGGTATATGCAGCAACTTCACAAGGCATCTTCTCCAAGCTGGATAGATGTGGTGTTCTTTCTAAGGACCCCATTTTCGAGTGCTACCCACAACTTACTGTACCTGCGTGCAAGAAAGATTTCAAAGTGGTCAATGATGGATTCTTCTACGAATTCATTTGCAGGCTGAAACAGGGGACCTGAAGGCCAACAGGGTGAGCAAGGAAGAGTGGGAAGCTGTATCCAAGATTGGTAGACTATTCATTCACTTTGTAGATTTCACATATCTCAGGGTTACTGGCTTTTCTGGAGAACCGGTCAAGCTGCCCAGATATCCGAATGATAGATTGATAACCATGGAGCTGAGTAGACAACCTGTTGAGATACACGACCTTCATTCGAAACGGCACAAGTCTACGGGCTTCTTCCCAATCACTGTGGGACATTATAGCTGCGAGAGCATTCATAGAGCTCGGGGGATGGAGACGGAGATGTTATCCGAGTATGAGAAAGAGTTCTTCCTGGCACGGCTGAACTTCGATCCATTTGGAGTAGCGAAAGACGATCTCCCGAGTACGCAGTACGCATGTGTGCCTTCATTAGAGGATTTTTGGATGAAGTGCAAAAGTGAGTACGAGGTTAGAAAGAAGGATTTCAGCAGGCTATTAGCACGGCAAGTGTTCGACTTTGGACTAGCGTGGATACCTGCGGATCTTAAAGATGACGGGAATGTGTTACTTGACGCTTACCATCAAATGGGAGGAGATAGAGCCGTACTTCAGGATAACGTAGGGGGCTGCCATACGATTGAAGAAAGGTCTGGCACTGTTTTGGTGAATACTTCAAATTGGTTGCTGACGAAGGGATACACCTTGATGAAGCACTGATGAATCAAATTATGGGCAACTTCGGCACAGAAGATTCCCTCAAGAGAAAGCACGGAGGAGAAAGCAGCAAAAGGACCGAGAAGATAAAAGTACACAAAAGATCTCAATCAAAGGAGAAGATCACTTCTACGGCCATGACTTTAGTTCCGCTTCTCCAACACCCAGTACTTCACCAACTGTTGCACCTCGGCAAGACACTTCCATGCCCCCACTGAATCCGACGACATTCATCTTCTCTCCTCGGCCACTCCGTTCAAAGCACTGTTCTAAGAGACGTTGAAGTCGTAGATGGTAGAGTTCGAAAGAGCTTTGTCCTTGGATGATTCGAAGATGGCAGCTATAACACCGTAGTACTTTTTTGATGGAGACGAAACGAGGCGGGAGATAGTAGTGCACTTAGCGACTTCTCATTCTCCAAAAGTATCTTCTCGAAATGTTTGGCTTCGCAGTTGGTTCCAGAAGCTAGAGTGGAGATGAACTTGGAAGAACACGACTTGCAACTACTTCGGAGCCTAGGCGGAAAAGATAGAAGACCTAAAGTTGCTAAGGTAACTTCAAGGTTGATCATCGAGGAGTCGGGCAGAAGTTCGCTGAGATGTCAGTTCCGGCGGAAGGAAAGAAGGAAGATGAGCTCATGACAGAAGATGTAACAGTAACCAGAGTACCCATCGGTCAAGCCACCACAGAAGGATTGAAGCAGGATACACAGACATTGATAGATGCTCTATTCCTTAGGCTTGACAGAGAAAAGGCGGAGAAAGACGAGCTTCAGAAGCAGGTATCTCAGTTGTGCGAGATCATAGCCAAGGTTGCTAAACCTTCCACTCAGCCCATTTCAGAACAGGTGAGTGATCATCTTATGCAGGAGATGGAGGATGCAAACAATCAGGGGAAAGCTATTGACGAATAGAAGAATCGATTATTCGTCAAAGCTTCTGTCACTTGGACAGTGCCATCCCTTTGAAGGTTATGAATGATGCAAACAAATCAGCAAGCAACTCGTGACAAGTATAGTGGATATGAACACGATTCTTTGAGAGTAACCTCGAGTACTTTGGCCGAAATCAACAAGTCTGAGAGAAGTATTGGTTGCGAGCAAAAATACCGGATGGATCGATTGAGAAGGGGAAGCACCGGAGTTTGCGGTATCTTTGTTTGGAGATCTACGAGTTTTGTTGAAGAAGATGCACACTCGAGTACTTGAGAGTAAGACATCGTCTTTACCAAACAAGATCATTGCTTTCACCGAGAAGGAAGTGGTCGGAAATGTTACTTCATACGTACGGATCGTTCTAGTAGAGTGTCTAATTCCTGGAAGGGTCTCTTCGATGGTACAAAAGAGAATTGATGGAGCTACTAAACTTTTCACGATGAATTCCATTAGCTTGATTAGTGGCACCGCAGTGAGATATTGCGGCGTTCGGTCAAGCTTGGAGGATGTGGAAGAGTGTATCAAGGTGTTGAACGAAGGATTGCTGCGATTCGGACGAGAAAAGGAAGCATGGTTAAAACAGATGAGAAGATGCGGAGTTACATGTTCGACAAGTATATCCAGATGTCGAACAAAAAGAAGACATAAATGTTACAAATTGGCATGACTTCTTCTTCTATTCTTGCTTCTTCTATTTTGCACGTTCCCGGATGAAACTCAAAACTTTAAAGTTATTGGTTTTGAAACCATTACTTAAAGTTTTGTGGAACAATTCTATTAGTTAAGTGATACATGTGTCACTTACGAGAAGTTAGTGGAGGATGATTGCCAAATGTCATCTTTACTTCTTGTTTAAGTTTCATTCGATTGAGTTTCCCATTTGTACTTTCCCTCCTACATTCTATAAGTAGGAGAAGAACCTCTAGGTTAATGATCAGAATTTGTAAGCAGCATCCTTGTGTTCCAGACTTTGTGTTGAAACCCTTGAGAGCCACTTGAAGCAAAGGAATATACAGAGCAGATTTTCGGAGAACTTTGTGTCACGGTGTATTGTGTTTCTTGCTTTTTATCTTAGATCTTTTAATAGAACTGTGTTATTTCAGATCTAGATCTAGAGCTACCTTTGCTTAGAATTTTGTGTTTATATCTATTGGTTTCTTCTATGTGCATGCAATCAACTCTGCTTATCTATTGATTGGGATGCACATCTTCCCCATTTCTTCTCTGTGTTTATATAATTCCCTTCTTCTATAAATATTTCATTTCTTTAAACAATTGCTTACTTGCTACAGAACTGTACAGCTATGGTTCATGAGCTGAACAGTTAAAGTAAAACCCCATATAGATACTAGCATATTTTAATTGACAAATCGACACGGGAGCCTCACCGTAAATGAGGGAGATTTATCTCATGACTGCCTAGGTTTTGTGCTATGCAGAAAATCTAGCCAACAATTCACAACAATCTAGTTATTTCTATTGACGGCGTCCCTCCATCTACTCCATGGTCGTCATCTTCTCGCACAATGGCTAGCGTACCACCTACTTCATCTAGCTCATCACACTTTATGTTACTCAAAGCACATTGTACGCCTAGTTCACCTACTCGCACATTACCTGCACAACCTCACCACTTTGTTAGTCCTATGCATAGGTATTGTATTGTTCCATGCATAGTTGCATATTTTATTTGAAGCTTTCATTGAATATAATGGAATTATTTGTTATGTCTCTTTCTAGGGCTGAACTACACAAACAAGGAATCCGCACGAACTCCAAGTGAAGTAAACTCAAATTTTTATACCAGCAACTGAAAATAAACCAACAATATACAACAGTCTGATTTTAATGGACAACATAGTATTTCAACCCCAAATCACCATAGACATCATCTACAACATATACAAACACTTTATCAATATTCTAGGGAAATTTCCACCATGAAACTCAACCACAAACCTAGCTGGAATTTAAATAATGAACAACAGAAATACAACTAATATTAGTGGTTGGAAATGAGGTCTCCAAACCCCAACAATTAACAAATATGCAATATATCAGCCTTATAAAATATGAGAAGTCCAAATATCAACTTGGAATGTTAATTTGTGCCTTTGAAGAATCCCAATCCGCATCGCACTCGTATACAAGTCCCTCCATGGGAGAGGGGCTCTAAACAAAGCCAAAACCCTTGATATGTCTTCATCTTGATGCCCTAGCTGCAAACCAAGAAGATAGTCTTCAAAGAATGTCTTCAACACCACCAAATTAGAGAGTTTCCGTCCTCCAATCTTCAACAAGGAAGGTTTTCGTCTTCCTTGCTTGCCACACTAATGGATTGTCGCCCTTTAGTGGAATTGGATTAGAGCACCGCTCTAGAACCAAAGTAGGTAAAAGTATATATGCCAAAAAGATGCACAAATAGAACCTACGTGACCCCTTTTATGGATTAGTGGTGGTGCCAAAAGCCTTAGACTAGAATTCCCCCCAAGACCGACATCTTTAAAATCTTGTCTTGATTTCTAATTTCACTTTTGAGAGCTCTCTAACCCGACCGACTTGCCTTAGAGGGAAAAACACAAAAGAAAATCATCAATAGCAATGAAAGAAAATAGACAAGAAACCCAAGGACATCCCTTGTTCAATTTCTGCTTGTCCACGGGAAGAAATACGGGCAAGAAGACTTTATAATAGACTAATTCATAAAAAGGGACGTTACGGTCCTCCCTTCCCGAAATTGCTTGGCCTCAAGGAATTGTAAGATTGGTTGATATGAAATCTTGGTCTCTTCCATCTTCTCATCATGTAATTCCACATCCTCAAAATAGTTAGGAGGTGGCTTTCTTGCAAGGCATATGCTACCACATTGTTTCCCCTTGACATATTCAATATCAAAATCATAGTAGGAAAACTTGGCAGTACTCGCCAAAATTTTGGGAAACAAATACTCGCAAAAAAACTCACCAACTCGGACTTGCCGGGTATTGGCGAATATTCGTTGGGAAGATTCGGTGAATATTCGCCAATACTCGTGAGTTTGAGCCTTAAATGCGTCTCGGAATATGCGGAAAAACACAGAAAAGCGCAGAATACGCAGAGAAAACACGATAAAACACTGAATTTTGTCCTTTTTAAGGAAAATGGAATAAAAGCCTCTAGATCCATTGTGGAAATACTTCTGAGTTTGAGTGTAATAGAGAGCTCAAGAAATGTAGATGCAAGTACCACTTTGGATGGTTAGTGTTACACGTGCCGAGAGAATGACGAAAAATAAAAAAAAGACATAGGACAAGAAACATATGAATATAAAATGCTTATTTACGTTGGTCCGATGTACATGGTGATACCAAACTTTATGATGTAACGAAATGATATAAAAGTATTGAACTAATGAACAAATATCTAATCTCAAGTCACATGGGTATGAGTAATCATTTGTTTGAAAAATATGTTGGCCTTTACAATTGACGTGACAAGTTAAAGTATAATTTAATGTCTCATTACAAAGGAGCAATATCTGATCCATATAACGACCAACGATACCTTAACAACCACAAAAAAACTTAAACTTTGCTTATTCTATACTCTTGTAGTCTATGGAAAAGTGTTTACAAATATATGTTAAATGATCAAAGTCTAATCCATTGCGGGAAATAAATACTGATTTCCCTTGTAACAATTAACAACCCACTTTTCCATTTTATATTTTTAACCTCATTCTAATACCAAATGTGAAATTCAAACAACGTTTTAAGAAAAAACTATGATAACAAAAAGATAAACTAGCACCTATCAGCTGGCTGTTGTATTCGCATGATGATGCGATTTTGTATTATATTTATATGCAAATCTAATAGAAAACACTTCTCCAACATTTTACAGACTCATTTGATACATTTTATAGTTATATTTTGCATAAAATTTATGTTTTTAAAAGAAATTTGTCTATTTTTTAAGTTGCCAAATATTCCCGAATATTCACCGAGTCAATTTTTTTGGGTTTGCTGAATATTTGCTGAATACAAGTATGCAAATTATGATCAAAATCATATGCTTAGAGTCTACTTACCCACTTTTGTTGTCGGTCATTTAAATTTTTTTGATGAGGAAAGAATCTCAAACTATTATGATCGGTTTTGACCACAAACCTTCCACAAACCAAGCATTACCGAAACTTGGTCAATGCATGCATGATGGCCAACATTTCTTTTTCATAGATGGAGAATTTCTTCTCATGTTCCTTTAGTTTCTGGGTTTTATATGCAATGGGATGATTATCTTGCATCAAAACAACCCCTATACCTTCATCGAAAGCATCACATTCAAGTACAAATGACATAGAAAAATCTGGAACATCAAGTACCGGGCAAGAACACATCACCTTTTTCAGATTTTCAAAAGTTATTTGGGCTGTTTGTGACCAGCTGAAAGCTCCCTTTCATGTTAGAGAAGTCAATGGAGCAGCAAGGTTGGAAAAAATCTTCACAAATCTCCTATAACAACAACATATCTCCAAAAATACTCTTAATTGTGAGATGTTGGTTGGATTTGGCCAATCCATGATGGCTTGAATCTTTTGTTGATCCACATGAACCCCTTGTGCATTGATCACATGTCCCAAGTACAAAATTTCAATAATTCCAAAGTCACACTTGGAATTTTTTGCATATAGTGACTGCTGTTCTAGAATTTCCAGCACCTTATCCAAGTGTTGGAGATGTTCCTAGCATGTTTTGCTATATACCAAAATATCATTGAAGAAAAGTAGCACAACTTTCCTCAAATGCTTACAAAAATGTGGTTCATACATGATTGGAAAGTGGCGAAGGCATTGGTTATACCAAATGGCGTGACAAGAAACTCAAAGTGCCCATAGTGACACCTAAAAGCGGTTTGGTGTACATCTTCATCTCTCACTCTTATTTGGTGGTACCTGGATGTCAAATCAATTTTGGAGAAGAAAATCCGCTCCATGTAGCTCATCAATTAGCTTATCAATCCTTGGGATTGGATACTTATTCTTCATTGCCTTCTTATTCAACACCGTAGTCCACACACATCTTGAGGGTGCCATCCTTCTTCTTCACAAGCACCACGGAAGAAGCAAATGGGCTGGAACTAGGCCTCATCAGCCTCATTTCCAGCAACTCTTTGATGGTTCTCTCAATTTCATCCTTGTAAATTCTTGGGTGGCGGTAAGGAGTAGTTATTACCGGTTTGGTACCTGGTTCTAACTCAATAACATGTTGAAATCCCCTATCCAGTAGCACCCTATGAGGTAAATCATCGAAAACTTTGACATGCTTGTTAAGTATGGACTAAATATCATCATGAAAAACTTTTTGAATGGAAATGGAAGAATTAGATCTTACCAAACAATGAGCTACCCATGCAACATGCCCTCTTTTGAAGGTTCTTTCCATGCTTTTGGCGGTCACAACTTGAGGAGTTCCACCCCTCATACCTTGTAGCACTACCTCTTTGTCTTCTTCTTTAAATTTCAGCTCCATACTTTGGTAATTTTGAGTAAATTCGCCCAAGAAATGTAGCCATTGAACACTCAAGACTAAATCGGTTTCACCTATGCTACTAACATAGAAATCATCCTTTACCTTGTGCCCTCCCAAAGAGAGTATGAGCTAAGGTATTCTTCTTGTGCATGGGAGTGTGAAGCCATCCGCTACCGTAACATTGAAACCTTTGAAGATTTCAGCCTTCAACTTCAGTCTCTTCACCAAACTTTCATCAATAAAGTTATGAGTGGCTCCACTATCAATCAAAACCGTGACCCCTCGCCCTTGTAGGTCACCCTTCACCTGGAATGGATGATATCTAGGTGCACTAGACAAGGTAGCAAGAGTGCCATCCAAACTTTCTCGGTTCTTCCTTCGAATGCTATCTTGCTTTGCTTCATCAACACAATTTTCCTCATCCTCACAATCTGAAAATACTTCAATGTAATGCACCTTACCCTTACCTAAACAACGATGACCGGGAGACCATGGATCCTTGCAAGAAAAACACAAATTCTTCTTCCGTAGCTCATTTCTTGACTCTTCTTGCTGGTTTTGGACAGCTCTTTGTGAACAATTGGAATTTGTTGGATAGGCTTCCTTGGCCTGTAATGTCCCTCTTTCTTGAATAGTTTGATCGAAGACCTTTGGCCCTTTTTGTCTACCCGACGGCCAAAGGGTGAGTTCAAGGGTGACTTAGGTTTATTAATTTTATTATATTGTGCTTAAAATAAAATAAATTATCACTAAAGCACATATAATGAATTAATAGACTTAATAAGTGACTTCGACTTAGGAAAGTACATGGGAATAAATTAATAAATTATTTAATGTGCTTTCCTAGGCAAAAAGTGCGACTTGCCTTGGGAATGGAGAAAATTAATTAAAAATAAATTATATTCCTTGGGAAAAGTGCGACTTGCATTTTGGAAGGGTTTTTGGCTTATAAGGGAAAAGTGTGACTTGTCTTGGACATTCATCCAAATTATTATTATTTTTCTTCCCGACAGTTGGCTCTAAAGCTTTGCAGACAAAATCCAAGGACAAAAACCCTCTGGATTATTCCTCGTGGACAGAAACCCCAGGAGAAGTGAGAGGAGTTTCTATTCAGGGAACTTCATTGTATTCACAGGTTATTTATCATTTCAGCAGTATCAAAAAGAGAAATAAATTGCAGCAGTGGGCATTCAGACAACTTCTAGAGTGGGGCGACTTATTCTACAGTTGTTTTATGCAGTATCTGAGGTATTTTTCATGCTAGTTTATTATTGTATCTTCCACCTCAAATATATACCAAATCGATTTGATTTGAATAAATTCCAGAAGGTTTTGGGCAATATTTTGTTATCATTCCATTTGCAGACTTCTGGTTGTTTTGCCGTAGATATTTGCCATTATAAATCAATATAAAATTCACGGCTGAATTATTTGTGAAGAAATATGCCCGCGTAGACCCTAGGCTCATTGTTCGTATTTATCTCAAGCTTTGCGGGGTTTGTTTTATTTAATTTGTATGTGCAGTGTGAAAATGGTGTTATATGGTCTCTTTTGACATTGCTAGTATAGTTCCAAGCCTGAGCAGTATATAAGAAAAAAAAAAAAAAGGGGGTTTGGGATCTTTTAGTGGTATTAGAGCAGTGTATTCTCCCACTGTGTGGGAAGGTACCATAGTTTTTTATTTTTAAAAAAATCAGCATTGAATGCAGCCAAGAGAGGTTGGACCACACAAATATTACACACGGAGACGAGCACGACTTGAGGCTGGTTTTGAAACAGGTGTCAGGGTTGAAATTATGGGTGATAGACAGGAGAGTCCTCCCCGGGATGAGCAAGCAGATCCAGACAGAGAACTTTTCAGGACTATGGTAGCCACTAGCAACGGTTGATTCAGTCCATGGAGCGTATGGGTTCTACTGGATAGGTTGGTCTTGGATAGGCCAAGAGATAGACATGACAGGAGAGACAAGTCCGTATCAGTTGCCAGTAGTCACAGGGGGCATAACAAATCACCTTTGGAGATTGGTAGTGTGAGGGGATCACCTCGTCGTGAGAGGAGGCACACTCATACAGATGAGAGGAGGCCTACCCGGACAACAGAGATAGGCCTATGCAACCTAGTTTTTTGCCTAGAGAGGATCCGCCAGAGATTGAGGTTCCGCCTGAGGAAGTAACCTTCCAGGATAATGTTATGGCAGCCAACGATGAGTGGAGTTTACCACAATGTGAGGGATGTTTTCCCCTTAGCGCAAAAGATTGTGCTTAGAGGAGGGATAACTTGAGGGCTAGACAGGACAGAGGCCTAGAGCACAACAGAATAGGGAGCTGAAGCAGGTTACCAATAAGGTGACTCTTTCCACTTTTGATGGTAGCGGAAAGATCAGTGCCAGGGCTTGGATTCATAAGCTTGACACATATCTTACCCTCAAGCCCATGCAGAACAGGAGGCTATACAGTTTGCTACTCTACACCTTGAGGGTGTAGCTTATGATTGGTGGCATCATGGGTTGGTTACACAAAACCATAATCTTTTGTAGTCTTACAGAGAGTTCAGTGAGAGACTGATAGCGAGATTTGATCGCAAGGATGTGGAGTTGTACTACAGGGACTTGGCTCAGCTTCGCCAGATGGGACATGTTGATTCATACATCAATGAGTTCCAATGCATAGCAGTGATGGTTCCAGAGATGCCGGAAAAGCGTGTGGTGATGCTCTTTATAGAGGGACTACATGATAGATTGAGGGGTTTTGTCAAGGCTCTTAAGCCTGGAACTTTGCATGAGGCCATTCAGACAACATTGGACTTAGACACTACTCCATTTCAGCCCCAAAAGAAAAATGTCAAGAATGAAAAATCGAACAACATGAAAGTGAGCAGCCCACTTCTTCAAAGGTTGAATCTACACCAAAGATGGACCTTGAAACGAAGAATGACCTTCGTAGAAAAAACTTATGTTTTCATTGCAAAGATCCTTGGGGACCGGGTCATAGGTGTCTTGGAAAGGGTAAGATACATCTCATTGAGGTTGTTTCAGATGTGGATGATGATACTAATTCAGAAAATGAACATGGACAGCCAATGCCAAACATTGAAAATGATGGTAGACTCACTTATCTTTCAAGAGCACCAAGGTATAATCCATTCATGTTTGAAGGTACAATGTTTGGGTGTAAGGTCATGACACTTCTTGATAGTGGATCTACACATAATTTCATGGATGAAGGTTTGGTGATCAAAAGAGGTTTGCATTGTTATAATTTTGAGGGCTTTGATGTGACTACAACGAGGTGGTCTCACTATTCCTTGCAAGAAGAAAGTAAACCAAGTTAGCATTCTATTTGGTGGGTATACACTTTGTGATGACTTCTATGTTATTGACTTGAAGGATAACAATGTTGTGCTTGGTATGCAAAGGCTACATTCACTAGGAAAATTCACCCAAGATTTGTAAGCTATGGAGTTGAGTTTCCATCATGAAGGGGAGCAAGTCACCATGAGAGCAGCCAAATACACGTTGCCCCATCAAATGACAGCCAAGTCTATGATAGTTATGGACAAAAAATCATCTCATGAAGACATATATGAGGATTTTTCACTACATATCAGTATGGGACAACAAGAACAGGGTGAAGATTATGGCAAATTGGGGGCATACTTGAGGAGGATTGTGGCACTTTTTATGAGTAAGTTGCACAAGTTCTATTTTGCAGACTTTGAGCAGTTTAGCACAGTGCATATGAAGTCATTCAAAAAGCTTAGGTTGATTTGGGATCCGGGACTTGATTGGTATGTAGATCTGATATTGCTTGTGGGCAAGCAATCTCGGGAAGGGAGGACTGTAATGTCCCTCTTTCTCGAATAGTTTGATCGAAGACCTTTGGCCCTTTTGTCTACCCAATGGCCAAAGGGTGAGTTCAAGGGTGACTTAGGTTTATTAATTTTATTATATTGTGCTTAAAATAAAATAAATTATCACTAAAGCACATATAATGAATTAATAGACTTAATAAGTGACTTCGACTTAGGAAAGTACATGGGAATAAATTAATAAATTATTTAATGTGCTTTCCTAGGCAAAAAGTGCGACTTGCTTTGGGAATGGAGAAAATTAATTAAAAATAAATTATATTCCTTGGGAAAAGTGCGACTTGTGTCGGCATTCATCCAGACTATTATTATTATTTTTCTTCCCGACAGTTGGCTCTGAAGCTTTGCAGACAAAATCCAAGGACGAAAAACCCTTTGGATTATTCCTCTTGTGGACGGAAACCCCAGGAGAAGTGAGAGGAGTTTCTATTCAGGGAGCTTCATTGTATTCACAGGTTATTTATCATTTCAGCAAGATCGGATGGAGAAATAACTTGCAACAAAAGTGGGCATTCTGACGACTTCTAGAGTGGGACGACTTATTCTACAGTTGTTTTATGTAGTATCTGAGGTATTTTTCATGCTAGTTTATTATTGTATCTTCCAGCCTCAAATATATACCAAATCAATTTGATTTGAATAAATTCTGCCAGGGTTTTGGGCAATATTTTGCTATCATTCCATATGTTTTTCCGTAGATATTTGCCATTATAAATCAATATAAAATTCACGGCTGAATTATTTTTGAAGAAATTTGCCTATTTAAATCCTAAGCGCATTTTTTGTATTTATCCAAATTTTGCAGGTTCGCTTTTATTTAATCATGATGTGCAAGTGTGAAAATGATGTTATATGGTCTCTTTTGACATTGCCAGTATAGTTCCAAGCTTGAGCAATATATTAAAAAAAAAAAAGGGTTTTGGATCTTTCAAAGTACGGTCCAAGGGTGGATTTCTTGGCTGTTCCAAGGGTCCTCGGGCTGTCCTCCACTGAAATTAGCTTGGGATGTCCTTTGATTGTTGCTTTTTTGGGGCAGGACCTTCAAGGTTCAAAGATTTCTTAATTGCCTCTTGAAGAGACAAAGGATCAAAGGATCTATCCAAACCCTTGAGTGGTTTGGTCAAACCTCAATGAATAAGACAATAAGTCTCCTCTCCATGACATTCGTAACCATTATAGAAATCCTCTCAAACTCAGCCACATATTCCTCCACCATGCCTTATTGTTTCAATTGTGCAAGCTCCCAAAAGTGAACTTTTGGGTCAACCCTATCAAATCTCCCAATGAGTCTTCTACAAAACTCATCATATGAGTGGATGCTATTATGCCCTTGTGTCACCAATCCATGGAACCACCACTCATGAGCAATCCCCTCTAGATGAAGGGTTGCAAATTTGATGGCATCCTCCTCCATCATAGGCCTCAAAGATAGGTATGTATCCAATTTTTGAATCCATGCCTGGGCTGTCCCCTTATTGGAACCATCAAAACCCAAAATATTTTGTACCTCTTTCGGTGGCACATTTTGTCTTGGCTTCGGTTTAGATGTATCCAATTTTTGAATCCATGCCTGGGCTGTCCCCTTATTGGAACCATCAAAAGTAGAGAAAGACATTTTACCCAAAACATTTTGTACCTCTTTTGGTGGCGCATTTTGTCTTGGCTCCGGTTTAGACCTTCCTTTGCTCACACCAATGAACTCGGCAAGCGAAATTGCCTCTTGTATCTCCCTTGGAAGTGCCATGTATTCCTCATAGCTTGCCACAATGCTTTGCCCCGTAGAGTGCCTTGTTCCCACCTCCGGAAGGGTTTCTTCCCTTGGAAGGAAAGTAGGTCTAGTGGCTGATTTGTGAGTTGATTTTTGGGGATGACTTGATGTATTTTCTCCGGATGAGCTTCCCTCTCCATTATGCACCCTAGGTTCATGAAATCTTTGAAGGGTTAGAGGTAGCAAGTCCATAATATTTGCCAATCTCACTTGCCCTTCAATGAGCTTGTTGATTTTGGCTTCTGTGGATCTTGGTGAGCCATACTATCTTCTTCTCTTGGCTGGTCTGATTTCTTTTCTCTCCTCTGATAGCAAATGAATTCTTGTTGCCTTCTTGCATGGGCCCTAAGGTTGGGAAGACCGAAACTCTGATACCACTGTAATGTCCCTTTCTAGGGCTGAACTACACAAACAAGGAATCCACACAAACCCCAAGTGAAGTAAACTCAGATTTTATACCAGCAACTGAAAATAAACCAACAATGTACAACAGTCTGATTTTTATGAACAATAGCTTGCAAAAAGTAGTATTTCAACCCAAAATCACCATAGAAATCATCTACAACATATACAAATACTTTAGCAATATTCTAGGGCAATTTCCACCATGAAACTCAACCACAAACCTAGCTGGAATTTAAATAATGAACAACAGAAGTACAACTAATAGAAGTGGCTGGAAATGAGGTCTCCAAACCCCAACAATTAACAAATATGCAATATATTAGCCTTATAAAATATGAGAATTCCAAATATCAACTTGGAATGTTAATTTGTGCCCTAGAAGAAACCCAATCCCTCTCGTATACAAGTCACTCCTTAGGAGAGGGGCTCCAAACAATGCAAAACCCTAGATATGTCTTCTTCTTGATGCCCTAGCTACAAACCGGGAAGATAGTCTTCAAAGAATGTCTTCAACACCACCAAATTGGAGGGTTTCCGTCCTCCAATCTTCAACAAGGAAGGTTTTTGTCTCCTTACTTGCCACACTAATGAATTTGTCGCTTTTAGTGAAATTGGACTAGAGCACCACTCTAGAACCAAAGTAGATAAAAGTATATATGCCAAAAAGATGCACAAATAGAGCCTATGCGACCCCTTTTATAGCTTAGTGGTGGCGCCAAAAGCCTTAGAGGAGAATTCCCCCCAAGACCGACCTCTTTAAAAGCTTGTCTTAATTTCTAATTTCACTTTTGGGAGCTCTCCAACCTATCCGATCCGCCTTAGAGAGAAAAACACAAAAGAAAAACATCAATAGCAATCTAAGTAGCCAAACGTTTTGGATACGGGAGCGGGTATCCGATACGCGAAAACAACAAATTTTTTTCGACCACGGATACGTGTAGTACAAAACTATATAAAAATTAAAAATATATAAATCTCAGCCTTCTAAATAGGAATTTAATTATAAACCATATTATGTATATGAAAAACAAGATAAAAGACAAGTTATACTATTAAGTATAAATTTATAATAATGTACAAAGATATACAAAACGAATAAAATTAAATTTTAGTGTATGTTATAGATTGTATAAAATTAAATAATGTATTTTATATAAATGTATACAATGTACAAGTATATTGTATAAGTTGTATATACCATAGTTGGAATACTTGCATAGTTGTATTTTTAATTACTAATCTGCATAAATGCGATCAAAGCTCATGATTCTTTCCGTAAGATCGATTGCAAGAAGTTGCTTGGTCCAAAAAGGTGCAAAAATGGATTTTATGAAAATAAGAAAAATATTGCCATCAATGCGTAGAGTTCGAGAAAATATACACTTTTAGAGAAAATGACACCAAACGAGCCACGAAAAAATTTATGGCTCATGCAAGTTTTTCGCTACATCTTCTCGGACCCTTTCCAAAAATGGCAATTTTTTTTCTACGCTTGTGTTTTCTTCACCAAAAATCTAAAAAAGGAAAGAAATGCCAAAAAGGGAAAATTGAATCTGCAGGCCTCTGGCTGCTCCCTGCCCGCTCCCGCGCGCCTCCCGCTTCCCGCCGCTCTCGTACCCGCTCCCGAGGCCCCTGCTTGCCGTTTCGGTAACTTAGATAACAATGAAAGAAAACTGAAATGAAACCCAAGGACTTCCCTTGTTTAATTTCTTCTTGTCCATGGGAAGAAAGATGTGCAAAAAGTCTTCATATAGGAGTAATTCGAAAAGGGGACATTACATTATTCTCGATCATCTCGTGGAATCTCTCGAATTATGTGTAATGGCTATGATTTTAATGTATATTGTTGTTCGTTTGAGGTAGATCTTGTGTTTATAACGACATGTATTAAAGGATTTAGTCATGAATTTGCTTTTTGATCTAAGTGTTCGTGCATTTGATCACAACACACAATGCAATGTCCCCTTTTTTAAATAAAAATTAAAATAAGGGAAATTCGATTTGCACATGTGAATTTAAAAATCAAAATATATTTTAATTGTGCAAATAAAAATAAGAAAGAAAAATCGATTACCTTGGGATAATAATTATTTGTTTTGAAGGTGAATAAAGTGACTAAGCAAGTCACATTTTTCTGGGAATTATTTAATGATTGTTATTTAGAATAAATCAATTTATTCTAAGCATGGGTCGATTCATATGGGCCCCATTTGATTTAATTTCCCATGCATTTAATATTTGTTTTGAGTGTGATTTCCAGACAAATTTTAAATAAAAATTCCCTCCTAGATTTTGGTGCCAAAAATGGAGAAAGAACCTCGAGATTGAGCAAGGAAAAAATATAAAAGAAGATGATGGGCACTCATTTTCGCATGTTGATGGTTATTATAACTTATCTTCATGCTTGAAGATGGATGTATGCCCACTTGTGATAAAAAAAAAAAAGGTGTTCATTAACACCACCAATTGTGAAGTGTGTGTGCTCTTTTGAGAGCTATGAATTGATGAGTTATGTGCATTTATATTCCATATATGTGAGTCGCCATTTTTGGAAGAGTTCAAACTTGCTTTAAGAGGGTTTTTGAGAGTGATTTATGGTGAATGCAATTTATGGTTTTCCCTTGATGAAATTGACTTGCCTAGGGTAATTTTAAGCTTGTTTGGAGGTGTTTCAAGTACTCAAATACTTGTTGTTCATTCCAGATTTTTAGTAAGCTCAAATCGACTTGATATGAAGTATTTTGGTATGATTTTATGAGGTTACAATCTGATCTATTTCTGCATCTAATTTGGGGCATATTGTGTTCATTTTAATGATATTTTGGCTTGCTTAACATTGTTGGGTTATATAATGCAAGTCGACTTACCTGGGTATTTGACGACAGTGTTTTGGAAGCGTTTTCCAAGCTGCTGTTATAAACTATTTATTGCAGATCTGAAACAACATTTATTAGGCTGGGAAGTGAAGGAAAAAGAGCTTGAATAAATTTAATTATTTGTCCCTAACCCTAACGACTTGTTCTGCAGATTTGGGGGCTGGTTTGAGTGGGTTTTAGTGGGTGAAAAATTCTGATTGTTGGTTCCTTTGAAAGCTCCTAATTTTATCTTCCATCTGCAATTTGTTTTATGCAAAAAGAGTCAATATTAAGGAAGATATTAATTTTTCAAAAATTTAAGCTATTTTCCAAAGATTTCAATTTATTTTTCTATTTCTGCAACTTAATGGGTTAAAAAGTGTTATTCCGACTAGATAGCCCATATGAACCCTTATCTTGGCTCACTCCAACCTATTTGGGTTGTATTGAAGCGACAATCGAGTTAGTTGAGGTGAACCTAGAAGGGTTTACTTTTCTAAGTTTACTTCCATCAAGTAGATTAATAAAATTTAATTAATATCCCAAAAGGGGATATTATAGTGGTATCAGAGTTTTCTTTCCTCTTTTTGTGTGGGTGATTTGTGTATGCAGGGTGATAAGGAGTTTCAGTATTATAAGAGGAGAAATAAGGGAAACATGGATGAAGGGGCATTCATGCCGGATCAAGTAAAATTTCTACAAGAGCTAATGCAAGGATGTGGTTTGGAGCTTCAAAAACCATGAGTGAACAAATGACCAAGCTCATCACGGAAGCTTTGGGAAATGGCAAGACACCAAACTCCAATGGAGAAGGGAGTTCCCATAGTGGGGAAAAGAATTCAACACAACCCCCCTAAGTTCTTCAAGGGCACTTTCCTTCCTAAGGAGAGTCATAGAGCATTTGAGGAACCATCAATGGTAGAGACCATTGAGGCATGCAACAAGGAATATGGTACTTTGCATCCGGCCACAAGGGCCATACTTACTTTTGATGAGTTTTGTGCTTTAAAGATGGGAAACAAGACCAAGAGAGCCCACAAGCAACCCCATATGGATGTCCAACAAAGATTGGGCAAGGTCTCTCTCCCAAGCTTTGATGGAACCAACAAGATAACGGTAAGAGCTTGGTTGCAAAAGATGGAGACCTATTTCTCCCTCAACCCCATGCAAGAAGAAGAGGCCCTCAAGTTTGTTACTCTTCACCTTGAAGGCATGGCACATGAGTGGTGGTTCCATGGTATGCACACCCAAGGACATGACTTGATCCATACAATGGAAGAATTTAGCCAAAGGATCATGGAGAGGTTTGATAGGAAGGATCCGGAGATTCATTTTCGAGAGTTGGCCCAACTGAAGCAATTAAGTAATGTTGAGGAGTATGTGGTGGATTTTCAAAGGATTGCAGTGATGGTATCGGATGTCAGTTTGATGGAACCTCCAAAAAGTTTGGTAAGAGCTTTTAACCTTATGTCTTTGCAAGAATGTATTACTAAATCTCTAGATTTAGAATGTGCAGCTTATAGAGGGGATTATGGGCCAAAAGGACAACGCTTCTAATGCTTCACAATTGCTGTCCAAAAGTGGATTTAGAGGGCAGCCAAGGTCTGATTTACAACAGCCCACAAAAGTGCATGGAGGGAAGCCCTTTGGGTCATCAAAAGAGGCCCCAAAAAGGCCAAATCAGCCCTATGTACCACCACATAGAAATCAACTCCAAAATAGTGCACAAAAAGATGAAAGAGATGAGCTAAGAAGAAGAGGATTGTGTTTTGATTGTAAGGCCCCATGGGTAAGAGGTCATAATTGCAAAGGTAAAGGACAAATCTATTTCATTGAAGTGGTAGATTCAGATTTTGATTTAATTTCAGATTCTAATGATACTAATGAAGTGGTAAATGAGGTGGATGATGAGCATGTGCAAGAAGAAGATGAAGAAGTTGAAGGAACATTTGCAGCCCTTTCCGGCACTCCTAAGTATCTCCCTTTTCGAGTGGAAGGTATGCTATGCAAACAAAAGGTAATCATCCTCATTGATAGTGGAGCCACTCATAATTTTATTAGTGAAAGATTGGTAACAAGGCTTGGTCTATGTAATGAAGTTTTTCAAGGTTTCAATGTTACCATAGCTGATGGATATATTTTATCATGCTCTAGACGGATTTCCAAACTTTCCATCACCATAGAAGATTATGAGCTTATTGATGATTTTTACATGATTAATATGGATGACATGGATCTTGTGTTAGGAGTGCAATGGTTGCATTCTTTGGGGGATTTCACCCTCAATTATAAAGACCTATTGCTCAAATTCATGATTGGGGAAAAGAACATCATTTTCCAAGGTATGACAAGACACTCTACTCTTTGCAATCATCCTCCAAGGGAAGTAGAAATCTGTTTTGTATCTTTTATATCAGCTGATTGGAAAGATTTAATCACCCTTGAGTATGTAAAAAATCAGTTTTCTAATGATATGATTGAAGGGTTGATTGTTGATGAAAGGTACAAGGTGATAGATGGACTTATTCTTTACAAGGGAAGGGTGTATTTAACACCAAAATCAGAAGTTAAAAATCTGATTTTAAAATCTGCACATGATGCTCCTACAAGTGGACACCAAGGGTACTTCAAGACCTATAAATTGGTAAGGGAAAGGTTTACTTGGAAAGGTATGAAAAAGATGTTCTTAAGCATGTTAGGGAATGTGTTATTTGCCAAAGAAATAAAAATGAACATACTTTTCCAGCTGGTCTTTTGCAGCCCCTACCCATTCCCTCTAAAAAATGGGAGAGTGTGTCCATGGATTTTGTTACTGGATTGCCAAATGTTAATGGTAAGACTTGCATGTATGTAGTAGTGGATAGACTTACCAAGTATGCTCATTTTCATCCACTTCCTACTAAATTTGATGGCCCTATGATTGTTGATTTGTATTTCAAAGAAATTTTTAAATTACATGGTGTGCCTAAGAATATTGTGAGTGATAGGGACAACAGATTTATGAGTCTCTTTTGGCAAGAATTATTCCGGTTAGTTGGAACCAAACTCACTCCAAGTACTAGCTATCACCCACAAACGAGATGGACAAATTGAAATAGTAAATAAATGGGTAGAGGGATATTTGAGATATTATGTTTCAGGACAACAGTTTGCTTGGGTAAAATGGTTGCATCTAGCTGAGTTTTGCTATAATACTACACATCATATGTCCATTGGAATGTCTCCTTTTAAGGCTTTGTATGGTTATGATGCTAATTCTTTCTTGGATGTAATAATGACAGATAGTAGAGTGCCTAGTGCACAAGAGTTGGTGCAACAAAGTATGGACATTATGAAGGCTCTCAAAGAAAATTTGCACCAAGCCCAAAACCAACAAAAATTGTATGCAGATAAGCACAAGAGTGAGAGGATTTTGAAGTAGATGATTGGGTGTTTCTTAGATTGCAGCCCTATAGGCAATCTACACTCAAGCAAAGTGGCAAGGAAAAATTGAAGCCACGTTTTTATGGGCCCTACAAGGTTACTAAAAGAATTGGTGAGATGGCCTATGAATTGGAGCTACCCGAAATGGTAAGATTCATAATGTTTTTCATGTTTCTTGCATTAAAAGGGCACTTGGGAAAAATGTTGTTCCTTCTTTAGAGTTACCCCCTTTAGATGAAGGAGGTAAATTGATTTTAATTCCGGAAACCATTATGGAAACAAGAGAAAGGAATTTAAGAAAACATGTCATCAAAGAGTATTTGGTCAAGTGGAAAGATTTACCAATAGAGGATGCTACATGGGAAAATGTTTCAATCTTAGAGCATCCAAATTTACAATTGCTTGAGGGCAAGCAATTTTGGGAAGGGAGGACTGTAATGTCCCCTTTTTAAATAAAAATTAAAATAAGAGAAATTCGATTTGCACATGTGAATTTAAAAATCAAAATATATTTTAATTGTGCAAATAAAAATAAGAAAAAAAAAATCGATTACCTTGGGATAATAATTATTTATTTTGAAGGTGAATAAAGTGACTAAACAAGTTGCATTTTTCTGGGTATTATTTAATGATTATTATTTAGAATAAATCGATTTATTCTAAGCATGGGTCGATTCATATGGGCCCCATTTGATTTAATTTCTCCATGCATTTAATATTTGTTTTGAGTGTGATTTTTAGGCAAATTTTAAATAAAGATTCCCTCCTAGATTTTGGCGCCAAAAATGGAGAAAGAATCTTCGAGATTAAGCAAAGAAAAAATATAAAAGAAGATGATGGGCACTCCTTTTCGCATGTTGACAGTTATTATAACTTATCTTCATGCTTGAAGAGGGATGTATGCCCACTTGTAATTAAAAAAAAAAAAGTGTTCATCAACACCACCAATTACGATGTGTGTGTGCCCTTTGAGAGCTATAAATTGATGAGTTATGTGCATTTATATTTCATATATGTGATTCGCCATTTTGGGAGAGTTCAAGCTTGCTTTAAGAGGGTTTTGAGAGTGATTTATGGTGAATGCAATTTATTATACACTGCTGGTTTTCCTTTGATGAAATCGACTTGCCTAGGGTAATTTTAAGCTTGTTTGGAGGTGTTTCAAGTGCTCAAATACTTGCTGTTTCATTCCAAATTTTTAGTAAGCTCAAATCGACTTGATATGAAACATTTTGGCATGATTTTATGAGGTTACACATGAAGGTTACAATCTGATTTATTTTTGCATCTAATTGGGGCATATTGTGATCATTTTAATAATATTTTGGCTTGCTAACACTGTTGGAATATATTTAATGCAAGTCGACTTACCTGGGTATTTGATGACAGTGTTTTGGAAGGGTTTTGAAGGGTTTTCCAAGCTGTTGTCATAAACTATTTATTGCAGATCTGAAACAACATTTATTGGGTGAGAAGTGAAGGAAAAAGAGTTTGAATAAATTTAATTATTTGTCCCTAACCCTAGCCACTTGTTCTATAGATTTGGGGGTTGGTTTGAGTGGGTTTCAGTGGGTGAATTTTTTTGATTATTGGTTTGTTTGAAAGATCCTGATTTTATCTTCCATCTGCAATTTGTTTCATGCAAAAAGAGTCAATATTAAGGAAGATATTTTGGCTTGCGAACACTGCTGGAATATATTTAATGCAAGTTGATTTACCTGGGTATTTGATGATTTTGTTTTGGAAGGGTTTTGAAGGGTTTTCCAAGATGTTGTCATAAACTATTTATCACGCAGATCTTAAACAACATTTATCATATTTGAGAAGTGAAGGAAAAAGAGTTTGAATAAATTTAATTATTTGTTCCTAACCCTAATGACTTGTTCTATAGATTGGGAGTTGGTTTGAGTGGGTTTTAGTGGGTGAAATTTTTTGATTATTGGTTCGTTTGAAAGATCCTGATTTTATCTTCCATCTGCAATTTGTTTCATGCAAAAAGAGTCAATAGTAAGGAAGATATTTCTTCTTGATCATGCATATGCTTGACACTAATATCCTCTTCATGCCCATTAACCAAATCTGATTTCTCATTGCACCTATTCAAACCGATGCAATCATTAGATGCCAAAAATTCATCATAAAAACAAAAGTGCTCATACCTTGGATGCATGTCTTTACTTTGCTTGCACATTGATTTACAACTCTTCTTGCTAAGGAGTGAGCAAGACATGACTCCTTTTGTTCCAATCCTTCCATAAGTATGGATAGCAAAGGTTGTGGAGGTTCTTCATACTCATTCAACATTAGGGACATTATTGTTTGCATAGCATCCATTACTTCATGTGAATGTTCCTCATGTATAACATCAAAGAAAACTTCAAACATGTGCAAAATGAGGTCATTACAATCAAGATCTAACATTGGAATGCAAGACCTTACCTTAGCCATGTTCTTCAAGATCTTAACCCTTTTATCAAAATGAGGGTTTGTGATGTCCCAAGTTTTTGAAAGCTTCCAATCATGAGATCATATACCTCCTCCATAGTAGTATCATCATATGACAAACTTGGGGCTGCTATCTGTGTGATCTCACTAATGCATGCAATGACCAAAAGTCTCACATCCACCTCCTCATGTCTCAACAAATTAGTTCTAGCCAAGTGTGTTACCAAAGGAGCTACAACTGAAAACATAGAGCTATAATCAGATTGCTCTATCAAACATAAACAACTCACTATCTCTTCAAGAGTGTGGAGCAATACACTCTTCTCAAATGAAAGCTTCTTGAGCCTTTTCCCAAGCTTATAGAGCTTGGTTCTCAAACCTCCGTCATTGACAATCTCCATGATCTGCAAAACAATACCCGCTGGAAAAGAAGAAAACTGCTCTGATTTACCTCAAACAAATTGCAATAAGTCTAAAATATTTTTTCCAATCTGAATATGCCAAAACAATTTTTTTCTAAATCTGAAAATGGGAGACTTACTATAAATAGTAAGTTCGTCACTATCCCTAGCTGAATTTAGAAAAATTGCATAACTTGCTCAAAACACCTCGGAATTGCATGAAACTTTGGGGAATGGTAGATAATATTATGGAGCAACTTTTCCAAAAGGAATTTTCTGAAAATAATTGAAATCTGATTTTTAAAACCTGAAATACTGCAGAAAAATATATAGCAACTTCAAAAATCCGTATCTTTGGCTAGGGAAGTCCAAAAGAGCTGAAATTTTGGATCTTGGGCCACAAAAATATGAGGAACAATATCCCAAAACCAGATTTTGCATAGCCAACACCAAACCCTAATTTTTGCCCAAAAAATAGGTCACCCAACACATTTAGGGCACCAATTCAACTCCAAAATTTATGAAATTAATTTCTCCTTATTCCTCCTTGTTTTTGCCACACAAACCCCCACAAGAGTAGAGGAAAGAAGCTCTGATACCACTGTAATATCCCCTTTGGGATATTAATTAATTATTATTAATCTACTTGCAAGAGAAAAACTTAGAAGAGAACCCCTTCTAGGTTCACTTTAACAAACCCAAAGGTGTCGACTTCAATGCGAGATAGGGTTTGAGTGAGCCAAGGTAAGGGTTCGAGATAGGCTATCTAGCTGAAATTTACACACTTTTAACCAATAAACTTTGCGAAGTCCAAAAATAAATTAAAATTGCTGAAAATGATTGTAAACTTTGAAAATTAATAACTTTCACAATCTTTATCCGATTTGGATGAAATTACTTGCGAAGAATGATAAAATTATGCACTTTCCAAAGAACTAACAATCTAAAATTTTTGATCATCGGAAACCCTCCAAAATAGCCCCCAAAAGCTGCCTCCAAGTCGCTAGGTTTAGAATAAATGCTATAAATTAATTTCAGCTCATCATACAACCCTTCGAAAACACTCAAACAATCAACCCTTAATCTGAAATAATTGATTAGACACGCAGCAAATAGATCTAGCATAAACAACCTCGAATATGATAGATCAAACCCCAAACCAAGTCGATTTGCCTCTAATAAATTTCAACAATAATAATAATCCAGAGTACCACAAACCCTTCACAAAAATGTAGATTTATGCTTTAAATAAATGCGCCAATGCTCTAGACAAGTCACCAAAGCTAGAAAGGGCATCACCAACAAGTAGATTTGCAAATCTCATGAAAAATACTTCAATTGAATATCAAACCAACACAATAACTCCTAGGCAAGAGAGAGAGAACATTAATGGGCATGCATCCCAACTCCAAGCATGGAGTGAAAATCAAATGATCAATTCAACATAAGTCTCATAATGAATCCAAGCTCTCCTTTTATAAACAAGGAGGCACAAAATTCGAAATCCCTAGGAGAGGGAAATCATTAATAAAAATAGTTTATCCTCCCTAGGTGTGGCGTCCCCTTTTCTAAGGGTCATTTTTAAAATTTAAAAGCCACCTAAAAGTTATTTAATTAATTCCCCTTTTAATTTTGCATTGTGGGAATTAAATTAAATAAATTACATAATTAAATAATTAAATAATTATTGCTTTATAATATCAAATGATAAAAATCACTCTCCAGGCAATAATATTTAATTATTTAATATAATTTTTCCCCTCGCTGACATCTCAAGTCCATGGGGAAAGATATGCTAAGGGTCTTCAAAAATGGGGACATTATAGAATGCATCGGTGAAGTTGTGGGTAGACCCACTATCAATCGATCTTCTGACACGCCGATGTTGTATAACTCCTCTAACCCCGAATGCCTCAGTATATAGGAGTACTAGACAATGTAGCTATAATCTCTTGAGGAAAAGTCTCATCCTCCTGCTCCACATCAACACTGTCCAATGCAACTCCATCTGCAACATCTATCTCGTGGGTCTCTAACTCTTCATCTCTATCACCCTCACTCTCTTCAAACACGTTAGTGAATTGGGCCTTTCCTTTCCTTGTGCAATCATATCCTGGAGCCCAAGGTGTACGACAATCGAAACATAGTTTCTTTCGCCTCAACTCATCTCTAAGCTCTCGGGAAGTGAATGGCTTCTTAGCCACATCCTGCCTAGGTGTAGGCTCCCGTGAAGCTCATCCGGTCTAGATGGAGGTTCCTTTTGCTGAACTCGAGGTGGAAACCTCGACTTTGGAGTGGCTAACTCCAAATCCCAAGCTCTCCTAATAGCATCATGCAATGAAGAAGGCTCAAATGCCTTCACAAACCTGCTAGTGCATCTGCCAAACCCATTATGAAGAGAGAAGTCAATCTCATCTTTGAAACATCAAGAACCATAACCAAAAGCCTGTGAAAATCTGCTATGTAACTGTCCAAAGAACTTGGCTCTCTCAAGTGAGTCAACTCTCTAAAGAACTTGTCAGAATCCCTCCTGTCAAACCTACTCATCAATTTGTGTGTAAACTTTGCATATGTATCAATTTACATGCGCCCTTGTGTAATAAGACCATGATGCCACAAGTCATGTGCATGTCCCTCAAGATGCAGGATTGCAAACTTAATTGCCTCCTCTTCGCGCATGGGATTCAAGTTAAAGTATGTCTTCAACTTCTGAATCCATGATTGCGTTGTACACTTCTTAGAACCATCAAAGTGTGGAATGGAAATCTGTCCCAATCTCCTCTGTAACTCAGGCACCTACGTCTGATGGTCTCTCTTGGGCCTGCTACCAATCTTCATCCTGCAATACTCTGGGAATGACATGTTCTCTCGGAAACCCTCACTCAAAGACTGGTACTTCTCCCAACAAGATTCCTCATCAAATACTTCTGCTTGGCTGCCCCACCTGTGAAGCTTCTAGATCCTTCAAGAAAGAGGGCTCTTGAAGTCCCAAAGGCTTGGTAAAAGAGTGGGGAGATCGCTGCCACTGAATTTCCACTTTCACCTCTTTGAGCCTATTGCCCCATATTACTATTTTCTCCTCTATCCGCCCGAGGTCCAAATCTTCCCTACGACGGTCTCTCTCTCCGTGAGTTGGCTCAAATAGAGGTTTGTGGTCTCTTGCGGCTTAACCATATTGGTGAATAATTTCTTCATTAAATCCACATTGAGATCTTCACTATCACTCATTTTAACCCAAATAGGTTGGAGTAAAAACAACTTTGATACCATTGAAATATCCTTGTGGGACATCATTTGAAATTCAAAAATATATAAAAATAACAACGAACTGAAATTTTGATTTTTTTGATTTTTAGGACAACAATATGCGTAAACAATTTTTTTCGTATTTTCTAGAATAATAATTTCTAACACTACTCGGAAGTTTCAAACTACTTAGAATAATATGTAGAACAATAAACAAGAGAGAAATATTTTTTTCTATTAGATCTAATTTTATTCATTTATTTTAATCGCTAAAACTACTAAAAATTCCAAAATTCACAAGGAGCTGAAATGATCTTTATAAATTCTGAAATTCGGACAATAATATATTTAAATCATAACGAATCAGATCCAACCGGAAAACTAAAAATTCCAACCAAAAACCCTAGAAAACACTGCTGCAAAACCCTAAGTAGATATGAAAATAAATAAATCCCAAATTGAATGAAACTCCTCCCGGAATTCGCCAAGCTTGCCTCAAATGCTGGGAATAATTTGATTTGTAGATGGCTGAAGTATGGACCAAATAATCTCTCTTCGACACTGAGAAAACCCTTGAAATTCTTTGATAACTCTGATCTGAAAATCTGATTTGAATGTAGCTCCAAATTAGCAAAGTAGGGAGGATCTCTCATCACCGAAGGGCACTCTGCTAGCTCGGAGTGGATCTCTCACCATCAAGCTAGGTTTCTTGTGGGATCTTACTCTCTGACAAGCAAAAACATGCAACCAACAATGACTTCAATATCATAAAAGAGTGAGTGTATGAATGAATTCCCTTTTCTCCCCCAAGTGCTTCCTTTTATAACTTTTCATTGCAACAAAGGGCCCAAAAGAACCCTAATCGACCTCCTTGGGGAAAATCCACATAATAATAAAATAACTTAAGTTACTTTATCACCATTATGCCAAAAGTACACTTAAGTTACCCCCAATGAAGAAATAGAAAATAAAGTACCATATATTCACCCATCACTTAAGTCATCGACAAAATATAACATAAAGTACCTTAGGGGAGCATCACACAACCTTATTTCACTTAAGTCACCTCAAAGTACATGTCCAACATCAAAACATAATATATAAGTGAAATGAAGGTGTAAACCATACCCAATAACCATCAACGTCACTAGCATCTTGGGCATGACCATGGCTAAGACAGATGAAAAGCCTCCTAGGCCATCTGCTCGGAATTGGGGACATTACACACTAATTTATGATTGTATGGTGGGATGCAGACTGTTTTACACCACGACAGGCTTAGTAACCGACAAATATTTTGTGTTAATAACCATAAGCATAATCAAATACAAGGAATGGTATAAAATAAAAACGTGTAATGTACTTAGACACTTTATTTTTTATTAGGATGATATATAGTATGATTTCATATGAACAATAATGTTCCACCATACTACAGGCTATAGTTTTTGTCTATGCACTATGCTGATTGGCATTCATCTGGAGAATTGTCCATCAATCTAAAAAGATATCTGCATAGAAGGTTATGTTATATAGATGAAATGTATATTGCAATTTGCATATGATGATAACAAAAGCATTCATGTTTTGTACATGTGTGTGCAATGTCTATACTTTAGGTAATTGTGTAATGCCATGGTTATTAGATAATTTGTTCATGTTATGTGTGTATCCGTTTATATCAGCAATAGTTCCAAGATTATTTTTTTCTGTTTTATTAGTCATGTAATGATGTACATTATACATGTTAAATTTGTGAACCTTAATCTGTTTGTGGTTCAGACAAACCCTCAAATGGTAAAATCAGTCACAGTTTTGGCAGATTTGGGTTCGATGGGAGATTTGCTAGGCAACATTTTGTACTCAGCTGGACAGCAGGCAAATGAAGCTGTTCAGATACAATTGTCATCTCTTAGCCCAGCCAGGTGTGCATTTATCAGTTTATTCCAGTTTTCTGCTGCCCAAGATAGTCGGTTGCTTTCCAGAAGCCAGGCTTTGTCTCTCCCTTCTATTGCTTTCAATTTAATATTCTAAGTTGTTTTTTTGTATTTGCAGCGTCATTGTTATTTTTGGTGCAGGTCTTATCACAAGTCTATCTCCATGCACACTTAGTGTATTGCCACTAACGCTTGGCTACATTGGTATGTAATACTTAAAAGGGTGCCTATATATTTCAGAAGATTTTCCTTGTTTTAATGTTTACTTCCATACTGTTTTTACTACAGTTTCAGCTTAGTTTTTGTGTGATCTGTCTCATCTGTTACTATCATTGAGGGTGTTGCAGGAGCCTTTGGGTCTGGAAAGAGCCGTACAGAGGTCAGTGATTCCTCTTCTAGGAGACCCTAAGGCCAGTTATTAATTTTCTAGTTTTTCTTGGGTTGTTTAGTAGTTAAATATTTTCGAAATCTAGTTTTATATTTCTGCCAAGATTGTGGTCTTCACAATGATGATCATTTTCTTATCCTTTAATTATGGTCAGCCATACAGAAATGCATTCTAATTCAGGAAAAATAAAAGTGTGTTTCTATAAACAGGGAGTAGTAAATTCATTGGCCTTTTCAGTAGGGCTTGCAACAACATTGGCTGTTCTTGGTATTGCTGCATCATTTGCTGGAAAGGCATATGGACAAATTGGTCAAGGGCTTCCGCTGGCTGCTTCTGGCATAGCAGTCATTATGGGTCTAAACTTATTGGAAGTAGGTTATTGAGATGCAGCTGAATTCTATTTTTGTATTGGTTTCATTTTATGACTCTTTAGTGTGTTTGCTTCTTGTTCGAAATCTATCTTTTCAATGTCTTCATTACATTGATTTGAAAGCAACTTATCTCACTTATCATATACAAAACTGAATAATGTAACATCTAGCATGGGGATCATGGTAAATAAACTAGCAAGATAAAAATACCAATACATGGAAATGTCACATACTTGTGGTACTTATATCCAACATTTTCAACGGCTTAAAATATAATGGGAATGATGATGTGAAACAGTTATAATCATATGGCAATGGTAGATTTTTTAGGTTACCAGAAAGCATTAGCAGCTGATGTAAAGACTGTCATTGCTGGAACTGCTGGATAAATTGCCGGCATCCATTGGGCCACGGAGTCAAGAAAAACATGTTTCATCCAGCACGATCCTCTTCCAATTTCCTTTTTATCTTTTAAAATCAAAGTGGGGTTTGAGGGTGGTCAAGCGTAATTTGACTCTTCTGCAACCCTTGTAAAACCACGAGGATAACCAAATTTCTTTGAAAAACACTACTGATAAAATCACCTTAACATGCTGCAGTGTACGCGGAGTAGCCAAATGGTCTTCTTGTCTTGGAAGCAAGTATCTGAATTTATTTCAATATACCCTCTTCTTGCGAAAACTCAAGTTTTAATGAGCCAGATATGGCTTACAACCAACAATGTTTGCACTGTATGGTCCTTCATGGAGGCCATACGGTTACCTAATTGTTGGTGGCGTTTCGAAAGGGCATTCAGGAGAGGGAGGACATTCAACAGGAGGGGGTGGACATTCAACCGAGGGCTGCCAGGGTGTACGATGGCTGCAGACATCTCAAGAGGGCATACAAAGGTGGTGGCAAGGTGTAAACGCATGACAGCATGCTGTACGGCCTTGGAATGCACGACACTTTGCCGTATGGCAGTAGCTGGCTGCAAATATACATCAACATTCCCTACGGCGTTAGGATGCTAAACAATAGCCCATACGGTGGCAGAAATAGCAGGCTGTACGGCTGCATTGACACGGTGTATGGCTTTGGGACAACGTTCGGATGGGGGCGGTGTATGGGAATGATTTATGTGAAGGGCAGAATGTTTGAAAATATGGGAGTGTTTGGGAGATACATTTGAAGAAGGGAATTTTGAAAGTTTGGAAGTCAAGTAGGGTACAAATACCTTGCTGTACTCTAGTAATACTTTTTATCTTCTTGTGATGAACTTTGTCATACCTTTATGTGTCACCTTTTCTTTATTACCTGTACATAGAAGTTTTATATTAATATCGATAATGTTGGTGCTTTCCATTCTAGATCGATATACTTTTAACTTGAACTTGTTCACCATATTCTTAAACACAGTCCCATTCAAATATTCTAGCCTGATTGCTCCATTTTCAGAAATCTCTGTAATTTCAAATAGTTCAAGCCACATTACTTTAAACTTGCCGAGTTTTATTTCATGCCTCAGTTATATTTAAGGACCAAATCTCCAACTTCAAAATTCATGTGTTAGTGATGTTTCTTAAGTCAATACTTTCTTCTTTTGTGTGACTTACGTTGCCCACTCTGTCATCAGTTGACATTCATCTGGTTCAAGCATATACATCCATACTTCGAAAATAGGCCATACTGAAGGAGGTTTTCCTTGGACCACATTTTCCTGCTATGGGGGTCAACCTCAAGATCTCCCTTTAATTAGACGCCTTCACAAAATATGGTCACCAGTCAAGCTATCGTCCTTTTCAAAACTATATATGGAGAAACATCTTTTTAAAGCTTAAAATTTGGACTTCTGAATTCAAATATAATAATCCCTTACTAGAGGCGAGTTAGGGTTTGGCCGGTCCTCGGTGCTTGTATTGAAAAATGTTGCAAGTCAATTGAGAGTTGTCCAATGTTGCAAAGCTCCAATGCAATATGTCATGGTCAAGGCACAATGTTTGATGTTGTTTGAAGACTAAGTCCAATGTGAGCATGAATAATGTAAAACGCTATAAAAATTCCTTTATCAGATCTGAATGGTGGAGTTGGTGCCATCAACATGACTATTACATAGATCAATAGAAGTGCTCAGAGTATGGAGACAACCAAACCAGAAAAGATAGGCATGAAGGACACGTATTCTTGGATAAAAAAAAAATTGAATATAGAATGGCGCTTGTGACAACAACCCTTTGATAAATGCCTAGTTCATGTGTTCCAACTTCCAAAAGACGCCTTAGCAATAGAAATTTGCCTTTAAAACACAAAACGCTCCCTAGGATGGTACGAGTTGTTCAATGATTTATAGTGGAGAGAATATTGATAAACTAATTTCGCACAAAGCTGAGACTAGCATTGAATGCCAATGAGATAATTTGGTGTGCAAGGAGTAGGCTGCTGCTGTGTACACACACACACATCCAAGCACACATAAAATTATGCTAAATTGCCCCTTCAATAAAACTTAGTCTCACATATAATAGGAAACCATGAATTACAATGGTGCTTCCCATTCAATTTTAACTCTCTATCACAATCATAAAACCTTGCACACTTAAACTAAAACTTCTCTCGATACCAAATGACAAGCTTGGTAGAGCTTCTAAAGGCAAAATACACGACTACTCAGTTTGCACACACAATAAACTATAGATCTTGATTCATTATTCACAAAGAGAGAGGTTACATATATAGTGTAATATCCCAAACCTGGGATCAATGGGAAAATATGCAAACTAACAACTCTTCAATGCATCACTCAACTGAAAACAGCGAACTACTTATACTAGTTGAGTAAATGACTCAATAAACCCGAGGGTAAGGGTTTAATGGCCTTTATCACACAAATAGTCTTCAGCTGAATTTAAAGATCAGACCTAACCTCCTATTGCAACCAAATATTTTACTACCCAACATGCCTTACACTAATCGCAGCAATTAAGGCAAGGAGTATTAATCGATTTTGCATCCAGACATGCACCAAAACATTTACCAAGCAAGCCTAGGCTGGTTGCTGTAGTTATGACATGAGAATGTGCAAAAAGGCTGGTTATTCCTTACTCAGAAATATATGCCAACAGCTCACAGCAATATGAAATCCTGAACTTGTCCCAAACAGCCAATGTCCACTCCAGATGAGGTCGCAGATTTCAAAGGAAACAATCAGCAGTCTATTTTATTCCAAATCAACTATACACATCCAAATATGGTCGCTGTAGCTAGCAAATGGGTACCAACAAGTTCGCTGATTATTTAGAACCCCAAACATGCATTCAACTATTCAAAATTCATTCCTAAATGGCGTTGCTGTTAGGAAGGAAGATAGATCTATTAATCAACAAATATGAACCTCTAAAGAGATCGCTGGACAAGGGAATAACAACAATCAAACTAGATAAAATTCAGATTTCTAAACACATGGATCTCATACCAAATCTGCCCCTAAACATCACAAAATAAGTCGCTAAATCTGGGAGGAACTTCATACAATAATCACACCAAAATATGCATAGATCTAGTCGATTCACATCAAGGAATAATCTAGAACTCAGCTAGTCGATTTTTACATTAGATATGACTTGCAAGATAGCTCCAAAAACAGTCCACAAAACACCATGAGAAGTCGCTAGGGCTGGAATGAAACATATAGCCAAGTAGACTTGCAATTGCACTCATAAAAACTCTTATTTTTGATCACAAACCAGCTGCTACAGTAAAAACACGCAGATTTCTACTTGTAAATTCAACCAAAACAAATAACCTTTTCAATTCGATATTCAAAGATCAGCTACAAAGATCTCCCAAGCATGAGAGAGAGAAGGAAAATATCAATGGGCATGCATCCCAACTCCAAGCATGGAGTATCAAAATAAGTTCATCATAACATAATAATAATAATGACCCTAGCACTCCTTTTATAAGCAAGGAGGCACAAAATTTGAAATCCCTAAGAGAGGGAAAATATTAAATAAAAGCAGTTTGTTTTTCCTAGGTGTGGCGTCCCCTTTTCAAAGGGTGATTTTATCAATAAAAGCCACCTAAATATTTATTTAATTAATTCCCCATTTAATTTTTATATTTTGGGAATTAAATTAAATAATCTTCATAATTAAATAATTAAATAATTATTGCTTGTGCAAATAATATTTAATTATTTAATAAAAATGTTCCCCTTGCAACATCCCGAAGCCCACGGGGAAGTATAGGCTAAGGGTCTTCAGAAATGGGGACATTACATATAGTGTAATTATCTCCAAAGCGGAGTCAACGCTTGTCTCCTTTAACCACTCATAATATCACGAGCTTTTACATTCTAAGGATAGAATTTATTTAAGAATCTCTCTCACATCTCATTATTTGACCAACTATTACGACAAAAAATAACAATACGAGTTGTAATAACAACTCATCACACCACACACACTAACATGTGAACATTAACAAGATATTTCACATCTTTAAACACCATTTCGGATACTCGTTCTAATTAGCGACCAAATCTGCACACCTAAAGTTGTATGCTTTTAACCTTGATGGATAAGCAATTGTGATGTTGATGCCTCGAAGGACTTGGTGATAGGCTTGAAGCTTAGGACTTCTTCAATCTCCATAATCTCTTCGTAGTCTTCCATCCGCCACCTGGAACAAACTGCTAAGGGATTTTGTCTCTTCACAAAAACACAACTATGATTTTAGGACCCCTTCATTGTTCGGCTCTTACCTCGGTTTGTGTCAACCGAACAATCTTCTTTGTAGTCCGAATCAGATGCGTCGAAGAATTTGCTTCCTCACCAACCTGCCTAATTCTTTTTAACATCTATGACATATTTCTGCCCTTTGTTTTCATGGATATCATATTATTTTCCTAGTTATGATTGGCTTTGGTTGCTTTATCAACTAGCCCTGACGAATCATCGTATCATAGGCAACTCGCCTCGACCCAATAGTGTATCATAGGTTTTCTTTTATAATGAAACGACTACAATATTTAACAAAAAGGGTTGGGTTCCAATAATTTCCTTTTGACACATTAGTACACCCAATACCTTAATTCATTGTTGATTTGCTTCTACTTGTTGGCATGTCAATGGCCACATATTTAGCTTCTTAAGACTCTTTTAAGTCTCCTATGGAAGAACATTCACACGTAATCATTGTCGATGATGGTATTTGTAAAATATCTTCCTAGAACTTCCATATGCACAATTGTCATTGTTAGGCTTGGTTCATCATCAAGAGCATAGGATTGATTACTTGGTCATTTGACAAGGGGGATCAACTATTGGTTCATTCTTATGCGTTATTTTATCCCCATTAGCCAACATTATGTGCACCATCAGTATGATTCATATTTGGACTAATGTTTGGAATAGTAGTAGTAAGAGCATTTTTGAGTTTTGAAATGCTTTGCAATAAGTCTCTTATCATCACAAGTATAGTGGTCTACAAGACTTATCGTGCAATAGTATTGTCGGACTCCGCTTTTCTCTTCGCTGTGCTTGTTTATTCATTCGACTATTGCCCTCTTGACCTCCACCCTTTCTTCGGCCATCCTTTCTTTCCTCATTCATGGGACAGGCTAATAGAGTTTCTTCACCTGTGCTCTAATTATTGCCATATGTAATGTCCCCTTTTTAGACAAGTTAGGAAATGAAGAAATACTTGTCAAAATCAAGCAAAGAATGGATAAACCCTTTTGCATCAACCTAAAATATCCCAATTTCAGCTATTTCAAACCCAAATGGGGTTGGAACTAGCCAAGGTGGTGGGATAGATTGGACGAAACGATCGAATTTAAAAACATTCAAATAAGATTTTACAACAGCTGGAAAATAATTTGAATCTGAAATTGTAATTGTTGCAATCTTCAAAATAGCATAACTTTCTCTACACACCTCCGATCTAGGAAAATGACATATGCCCGAACTTGGAAAAATACAAGGAACAAGATGATGTAAACCAATTTATAACTACTAGACATGCAGATCTGACCTCCTACTATTTCACCCCACACATTTAGGGCTGATTAGGGCATCCAAACTTGCCCAACAATGATGAAATTAATCCTCAAAGCCGCCACTAATTTATGAAGCCCATATAACCTCAGAAATTATCCAAAAACCTTAGATCTGATTTTTGTTCAAAAGGAAAACACTACATAACTTGAAAAGGGCATAACTTCCTCAAAACTTAGTATTTTTGTATGAAACAAAGACCAAAATAATACTTGAATTTTTATCTTTCCAACAAGCCCAAAATCGCCAAATTGCAAGGCTGGGAAGACGCCCAAAAAGCTGTCACAAAACCTAGAACAGGTCGCTGCCCTAAAGTTAGTCAAAATTTGTAAATTGAATATCTCACAAAGTACCCAACCAAATCACGCAAATGACATATCAAAATGCTCACAAAAGTATGAGGAATTCAATGAGTATTTTTGCATATTTTTGGGCACAAAATGTGGAAAATAGCCCCAAACCCTAGTCGCTAGGGTTAGAAAAAACAGGATTTGCATTAAAATATTCCACCAAGGAAATTCACCACATGTAGGGCATAAACAATAATGATAATCCACCACAATAATGCAAATATAAGTCTTTAATTAGATCTTCAATAGCTCTAACTTGATTGTCAAAGAGAGAGAGCAACAACTAGGGCATACATCCCATTTCTCCAAGCATGGAGAGACATAAATGATTTAATCCAACATACCAAAAGATGGCCATGCAACCTCCTTTTATAAGATAAGGGGTGCAACATTCAAATGGCTGACCTTCTCCCTTTTGGAGGAAAAATTAATAAAACTTAATTAAAATATTAAAAGACTAACTTTATGTGCACTTTATTATTTTCTAATTAAATAATAAAAAGTAACTAACCTATGTGCACATTTTAAAACTAACTAGAGACTCCTTGTAGCGCAAGGTATGCCAAGGGGCTACAATGCAAACAACAGACACCTCAGAACAATCCCCAAGCTTTATCCTCGAACCCACGGGGAGAGAAAATGGGTTGAGGGTCTTCAATTCTTCATTTTCAAAAATGTCCAGAAAAGGGCACATTACACCATATCTTCCTTTCCTTCGATACATCAATCATGTTGATGTTTTCTTGCTTTTGCTAGCTATTTTCGTTATGGTTCCCGAGCCCACACCATGTACAGAGAAGTCCAATATCATTTTGGTGAGGGCAATCTCCACCTCTTGCACTTCCAACATTGTATAATTGGTTGTCCTTTAGAGTTGTCTTGTGTCCGACTTCCACCATCACTATTATTGTCTTCGGTAGTTCCTTGGTGGCATGGTGGGTGGTGTCTATGGCTCTCCTTTTGTGAACAATACTTGACTGCTCTTATTCCGCAATATTTTTGGAAAGTCCTTGACTTAATTCCATGTATCTCAACAAGTCTCACACAAAAAATCCTTGCCTTCATTCTTTGCATGTCCCTTTAGTTCATCATCCAGAGCATGTTGTTTCTCAAAGATCACACTAATCCTCGTTCACTTTCATTGTTGGAGTTAGGGTCATCTTCTTCATGTCCTTTTATAATGTCTCTTTCAAGCTCAAATTTGAGGAATTTGGATTTTCCCAAAACCCTAACGGAATGTTGCTTAAAATGATGTCAACCACATGCAGAAAACTGAAAAGTGATCCCGAAATCTGAAAATAGGTAGATCAAGCTAGAAATGAATGTGGCAGCCCCAAAAAAACGCGCCCTAGCTAGAATGTGTGCCCTAACACTCATATAAACCCTTGTTCTGAAATTCTGAATTTTCAAGCTCTAATGTGATTCCTGGATGAAGCCACCAATGCAACAAATGAGGGTTTTTATCCTCAAAGTGTGTAAATGAGAGCTCAATACTCCAATTTCCGAAAGAGAAGTATATAATTCACAAGATGATCCTTACAATGATCTCCAACATTTGGTTTTATAGCCTTTTCTTTCCTTTCTTTGTGGAACGCTCCATGTAGGCCTCTTTATTTCTTTTTTAACATTTTCTTTTCACTCTTAAAGAGGGACGACCTCTTCCTTTTAGTCGACTGGAAATAATGAAAATAGGTTAAGGTTCTTTTTTCTACTTTAGTATTTAAAAATACCTTTTATTTTAATAATAATATTATTAAGCTGTCCCAAGTTATTTTAGGAGTGTTTGAGGTACATAAAAATGCATTTCCAGCAGTTATATACTCATGGTTGGGGTCAAAAATCACATACTACAGCCAAGCACATGATTGTGGGTTCAAAGAAGATAAATTTTCAGAATTTGAAGAGACCAAAGTGATGAACTTCAACAACATGTGGGGCAGCCACCTGAGATTCCATCATGAGAATGAAGCTCATGAGTTGTTCATGTCATTATGGCATGAAAGAAGCTCCACAAGAGTGTTGCTAAACACTCATGTTTTTTCTAATGTGTTTGCTTCATGTGCAGGATTGAAGACATGTGAAGAAAGACTGCTGTCCTATTCACTTCATGAGGGCATTATTGAGTGGGCAACCTTGGAGCTTATCAAAGCTCATGCGGATTTTTATTCATCTCCCTATGATGAAGGCACTACCACTTGGAGTTCCTACTACGAAGATGATCACACACATGTTTGGATTGCCACGAAGGAAGCCCACATGTTCTTCCAAGTGCTTCATCACTTGACTGGCACCGGAGCAAGACTTTGGATGCATCACTTCATCTCTTCTCTTGGGTGCATGATACATGGATCTATGAGCTTGCTATTGCTTGAGGGAAAACAATCTTGGGAAGGGAGGAGTGTAATGTCCCCTTTTTTGGGACATTTACGAAGATGAAGAATTGAAAACCTTCAACCCATTTTCTCTCCCCGTGGGTTCGAGGATGAAGCTAGGGTATTGTTTTGAGATGTTTGTTGTTTGTTATTTGTATTGTAACCACTTGACATGCTTAGCACTACAAGTGGGAGTCTTGAGTTAGTTTAAAAATGTGCACATAGGTTAGTTACTTTTTATTATTTAATTAGAAAATAATAAAGTGCATGTAAAGTTGGTCTTTTAATATTTTAATTAAGTTTTATTAGTTTTCCCTCCAAAAGGGAAAAGGTCGGCCATTTGAATGTTGCACCCCTTGTCTTATAAAAGGAGGTTGCATGACCATCATTTGGCATGTTGATTTGATCATTTATGTCTCTCCATGCTTGGAGAAATGGGATGTATGCCCTAGCTTTTCATTGTGCTCTCTCTCATTCGATTTGGAATTGAAGTAGATCTGATTTTGAAGACTTTGTCATTGAAGATTTGAAGACTTGATATTTATTTTTGCCATTTTGGAAAGTGGCGACTTTGCTGGAAACTTCTGTTGCATTTTTGGAAAATTTTGTTGGTTGGAATTTGATGAATTTATGTTCATTGGAAAGCTCTTTGTCTAAGCTTTCCAACAAGGGTAATTTCGTGTCAAAATTCCAAGTATTGCTCAAGATATGAATTTATGAAGATTTTTGTTATTTACCTAATTTCCCAGAATTAGGGCAGCGACTTGTTTTGGAGTTTCAGGTGACTTTTTAGCATGGCATTTGTGGATGGAAAATTCTAAAATTGATCTCATAATTTTCCTTATAATTTATGCTTCATTTTGAGCTATGGTTGATAATTTTCGGATAAGTATTTTGCAAGTTATGAGGGTTTGATGCTGCAGTTGTATTTCGGGATTTAAAAATCAGGTTTTCCGTATTTTCGTGGTTTTCTTGCATGGAAAGTTGCTCCTAATTAATATCTATCATTTCCCTTTCGTTTCATGCAATTCGGAGTTGTAAATCAAAAGTTATGGAATTTTGAATATTTTAGCCTAGGGTTTTAACTGTTTCAGTTCTTTTTCAGCCTAGGGTATGGAATGTTTCATTTTTTTGTTGAGGGTTTATGGTTGAAATATAAGATTCAGATTTGGCTAATTTTCCGGTTTGTTCCAAATTTGGGGACATTACACCGTTTGTACCCTTATCCTAGGGCTTACCTGAACTTGGCTGCAAATTGACATTCTGAAACTCTTCCTCTCTATTCCATTTGTACCTGACTAGGGTTTCCCTGAACGCTAGCTCTAATACCAATGTATGTGAGAGAGAAATGGAAGGCACACACTGACATGTTCGTAGATGTTATTCAATAAGCAAATAAAAATTACATATTCAGGTAAGGAAGTTATACCTGAATAGCTTACATTAACTATAGTTAATTAGTTATGTGAATAAGTAACATACATTAACTAATAGCTTATTAGTTAATGCTATATTAATAACTTCAATATAAATTTATTTGGTGCTAATGAAGCCAGTCCTGAATTTATTCAGCACTAACCAGCCCAGACCTGAATCTATTTTGCACTCACCAAGCCAGACCTAACCAAAGCCTGCGTGAAACATAAATAAGAGAGTCTATTTAGTATGGTCTTAGTTCTGAACATCAAGCTAGACCAAGTGAGGAAGGCACAAGCTTTAGTTACCATATCTTCATGTCTAGGTGAAATTTATAGACCACCAAGAGGTATAGTCAAGGTGAGGTGAGGGAAATTATGTTATTTGTGTTTGTAAGAATACTTTATAGACCAAAAACAGCATAGGACATCTATTTCTTTGTTTCTTTGTACATGCGCTCGCTATGAAATCCTAATGGAGGACTCTATATACAACCACATTGTCTCTCATAGAAAGTTTCTGCCTCGCAGATCTTGAGAAAATAAACGAATTCTATTATGTTCCATTCTTTGACGACACTGTCACTATTTATTTGCGGGTTATATGTTATTTGTACTATCTTCTTGGTTTGGCATAAAACTCTAAGATTGATAGACGATATGTGCATCCATCTATAATCATTTCCTATGCTGATCTGGGAAAATGCCTTTTAAAAAATGTGAATAATGCAATTGTTCTCCTCTTCCTTACATGTAGCTTATTATCAAAGTTATTATATTGTGCAGATTATTGAATTGCAACTTCCATCCTTCTTTGGCAATTTTGACGCACGCGCAGCTGCATCCAACCTCCCTTCAAGTATAGTTTCTTTTTCTGTCTCTTCAATTCTACAACAAAAATAATCTATTCATATATGCAGTCTGTAATGTTAATTGCTTTTCTGTCATATTAATCCCTCACATTTCTTGTAGTATATCAGAAGGCATTTAAAGCTCAGACTTGCTATTGCAACTTGTAGGTGTGCAAGCATATTTGGCAGGTTTGACCTTTGCATTAGCTGCATCACCATGCAGTACACCTGTTCTTGCATCACTTCTTGCTTATGTGGCGACATCTAAGGTATAGTTAAGAAATATTACTAATGCAAAGCCCTGAAGTTGATCCTTTCACAAATCTTAGGCTATATAAATTTATCATGTGCATTTTTTCCAGGCTTCAATATTGTTTAATGATTAAGGGTCTTCTCTGGTTTTTCATTGCAGCAGCATCTGAATGCACAAAAACAATTACAGTGCATATAATTGACACAAATTGTGTAGATAATTCATCCTAACAAGTCTACGATACAAATATCTATCAGTGAAAATTATGTTGAACAATTATCAATTAAAGTACCAAAGAAGATGAATGCTTTCTGAATTTCATTTAGTATACAGTAGTCTAGCTTGATAGTGAATATTAAATACATGATAAATTCAGTGGCTTACTTTTCAGTAAGAGGAAATTAGAAACATATTCTCCATATAAATTCTTGCTAGGAAAGCATCGTTTTTGACAGATAAAACATAATGCAGCCCAATCCTTTACCTTTTTGTCTCCTTTAGCCCTCAGCTTATGGGCAATTTGCTTTGCAAGGAGTACAACATTCAAGGTTTTTCCAGCACTTGTTTCTAACATAACAACTGTGTTCCTCCTAATAGCAGCATCCAACTGGTACAACTGATTACATATGTAGAATGGTAAATCAGCAGTAATGATATTGTTCCCATCAAAATTTATAGCTTTTGCATGCCTCACAATGTCCTTCCTTTGTAGTTCTTTGTAATGTCCTTTTCTAGGGCTGAAACTGAAAATAAGGGTTTGGGCTCAAACCCAAATGAGAGAAATCAGATTTTTGGAACAGCAGCTATCAAGCCTAACAGCAAACTGAAATCACACCTTTAGGGCATCAAACTCCCTTCAAAACCAGCTGGAAATTAGTGAATAAACCCCTCTATGGAAGCGAACTGTAACAGCACTTAATGGCATCAATTCCCATGCAATAACAAGCTGAAAATGACAAGAATGCTTCCAACTATTTTATCCAACCATGAAGATATTTATCCAGCCAATATACTTCAAAAATAAATAAGAAACAAGTGATAAACCACAACTGTAATTAATTAAATAATCAGCAGAAGTACAACTCACATTAAGGGCTGGAAATGATGATTCCAAAACCCCAAAAATACCAATGAAGTGAGAAATCAGCCTTATAAATTATGGAGAACAAGAATATCAACTCAAAATATTAAAATGTGCCCTAGAAGGCACTGAATCCCTCCTCCACCCAAGTCACCACCCTAGGAGAGGGTGCAAAATGAATTTAGAAACCTTCTTAGCTCTTTCTCCTTCAAACCCTAGCTGCAAACCAACAAGACCACCTTCTTTGAATCCCTTAGAACCACCAATTAGAGAGTTTTTGTTCTCCAACTTGAACAAAGAAGGATTTCGTCCTCCTTGTGTCCCACACCAAAAACATTTTTCCCTCTAGTGGAATAGAATAGAGCAATCAGCCCCAAAACAAAGTAAGTGTAAAATTATATTAATATGCATGCCCAAAATGAGTCCAAGCATTTTTCGCTCTGCTAGGGTTTCTCGTTTGCATGTCATATCGCGGCCTCTTTGAGCACTGCAAGATAGTACCTTTCTTGTTAAGTTCTAGGGTTTCTCACCCTTTGGGCTCGCCTATATAATGCCCCCTCCACTTCGAGCTTGACTATTGATGCCGAGGCCGGAGCTACGAAGAATGGCGTCGCTGCAGAAATGTCCCCAAAGTTTGTCCCGAAGGTCTTTCACAAGGTAATATTTCTCCTCCTGATGTTGTATTACTGTTTCTAAATTCAATGTTGCATGCCAATGGCTTGAAGAGTTATCCTTGATTGGTTATTTTGTGGCCATATCCCTCTCGAAAGCATGCTCAAGTCTTGGGTTAACTCAGCTTGGGCCACTCATGGCATCAAGCTTGAGAGTGTACAAAACATGACTAAAGGGTTCTTCCTTTTCCGGGTTTCTGACCCTTTGCATGTCCCAACTATCCTGAACCGATCAGCTACTTGGTATGTCTGTAACTCCCTGTTGGTTCTTTCCCCTTGGACAAAGGACTTTGTGGTGTCTGAGTTTGCAACCCTCAAAGTCCCTGTTTGGGTTGAATTTCCTGGTTTGCCGCTTCCTTGTGTGCATTTTCTTCACCAAATCACCTCCTCTATTGGCGAGTTGTTTGCATGGAACCACAACACTTCAACAACGCCCGCTCGCAAAAATGGGTCTGTGTTGAGGTATACCTCTCACAAGAATTAAAAGAATTCGTGGAGATCTAAATGGGTGACACTCGCTACTCGCAGCGAGTTCTCTACATCAATATGCCTAATACATGATTTCGCTACCAGGGTTCTAATCACAAGATCAAGGATTGTTCGCTTTGTGTGTCGCGTAATTGCCCAACGCCTAAGGCGGATGCCAAATCCGTTATCAAGTGTTGTTCTGAAAATCAGTCAATGGAAGCTCGAAGGATGGTGCAAATTCCTCTAACTTGAACCCTTTGAATACAACAAGTGATGTCCCTTTTGCTTCAACTTCATCCACATTTTGTTGGTGTGTGCGTGGAACTTTTTCATGGTTCTCTCCAAGGCCATAAACATCATTTACTTGCTTCATTTAGATGGTTGTTCTGAAATTTCCAGCAAGTTGTACTTCAACATTCACATTTGACAATTGAGCTTCAACATCCAATTTCTCTTTACTAACTTGCAAATATGTTTTTTCTTCCTTCTTTGGCTCAAGCTCCATGATTTCTCCCTTTTCAACATGAATGATGGATTCCTCTATGGGTTGTTTCTTTTCCATTACTTGCAGCCCTAATTTTTCTTATTGTGTAGCTCGTGACCTAGGCTTGGGCCTTGATCTTCCCTTGCTTACTCCCATGAACTCAGCAAATGACATGGCATCACGAATCTTCTTCGGAAGAGCCCTATACTCCTCATACCATGTAGCAATGTTGTCCACTTTGGATGGCTGAATATTACTAACTTCCTTGAAGAGCTCCTTCCGCCATTCGGATCTTGAATGGTATGGATCAGCTGAGTAATTTTATTGGTCAATATTTCTTGCTCGAAGGAAAACCTTTCAAATCTAGCATCATCAAAATGTATGTTCTCCATTCATCTACTCCTTCGAATTAAACCCTCCTAGTGGGAAGACCGAAGCTTTGATACCACTATAGTGCCCCTTTCTAGGGCTGAACTGAAAAGCAATGAAATAGCACAAACCCAACTGAAAATATTCTAATTTTTATAACAATAGTCCTAAAAATATATGAAACCCTAGCTGCGAACTAAACCTATGCTTGTAGGGCATCAAACACCCTCCAAACCAACTGAAAATAGGTCCATAAATCCTCCTAAATATTATATTAAATTAATGGATTAAACACCAAGCCAAAGCATTCCAAAATATGTGCAAATTATGAAATAATACCTAGCTATAATTAAATAAATCACAACAGAAGTATAGCTCACATTAAGGGCTAGCAATGATGATTCCAAACCCCCAAAAAATACCAAAATCTAGAATCCGCCTTATAAAGTATGAGGAACAAGAATATCAACTCAAAAAACTGAAATGTGCCCTAGAAAGCACCAAATTCCCCATCCACCCAAGTCGCCACCCTAAGAGAGGGTACAAAATGAATGTAGAAACCTTCTTAGCTCTTTCTCCTTCAAGCCCTAACTGCAAACCAACAAGATCGCCTTCTTTGAAGCTCTTGGGAACCACCAATTGGAGAGTTTTTGTTCTCCAACTTGAACAAGGAAGGGTTTCGTCCTCCTTGTGTGCCACACCAAAGGATTTCCGCCCTCTAGTGGAATGGAATAGAGCAATCAACCCCAAAACCAAGCAGTGTAAAATTATAATAAAGATGCATGCCCAAAATGAGTCTAAGCGACCCTTTTATACCCTTTAGGTGCGTCCCAAACCCCCTAAGGGAGTTTCTCCCATGATCGACCTCATAAAGATGCTTGCTTTATCTTTTAATTCCTCCAACCATACCGACTTGCCTCATAAAGGAAAACATTAAAAGTAAATGTAAATGCTCAAGGAAAATGACTAAAAACATCAACAAATACTTCCCTTGTTCACTTTCTTGTAACCCACCGGAAGTGGAATGGGCTAAAAGTCTTCTAAATGGGAAATTACAACTCTGCTCGTAAATTACTAGCTTCTTCAAGGTGAGAGGTGAGGGGTGTTCATGAAATTCGGCCTTGCACTTTGACTTTAACAAGAATCCAATATCTCACAACCAATCTTTGTGTTGTAAAAATTTGTAACTTTCCCTAATTATCCACATTTCCCAGTGCTGAAACTTTTTCCAAGCTATAATGACATTAAATAGATAATTATCTCGTAATGTCCCCTTTTCCGGGCATTACTAATATATTGGTTCATCTCTTTCATTTGCATTATAACCACTTGACATGCCCGGAGTTACAAGTGGGAGGCTTATTTTGTCTTTAAATGTGCACATAGGTTAGCTAGTCTTTATTATTTAATTAGAAAATAATACGGTGCGCATTAAGCAAGTCTTTTAATATTTTAATTAAGTTTTATTTGTTTTTCCTTCAAAAGGTAAAAGGTCGGCCATTTGAATGTTGTACCCCTTATGTTATAAAAGGAGGTCGTATGGCCATTTTAGGGCATGTTGATTTGATCATTTATGTCTCTCCACGCTTGAAGAAATGGGATGTATGCCCTAGCTCTCATTGTGCTCTCTCTCTCATTCGATTTGGAGTTGAAGCAAATCTGATGTTGATAAGGATCAATTTGTGTGTGTTGCATCTAGCGTGTGGCGAATTGCTTCCTTGCCCTAGCAAATTTATTTATGGTGCAAATCTGATTATTGTTGCATGATTTGAAACATATTTGTTGGTTTTTAGATCTGCTATGTTTTGCAATTAATTTCTTAATTTTTTGAGATGATTTGATGCCCTAAATGTGTTAGGAAACCTAATTTTTAGGGCAAATTAGGATTTCATGTCTGCTGTGCGAAAACCAATTTTGGAATATTATTCTTCATAATTTTGTGGCCCAAAATTCAAAGTTTGAAGGTTTTTGCTTGACTGGTTAAGCGGGTAATAATTTTAGAAGTCATAAATAATCTGGGCTTTGATTATTTATTGTTTGACACATTTTGATGCTTAAAAAATTGTGGTTTTAGTTAAGATCTGTTCTTGGAATTTTTTGTGCATCAAAACAAACTTTTGGAGGGTGAATAACAGAAAAGGGAAGTGCTGGTTATTAATTTATTAATTTTTGCTAACCCTAACGCCCAGATTAGGAAGTTTAGATGTTATTTTGAAGAGGTTTAAGTGCTAAGAAAATATGATCTTTAGTTCATTGGAAATCTCTAAAATTCTAGTTTATTATGCACTTTGTTTCATACAAAAATATGGAGTAGTGATTGAGTTATGAATTTTTGAAGTTTTCAGCTGTTGGCAACTGTTTCAAATTAATTCACTGCTGTAGTAAAAATCAGAATTGAGAAGACTAAAAATCCAATCGTCTCCACCAATCTAGCTCACCACCTTGACCAATTCCAACCCCATTTGGGTTGTAATTGGTTGACATTGGGCTTGTTATCCAATTTTTTCCTCGGGAAAAATTGATCAAATAAGATCTTACAAAGGAGAAATGGAATGGTTGGTTCAGCCGTGCGAGCTCACATTCGATCCCAAAAATCAAGTTGCGGTGGGCTCGACAATGGAGAAGCAAGGTCGGCAAATGAGTGGCCAATGAAAATGTTGAAGAAAACCTAACTTGTTAAGTCAAAATCGAGCCCAGAGCGAGTCGACTCGAAGCAAAGCAACAGAGCCGCGGAAGGTGCCACGTGTCTCTTTGGCGCACTTTTGGCATGATGCTTGAAAGAAAGGCCCCCAAACGTGCGCCGACCCTCCACGTGTCTTAGCCCGAGAAAGTCAGACGGCCGTTGAAAAGTCCAAGCATGGGAAGAGTCAACGGAAGCCTCCACGTGCTTCATCAACGCAACTTCAAAGGTGTGACAAAAATAGGGTTCCCAAACAAGCACATGCTCTCCACGCGGTCAAAGCCCGATAAAGCCCAAACCGGCCGTTGAAAAGTCTAAGCGAGAGAAAGAGCCAATGAATCCTCCACGTGCCTCATCGACGCAACTTCAAAGGTAAAATATAGCCTATTCGGCGGTTATGCAGTTGAAACTGTGTAACTAAATTTGTAACCACCTTCTCATTATAAATAAACCTCTGCCTGTCGTATTTGAACAGTGCAGTTTCGTGCTTTTGTCTTCTTTCTTCATTTTGCATAGTCTAACATTGGTATCAGAGCGCGTAGGCATCGGTGAGAGGTCGACGAGAGGAGAGGTCGACGCAGGGCACTCTGAAGGCGCTGGAGAAAAGCGTGGAAGGGATTCGTGTAGAAAACGAATTCGTGCAAAGACGAGGGCACCGGCCAAGAAGGCGATCGCGGCTCGTGACAAAATCGTGGGTTTTTCACCAAAATCACGACGCTGCGGGACAGACGCGGAGGCGCAGACGCGGCGCGCAATGCGCGGACAGACGCTGGGATAGGCAAACGCGATGACGCAGGGGGGCGAGGATTTAGCGGGGCGATCGGGAAACGCAGGAAAGCGCAAAAAAATCGTGGGCGCGAGGATCACAAACCTGCAAAAATGGGTTTAATACGCAAAAATCGTGGACGTTTGTGAAGGGAAAGCAAACGACAAACCAGCAACTTGCTGATAAAATCGTGGATCGCCATTAAAGAAAAACGTGTACAAAAGCAAAATCGTGGTTGGCACTTTGGAGGAATGCAACAAAGCCCTCGGAAAGGTTTTTATAATATTTCTGCTTTGCTTTACGTATTTTCATGCATAAAATATTTTCCCGCAGCCACGATATTTGTCATTTGGGAGAAATTAAAATAATTAAATATATCTCTGAAAATTGGTTATTTTATTATTTTCCATTACTTTGGAATAATAAAATGTCAAACATTACAAATTTGATTTTGCCGGATACACAAAAATTAACGGGCACGAATTTTAATGTGTGGAGCCATAAGATCTTGACACTGGCAGAATTTCGTGGTTTTGAGAAAATAATCACGGTGTCGAGAGTAGACCTACAAAGAAATTTCGATGATTATGACAAACGCTCATCGGAGGCTCTTTTTATTAAAATTGTCGGTATCGGATGAATTGATACCTGAGGTCCGGAATGCCACTGAGGTGAGTAAATTGTGGGTCAGTCTGAAGGACAAATATCAGACGTCGGAGAAGAGTCGGGTTCTATACCTCAAAAATATGCTTTTTTCCGTAAAATTACAAGAAGGTGGATCGCTGTCTGAGCACCTACTTCGGATGAAAGATCTCCGAGATCAGCTTGCTTCCATCAACAAGCCGGTTGATGATGATGATATGGTGGCTCTCATTTTAAACAGTTTGCCCTTCTCGTATGACTCGTTCGTGGAGGCTCTTCATTTAATGGGCGAGAGTCAAACTCTTACGTTTGACAAGGTGTGTTCCTACCTGTTGCAGAAGGAACGGAGACAGACACAAGTTCAAGAGTCCAGTTCTGGACAATCTGAGAGTGCATTTGCTGCACAATCCAAAGGAAAGTGGAAGCGACAGGCTGATGCGTCGCCTTCCTCTCCTAAATTTCCGGTACGGTGTTACTATTGTCACAAACTTGGTCATGTGAAGAAGGATTGTCAGAAGCGACTAAGTGCCCTGAAGAAGCGGAAGGGGCAAGCACATGTGGCAACAGTTGAGCAACACGAGTCAGAAGATGAGTATGCCCTCATGGCATCTTGCTCGGATGGTGACAGCCCTACACGGTGCTGGTTTTTTGATTCCGGTGCATCACGACACTTCACGTGTCAACGAGATTGGTATGTTACTTTTCATGCTAATTCATGTTCTTCTGATTCGGTTACTTTAGGGGATGGAAGATCACATGCTGTGGAAGGGATTGGGGATGTTCGTATCATGTTAAATAATAACACTAAATTGCTTGTGAAGAGTGTTAGATATGTGCCTAACATGAATAAGAACTCGTTATCCATCACCAATTAACTGATAATCCTCATATCTCTGTAAACTTTTCTGGTAAACAATGTATTGTGTCTGATGTCAAACATAATAAGGTGGTTGCCCTGGGAATTGGGCATGGAGGTTTGTACAGACTCGTTGATCCTGCCACGGTCAACTTGCATGCCTTAGTTGTGGTAGAAAATACCAGTGTTTTGTGGCATGAAAGATATGGGCATCTCAATCTTCCGTATTTGGCCCGTCTTCATAAAGACAATATGGTTGTTGGTTTGCCTCCTATCCAGGAAAAGCAGGATATGTGTGTTGGATGTTTTGCAGGCAAACAAAAGCGGAAACCTTTTCCTCATGAAGGTGTTTGGCGTGCAAAGGGGCTCTTAGATCTTGTTCATGCAGATCTATGTGAGCCATCGTGGAAGACTCCCACAGTCCTTGGTGCACGATATTTTCTCTTATTGGTGGATGATCACTCTCGGCGGATGTGGATCTATCTCTTGAAAAAGAAGTCTGATTGCTTTGCTTCTTTTGTCAAGTTCAAGGCATTGGTGGAGAACCAGACCAGCCGGCGGATAAAGACTTTAAGATCCGATAATGGGGGTGAATTCACTTCTAAACAGTTCGCTGTTTTTTGTGAGAAAGAAGGGATTCAACGTCAGTTGACAGCACCATATACTCCCCAACAGAATGGGGTGGTTGAGAGGCGGAATAGAACTATCATGGAGATGGCCCGGTGTATGATGCACAGTCGTGGAGTGCCATACATATACTGGGGAGAAGCTGTTAATACAGCGGTCTATATACTCAATCGCAGTCCTTGCAAAGCCTTGCAGGAGATCACACCAGAGGAGGCATGGTCCAAAATCAAACCAGAGGTATCAAATTTTCGTATTTTTGGTTCAGCTGCTTATACTTTGGTTCCTGATCGTAAGAGGAGTAAACTAGATTCCAAAAGTTCTAGATATTTCTTTGCTGGTTATAGTGATCATTCTAAAGCATATAGATTGATTGATACTTCCACTAATAGAATCATTATTAGTCGTGATGTTGATGTAAAAGAAACAGAGTCTTTCTTTGGCTGTAATCAGCAAATAGACCAGCAACATAGCAGCGATCAGCGAGGGGTGGTCACAGAGATTGGTTCTCTTTCCTTGCCTGATGATGAGTCTGGTCATTCTCATACTCCTCCACAGACTCCAGTACAGTCTATGCTCTCCCCTACTGAGTCTTCTCCATCTCCTGGAAATCAACTTGCATTGGTTTCACCTCCGGAAGTTCCACTAGCTTCCGAATCCTCAGTTCAGCGACGGCCCAAGTGGTATTATTCCACTATTCAGGATCTGACACGAGACGATTTGTCTCCACTCTTAGATGGCCGGTCTCGCAGACCTGGCAAGAGGATTGATTACTCTGAGCAAGCTCAATTTGCTCTTGCTTCTGATCTTCTCCATATTCGCGAGCCACAAAAATACTCTGATGCACGAGGCATACCAGAATGGGAAACTGCCATGCAAATCGAGTATGATGCCTTGATTAAGAATGATACCTGGAAGTTGGTGCCATTACCTCCAGGCAAACACCCTATTGGTTGTAAATGGGTGTACAAAATCAAGTGTAAAGCAGATGGTACTTTGGATAAGTACAAGGCTCGACTTGTTGCAAAAGGTTTTTCGCAACAGGAGGGGATAGATTATGAGGAGACTTTTGCTCCTACTGCAAAGATGGTCACTTTTCGGTTACTTCTTGCTTTTGCCGCTCAATTTGGTTGGAAAATATATCAGATGGATGTGAAAAGTGCATTCTTGAATGGCGATTTGGAGGAAGAAGTGTATATGACTCAACCTGAGGGTTTTCAGGTATGTGGTCGTGAGCATCTGGTATGCAGGTTGATTAAGTCCTTGTATGGGCTTAAGCAGGCTCCTCGAGCCTGGTATATTAAGATCGATACACATCTCAGAGATTCGGGCTTCAAACGAAGTCATTCTGATCCGAATCTCTATGTCAAAAGCACACATGATGACATTGTGATTCTTATTGTTTATGTTGATGACCTTGCCATCACAGGCAGTGGAGATGCTGCGATTCATAAGGTAAAATCAGATTTGTGCACTGCTTTTGACATGACTGATTTAGGCCTCCTTCATTATTGTCTTGGTGTAGAATTCTGGCAAGAAGATCACTTGATTTTCATTTCTCAGGTTAAATATGCCACGAATCTTTTGCAAAAATTTAAGATGTATGATTGTAATTCATCATCTACACCTATGGAGGTCGGGCTGAAACTTTCAGCTCATGATGATTCACCACCGGTCGATGAAACATTGTACAGACAGTTGGTAGGTAGTTTGATTTATCTCACCACTACACGACCGGATTTGTGTTTTGCTGTAAGTTATCTTTCTCGGTTTTTGTCTAAACCGAAACTCATTCACTGGGGAGCAGCAAAACGTGTGTTAAGGTATGTCAAAGGAACTCTTGACTTTGGCATCTTGTATCAGAGAGTTGCAGATTTCACGTTGATTGGCTACACAGACTCTGATTGGGGAGGTTCAGTGGATACTCGGAGATCTACCACTGGATATATCTTCTCTCTTGGTTCAGGAGTTATTTCTTGGCAGAGTAAGCTTCAGCCCACTGTGGCTATCTCTTCCACAGAAGCAGAATACAAGGCTGCTGTTAGTGCTGGTTGTGAAGCGGTATGGCTTCGTCAGATTTTGGTTGATTTTCAGTTTTCACAGGTCACTGCTACACCTCTTTCACTTTTTTGTGATAATCAAGGTGTGTTGAAGATGGTCAAAAATCCTATCTATCATGCCCGCACTAAACATATTGAGATTCATCATCACTATATTCGTCAATTAGTTGACTCAGGTGAAATCTCTCTTCATTTCTGTCCTTCTCAGGAGCAGTCTGCTGATGTAATGACTAAACCTCTTGGTGCTTTCTTGTTTGTCAAGTTTCGGGATAAACTTGGTATAGTTTCTAGGTTAGTCATTAAGAGGGGGTGTTAAAATATGCTGTTTATATAGCCTATTCGGCGGTTATGCAGTTGAAACTGTGTAACTAAATTGTAACCACCTTCTCATTATAAATAAACCTCTGCCTGTCGTATTTGAACAGTGCAGTTTCGTGCTTCTGTCTTCTTTCTTCATTTTGCATAGTCCATGCCGCAACTTCAAAGGTAAAATCCAAAGGCAGGTCCCCAAACGAGCGCAGGCCCTCCATGTGTCTAGGGTCCAACATAGTTGCTCCTAAATAGGTAGAAGGGACTTAGCCAAAACACAAAGGAAAGCAGAGCAAGCTCGTAGATGATGCCAAGTGTCCAACCGTCGCAACTTCAAGAGTGAAAGGAGGGGATAAAGTCTTGGGAGCCGCGTGGAACGCCTAACCCTGACCTTCATATGATCATAACTTTCAACTGGAAGCTCGGATTTGAGCAAGGAGTACTTTTTGGAAAGATCTCGACGTCTGCTACTCAACTACGATTTGGACATTTTGGATCTGTCAGATTCTCACCTACCACCATAATGAAGTATGGGCTTCCTTTCTTGCCCAACAAGGAACAACACATGGAGGCATGGGTTTTGCAGTGGAACCCATCATTATGGTAGGCAAATTCAATGCTCTTTTGGGGTGGTTGAGGTAGGTTTCAATTTCTTCTCTCCTTTCCTCTCATATTCTTGATATATATTGTAAGGAGGGGCATTTTTCAAGAGGTTGGTCATTTTTCTCTCTCTGTGCCCCTCCCTCTTTCTTCTCTAGGGTCAAATGTGGAGTTTAAGCCTCCTCTCTTTGCTTTGTAATGGCGTTTTCTTGCCTCTTGCCCACTAATGATGTACTGTGAACTCATGGAGCAATAAAATTTGTTTCGTGATGCATTTTGTCCATCTTTTGCTTATTTTATTGTCTTTTCTTGCCTCTTACCATTGCAGGGTATACTATGCATATTTTTTATGTCTATTGCAGGTTTTGAGAACTGTGTTTAATGGGTTTGAAGTGGTGTTCTGTGAAATTTATCTTTGGCCTATGATGCATCTTGTCCATCCTCTCCATTGCTCACCTCTCTCCATTTCAGGTAGTTGGATTTGTGACCAACAACTTCCTTTTCTGGTGTATCACCGCTTTAGTGTAGGCTCTGTTTTCATGCATTTCTCTCTCCTTGATCCCTTGGAAAGTTAGATTATGATTAAATAGTTTGCCTGCATTAGAGTAGCTTGTGGCAGGTAGTGTATGAAGAAGAAGCCAAATTTCTTCGGAGGACCATCTCAAGCCCGCAAGTCCCACAACTTGAGAGATGGTCCAATGTTATGCAGATTACACCAGATGCCCCATTCAAAATCAGGCCATTCGGAGGGTGTTGTGATTCTGCATCAACAGTTTTGGCACGCTCGGTGGGACCCTAGGGTTAGACTTTTCTCCTATTTCCAAGGTGTCTCATTATCAAACAAGAAAATCTTAAGCCACCGTGCGACCGCATCAACAATTTTGGCACGCCTGTGGGACAGGTTTGAAGCACCTTACCACTTCATTTTAATATGTTGGTGTGTTCCTGTTAAAATTTCAGCTTTTGGAGGCATTTTCAAGCACATCTGCGACTCTATCTAGTCAATAACCCATTCTCTAAGTTGCAGACTTTCTTTCCATCCATTTCCATCCATTCTTCTTTCCACATCTTTCATCTTCTACCATTCATGAAGTTGTGCAATCATGGCTTCATTCCCATCTTGGAATTCACACTTATAGCAGCGGTGGTGCAGTCCACCTCCAATGAGTTTCACAACTCCTCCAAATCAACATTATGATCAGATTCAGAACCATTATGCTTACCCATATGAGTAGTGTCAAAACCAGTTTGGTTATGAAACATATCAAGAACAAGGGTATGCATACAATGACAACAATCAAATGGAGAATGCTGATCTGTTGGAGAAGATTCAAGGATGGAGGTTGGCATGGTTCAGTCAAGGGCTACAACACAGATGAAAGCTTTCAGAATTGGTTGTAGGGCACCTTGTCCATGGGAAGGCCCTTTTCCAAGACACTATAGCCCGCAGAGAAGCTTGACTTCATGGTTGAAATGCTGCCTCAACTTGCACAGTGGACCGAGGAAATAGAGGCCTACGAGCTTGGTGTCAGACAACCTTGTCAATGGGTAAGTCCACCACCTCATAGCTTTTCTTTTCCTCTTTCTCAATCAGTATCATCGCAGCAGTGTCATGAGTCTAGTTTCTCACTTGCTTCCCCTAGTGTTGATTTCCCTTCTCCATCTTCTAGTCTCCCATCCCATCTTAATTGCTCTAGCCCTTTTCCCTTCCAAATCCAAGTCCCCTCCACAAGAGCCAAAAGCAATACCTTCCCCACAACAAATAAACAAACAACTAGTGGAGACCCCACCCACCACTCCTACTTTCTCGAGCCCATGTCGGGAAGAAACTCAAGAATCTAGTCAAGGAGAACAACAAGAAGAAGAGCCAAGAAAATAAGAAATGATCGAAGCTTGGTGAGCTTGGCTCTTAGATTCGGGATTAATAAAATCCCCTTGATGGTCAAGCCCTCGGAGGAGGCTGAGGTCAAGCCACAAGTGGTGGAGGCTTTGGTTACAACACAAGCGAGGGAAGAAGCAAGTACTCCAAATCCAAAGAGGTGTGCATTCTGGCGTGGAGGAAAACCTTTCAGCTTCGTGAGGCTTTGAATACGAGAGAAGGCTGCGAAGAACCTTCAGTTCTTCCTCCCACTTCATCCCCTTCGAGTTATGATGTCGAAGAGAAGTTTGAGCTTTCAAACTTCATCTTTGAGGATGAGGGGAACCATGGTGAGCAAGTTGCAGATCAGGAGGACACTATCGAGGAGGTCAAGCTCATACATAAGAGGACAACGAGGAGGTATATTATTTGTTTGACTTGGAGGATTGCTTCGATGGTGAGGAGCCCGTGGAGATCACATCATTTGCTCCTCCATCATCTAGCTTTCCAAGCACAAGATTCTGCTGCCATGGAGGAGAGCATTCAAGTAAAACAACCTACACTTCATAACAACCCTCTAGAACCAAGGTTGGAGGATCTTAATCTTCCATGTTCTTTTCAGGAGGAAGGAAACAATGATGACACCATTTCCACACCAGTCATCAAGGCAGAGGATAAGTTGCTTAGAGAACAAATGCAAGACAAAAATCAACATGTAAGCAACCTCCGTTTTCAATAAGGTCCGCATGAAGACTCCATTTTTGGAGTCGAATTTCAAAGCAAAGGGCACATCCATCGGATCAGACCTTGCCCAATAAAATACTTGGCTTCATTGGAGCGAGATTCAGAGTTCTACTACCAGTCATGCTTACTTCTGAGCATGAGGATGATATACAAAGAACCAAGGGTCACCATCAACACCTCCAGGAGTCCAATGCCAATCAGCTTGAGGAGGTATTTTTGATTGATGTTGATACTTTGGTTATTTGGGTGGAGGATCGACCTCTTGTCGGTTAGCGTAGAGTAGGTAGGTTTTCTTTCAATAGAAGAAGTGCTTGTGCACATTGTCTTGTTGTAGCTTAGGTTTCAATTTTCCTAAGTGCCTTTGGCATAGGTTTTATTGTTCCCAGGTTGTATCAGATGTGCGGTTCAATGTGCCTCCAAAGGTGAATGTTGTAGAGTAAAGATCCATTTCAGGACAGGTAAAAGTCCCAGTGTGATGACAATTTTCTACTCTCGAAATCTCATCTTAAAGATTTTCTTATGAAACTTGAGAGTGCGGACAGCGGGCAGCTTAGGATCACCAAGTGCAAGCACTCGTGCTCAAGTTTCAAGAACAAGATCAATATCGGCTATCATTCATGACTCCATGCTCAATGGATGCAACAAGGCAACTAATCTTTCCACCTAGCAGGCAGGTGACCCCACAAGTCGCCAAATTGTTATCCAATTTTTCCTCGGGAAAAATTGATCAAACAAGATCTTACAAAGGAGAAACGGAAAGGTTGGTTCAGCCGTGTAAGCTCACATTCGATCCTAAAAATCAAGTTGCAAGTGGGCTCAACAATGGAGGAGCAAGGTCGGAAAATGAGTGGCCAATGAAAATGTTGAAGAAAAGCTAACTCGGTAAGTCAAAATCGAGCCCAGAGCGAGTCGACTCGAAGCAAAGCAGTAGAGCCGCGGAAGGTGCCACGTGTCTCTTTGGTGCACTTTTGGTATGATGCTCAAATGAAAGGCCCCCAAACGTGTGTTGGCCCTCCATGTGTCTGAGCTCGAGATGGTTGCACCGGCCGTTGAAAAGTCCAAGCATGGGAAGAGTCAGCGGAAGCCTCCACATGCTTCATCAACGCAACTTCAAAGGTGTGACAAAAGCGGGGTTCCCAAATGAGCGCAGGCTCTCTACGTGGTCAGAGCCTGATAAAGGCAGAACCGACCAGTTGAAAAGTTTAAGCAGGGAAAGAGCCAGCAGAATCCTCCACGTGCCTCATCGGTGCAACTTCAAAGGTAAAACTCAAAGATAGGTTCCCAAACAAACACAGGCTCTCCACGTGTCTAGGGCCCGAGAAAGTTGCACCGACCGTTGAAAAGTCTAAGAGCCAGTAGAAGCCTCCACGTGTCAACTCGTTGGCGCAACTTCAAAGGCAAAATCCAAAGGCAAGTCCCCAAATGAGTGCAGACTCTCCACGTGGTCAGAGCCCGATAAAGTTGCACCGCCATTGAAAAGGCTAAGTATAAAAAGGGCAAGGGGAGCCTCCACGTGTCTCTTCGGTGCACTTTTGGTATGATGCTTAAAAGAAAGGCCCTCAAACGAGCGCCTCTCTCCACGTGTCTAGGGCCCGAGAAAGTTGCACCGGCCGTTGAAAAGTCTAAGAGCCAGCGGAAGCCTCCACATGTCTAGGGTCCAACATAGTTGCTCCTAATTAGGCGGAAAAGGCAGAACCAGCCGTTGAAAAGTCCAAACATGGGAAGAGTCAACAGGAGCCTCCACGTGTCAGCTCAGCACAACTTCAAAGGCAAAATCCAATGGCAGGCCCCCAAACGAGCTTAGGCCCTCTACGTGTCTAGGGTCCAACATAGTTGCTCCTAAATAGGCGGAAGGGACTTAGCCAAAACACAAAGGAAAGCAGAGTAGGCTCGCAGACGATGCCAAGTGTCCAACTGTCGCAACTTCAAGAATGAAAAGAGGGGATAAAGTCTTGGGAGCCCGCGTGGAATGCCCGACCTTGACCTTTAGATGATCGTAACTTTTGACTGGAAGCTCGGATTTGAGCAAGGGAGAACTTTTTGGAAAGGTCTCGACATCTGCTACTCAACTACAATTGGACATTTTGGAACCTCGTCAGGGTTCTCACCTACCACCATAATGAAGTATGGGCTTCATTTCTTGCCCAACAAGGAACAACACATGGAGGCATGGGTTTTGTAGTGGAACCCATCATTGTGGCAAAGGTGCGAATTCAATGTTCTTTTGGGGTGGTTGAGGCAGGCGAATTCAATGCTCTTTTGGGGTGGTTGAGGTAGGTTTCGATTTCTTCTCTCCTTTCCCTCTCATATTCTGGATATATATTGTAGGAGGGGCATTTTTCAAGAGGTTGGTCATTTTTCTCTCCTGCCCCCTCCCTCTTTCTTTCTTCTCTAGGGTCGAATGTGGATTTTAAGCCTCCTCTCTTTGCTTTGTAATGGCGTTTTCTTGTCTCTTGCCCACTAATGATGTATTGTGTGAACTCATGGAGCAATAAAATCTGTTTCATGATGCATTTTGTCCATCCTTTGCTTATTTTATTCTCTTCTTGCCTCTCACCATTGCATGGTATACTTGTGCATATTTTTGATGTCTATTGCAGGTTTTGGAGAGTTGTGTTTAATGGGTTTGAAGTGGTGTTCTATGTGAACTTTATCTTTGGCCTGTGATGCATCTTGTCCATCCTCTCCATTGCTCACCTCTCTCCATTTCAGTGGTTGGATTTGTGATCAGCAACTTCCTTTTCTGGTGTATCACCGCTTTAGTGTAGGCTTTGTTTTCATGCATTTCTCTCTTCCCGATCCCTTGGAAGGTTAGATTAGGATTAGATAGTTTGCTTGCATTAGAGTAGCTTGTGGCAGGTAGTTTAGGAAGAAGAAGTCGGCTTTCTCCGGAGGACCATCTCAAGCCCGCAAGTCCCACAACTTGAGAGATGGTCCAATGTTATGCAGATTACACCGGATGCCCCATTCAAAATCAGGCCATTCGGAGGGTGTTGCAGGCTATTTTAGGTTGATTCAAAAGGATCTAATCCTTCTTGGTTCGATTTTGGGTTGAAGTTGTAATTTTCTATTTGTCCAAAAAGGGGACATCACATTATATTATGGTTGAAACCAAGCCCAAAAAGTATTATCTGAAGAGTATTTCCAAATAGCATGATCAATAGTTTCCTCTATAACACAAATTCTACATAAATATCTTATCGCCATAGGTAAAAGCTTTCACCAAGCTAGAGCAACATGAAATAGATATTATATTATGCTTAAAACCAAGCCCAAAAGTCTTAGTAGAAGGGCATTTCAAATAGCATGATCAACGATTTCCTTTCTAACAAAAATTCTATATAAATATTTTGTGAAGTGTTTCCTTACAGTTTCCTCTTTAACACAAATTCTACGTAAATATTTTTGGCTCCAGAAGAAGCTTTCACCAAGTTAGAGCGACATGAAATAGATAGTTATATTATGCTTGAAACCAAGCCCAAAAAGTCTAAGCGGAAGGGCATTTCCAAATAGCACAGTCAACGATTTCCTCTCTAACTAAAATTCTATATAAATATTTTGTGAAGCGTTTCCTCAACTCCGAAACCTTGGTGGAGCATTAACAATTCCAAACCTTGTGCTTGAAAGAAGTTCTAACCTTCTAGATAGTTTGACATAGTATTTTCCATCAGATCCTAGGGTTCCTCACCCCCATCTTTTATTCAATCGGATAATGAGTTCAGATGTATATCGAACAACATCAAAGAGATCCTTTAGCATGTAATTGTAGAAGGCCATCCCATTACTTAATCTGTAGTCTCTTAAATAAGGAGCTGATGCCTGAAGCTGCATTTTAAAAGGACAAACTTCAGAGATCAATCTGCAAAGTTCTTGGTACACAAGGTTCTCTTTTGTAAGTTCTTGCTTGTTTGGTCTCTAGCACAAATGCACTTCAGCTTGAATGAATTTGTTGGATTTTGAATAACATGCATATCTGTTTCTTCTACAAAGCAAATATGCTTTCCTCTGGAAATTTTGCTGACTGAGCTTATGTCACATCATACTATAAAAATTATAATCTTCCATCTGCACTTATCACTAGTAGTACTGCCCAAATTATAATTTTTCAAAATTAGGGCAAGTAGTACTACCTTTGGTGGCTGCAATGGTGGACCTTCTTATGATAGGGAATCCACCCTCTCTGTCCTCAGGCCAATTACCCAGCTTCAAATTTATGTGAACCTATACCCAAACAAGTGGGAGAAGCTCCAAGTGCTGGATTGGATGCTTCAGCAGCAGGCCCTTTAGACTAAACCTGACTGATAGTAGTTCCAAAGCTTCATTGAGAACACCATGATCCAAGCTGATATCTGTTACTTCATTTTGCCTACTTTTGAATGTTTAAGAAACAAGACTTATTGTCATGGAAGATATTGGCATCGATGACTCGCTTTTGAAAAAATTTTCCTCTAATGATTAAATATGTTGACGAGAACTAGAATTTCTTCTTTAAAATAGGTCTATTGATAGTTTGTAACAGTTTGATTTGATACATAGTGATAGTTGGCGGAAGGGTTAGCATTTGCTGTTGTCAGTTTGAAATATTTTCACTGCCTCTTATTTTGGCAATGTCCATAGTTTTTGATGCTGTAAACGCGTCTTCAAATCAAATACAAATATATCTTTTACTGTTTAAAAAAGAATCTCTCATGTGCAGCTCTTTTCATTTGAGGCGATTTTTTACGTTCTTGTGTTTGGTATTCATTCAGATCAGATACAATCAAAATTTGTTTACATTGACGAATGACAATCAACAATTTGTTGATCCTGACTAATATCTGAATCAAAACAGGATCCAATCATTGGATGTTGCCTACTTCTTACTTACACAACAGGATATGTTGCTCCACTTCTACTTGCAGCTTCTTTTGCAGGTGCTTTGCAGGTATGATCTAATCATTCCTTCCCCTCCTTTATGTTGTCATTAAATGGTTTAGAAAAAAATGATTTTGTATTTTCTTACCGAGTGTATCAAAGTGTTAAGCATTGACATTATCTTTTATTTTTAATTTCAATAGATGCTTCATATATTAACAGAGAGAAAATAATTACAACCAAAGAGCTGTACAGTGGTATGTACTATGAAGATTAGTCCCACTGATCAAGCTTCTTGGCTTCCTAAATCAAAAGAAAACCATTAGCTAGCATTTGCAAACGAACTTCTCCTTTCCAAGTGTGACAAAAAGTGCATACTTTATTCCTGAAAACATTGTTGCATCTAAATTTCCATAGGATAAACTAGGCAGAAAATACTACACATTTCTAAATGCTCATAAAAGGACCTTGGATAAGAGTATTGGATTCACCAATGAGAGCTGCCCGATTGTGAAAACTCCCTTGGTGAATGACTGCCAGTTTGGATTGAACAAATGTTTAATAGGATCTCGTGAAAAAGCATTCCTAAAGGAGATGTTTAACTGTTTCCAGCCTGTTAGCATATGGATTTGCATGCATGCAAATGACATGCAACAGTGTGGGAACAAAGTCCCTCCTCAATGAAGGTGAGGCTGCCTTTATTGAAAACCAAAACTGTATTTACATCTGTACATTCAAAATTGTATGTGGGGGGGGTGTTTGGAACATCAATGGAAAGAAAAGTGAATGAGGGAGATGGAATGGAATGAAAGAAACGAGTGGAATGGAATGAACTGAAAGAACATGCAAGAGTTAGGTAAAAACAAAGCCTAATATTGCATGAAGAGGAAAGATGAATAACCAACACAAATAAAATGGAGTTTGAGTTAGCCAAACAAGAACGTGTAAAAGGGAACACACATGAGCAAGTAGATAATCAGAGCTTGATCACTATGAACTAGAACAACCGATTAATAATGTTGACAATAAGATCAAAGATAATATTTGCATGCAAGATTCAAACACCTAACATCCAATGAACGTAAGAACACCAAATGTTACAAGAGACAATGAATGAGACACAAAGTTCGTATTTCATTAAGTCCAAGATGTTTTTCACAAAGAACACAAAGTTTCTTCCTGAAACAAAGCTTGCACAAAAGTATTTTCTTCTCCTCTCTCAAAGTCACCCTTACAAATGAGCCCCTGACTTCCTTTTATAACCCAAAAGTTGGTTACAAAGTAGTTAGGGTTTTAAATGCACATTAAATAGGGCACTTAAGTGACTTTGACTTTTTCAACCAACTTTTAAAAAGTGACTAAAAATAGAAACCACTTAAGTTAAAAAGTCATTTAAGGAAAAATACATAAATAAAAGAAATGGGTACATGTGGACCCACTTAAATGACTTGGACGCACACGTAGACATCCTAGTCAACAATGCGCCACCCAGATCAAGACACCTAGGATCAGTGCCTTATCCATTGGGCCAAGAGTCCGCCTATCCCGATCGTACGGGAATGAACTCATTGACTGTGCTCTGCAATCCTCCAAATGACAAGAGTGCTGAGCTTGAAACTTGAGCAATTCATCCACCCCTCTATCTGAGCAATATCCTGGTGTGAGAAAATTTGTCTTCATTCGTATTCACATTCACAATTCTCCACATGCTCCGAGTACCTTTCCATGGTGAATTATTCATTTGTCGCGAGACCGTAGTCGTTACGCCACCTTGGTTTATCAGAATCCAGCTTCTGGTCTTTCGCCATTGAGAAGATCTCCAAGAGCCAAAATTGCAATTCACCTCCAATGGTATTACAAAACATGGCTTTAACAAACACCCCATGAATAAATATAACCAGTTATTTGCACTATACATCTGATTTGATGAAGTCGAAAGCATTGACTAACTTTGCAAACACTTCCTACAAATTGAATAACCCGACTCTTCCATCTCACTTTGCACACCTATCTTTTATTGGTTCACTTAACATCACCAATAATCACCAAAAATAACATTTTCCTTGTTTGAAATGATGGAAGCAGTTCTCATATTTCACAACAATCTCGGAAACAAACTCGGTTACAGTGTGTCAGCATGCACACAATTGAAGGTTCTTGTCGAGTCAAATAGTTATTCCAAGAGACATTTTTATCAATCAATATGGCAATGCAAACTTCTCATTTATGTGATAGAGGAATGGTTATTTTACTCATGAACATCATTCAGGAATCTGAATCAAAAAATACCCTGTTGCCTTCATCTCGTGGGTAATTGTTAGTGCGATCTATCTCCTCCACAAAAAGTATGAATCATTCTATGGTCTTCATACATAGAATTAAACCAAATTCAAATCATAGCATGGTCTTCATCCATAGGCTTAAACCAACATCTATAGGGATTGACCTTGCCACCATGATTACACTTAACTCTCGTCAATAATCGTTAAGTTTGTTGTAGTGTAATCAGAATTGTTTTTAGCTTTTCAGCTCAACTTCTTTATATTCAAGCTTAACCCAACATTTCTGAAAAGAATGGTTTTACCACAATGCTCACGGTTCTTCCTTTTCATATAACACTTGTAGTAAGAATGTTTTGGCTTTGCCATAATAAGCACAATTGTACCTTCCAAATGATGAGAAAATACCATTACCAATAAAGACCTAATGCTGCCATGATGATGACCCAGGTTCATGCCCATAACATGTCCGTAGATATCATTACCAATAAAAAATTACTGCTGCCATGATGATGACCCAGGTTCAAGCCCTCAGCATGTCGATAGACACCCTTAAGACTGATTCTTGGCCAAAGAGCCCCTCGGTATTTTGGCAGTGCATTCTGCAATCTCGGCTCCAATCAACAATTATGCCACTGTTGGGATCTTAGTATGGCACAGGTAGCTGTGAGCTACACAATATACTCATTTTTCCAGAAACTAAAAAGATCCTTTATGTTACAATTTACAACACATAAAAGAAACCCTTCAAAAAATACATTGAACAACTGGGGCAACCAAGAGGACCTTGGAAAAATGTACAGGTAACAACCATATGAATTCTTCCTTAGTCGTGGATCAAAGCTAATAGAAATAAAGCTAGATAAAATTAGCTTGAAACTACAGTATAATCGTCCATTGAAAAAAACAAGTTTCTCTGAACCTGGTAAAAGAATACTTTTTATTGTCTGATTGGATGTACATAATGGAAGGGTATAAATATTGCCTATTGCCCTCAGAGTTTCTCAAAGAGACCATTTACAAGTAACAAGGATGTAGTATACAAAACGGCCAACCAGGTATTTTCAGAGTTGACCTTCACATTCAATTCATTTCTAGGAGAAAAAATGCTGAGCAATATGAATCGTTTCATTCTGCACCGTAATAAACCTTCATCTCCTGATTCAGGGAAATTTTATGAAGCCTTGAATAGCGTGACTCCAATCCATCGTACACGGCAGTGAATATTTGTTTCCTGCAGCTGGTGGATATCTCCTTCAGGCTTTTGCTTTTTAATATTTCTCTCTCCCAAGGTGTGTGGATTCCTTTTCTCTGCCAATGCGCAGCTTTTCACTTGGCTGGGCGTGGAATTTTGATTTTCTTGTTTTAAAAACTGTTCCTTTCTCTTTGCCAGGCGTGGACTGGTGCGTGGGAAAGGCGCCTCCTCTGTTCTCTTTGGCTGGGTGTGGCCTTTTAATTGAAAAACAATTTTGTTTTGTTTGAAAAAAAAGCTCTTTCCTTTTCCCTATGCGCAGAAATGTATCTCTTGTATTTTGTCTGACCAACACGTGGTCTCAAAACAAATGTTTCTCTTTCTTTTCTTTTCCTGCATGGGAATTTGCTGGTGGGCGCCGCCTGCTTCCTCTTTGCAAGGATCTTTAGTTTAAAAACCTGCAACTTGGATATATGCGTGGAGTTCTATTCTCCTTTGCTGGCGCGGGTTCCTTTCTGAGTCTTTAATTTGCTTGAAAACTGTTCCTTTCTCTCTTTTCCTTGGCGTGTGGACAGCTGTTTGGGCTGTGCGCCTCCTCTACAGGAAAATGCATGGAGTTCTCCTTCTCAGGCATGTGGATGCATTGGTTTCAAAATAATTCTTTATCTCTTTGTCCTGCGCATTTTTTAAAAACTGTTCTGTTTCTTGGCAATGTGTGGTAGATTTTAATGGTCCTCTTGCTGTCTACCGTCAATTTCTCCCCAGGCGTGGCTTTGCTATCCTTCCTCTGGACTGTTTTATTTCCCTTTGCATGCGTGAAGTATTTCGTTGGATGTGATAAAATATTATGCCTTCAGAAGAATTAAGAAGCAAAGCTTCGCATGATTTTTTCCTGTCTTCCTCTTCGTCTCTTCCACTTCTTCTCTTCCTGGGTAGTGGCTTAAGTGCCAGGGGAAAATGGGGAAAGCAACGGACAATTGCCAACGGGAATGGCAAAATGGGTTGGCAATCCCCGTTCAATTTCCCCATGTGGGAAATTGGGGAATTTCCTGCCCGTTAGCCAATCCATGATTTGGCAATTGGCAGAGAAAATCCCACGTGCGGGAAAATTGAAGGAAATTGCTAGGAAAGGGGAAATCCGGGTTCGGGAAGCCAAATTGGCTTCCCGGCAGTTGGAAGCGTAAGCTTACTTCCCTGGCATTAAAATTTGTCGAATGATTTTTAATTTATATTTATTTAATTAAATACTTCTCAAGTGATTTAAAAATTAATTTAATCAAACAAGGAGCAATTAATTAATTAATTTTAATGTATTTTAACGCGTTTTAAAGCCTGGCGGAAGAGTTCTCGCCCGAAAAGGACGAAACGAAGACCGAAACGATCACAAAAATGAGACGGTCGCAACGAGGGCAATGAACCACGCAGGGTAACACTTTTCAAAATTTTCAAATTTTTCATTTTTATTATTTTTTAACAATTTTGTGAAGTCAAAATTGGCTGATAACATAGCCTAGAACAAAAGGGACATAAGCAATTCAAAAGACCACACTTGGAAAAATGAGGTTTCGAGGGAAGCCCCGATAGATCACTATCCGGGAGAAAACACGAAGCTTGTAGGAAACCTTAAATAACCATGCACCATGCAAGCAATAAACTCACAAAGTTTCCGCATCAAAGGCAATCCATCTAGTATTAAGAATAGGGCGAGTGCACATTTCCAATGCAAAGTGCGAAAGATGCCGACATCATATTGAGATAGGGGATGGCCATAGCTCCATCTCAAATCTTGCAAAATGGGGCTTTCATATGCGAATTCAAGTTAAACAGGTCCTCATCAGAACAAGGTTCTGAATTTCCCTTATTGAAGACCGATTTGTAGAAGATAAGGCAAACTTATGGGCTAAAGACCACCAATCTTTCTCGTTGTGGGAGTCGGCATCCTATATGTCGCTGCAGAAGAAAAACCCTTTCCTACATAGTTTGCATTCCTGAAATCAAGGGTTATTGTTAACACAAATACCTGTAGCTCCTAGTTCCAAATGGATCTTTTGGCCAAGTCTCCTCTAGTGCAACTACCCGACGTCCTCCAGTGACCAAACTAGCAATTTTTCTCTAGGAAACCCAAATACTCCCGAGAACGAAAGAAGCTTCAATCTGATTTTTTTGAGGAACAACAATAATATCACATAGCCAAATGGAGCCTCGACCTTACCCATATGTAGGGCACTGATTTGTAATGTCCCTTTTTAGGGGGACTCAGAAATGACCAAAGAGCTGAGATGTAACTTAAAAATCAGATTAGTAAGTTGTTGTAGATGACTGATATCAGCCCTGCAACCTGCAAATTATGCCCTTCCTAGGGCAGCGACCTCTTAGGAGAAGTCAAACACACTTTCCTAGGCACAAATCTCACTCAAACCTTTAGGAAATATGCTCAAAATTTATGAGAAATAACCAGCAATTGTTAGATGCAAGAAAACTGATTTTTAGTGCCCCAGAAATGAAGATATGAATTTTCTATAAACCCTTGTCTACAAAGTTACTTTAAAAATTCATAACTTAACCTAGGAAGCTCCAAAATTCATGAGACTTGGGATCTTGGGGTTTAAAAATATGATGAATGCAAATATCAAATCAGCTTGCCCAAACATCCACCAAAACATGCCAAACTTGCCTTCCAAGTAATTCGCCTCCTTGAAATGCCCTAAAAACCATGCAAGATCACTCCAAATATATTATGAAATTATTATTCAAGCTTTGGAAGGAATTATAATTTTTGGAAGCCTAGGAATGTTGGAATGAATTTTCTTCAAACCCTAGTTGCTAAATAAATATTTTCAGATCTTAAAACCAGATTTCACCCTTATAAATTATATGCAATGAGATGATGTAATCCAAACACATAGAAGACCCTTGAATACTTCAAAACACCATTCAATGCTGGTCACCCTTTTAGAACAGCCAAATAATGTACCAAATCACTCCAAAAATGAGTTTCTCCACTTTGAAGGAAGCCAATTTTGCATCAATAACAAAAAGAAAGCAATATCTTCAATATTTGACCCAAAGAGCTCCTTAGGGCAATTGGCCTAAGACTGAAATTAAGATAACAACATCAAAGAAATCCCTCAATGGGGTGGAAACTCCCGTGTTGAAATGTTCCCTAGACTTGGTGAAGGGTTTTGTTCTCATAGAAGACTCTCCCAAGGGTTTTGTCCTTAGGAGAGGGAGAAAAATGCTTCACAAGCAATCTATTTAAGAGATAATCGAATTCTCATAATAATCAAATGGCCAAGCAACCTCCTCTTAAAACAATAAGGGGTGCTACATCATAATTTATGGCCGACCTCATAATAAGTATCTTTTAATTATCTACTTTGTATTTAGAGCCGACATGCTCAAAATACTTTATATTCTAATTAAATGAGTTCATCTATTGGGGTGCTTGGCTTTCCAATAGGATTACATGATAATAATGAAAATATCTATTAGAAAATCTCATCCAAGTCTTCCCCTTGTTTCTTTCCTTAAACCCATGGGGAGGAGAATAGGATAAGGTCTTCAATTCTGCTAATCTCCAAAAAGGGACATGACAAAGTAGTCTCTGTCTCATAAGAATTTTCCAAGTATTGACTTCATTTAGGAAAAATAACTTCTTAGGTAGCCTACACTTTTCAACAAAAGAAATTATGCACGAGAATTATCCTTGTTTGTGACATCAAATACAAGGTTGTTTTCTTCTTACAAAAAGGGAATCTTGGGAAAGCTTAACAAAGATCTAGAGAACTAAGCGTTGCATGTATAATATTTGAGTATTAACAACCAAAATAGATAAGATAAAGATAAAGATAAATCTATTAATGTCCAACGAACGACTACAAAAAGTTGGCCAATGGGACTACGGCCCAAACAATATACAAAGTGTGAGCGGGAAAACTCAAAACGAGTTCCCAAAAATAGAAGAAAGGAAAAGAACCAAAACAAACAAGAACCCCAAAGCTTAACCCCTCGGGTGGGGGTAATGAAACAAACGGGGAGAAAGAAGGAGAAGCAGAGAAGGGAATGAAGGAGGGGAAAACAAGGACAAGAATTCTACTCGAAATGGTAGCCACATCCCTCCTAACATTCGAGGCCGACGAAAAGAAGTTCCTAATGAAATGGTAATCCGAAGAGGGGGTGAGGGCCCCTCCCCGCCGAGATCTAAGACTAACGATGACCAGGAGATGGGTGGAGTTGGGCTGCCCTCTCGTAGGAGTGTGTGGCCAAGCCTATGTAATATCCCCTTTTGGGATATTATGCAAATCTGCAAAGATTATTTATCCGGATAACCGTAGGAAGATTAGATCTTCTTAGTTTGACCTCAAATAACCCAATGTCGGCAATAATACAACCCAAAATGGGGTTGGAGTATGCCAAAGTGGTGGGTTAGATGAGAAAACTAATTAGAATGCTAATATCACCCAGATCTGATTTTTAACAGCAGTTAATTAATTAAATAAATACCCAAACTGCTGCAATCTTCCAAAATTATTTCTGCTTAACCATCCAAGAAAAATTCTCAAACTTTGGATTTTGGGCCACAAAAATATGAAGAACAATGTCCCAAAATCAGTTTTTGCACAACCAACATAAAACCCTAATTTTGCCCTAAAAATTAGGTCGCCCAACACATTTAGGGCATCAAATTCACTCCAAAAATTATGAAATCACTTCCTCCTTATTCCTCCTAATTTCTACAACCAAATCCAATATTAGATTGACCCCAAAATTGCAGATCTGAAATAAATATTAATTAATAATGTCCAGATAGCTTGCAGACAGCTGAAATATTCAAAAATTCATAACTCATCCAATACTTAGTGTTTTGCCATGAAATAAAGTGCAAGACTAATATATAATTCAAGAGCTTTCCAAAGAGATAAAAATCTGAATTTTTAGACCACCGAAAACCCTCCAAAATAGCCCCCAAGATTCCCAAACCAGTTCGCTAGGGTTAGAGGGAATGGCATAAATTATTTTCAGCTCTTTCTATGCTTCAAAAACCCTCCAAATATCAGTCCTACACTTGGAAAATTATGCCAACATAGATCGACAAGTCGCCATAACTCAAATTAATTGCAGCATTAAAAATCAAGATCAAAGACAACTAAAAACTCTTCAACATTCATCCACAACATGCATATTTCACTCTAAATAAATGCGCCAATCTTCTAATGGAGAAATAATGCACAAAACACACATTAACACTAGAGAACTCAATGAATGGAACAAGAGAGTCTTCAATATCTTCAATAATGGCTTCCAAATGAAGCTTACAATGAAAGAGAGAGAGCTAGGGCATACATCCCATGGGCATACATCCCAATACTCCAAGCATGGAGTGAAATCAAATGATCAATCCAACATAAGTCTCACAATGATCCCAAGCTCTCCTTTTATAAACAAGGAGGCACAAAATTCGAAATCCCTAGGAGAGGGAAATCATTAAATAAAAATACTTTATCCTCCCTAGGTATGGCGTCCCCTTTCCATGGATGATTTTAATATTAAAAGCCACCCAAAAGTTACTTAATTAATTCCCCTTTTAATTTTGCATTGTGGGAATTAAATTAAAATAAATTGCATGATTAAATAATTAAATAATTATTGTTTTATAATGTCAAATGATAAAAATCATTCTCCAAGCAATAATATTTAATTATTTAATATAATTTTTCCCCTTGCAACATCCCAAAGCCCACGGGGGAAGTTAGACTAAGGGTCTTCAAAAATGGGGACATTACTGACTTGTTGGTGGTGACCGGGGGAGATATGAAGGTCTAACTGAGGACAAACTGATCTATGCACTATAATCGGGTCGAATGGCTCTGCTTGTTTAGTTCCTCCAATCAAGGGTAGAACCGTAGAAGAAGACGTAATCCGTTTCATGGGAATGAATCTTGGAGGGGGATGAAGAATTTGGTCCCAGAGTAGCAGAGACTCACGGATGTAGAGGGAAAGACACCGTTGGTCAATATATCTGAAGAAAATCGGGAGGGTCTGAACTCCTCTGAAGAGGAAATGAAATCGTCCTCTGATCTCATAGTATATGGGGCAGCGGAAGATGAAATGAGTCTCGGTCTCCACCTCCTGAAGGCTATAGAGCCTACAAAGTCTATCATCCCTGGTCAATGTGGTGATCAGTCTCGCACCGAAGTCTATGGGAGCCAACCCAAAACTGACCCAGAGGTATGCGAAGGGCATGCATCCAGTGACGAAAGGTGTACTGAGGGCGGATGATGAGTCCATCTTTGATCTCAAGAAAATGCTCTGCATAAAAGGACATCTTAGGACGCAAACCCCCATGAGGATTCACCCAAGTAGTCTGAATAAAGCACTTGTAGATATCCTCCCGGATGGACTTGTTCAACACTTGCTTGGTGGGCAAGAGATGACTGGGAGCATTCAGGGAATATTGAAAAGGGGGGAGACGATCAATCTGGATACCAACCGAATCCAATAAAGTAGAAGTCTTAGAAAACCAATAGCGACCCATAGCCTGGGCAATACTCACAGAGGAACAATAAGCGAGATACGGCACTGTCACACGCTCATCGGAGAAATCACCAAACCTCCTGATACGGTGAAGAAAGGCCGATATGTCAAATATGGTCTCCAGATGAAAGGTCGGGCCTTGAACTCTGCCAAAATAATATGTTGGGGAACCGTCTGCTTGCATCTGATGAAGTGACGAAGGAGGAGAGTCTGAATCCTCTTGGCAAAAGCCCAATTTGTATCTAAGAGGGAGGGTCCCCAGACAACTAACCCATAGAGAACAGTGGGCCGGATGAGGGAGTTCATAAGAGACATCTTGGAGGAGATGTCTTGAAAGTGGTGTCGAAAGCATTGTCTCTCGAGAATGGCTAGAGACCCATACCCTTTATTCACCCTCGGCTGAAGAGCATACCTCATATTGAATCTAGGCCCTGAGAACTAGACTCCCAGATAGGTGTATGTATTAGTGATTTCAACCTCCCGCCTTGAAAAAGAAATGGAGGTGTGATGTCTTCAACTCATTGAAGACCATGACCTTGGTCTTACCCAAATTGATAGTCAAATGCCAAAGATCACAAAATAAAGCAAGTGCATCAAGCTGTCTCTGAGGCCCCTCAGGAGAAGAGATGAGTAAAACAATATCATCGGCAAATAGGAGAATAGAAATCAAGACGTGGTGAAGAAGACACCCATCCTCTTCCTGAATGTGATCCTGAAGAAAAGATTCCAACTCATGAATGTAAATGCAAAAGAGAGAAGGACACAGGGGGCAGCCCTATTTGACCCCAATGGTGCTTCTGATGAAATCAGACATTCTGTGTGCAGTACGAAGACAACCAAGGACGGACTCATAGAGACGCATGATGGAAATAATAAGAATCTCAAATGCCGATGTCTCTGAGTCTTTGAAAGAGGGCCATGCGAGGTACGCAGTCAAAAGATTTTCAAAAGTCTACAAAACAACAATAAACTTTCGAAGAGCGGTGACAGGCCTCCTCAATAATAGCTAAAGGGTGAAGATGTGGTCAATGTTGTGGTAACAGGCGAAACCACTGACCTCCGCTCGAGTTTCGCTACTCCAAAAACATCGACAACAACCACATGGAGAACCGTAACATAGAGTTTGGAAAAGAGTGGCCCACCTATGATAGTCCACCTTAGTAATTGTTCGGATCAATAATGGACCCGAATTTGTGGATTGGGTGAATGATATGATGAGACCAAGGAGGGAAACCCACGCGAACCACCCGATTAAAAAGATCATCACAATAGTTATCAAGGCCTCAAAACCTTGTTTGAAGAACTCGGCCTAGGTATAATTAGTTGCCTTGCTACTATTCAAGAACCTTATTGCCTCTTTGATGTTACGTAAGTGAAGGGATTACCAGTGACAGATCGCCAATATGGATGGATGTTGCCCTAGAATATCGTAAAGGGTAGAGGTGTGGGAAAAAATGGAGATAGGATCGATCACCGCGAAGGAGGGGGAGTGGTGGGGAAAGACATTACGCCAGAAGGACCGAGGATTAGTCCTAAGGGAGGTGGAAAGAATATATCTGCGGTGGGAAATGAAGGATCACTTCTTACGGCGGAGAAGGCACCAATAGGCTGCCTTAAGAGTGGGGAAGGAGGGGAGGGCATGGGTAAAGGCATGATGGAGGCGAGGTGGAGGGATTTGCACTCTACATCATACCATTGGTTCATAGGGAAAGATTTAGTAGTACTAGTGGTCGAGGGATGGGTGGTGGAGCTGGGAAAGGATCTCAGGGCGGCCTCCCACATGGCAGAAGATAGGCATGTATACTTGGCCTCTGCACTAGGTAGGTTGGAGAAGTGAGGCTCAGAGGGGAGAAGGTCACGGATGTGAGATGAGTAAGTCTCGTAATCCTCGTTATCAAATTGGAAGAAAATGCGAGGGGGTGGTGGTGGGAGGACCGGTGACTAGAGAGAAAGATAGGACTGCATGGTCGGTAAGGGGAATGGGGGAGACGGAGAAGGAGTAGAAAAGTGTTGAGATATCCAGGTGATAAAGACATAGTCTACCACACAGGGTGTCATCGCCATAGAGACGACAAGTGAAGAAAGGTGAATTCGGGAAGCGCTCGATCCCATTAAGGATCACCATCCCATGTGATTCCTCGAGTTGGAGGAGGAACCACTCGATCCCATTAAGGATCACCATCCCCTGTGATTCCTCGAGTTGGAGGAGGAACCGCCTATAAGCTGTGAAAGGGCCATCTGTATCCTTAAAAATCCTATGCAAATCAATCGAATGCAGGTCGATCCTCTCGTATGCGAACGTATCCTCGATCATCATGGAGAGGAACCTGTAAGTACCTGGTACGTGCATTAAAATCACCCAAAATGATGACGTCCCCAGTGGCGTAGTACTAACTAATACCGTTGTATAAGCCAAAGAAAGGATCACCATCTGGGCCATTGTGAATGGTGTAAGGAGAAGATGCTGGAGGAAAGTAGCAAACTGCTATATAGAAATCCCTAGAGAATCGAGTAACCCCACTAATATGAATCCACATGTACTTGGCAAACTCATTGGTACCAACCACCGAGATCCTGTTCTGGAGGGAGTTCCTATAAAGACAGGCAACCCCACTAGAGCCCCTGACACCACATGAACCCCGAGTCTCTTGTCTGCAAGCTGATATCTAAAGAAAGCCAGTAATATTCGGGAGAGGATGGACCGGGCTCTCGTGTGTCTCTATGATGATGAGGATATCGGCAGCCCAAGGAACATCTAATATAAGGTTAGGGTAAGACCAAAGGGAACCATACCCATTCCAAAGAATTGATAAATAAGCCTTTGACTTCGATACCACTCCCACTTGGTCTGTCATTTGGGAGCCCCTTGGCGGGGCTCCCAACAAGGAGGAGGTGATTCCCTAATAACAGCTCAAAGATTCCTGATAACTGCCCATTTACGTGCTTTCCTCGCTGCCATAACTTGCTCCCTAGAGCGTTTGAGCTCCGCTACTTGTGTCTTGGTAAGATCTTCATCCAGGAAGACCTTGTCTAGGCATGAAAACAAAACCCTCTTAGCCCTGAGAGCTCGCAACTTGTCAGAAGTTGTCCTGTAACGGATGAAAAGTGTGGAATCATAGCCAACCCAAGATCTCTCTAGTGTAATGTCAGGGATCCCCAAAGTATCGTGATAAAGGAGTTACCAACTATCAATGGGTTCTAGGTCGGTGTGGGGGATGGGAGACCCCTCACGTTGAGGTTTAGTTCCCTGTCACGCCTAGTACGTTCCTCAATTAACTTGGCCTGCACAATGGCTTCTACCGCAGCTAAAGGTGGGGGAACACTATCTTTCCCGCTAAAAACTTGGTCCATGATTCCGTTTCCAGCTTTAAGGAAGCCTAGTTATTTCTGATTTCCTCCTGTTGAGACCGAAGGTCTAGAATTTTGCATGTAGGGCATCATTAGGGGGCATGTAGAGAAAAATCAAAATACTCATTGAAATAATACACAAAATAGGAATGAAAAGTTTGCACCTTATATAGATACCAAAAACATAGCATGCACAATAGATTCTGTAAAATACTACAACAATGACAACCAGATTAACTCGAGAGCTCCCCAACTCGTATCTCGATTGCAACGTATCCAAAGATGGATGAGAGGGTGTGTTTGTTGGACGGTTGTTTTGAATACAAGTAATCCCGATCGTGACTAATCAAAAAATTAAATAACGCTTTGTACAAATATATAGTTGATTGGAACATGACATGCTAACTTGTATCTTGTACTTGAGTAAAACAAACTCAAAATTGCCAATACAATACATAACATTATATTTATTTAAGTTATGCTAAATATAATTACTACATCTCCACCTTGCTATACTTGTTTGACATCCTTGCGATACCCAAAAACTTACTAGGGTGTGCATTGCATCCGGGGTTACTATAGTTCTTGCCAGAGTGGTAGTAATCATTGGAGACTCCTATGATGTCTTCCCAAGCTCAAAACTATTCTTATAAAGGTAGTTGATCATGGAGAGTTGTTTATATCCACCATCTTCTAAAGCTTCCGACTGTAACACCCAAATTACGCTTGACAAACTAAGAGGATTTTTTTATAAACCATTAATTAATTTGATGCCTTCAATGATTATGAACACGCGGTAGAAATAACCCAACATACTATCTAGTTTACAAAATCCCTTAATCCTTTTTATGCTACATGATTTAACATTATTACTTAGGTCAACACTAAGTAATCCAACATTAATTAATATTCCAGAATCCATCTTGACAACCTATGATAACCATGTGCGACTTCATTGAGTTCCGGATCCTTCCCGACCCCCTTGACTCTCTACACGAGCCGATATACATTGTTGTTGGCTAGATTTTCTGCATAGCTAAAAACCTAGGCGATCATAAGATAAATCTCCCTAATTTACCGGTGAGGCTCCCGTGTAAGATTTGTCGATTAAATATGTTAGTATCTATTTGTGGGTATTACTTTACCATGCAGCTCATGAACCATAGCTATATAGCTTTCATGAGTAAAGTAAGCAAATCATTAAAGAAAGGAAATATTTAAAGAAGAAGGAAATAATAAAACACATGGAAGAAATATGGAAGATGTGCAGCACAATCAATAGATTATAGAGTTGATTGCATGCACATAGACAAGACCAATAGATATTAACACACACAATTATAAGCAAAGGTAGCTTTCAGATCTAGATCTAAAATAACACAATTTATAAGTAGATCTGAGATAAAAAGCTAGAAGCAAAACACATCGTCGACACAAAGTTCTCTGGAAATTTGCTCCTTTCTATTCATTTGTTTCAAATAGCTATTAGGGATTTCAGCACAAGGTCTGGAACACAAGAATGCTGCTTACAAATTCTGATCCTTAACCCGAAGGTTCTTCCTCTACTTATAGCATGTAGAGGGGAAATTACAAATAGGAAGCTTTTAGTTGAACTGGCACATGTGGAAGTCGAAAGGGAAACAACTGACAATCTCCCTCCTGGAATTCCTCTTTGCATGACATGCATGATTTGCAACTGAAGATAAAACCTTCTATTTTGCATGTCTACCACCTATTTCCAAGTAGTTGACTTCTTTAAGTAATGACTTTTAAACCAATCACTTAGGTTTTATAATTTAATTGATCGCTCAATTACTTTGTCGAGGAAATAAGAGAAAGAAGAAGAAAGAGGAAAGCTGCAGTCTTGTCCTTTTTCATATTCTCGTATACAATCTTGATTCTTTTGCCTCTAATTCTCACCAAACTGGATCTCGAAGCAAATTGGATCTGAAACAAGTGACCGTGATTTGCTTGCAAGTATTGCCTTTGACTTGTCTTCCTTCTTATCCTTGAAGCTTTTGTAGTTCTTCTCTAGTACATGCATCAGTGTAATGTTTTCTATAAATAACTCATCATTTTTATTTTTAATTGCATATGAGCAATTAAAAATTCGAAAACACTGGGGTGAATGCAAATTCAATGAAGGCTTCAACTGGAAGATTGGGAGAACATGCATAAGGTCCTGGAAGGAATTCTCTATGCACTGACTTCTTCACGGGTTGCATTCGAAACAAGAGGATGAAGCCTTTGCAATTATGGATCTCGGATCTGGATCCGAATCTGCATGTTATGTATGATTCTTACCGATTCTTTTCTTTCATCATGCTTCGCCATGGCCGAGCAATCTTTATCCGAGAAACCCTTTTTCTTTTTTATTCGGTGAATTCTTTACAATCGGTGCAGATTTGGAGATTTCTTGATTCGAAGGATATGTTTAATGTATTGGACATTGATTTAAGCTCCCTTTCTCTTATAAATCACCTATAATGAATTCCTGCAATTAATTCAGATAAAGATGGCAACCGGCACATGAACACTTGATTTTAATTATAAACATCTGCATATATCAAGTCTGCTGCCCCAAAATTTGATGTTTTGTTTGCATCCAAAGCAAGCATGAATTTTGTCAACTTCACTGAGCATCTCGTACTACTATGCGCAACAATTAATCAAACTTAATTCAAGCTCCTTCAAACCTAGGCGCCAAACTTTGAAGTCTTCCAAAGAAAAACACCTTCTCAGGCAAAATTTCTCCTTAATTGGGCTCCAAAATTGCTTGGGCTGCATTTCCTTGTTGAAGACTTAATTAATTCATCATTATGGCAGCCCTTTTTATATAACCTTCACCATTCTATAATTAATAATTGCCTCTCCTATTCCTGGTAATTAATTAATTAATTAACATGCTTTTCTCTTCAATTTGGGCGCCTATTTTGTGCATGCTCATGGCTGCCATTAAATAAATTAAATTTATTTAATTTTAGCTTTCTACTTCCAGTCCACATTGACTTCACAGTGTGCTTTGACCTTATGCACCAAAAATAGGAATTAATTCCATTAATTAATACTTTAAAAAGTATTATTTCTCCTCAATATGGGTTGCACTTTTTTGCATGAGAGGGGGCTGCATTAAATAAATTAAATTTATTTAATTTTAGAATTCTATTTCTAATTTCCTTTATCCTCTCATCCCGTGTTGACTTTTCCTCATGTTTGGGCACCAAAATTGGGTGAATAAACATTAATAAATATTATTAAATGCATTCTTATTCACCCAAGGTGGGTCGCACTTTTTGGCAAGGGTGAATTCTATTTTTAAAAGTCACTTTTTGATGGGAATTTTCACCCTGCACTGCAGCTCTAAAAATCCCTTCTTCCACTTAAGTAATTTGACTTTCATCATGGGAATTGTTACCCTGCAAGGCAGGTAAGAAATTCCCAACGGTGCTTTAAGTGATTTTCTTTTATAATGGGAATTCTTACCTTGCAATGCAGGTAAAGAATTCCCGCCTGCCTACCACATCTAATATTCCCATTGTAGCTTAAGTGACTTTGACTTCATGGGAAAAATTACCCTGCAAGGCAAGTAAGAAATTCCCGCCTTCCTGCCACTGCCAAAATTCCCACTGGCAGCTTAAAGTCTTCCTTCAAAAAGTGCGACTTGCATTGTGACTTCTGCTTTTAAAACTGCGTGAGAATTCGTCACTTCGGGCAGCGTGGAAATTGGACGCGGAAGGCAGCCTTGAAAATTGTGACAGGCATAAAAACAACATTTCTTTCCTTTTTTGGATTTTTGGTGAAGAAAACACAAGTACAAAATAAAATTTGCCATTTTTGGAAAGGGTCCGGGAAGATGTAGCAACAAAACTTGCATGTGCCGTAACTTTCATTCCGTGGCTCCGTTTTAGGTGTCGTTTTCTCTAAAAGTGCATATCTTCTCGAGCTCTACGCATTGATGGCAATATTTTTCTTATTTCCATAAAATCCATTTATTCCAAAAAATGCGACTTGCCTGGGAGAGGTTTTTTTTTGTGCACGACTTCATCTTTTTAGAGAGAACCAGACCCCCTGTGACAAATTCCTTCTGGCATGACGTCCGTAGATGATCTCCAGATACTCCAGAAAGAAAACAGACTGAACCGACAAAGGAATTGACCTAGAGAAATTTCACAGAAAACAAAACGGAAAACACCAAAAATACAAAACGTTGCCAAAAGTCATAGATAGAGCCCAGATTCATTCCCCGGTTAAAACCCTACTTGGTATATGGGAATATTGACATGTAAGACCACAACAAGGTTAAATCGAAGCACAATTTGCCTCAAACGGGCTCAGAATAATTAAATAAAAATTTCCCACAGTGCAAACCCTCAAATGATAGAATATAATGAGTTTAGGCATCCGGGTATCTCAAGCGAAATTGGCTAATATGATTCTCTGGGTATTTCTTGACACAATACTTGACATTTTCTAGCAATAAAAATACAAAACAACCCGTTATTTTAAAAGAATGAAATTTTTTTAACATGGGGTAGTCTCGATTTCAAGGTGAAATTTGGGGACACCAATTGTATATCTTTGGTTAGGCCTTTTTGCGATCGTGATCCTATGCATCTTCTTAGTGTTAGCCAGTGAAGCATGCAATTACTTCACTCCAACACATCTAAAAGAAGAAATGGTGAACATACAATGCAATCAATCTTTTGCACTACTATGCGGATAGTTTTTCGCATTGTGCTTGTAAGCCTAGTTTCGTGACCACATAAGCCCCTCGAAACCTATCTGACAATTACCGCACATCCGTCTCGACATAGTATCAGGAGTCTTTTCTGTTGTCTTAGTATTTAGTTTACAGTTAACCATTTTAATTTATTCATTTTCAATAAGGTATGCTTTCCTCCTAAAGATAGGTTAACAGAGTTTCGTATTGTTTTCACACTCGTGATAGAGGTATGTAATGATTTCTACGAGTCACTATATACCGTATGTACCTTGTTTCGCATGATCATCAACTATATCGATCTACGATCATTGAATAGGTTTAGTCAAGTATGAGACTTTATACCATACCATAGCATTAACTAAACGTTATTAATAGACACTTATATATTTCAGTTTTCCCTAAGTCGGATATGTACAACTACACTATTTGAAGCGTTGACAATGTACCTTCGCATTTGTTCCATATCGTCGTAACAACTTTCACACTGAAGTACAATGGAAACAGGTATGATTTTACCATGATAATACTTTAACTTAAAAGTGTATGTCAACTTCTGTTAAGGGACAACATTATGTCTTTTTGCTTTATGCCTAAAAACTGGTGTTTACCTTTTTGTTAATTCTTGTTGAACTGTTGAAACAATTATATCATATTATCCCACTTATCTTACATAAGTTCAATGTTACGTTACCTCGTCGTGTAGTTGTTTCGTTATTAAATAAGTGTTTACAACTTAATCATTAAATCATAATGTCCTCATACACAATTTTAATAACACATTTAACATCAATTACCAATATATACTTTGTTGTTAAACAACGATACAATAATGTCTTCAAAACACAATCATAGTAATATGAACAGTCATCTTTATTTTCATAATCACAATTGATAGCATTAATACATGTTCATAAATTGATTATCAAAGATAATCATTTTCTACATATAGCTCAATGGTATTATACAATCTGCAAGATAAATCTTTCATTTTTAATCTATGTACATAAACAATCATTGTATCAATCAAGACGAATCGGTAAATCTCAACTCAATCTCTTCATAATGAATGCCTCGTCCTGCATGCTGTAAAAATTATTAAGCATGGCCAGTTCATCGAACTGGCATAGAGCATCCACTCTAAATCATGTTGCATCAGTATGAAAATAAGAGTATAAATTTGATTTCCTACTCTGAATATCATTCGATCAAATAGTATAACGAAGTCATTCACTGCAATATTGAAAACATGTTACTCTTCTTTCTACCAGAATAAACTACAAGCCATACAGTCATACAAAATGAAGATACCAGGTAGACAAATTTCAAATTAGAACCTCTTGTAGTAAGTTCCATCCAACCAATTAAATTGTGGTTAGATTTAAGACCTTAATCAGAAATAAAACAAAGTTTATTAACAAGAATCATATAATCTTTGCCTACCCATAAACTCCATCTCCATTCAAAGTATGCTCGGGTCTATAAGACAAATCTGGGAAAGTTTATGGTCCCAAGGACTCAAACCCCTATAGCTCCACGTATAAAATTTTAATAAAGCAAATATGATTAATTCACATCTCGAGGGGAATTCACACCTCACTTAGCATTATAAGGCGAGCTTGTGAGAGCTCTAACTACGTTTATGTAAACGATATTTGAAAGCAAATTAAGTATTCCTTGCCCATAAACACAATCAACATATATACGTAATATATATTATTTTTGCAACACATTTATACCCTAGCCCGAGGGGTTACCTGTAAATGTTCTTTTCTTGATGAGTATGAGGGTTTATAAATTCCTTACACCTCCTACAACATTAAAACTATATACTTCAGCCTGCATATAATAATACCCAAGTTGACCTCAGTTAAAAATTCATGCAAATCGACTCTGCCGACCAAGAATCTACATGGAGTCAATGTTTCCTCCAACTGATTGGCCCAAGACAATGAAGTAACACACTTCGTTTACTAACTATTTCTCTCATTCATATTCTACTAAACGAGTGGGAGCAATATATTCGCATCCTCCTAGATACAGTTGGCCATTATATGCACAAGTTTTACAAAATCTCTACAAGGGATATTTCAAGGTACAACTAGACATTTGGAAGAATGAATAAAAATGAATTTCCACAGGACGAGATTAAATTGCAGAAACGGAGGATGTAAAATTGGAGGATAAATGGAGGGATAAAATTATTGAAAAGCCTGTTCTCTAATACCAATGTCAGGCCAGGAATAATGGAATGACAATGAACAATAATTTGGTGCAAACCAAAATTGTATTCACATTGATCTGAATGAAGAAAGATTACAAACATATATAACCAAAGGATGGCTATTCATTTCATCTTCCAAGAAGACTCTTCACATTCCTACAAGAACTATTCATCTACCACTACAAGACAAAAGCTCTCCTACATATTACACCTAGGATTAATTAATATTATGTACAATAATATTACAGCAAGTCAATCTATACATCATGGGATTCCATGGAAAAAGTGACCCCAAGGCACTGGACAAATGGATTTGACAATTAGAAGCTCATTACATTGTTAATAAGGTCATAGATGCAAAAAAGAATCCTTTGCAGCCATGAAGATGTCCAATCCAATGATCTAGTGGTGGCAGTCTTTTAATGTGAAGAAAGAGAGCGAGTTTGAATTTATTGGTACATTATGTGCACTATAGTATTGTCTCAAAAACTACCATGATATGTGTAAGAAATTCCACTTGTTGGAACAAAAGGACCAATTAGTGCTTGATTACATCAATGAATTCCATTAATTCTACGCTCATCTCAATCTTTACGAAACACACGTGCACAAAGTCCTCAATTGCAATAGCAATGCAATCTTCATCGCTACATACAAGCTTCTATGGAGTTTCTTTTGTGTGGAACTTTAGGGGAAGCTTATTCCAACCTCTTTTGGCTCCTTGCACAAAAACAAATCTTCACAAAACAATCAAGATTGCACTACAAGTAGTGACCTTGCAATGGGAAACCTTCACCCAAGCCTTAGGCAACTATGCAACAAAAAGCTCCTAACCCAAAGAAAGAAAAAGAGAAGTGAAATAATGTAATGTTCCCTTCTCAACGCTATTTCTCTTTGAAAACTTTAGGTCTGTTCCACTTCTTGTGGGCTAGAAGTGGTTGAGCAAGGGAAATTAATGTCATGATTTTCAGTTGTTTTTGTGAACTTTGCAGTATTTTAAAGTAACTTTCTGAGTATAGTTAGGTTGTAATGTCCCCTTTTTCGTATTAATCCAAATTGAAGGCTTCTTGCCCATTTTTCTTCTCGTGGGAAAGAAGAAGATGAACAAGAGAAGTCCTTGGATCACATTTCAGATTTCTTTCATTAATATTTTATGTTTTTATTTTGCACTTTGGCCTCCAAGGCATGTCGGCTAGGTTGGAGAGCTCCTAAAGTGGATTTACAAATTAAAGCAAGCTTCAAGAGGTTGGTTTTGGGGTAATTTACCCCTTAGAGCTTTGTGCCACCAAAAGGGTATAAGAGGAGTCGCATAGGCTCATTTGCATCATCAATTTTGGCATATATACTTTTCTACTTGGTTCTAGGGCTGATTGCTCTAATCCAACTCCACTAAAGGGCGAAAATCCATTAGTGTGGCATCCAAGGAGGACGAAACCCTTCCTTGTGGCATATTGGAGAACGAAAACTCTCCAAATTGGTGGTGTGAAGGCAAATATTGAAGACCATCTTGCTGGTTTGCAACTAGGGCATCAAGGAGAAGTCATTTCAAGAGTTTTTGCATTGTTTGGAGCCCCTCTCCTAGGGAGCGACTAGGGTTAGAGTGTTTTTGGGTGCCTTCTAGGGCACGAAACTTCATTATTATTTGATATTCAAATTTATCATAATTTATAAGGCTGGTATCTTCCATATTTTGTAATTGTTGGGGTTTGGAGACCTCATTTTTAGCTATTTTTGTGGACTGCACTTCTGCTGTCCTAAAATAAATTGCAGCTGGGTATTATTTCAGATTTGGCACATGTTTTGGCTTGGTAATGGTTCCATTAATTATATATAATTTGGAGAAGCATTGGTATATTTAATTTCAGCTTGTTTGATGGGTGTTTGATGCCCTAACATGCAAATTTGCTAGGGTTTCAAGTAATATTGGATTTGTTGTTATAAAAATCAGATTGCATTCAGTTTGGGGTTTGTGTGATTTCCTTGTTTGTGTGTTTCAGCCCTAGAAAGGGATATTACAGTGGTATCAAAGCTTCGGTCTTCCCAACTTGAGGGTTTCTTGTGAGGTGAAGAAAAGATGGACAAAATGATGAAGATGCAAGAAAGACTAGCAGACACCTTGGACTCTCTTGCCTTCACCATGCAAAACCTACAGAGGGGAAGGACATTCAAGGAAGAGCCTAGGGTTTCAAAGGTTAACAATGTTGCAGCTAGCTTTGAGGAGTATCAAGCCCTTCTGGAAGTTATTCGTGATGCCCTATCATTTTCCGAGTTTGTAGGATGGAGAAAATATGGAGCAGGCATTGGAACGCAATCCAAGCCCCGGGCCATGCACAAGGGTCATGGGAAGGATATCCCAACCCTAGAGGAGAAGAGCCCCATCTTGTTGGCAAAGCAAGAAGAGGCTACGAAACTTGAGGAAGAGGGAGCCAAACTCCCAAGTTCGCTATGCAAGGATGGACATGCCTATCCCTCTAAGGTTAAGGAGGAAGATATATTGCAGCAGCTGGTTACTAAGAGGGAGCAGCCCTTGGGAGTCTTAGAAACCCCCAACACTCTTGCCAAAGTGGATCTCTTGGCTGATTTTCCAAACAACACCATAGTGACACAAGGGTTTGGTGAAATAGTGGAGCACGAGCCAAGAAAAGAGGAGATCAATGAGCATACAACTCAAGGTAAAGACTTTTTGGTATTTGATGTTGACATGTTGGTATTTAATGATTGCATAGGGCTGAATTTTAGCAAGGAAAAATCAGATTTGGGGAAGGAACAAGGGGATGGCATTGTTGGAAGTCATACCCGACAACAATCAATGAAAAGAAAAATGATGATGGATTAGACTTCTATAAGAGCCATGAAGACATTCCAAACACATATGAAGACAACCAAAGGTATGAAGCTAATTCAGATTTGTTGCTTTCTACCATACCATCTCAGATTTGTGGTCATGGGCAAAGGGTTGAAAAGGATGACCATGGGGCAAGTTTGATGCTCCATAGGAAATCATGGCAAAGGGGCACTCCTCATGGTGCTAAGGATGTGGAAAAATCAGAATTACAAGGGGTTAATGGGGCTAGAATTCCAGGTGACATTGTTGGGAGGCATGCCCATGTAATAAGGGCCACTTTTGATGCTCATGATAATCTTCAGCTTGCTGGAAATTTCAGGACAGCAACCTATGGTAAGCAATTTCATCATTTTCTTAAGGAGTTGCTACATCACATTCATGTTATGTCCTTGCAAGATTTTTGCCATCATAAAGAATACTCTAACCACTTTGTGAAGATGAAGGGTACCAAGTGGGAAGAGAGAGAGTTGGGTTTACAAAAATTGGGAGTTGAATTCAATTTTTCAAGGGAAATTAGTGATATTCAGCTGGCTGGACTGTTCCAAACAGCAGTCAAAAGGAGGTCAATGAATGGAGTTTCCAACCTTAATAAGAAGCCAAAGGATACCCAAGACAAGCACCAACAAATTTGGGGAGAATGCAAGATGGAAAAGATCCCATTCGGTGAAGAAATCATGCAAATGAAGAGTGTTGATTCAAACTCAGAAATTTTGAATCATAAGGACATCACAAGCAGCCCATGGTATGTGAACATTTCATCTCTCTTGTTGGCCAATTTGTCATCTCAAGTATGTTGTCATCATGCACAGTTGGATAGGAAGGATGATCATATCTCATGCTTGTTGTGTCTTCCTATGGCACCACTAGTGAGATATCATCATGATAAAGGTATGGGTGTTGTTATGAGACTTGAGAAAGGGAGAATCACTCATTCCAAAATCAGTACTTGGGGTAAATTCATCTTTGTATGTGCCGGTGTAAGAAAGATGTCAAAAATCACTCTTGGGAAAGGTAAGCCTAAAGAGTTCTATTCCTAATAGATACTCCTTGCAGCCCTCTTTTTCTAAGTCATTGTTATATTAGGATTATCTAAAGAGGGATCACAATTTTGATTTTCTTATTGATGAGGGGCTGACCCATGTAATGTCCCATTTTTCAAACTAACACGAATTGAAGACTTCTTACCTTTTCTCTTCCCATAGCCAAGAAGGAATGGTACAAGGGAAGTCCTTGGGTTTTGTTTTTATTTTCTTTTATTGTTATTAATGTTTTTCTTTGGTGTTTTACTCCCTAAGGCAGGTCGGCTGGGATTATAATGCTCCCAACATGAAATTAAAAGATAAAGTAAAGCTCATTAAGAGGTCAACAAGGTTGGGAAGTTTTCAACATGGAAATAGAAGATAAAGAAAGCTTAACAAGTCGGTCTACACCTTATGGCTTTTGGCGCCAACCAAATGGTATAAGAGGAGTCTTAGGGGATCATTTGCACATCATCTTTTGGAACATACACTTTATACTAGGTCTCTAGGGGTGATTGTTCTTAGTTTATTCCACTATTGGGCGATAATCCATTAGTGTGGCATCCAGGAGGACGAATCCCTTCCTTGTAGGAGATTGGAGGACGGAAAACCTTCAATTTGGTGGTGTAGAAGACTCTCATTGAAGACTATCTTGCTGGTCTACATCTAGGGCATCAAAGAGAAGCCATACCAAAGTTTTTGACATTGTTTGAAGCCCCTCTTAGGGAGTGACTAGGGTAGAAGAGGATTTGGGTGCAATCTAGGGCACAAAACTTCATTATTATTTGATAATCAGATTTATCATATTTATAAGGCTGGAATCTATAATTTAGTAATTTAGCTGGAATCTATAATTTAGTAACTAGAACTAGGGGCTGCCCTCCTTGCATTTTAAGGGGCTGCTGTAAATCAGACCTTGGCTGTCCTCTGAATTCACTCTTGGGCAGCGTTTGTGAGGTATTAGAATGCTGTCCTTTAGGCACATAAGCCCCTCTATAAGCTGCACATTCTAAATCAAGAGCCTTAGTAATACAATCTTGCAAAGTCATAGGGTTAAAAGCTCTTACCAAACCTTTTAGAGGCTCTATCAAACCCTCCGTAAAGAGGACAACCAACCTCTTTTCACTAACTTCGGAGACCATGACTGCAATTCTTTGGAAGTCTGTAACATACTCATCAACATTTCCCACTTGTTTGAGTTGGGCCAATTCTCTAAAATGAAGTTCCGGGTCCTTCCTTTCAAACCTCTCCATGATCCTTTGGCTAAATTCTTCCATTGTGTGAATCAAGTCATGACCTTGGGTGTGCATACCATGGAACCACCACTCATGTGCCATGCCTTCCAAATGGAGGGTAACAAATTTGAGGGCCTCTTCTTCTTGCATGGGATTGAGGGAGAAGTAAGTCTCCATCTTTTGCAACCAAGCTCTTATCGTAATCGTATTAGAACCATCAAAGTTGGGGAGTGAAACTTTTCCCAATATTTGTTGAAGATTCTTATGTGGGAACCACCACTCATGTGCCATGATTTCCAAATGGAGGGTAACAAAGTTGAGGGCCTCTTTTTCTTGCATGGGATTGAGGGAGAAGTAAGTCTCCATCTTTTGCAACCAAGCTCTTATCGTAATCGTATTAGAACCATCAAAGTTGGGGAGTGAAACTTTTCCCAATCTTTGTTGAAGATTCTTATGTGGTTGCTTGTGGAGCCTTTTTGACTTCTTGCCCAACTTGAGGGCACAAAAATCATCAAATCCCAACATATCTCTTGTGGCTTGGCTCAAAGAACCGTACTCCAACCTTTGAGCATCTATGAGTTCGGCTAAGGTGGGTTCTTCTTCTTCCTCTCTCTCTCTAATGGTCTCTTTAGGTAAGAAGACATCTTTAAAAAACTTAGAAGTAGAGCCTCCCTTATGTGAGCTCCCTTCATTGGAGCTGGCATATTTATCTTTACCCATAGCCTCTTTGAGGAGTTGGGGCATTTGCTCACTCATGGATCTTTGTAGTTCTTGCCCACATCCTTGCATTAGTTCATGCAAGAATTTTACTTGATCCGATGTGAATGCTCCTTCATCCATGTTTCCCTTATCTCTCCTTTTATAAAACAACCACTTCTTATCACCCTGCATGCACAAATCACCCACACGAAAAGAGGAAAGAAGCTCTGATACCACTGTAATATCCCCTTGTGGGATATTAATGATTTATTATTAATTACTTGCAAAACAAACAACTTAGAAGATAAACCCTCCTAGGTTTACCTCAACTAACCCTAGTGTCAGCTTCAATACAACCCAAATAGGGTTGGAGTGAGCCAAGGTGAGGGTTTAGATGGGCAATCCAGTTGGTATTTACACTCCTTTATCCAATACACTTTGCAGAAGTAAAATTAATAAATAATACTGCTGAAAATTAACTGAAACTTTGGAAATTAATAACTCCCAAAATACTAACTCTTTTGACTTGAAACCAAGTGCAGTAGAAAGGGAAAATTATGAGCTTCTATTCACAATAAATATCAGATCTTTCCATGCACTAGAAACCACTCAAAACAGCCCCCAAAATCCCAAACCCAGTCGCTAGGGTTAGGGTAAAATCTGCAACATAATTCCAGCACTTTTTCCTTCACTTTAAGAGTAAATAAATGCAGTTCCAGATCTGCAATTAATAAATCTAAAACAGCAGATTTATAATCACTTCAAAATCCCTTCCAAACACTCTTAGCACATGCCCAAACAAGTCGATTTCATCAAGTAAAAACCAGCAACATATAATAAAAGATATTCATCATAAATCACACTCCAAACCCTCAAAGCAAGCTTATATCTTCTCCCAAAAATGGCGCCTTATACATATATAGAGAAATGATTGCAAAAACTTATTACTTCAAGCTCATATGGGCACACACACTTCACAAATGGTGGTGTTAATAAACACCTTTTGTTTTGATCATAAGTGGGCATACATCCCTTCTCCAAGCATGAAGATAAGTTTTATAAACCGTCAACATGCCAAAAAAGGAGTAACCACATCTTCTTTTATAGTTTTTGCTTGCACATCCTCCAAAGTTCTTCTCCATCTTTGGCGCCATCATCTAGGAGGAAATCTTATTTAAAAATGTGCCTGAAAGTCACCAACAAATATTAAATGCATAGGGATTTTAAAAAGATGCCCATATGAGTCGACCCATGCTTAGGAATAATCACTTTGTCTCAAATATTAATTATTAAATGCTTCCAGGAAAATGCGACTTGCCTAGTCACTTGATTTACCTTTTAAAAATGCATTTATTATCTCAAGGTGAAGTCGAACTTCCCCTTTTATTTTGATTTGCACAATTTATAAAATTTTATTTTAAAATTACATGTGCAAATCGATTTTATCTTCTTTTTAATTTTTTATAAAAAGGGCGACATTACGCAAAACATATTCAATAAATCAATAACAATACACATACAAAAATTTAAACGAATTTGTGTAAAAAAAAAAAAAAACATACCTCCAGCTGCAAATGACTATAAAAAATTAAAAGCATTCACTTTTACATTACATGTATTTAGAATTACAATATGAATCTATAAAACATAAATAATATACACCAAATTTGGAAAAACTTGAAAGAATTAAAAAAAAAAAAACTTACCTCCAAATGCAATTCTCCAAATTCTCTCTTCGAATTTTCTCCAAAATCCGTTCAACACAAGCAATGCAAGCTCAAATGGTTGTGTGAATGAAAATGAAGTAGTGTAGGGCCTTATAAAGGGAAAAAACCATGTTTTTTCAGCGTTTTTTGAGTGTGTTGGATGTGTTTCCATGTACAGTCCGCGTGGGCGAGTTAAAGGCTCGGACACGCCGTGTTTGGTGACCCATTTTCAGCGAGTTAAATTAGTGATTACTCATTTAGCATATTCTTTTCGAGTACTTGCCGAGTTTACTTACTATGTTTGTGGCTGATTTAAGGTGGTTTCCAGCCACTAACATTTCGATTTTTGAGATAAAAACACAAGGTTACAAGTGTTTTTGGGACAACATTACCAAAGTTTTGGGAATCCATCATTTGAATGGAAATTATGAGATGATGACAAGCAAAGGAAGGGAGCTAGCTATCATGTTCCTAAGACATGATGAAGAGATTGTAAAAGTGTTGTTAAACACTCTTGTTTTCTTTGATATGTTTTCTTGATGCGGAGGTACATCCAAGAAGATGTAAGTGAGATTCATTTGAGATTCGGGTACATGCATTTGTTTGAGGACAAACAAATTTCGGGAAGGGAGGACTGTAATGTCCCCTTTTCGTATTAATCCAAATTGAATGCTTCTTGCCCATTCTTCTTCCGATGGGTTAGAAGAAGATGAACAAGGGAAGTCCTTGGATCACATTTTAGATTTCTTCCTAAGAGGTCAATCTTGGGGTAATTAACCCCTTAGACCTTTGGCGCCACCAACGAGGTATAAGAGGAGTAGCATAGGCTCATTTGCATCGTCAATTTTGGCATATATACTTTTTTACTTGCATCATCATATTTGGCACATATACACGTACTATTTTGGTTTTTGAGATGGTTGCTCAATACCTTTCCACTTGATGACGAAAACCCTCTTGTGTAGCATCCAAGGAGGACAAAACCCTTCCTTGTGGCATAGTGGAGAACGAAAAATATCCATATTGGCGAATTGAAGGCATTTATTGAAGACTCTCTTATTGATTTGGATCTAGGGCATCAAGAAGAAGACCTACAAAAAGCTTTGGCATAGTTTGGAGCCCCTCTCCTAGGGAGTGACTAGGGTTTGAGTGTGATTTGGTGTTTTCTAGGACACAATTGGATATTCACATTTTTCATAATTTATAGGGCTGAAATCTATCATCTTTTGTAATTATTGGGGTTTGGAGACCTCCATTTTGATCATTTCTATTGGTTGTACCTCTGCTGTTCTAAATTAATTTTCCAGCTGAGTATTTGATCAAGTTTCATGGTGAAAAGTGGCTTAAAATCTTCTTAAAGTGTTTTCCTATGTTGTTGATGAGTTCTTTGATGATATTTGGGTGATTTCTCACTAATTACAAGCTGTTATAAAAATAGATTGTTGATTTACATCTATCATAAAAACCAGTTGGCTGATATTAAATCTGAGTTTAATCATTTGGGGTTTATGTGATTTCCTCCTTTTTTAGTTTCAGCCCAAGAAAGGGATAGTACCATAGTAGGAAAACTCGCCAAAACCAAAACTCACTGCACCCCAAAAAAACTCGCCAAAACTCGCCAATATTTGGCCAATACTCTGGAATACTCGTGACTTAAAAATACTCAATTTTTTTTAAAAAACATAAATTTTAAGCAACACATAGCTACAAAATGTATCAAATGAGCCCATAAAATGTTGGAGAAGTGTTTTCTATTAGATTTGAATACAAATACAATACAAAATCGCATCATCATGCGAATACGACAACCGGCTGATAAGTAATATGAATTTATGATGATTGACATTGAAAAATATCATCATAAATTTCATATCTATGCAAGTTACAATATACAATAAATTACATTTTCCTCTTCCCCAATCTAGAGAAATATTGGGGAGAGGGTCTAGTGCCTCTGGCTCCACTAGTCCCCACACTCGGCTGCGTCTCCACGCTCCTCCTAGAAGGCTGCGAATCTGGCTCGATCATAGAACTAGATGGTGGTGCTGGTGGCTCCTCTGCTGCATGTTGGAGATCACCTCCAAAGATGTCATCCACTCCAATATCTCCTCGGAGTCCTGCTAGTGCTTCTCCCTCCATAGCCTCCCTCTCAAAAGAAGCAATCTCGTCCGCTGTGAATGCAGGGTTTTCCTCTTCTTGCCCAGTCCACTCACTATATGGATCTATCTCATCCAAATCAATGAGCTCCTCTGATGTGGCCTCAACTTTTTTTGTGCGAAGCCGGAGATTGTATTGCACAAAAACCAAGTCGTTGAGTCTTTTTTGAGTCAACTTGTTGCGCTTCTTCGTGTGAATGGCCTCAAACAAACTCCAGTTGCGTTCACATCCAGAAGCGCTACAAGGTTGAGATAGAATTCTGAGGGCTAACTTTTGAAGATTTGGGGTATTCCCTCCCCAATCCTCCCACCAAGAACCTACAAACATTTAACAAGATAATCAAAAATTTATAATTAATTAATAAAATCAAATATGTAACTAATAAGTAACTTGGTAAACATTCTAAGTAACTTGGTATTACCTGGTGACTGTGTGGTTCTCCCTCGAATAGCTAGCACTGATGAAAAGAGTCTCCCCCTACCATGTTTGTAACTCTGCAGCTCTAAAATGACGAGGTCCCTCGTCTCAACATCCGGTATCATCCTCTCAATACATGTTGAAAGGCCCTCCATAACCTCCCATTCACATCTGTGAAGGCGCCGAGTAGAAATACTTGGGGTTGAGGTAGTACCCCGCTGCATGAATAGGTTGGTGGAGTTGATTGTTCCACCTCCGATCAATAATCTCCCAAAAGGGACCATATCTGACGATATCCCCCTGTAATAGTTTTGGATATACTCTTTGGTCCTATCCATGGCCTCATATACAAACCCCATGGGGTTTTGCTCCCCATCAACCAAACGCAAAACTCTCACCAACGGCTCTGACACCTACACACAAATTAAAATGTAAGATTGCAAACTTACAATACATATTAGAAATGAAATAAAAAAGTGAAAAGTAAAACAATATATTTAATATTTATAATTTAACAAATTAAAATAAAGGAATGAAATATAAATCGAAGTTTGAAATTACCTTGATGATCTCTATAGCTCTCTTTACAAAGATATCATCAAAAACTATCTTTGCAACCCTCTCTCCATCAGACTTTCTTTGAATATTGTGAGTCTAGCCATGCTTGACTCACAAACATTTGTTTCAAAGATGTCAACAAACTAGAAATACTTTGCAACGTCGAAGTTTGTTGCAGAAACCTTGTGACACCGGCTCGAACAAGTTCTTTCCCCTTTGTGTACTCTCATCAAGCTCAGAACCCAAGGGTGATTGTATATGTACTTCGTTATAGATCTTGCATCTTCTACAACCGGCCTCACCCAATCAATTTTGCCTATGTCCTCCAAAAGAAGGTCAATGCAATGAGCTGCACAAGGAGTCCAAAAGAGTGATGGATGTCTCTCTTGCAATAGTCTCCCAGCTACCACATATGCTGCTGCATTGTCTGTGACAACTTGCACAACATTCTGTACACCAACCTCTAATACAACTGTCTCTAACATAACACTCAAATTTTCTGCATTTTTTATTATGTCAGAGGCATCAATAGATTTTAAAAACACCATCTCACCGTTTGAAGCTGCTAAAAAATTAACAAGGGTGCGGTTCCTTCCATCCGTCCACCCATCTGAAAGAATGGTGCATCCGAATTTTTTCCATTGTTTCTTGTGCTCTTCTAGCATGGTAGTGGCATCTGCAATCGCACCCTCAAGTAATTTCCCACTCAAATTTTTTGGATTGTACCTTTCCCTTTCCTGTTTATCGATGTTGTCACCAAGTACTCCCAGTATGGGCTCTTTGCCACATTGAATGATAGGTTGTTGTAGTACCAAAAATTTGCACAAGCTTTATCCACTTCCTCGTGCATATCTTTGTTCCAGAATGTACCATCCAATGAAGGTTGTGCTTCAGGTGTGTTCCTTGCCACAAAAAAACTCGGTATGCCTTTGCTCGAACTCGATGAAGATGAGCCTCTTCCGGCTCTTCCTCTTCGTATGCGTGGACCACGAGTAGAGCCCACAATTGTTGCTGCATCATCGTCTAAATTCTCTTCCATTGCAGCCCCAGGTCTAATAGCTTGTGCTATGGCTGCCTTCAGCCTTGCGTTCTCTAGTTTTTTCTCCTCTAACTCTGCCAGCTCTGCTTTAATCTCTCGCGTTGCCTCTTCTGACACGTTGGGGCAAACTGTAACATCTCGGCAAGGAATAGTTGAAAGGTGATATTTCAAACGATTGATGCCTCCATTCATTTTCTTGTTACTGAAAGTGCAAAAAATTTCGCCCGCACAAGTTCCACGTACAACATACTTCCATGCTATGGAACGGGCATTCGGAGGAACGGTCCTGCTAGTGATCCAGATGCCGAACCTGATGCCGAGCCTGATGCCATTGTTAAACTCTAATCTGCAACACAATGCACATTTAAAAAATTAGAAAACGTAAACTTAATTTAATTTTAAAAACAAAACATGCCTGAATAACAAATTTGCGTAAGTAAAAAAAATACATTACAAGCATTCAATTTTACATTACATGTATTTAGAATTACACAACGAATCGATTACAATACACATACATAAAATTTAACTAATTTACAATGAATTTGCGTTAATTAAAAAAAAAATACATACCTCTGGCTGCAAATGAGTATTAAAAAATTACAAGCATTCAATTTTACATTACATGTATTTAGAATTACACAACGAATCGATTACAATACACATACATAAAATTTAACTAATTTACAATGAATTTGCGTTAAAATAAAATAAAATTACATACCTCTGGCTGCAAATGAGTATAAAAAAAGTACAAGCATTCGATTTTACATTACATGTATTTAGAATCACAATAGGAATCTATAAAACCTAAATAATATATTCAAAATTTGGAAAAACTTCAAAGAATTAAAAAAAAAAAAAAAACCTACCTCCAAATGCAAATCTCCAAATTCTCTCCTCGAATTCGCTCCAAAATCCACTCAACACAAGCAATGCAAGCTCAAATGGTTGTGTGAGTGACAATGAGGGAGTTGAGGGCCTTAAAAGAGCCAAAACTGCGTAAAATCGCGTGTTTTTTTCCTTTGAAAGTCGTGTTTCCGCGTCCGCAGCGTTTGGCGAGTTTTTGCGGGCTTGCCGAGTTTTATGGCAGTACTCGCCGAGTTAACTCAATGAGCCCTTTTTCATGGTTTTGGCGAGTTTTTTGGCGGTTTAACCGTTTTCCACCAGTTTTTTTGGCGAGTTTTTTAAAACTCGGTGAGTTTTTGGTGAGTTTTCCATCTATGGATAGTCTGATGGTATCAAAGCACCGATCTTCCTAAAGCTTTGAGGGTTTGATGCAAGAAGGCAACAAGGGTTTCATTTGTTATCAAAGGAGAGAAAAAAATCAGACCAGCCAAGAGAGGAGGACAATATGGCTCATCAGGATTCCCAAGCAACCAAGATTGACAAGCTAATTAAAGGAAAAGTAAGATTAGCGGACACCATGGACCTCCTAGCCCTAACCCTTTAGAGATTTCATGAATGTAGGGTTCGTAATGGAGAAGGCATCTCATCTGGAACAAATACTTCATGGCGATCCTTTGGATCAGCTCAAGGATCAGCCGCTAGGCCTACTTTCCTTCCAAGGGAAGAAGCCATTCCGAAGGCATAAGCAAGGCCCTCTATGGGGCAAAGTATTGCCACAAGCTATGAAGAATATATGGCACTTCCAGGGGAGATACGGGAGGCCATTACACTTGTTGAGTTCATTGGGGTGAGCATAGGCGGTCTAGGTGGGGCAAGACAAAATGTGCCATAGAAAGAGGTCTGCAAAATATGTGGGGAAGATGACTTTCTCTACTTTGGATGGATCAACTAAAGGGACAATGGGGTATGGATCCAAAAGTTGGATACATATTTGTCCTGAAGCCTCGATGGAGGATGATGCCATCAAATTTGCAACCCTTCACGTAGAGGTGATTGCTCATGAGTGGTGGTTTCATGGATTCGTAATGTCTCCTTTTTCAAATTAATTTTTAATGAAGACTTCTTGCCACTCTCTTCTCGTGGCCAAGAAGAATAAGTGAACAAGGGAAGTAATTGAGCTTCGTTTCAGTTTTCATTTTTTATTTTTAATGTTTTTAATTGGTGTTTTACTCCCTAAGGCAAGTCGGCTTAGATTATAAGACTCCCAATAAGAAATCAGAAGATAAAGCGAAGCTTAAAGAGGTTAGTTCTCACCCAAGGGCTCTTGGTGCCAACCGAGGGATAGAAAAGAAGGTCACTTGGCCTCATCTGCATAATCTTTTGGCGCATATACACTTACTATTTTGGTTTTTGGGTTGATTGTTCAATACCTTTCCACTTGAGGATGAAAACCCTCTTGTGTGGCATCCAAGAGGACGAAAACTCTCCATATTGGTGAATTGAAGACATCTACTGAAGACTCTCTTGCTGATTTGGATCTAGGGCATCAAGAAGAAGACCTACAAAGGCTTTTGACATTGTTTGAAGCCCCTCTCCTAGGGAGCGACTAGGGTAGGAGTGGATTTGGGTGCTTTCTTGGGCACAAAACTTCATTATTCCTTGATATTCGGATTCATCATATTTTATAAGGATGAAATCTACAATTTGTTTATTTTGGAAAATCTTATCTATCATTTTTAGCCGTTGTTTGTGGCTGCCTTGTTGCTGTCATACATTTAATTACAGCTGAGTATCATCTCTTTTTTCTCCATTTCTTTCACGTAAATTGGATTCATAATTGTGTCATACTTGAAATAATTAGTTAGAAGTATTTTTACTTGTTGTACATTGCTATATGGGAGAGTTAAAGTCCCTATACAGTTCGCTGTTAGGTTGTCGAGAATATTAGAGTTATAAAAATTATAATTTACTTTGCTTGGGGTTTGTGTGATTTCCTTGATTTACGTTTCAGCCTTAGAAAAGAAAATTACAATGGTATTAGAGCATTGGTTTTCGCAACATGAGGGTTTGATGCAAGAAGGCAACAAGGGTTTCATTTTCTATCAAATGAGAGAAAAAAATTCAGACTATCTAAGAGAGGAGGACAATATGGCTCATCAGGATGCACAAAAAGCCAAAATTGACAAGGTAATTGAAGGGCAAGTAATATTAGCGGACACCATGGACCTCCTAGCCCTAACCCTTAATAGATTTCATGAACCCGGGTTCATAATGGAGAAGGAAGCTCATATGGAGAAAATGCTTCATGGAAACCCTTTGGATCAGCTCACGGATCAGCCAGTAGGCCTACTTTCCTTCCAAGGGAAGACGTCATTCCAGAGGTGGGAACAAGGCCCTCTAAGGTGCGAAATAATGCCACAAGAAATGAAGAATATATGACACTTCCAAGGGAGATACAGGGAGGCCATTACACTTGTCGAGTTCATTGAGGTGAACAAGGGGAGGTCTAGGCCGGAGCCAAGACAAAATGCGCCACAAAAAGAGGTGCAAATGTGTTGGGGAAGATGACTTTCTCTACTTTTGATGGATCGACTAAGGGGATAACTAGGGCATGGATCCAAAAGTTGGATACATATTTGTCCTTGAAGCCTATGATGGAGGATGATGCCATCAAATTTGCAACCCTTCACCTAGAGGGGATTGCTCATGAGTGGTGGTTCCATGGATTGATCATGAATGGTGGTTCCATGGATTGATGATGCAAGGGCACAAGGAAATCCATTCATATGATGAGCTTTGTAGAAGACTCATTGGTAGAGTTAATAGAGTTGACCCGAAAGTTCACTTTTAGGAACTTGCACAGTTGAAACAACAAGGCACGGTGGATGAGTATGTGGTCGAGTTTCAGATACTTTCCATCATGATTACGGATGTCACATAGAGGAGACTTGTGATTCTTTTCATTGAGGGTTTGACCGAACCACTCAAGGGTTTGGTTAGAGCCTTTGATCCTTCATCTCTTGAAGAGGCAATGAAAAACACTTTGGACCTTGAAAGTGCTGCCCCAAAAACAACAGCGTTCAACAGATATCCCAAGGTTAATTTTAATGGAGGACACCCCAAAGGACCCTTGGGACAGTCTAGAAACTCTCCCTTCGACCAGCCAAGAAAGCCCTTCCAATGGATGCCTATTATTCACAAGGAGCTGCCCAAAACTAAGAATGGAGGTGAGTCTAGAAATGAGCTAAGGAAGAAGAATTTGTGCTTCTCTTGCAAGGATCCATGGACTCCCGGACATCGTTGTTTAGGTAAGGGTAAAGTGCATTATATTGAGGTATTTTCAGATTGTGAGGATGATGAAAATTGTGTTGATGAGGCAAAACAAGATATTATAATGGAAGATGATCCAAAGTTTGGATGGCACTCTTACTTTGTTGGTGCACCTAGTTATCATCCATTCCGGATGGAGGGTGACCTACAAGGGCAAGGGGTCATGGTTTTGGTTGATGGTGGAGCCACTCATAATTTCATTGATGAGTGCTTGGTGGCCAAGTTGGATTTGAATGTAGAAGACTTCAAGGGTTTCACGATTAAGATAGCAGATGACTACGCTATGCCATGCACAAGGAGGTGTCCCCAACTCCTCTTCACATTGGGAAAACATGAGGTATGCACTGATTTCTATTTAATTAACATGGTTGGTATGAATCTTGTGCTTGGGGTCGAATGGTTGCATTCATTGGGAGAACACCCTTACAAAGGGGCTGGAAATGAATGATTCCAAGCCCAAAAATGAAGTATAAATGAAGATTCCAGCTGCTAAAAATATGAAGAATGCAATGATGGCTGAGTTGAGTGTCGCCGTGCCCTAGGAACCACCTAACACTTCTCCAAAGTGGGTCGTTTCCCCAGGAGAGGGGGTGGAAATCATTGTAGGATCAAACCCTAGCTGAAAATCTACAACATCAATCTTCTTGAAGCACTTTGGAAATCCCGAATGGAGAATCCCCAATAAATTAAAGAGTTTTCATTCTTCAATCAAGCAAGGAAGGTTTTCGTCCTCCTTGTTGGCCACGAAAGGATTGTCGCCCTTAAGTGGAAGTAATTAACCAACCCAAAACCTTGCAAAATTACATTTTTGACAAGTGATTTTGCACAAATGAGCTAAGTGAACCCTCTTTATACCTTGTTGTGGCACCAAAACATATTAGAGTATCTTCAAACAAGATCAATCTCATAATGGGTTCTTTTCTTTTATTTTCCCTTTCTAACACAAACGACCTGACTTATGTAGAAAACTATTAAAGAAGAATGCAAATGCTCACAAAAATAACTAAAAAATATAACAAACTCTTCCTGTTGTCACCCAGAAGTTGCGCCCTGATAGAGAATGGTGTGTGTACTCGCTCTCCTATTGACAAAATTGGAACACCTCAAGGCTGTGGGTAACCTATGTCTGAGGTGTACCTCCAGATAGGGCTGGTTCCCTTATGAACCACCTAAAAAACAAAAATTTTGATAAGGAAAAGGGAAAAAGAATGCGGGAAATGGGAAATATGGGTGATACAACAAATTTTGATACTTCCATGTAACTCAAAGGCACATAGAGAATTTGAAGATCCACACACTGCACAACTCTAGACTATTTGCTTAATAAATTCAAGGGTTTAGGAAAAATGACAGTGGTAGAGGAAGTGAATTCCACACTAAGGAAAACACAATATCCTATGCGACACAATGAAAAATCTGAAAAAAACAGTATGAGAGGGAAAAATGAATCTCTTTTTTACTCAAAGGTGTAAATACAATAGCCAAAGATGTCTAAACAAATCAGCTGTGCCAAGTATTTATTAGTTTTACAGTAAAATCAGCCCAAATAGACTGTTGTTTTTTCCAAAATAGATTGTTGTTTTATTTATTTTATTTTCTCTTACCCCTTTCGTGATAACCTTAGGAATACCAGTTCTATTTTAATCAATTCCTCCCTTGTCTATCCTTGGCACCAACTCTAGGAGTAGACTATTGCATGCTTTTCTTATTTCTTCTATTTCTATTTTTATCCTCTTTCATTCAAAGACTTCAGTCAACCACAGATTGACTCATGCTAGGTCCTCTATTTTTATCTATTTAATTCCATTCACCCTTTTGCCTGAAATAGGATTTAATAAATTTATTTTCCACCCTTATCCCTCCATGGCGGCAAAGATAGAACAACAATTCTATTTTTTAATTAATTCCATGCACCATGCACCATGCACCTTATCTCTCCATGGCACCAAAGATAGAACTGAAGCTCCTTTTGTTTATTTTATTTATTCTTTCATGCACCTCCTTCCTTTGGTGCAGACTATAGGAGGTTCTTTTATTTATTTCCACCTCCATGCACCTTCCTTTGCACGAGACTCTAACAAGAGTGGAAATATAACGCTTCCCTTGTTCATTTCCTTCTTGCATGTGGTAAGAGGAATGGGCTCAAAGTCTCCAAAATGAACTAGCTTGGAAAAGGGGACATTATAGTCCTCCCTACCAAAATTGCTTGCCCACAAGAAATTGCAAGCTCTCATGCCCAAGTACCTTCATGCCAAAGTGAAGAAATATGTTGTAATGCACCAATAGTCTAGATCCTGTGGCTGTCAATGAAGGATCTTTTTCCCAAACAAACTCAGACGCCCGCTGCCCCTTTCTTCATTGAATTCCTCTTCATCTTCAACTTCAAAAACAACAGTAACAACTTCTTCCTTTACATATTCAGCGGTATAAAAAACCTTCCAAACTTTTGTAATCTCACCAAAGAGCAAGAATGTAATGTCCCTTTCTAGGGTAACAATGAAAATAAAGGTTTGGCCACAACCCCATCTGGATCAAATCTGAAAATACACCATCAACCAACAAGCATCAATCTAAAAATGACTGAAACACACTTTGACCCTATTCGAGCAATCAATAATCAATCCTTTATGGCAGCAAATTGTATAGGCACTTCCAATCATCATATAACCATGCAATAACAATCGAAAATGCTTCTAAATAATTATTTCAAGCACGACAACATTTATCCATCCAAATTACATCAAAATAAAAGAGAAAATAAGAGATTACACCCAACTACAATTAATTTTATGACACCAGCGGGAAGCTACAAAAAGGGCTAAAAATAGCTCATAAACATCTACAAAATTCACCAAATTGTAAATTCAAGGCTTATAAAATATGAAGAACAATAATAAGAACTCATATTGTCCAAAAGTGTCTTGGAATATATTAAAGCCTTTAGCCAAGCAAGTCACCTAGGTTTAGAAGGGAAGAAATAAATATGAAATCCTCCTTAAAACTCACTTATGACCTCCGTATGAAGCCACCAATGCACAAATGAGGGCTTCCGTCCCCAAGTGTGATCCTATTAAAGGGTTTCGTCTTTAATAGGTGACCAAGGAAGGGTTTTCATCCTTCACTGGCAAGAAGAGATGCTACACTAGCTCTAACTCCAAGTAAATGTTAAAATAGATAAAAAATGATGATCCTCCTCTCCATTCGAACTTCCTTAAGTACCCTTCCTTAGGCGCCAGTAATGAATTAGAATCCCCAACTTCATGGCCGACCTCCTAATGCACTTTTTGATCTTCACTTAAGAAGATTGACCTCATAATGAAAAAATAGAAATTCTCCTTACTAAGTCTTCTTTCCCTAGTCGAACCATTCCAATGCCATGATTAACAAATAAAATAATGAATCGTGAAGGTAAATCACTTACAACCATGGCAAGTTCCCCTCCTTTGCTCCTTCCTTGATCCTCGCAGGAGGAGGAACGGGCATAAGGTCTTCCATAGTGACTAGCTTGGAAAAGGGGCCATTACAAAGAAATTGATGAATAATCAATAACTTGACAAGCTAATCCATGTCCCAATGTGGAGTATCCCTTTTGGATCAAATTAGATACAAGACATACAATTAAGTTAAAATATCTCACAATCTTCCATTTCTTTAGTGCAAGAGGCCGTTATTTGAATTTGTTTGAAATTTCAAGAAAACCCGAAATTTTGAAACCCCATCCTTGTTGGGTTATGTCTAGTTATGTCTTGTCAAAATATGAGGATTTTGATGATGTTGGATATTTACTTATATCATGTGTCTTGCAATGCATCATGATTTGATATGTATAATGAAATGACCAAAAAGTTAATGATGAAACCTTAGGTAGGGATTACTACATTTTGAGTGACCAACACACCTATGTTGATCTGCTCGTAATAGTTAGAACTTAGAACATCGGTGGCCATAAGTAGCCTTGTTGGGGCCTTTAACAAGTCTCTTTGGGAGGAAATTCATGCTTGAGCCTCTATCAATAATCACCATGGTCAAGGTCTTCACGTAATGTCCCGTTTTCCAAGACATAATTAATTGAGGCAAGTTGAAGACCTTTAATGCACTCCCCTTGGATTAAAAGGATAATTAATTGATTTGTGCATGTGAATTTAAAATTAAAATATTATTTATTTGTGCAAGTCAAAAATAAATAAATAAAAAAGGGGAAAATCGATTTACTTTGAGCCAATTTAATAATCATTGGAGGTAAATTAATTAAATAGAGGCAAGTCGAATTCCTTGGGAATATTTAATAATTATGATGTAGAATAAATTGATTTATTCTAAGCATGGGTCGATTCATATGGGCATTATTTAATTTAATTTTTCCATTTATTTAATATTTGTTTTGAGTGTGATTTTGAAACACTTTTAAAAATAAGATATTCTCCTAAATTTTGGCGCCAAAGATGGAGAAGGAACTTCGGAGAGTGAGCAAGGAAAGATATAAAAGAAGATGATGGGCACTCCTTTTTGCATGTTGACGGTTTAATAAACTTATCTTCCTGCTTGAAGACGAATGAATGCCCACTTGTGATAAAAAAATAAAAGGTGTTCCTCAACACCACTCATTGTGAAGTGTGTGTGACCTTGAGAGCTTGAATTGATAAGTTATTTGCATTTCTATTCGATATAAGTGAAGGCGCCATTATTGAGAGAATTTGTGAGATTATTTGGAGAGTTTTCAAGCTATCATTTGATCAATTAACTATGGGAATTGTTACTTGGTTTTGTCATGATACAAATCGACTTGTGGAGGGAGATTTATGGTGTTTTTGAATGGTATTTTTGCAAGAATAAAATCTGAATTGTTCTTGCTCATTATTCTATTGCAAATACACTTGTTTTCATGATATTTGGAGCTGCTAACCTTGCTGGAATTTATTATTAATAAATCGACTGGGTTATGTGAATTTCCATCATATTTTGGAAGGGTTTGAAGTGTTTTTCGATCTGCTGTTATAACTTCATTATTGCAGATCTGAAACAACATTTATTGGGCTGGGAAGTGAAGGGAAAAGAGCTGGAAATACATTTAATTATTTTTCCTAACCCTAGCGACTTGTTCTGCAGATTCGGGGGCTGATTTGAGTGGGTATCACAAGAGAGAAGATGGGAATGGAAAGTGGAGGTTTCACTCCAAGGCAAACAAAGTTCCTGCAAGGGTTGTTCAAAGAATGGCACAAGGATTTGTAGCATAATATGGTGGCCATGATGAAGGATACCTTGGATCCAAGCAAAAACCATTGCCAAGAAGGGTAAGCCAACTCATCATGATGACCCTTTTGAGACTTTGCAACAAGAGTATGCATCTCTAAGTACGGCCACAAAGGAACTCTTGTCTTTTCAAGGGTATTGTAAGCTTCGTGGTGTCAAGCAAGACTTCCGCCATATGCAGCCCCAAGAGGACACCATCTTGAGGGAACATGATAAGCAAGGTAAAGAAACTTTGTTAAAAAAAGATGTTTGCTTATCTACTAATAGTTACATACATGGTGATGAAAGGAAAATGATGTCAAAGAAAGAAGCAAAGGCGGAGTTCAAAAGGGTTTGCAATGTAAGGTAATGATTTCTAATTCTAAGGTTGTTTTTGATGATGCTAATCATATGTCAAGTGGGAATAAGGTTGAAGAAGAAGAAATTTTAGATCCTCCAATTAGGAGTGAAAGTTTAGTGGTTGAAGCCACCATTCCGGTGATAGTGTTGGCAATCAGTTTGAGCATGAAGAGGGTATATCAGAACTTCCTCTTTCAGCAAAAGGGGACAACTCACATGATAATATTTCAAGGTATGAAGAGGTTGATTTATGGTTGCACACTTTTTTATTTCAGACTTGTATTCCTCATGAAAAACATGTAAGAGACAAGGATAAAATGAGGATTATGGGTTGCAAAATGGAGCAAGAAGACTCCTTGGGTCAAGGTCACTTATATGGGCCCTCTAAGGTATGGAAACCAAGTGATTTCCCACTTTCTACAAAGATTATCAATTCTGATTTTGTGATTTTTTCAGCTGATTTAATGGGAATAAGTGAAAGTTCAGAATTGACTATGGCAAGCATAAGTGTTGGAAAGCATGATTGGGCTTTAGGAGATCCGGAAGTAAGAGGGACAAGTATTTTTCAAAGAGTTGATGATGACTTTATGATTGAAAAATCAGTTATGACAACTATTAAGGGTAAGCACTTTGATTTGTATCATTATCATGCTTTGTCCTTACCTTGCTTTTTTTATTATGAAGATAGTGGTAACAAGGAAGACAAGATAAAGAATCTTCCTTAGCCAGCCTCCGATCATTGGCAAGAAGGCCAACACCTTCCAAAAATCAGTCCAAGTGAAAGTGAGGACAGCAAAGGGGTGGTTTCAAAATGTGGTAAGATACTTAGTTTTATTTCCATACAATTCAGTTCTAACTACATTACTTGGGCTAATGCATGTGAGGAAAATATTGTGGTTTGGATCTTGAGAAGAAATGACAAAGAACATGGTGGGAGGTTCAAAATACTTATGGTCTCACAAGGTAACACTGCTGTCCCGTCTTCTTTTTCTGTGTTGTTTTTCATATTGGTTGGCCCACAAAATTGTACTGCTGATTTCAACATCTTTTGTTGGCCCTACTCTTGGTTTACCATCATACATATAAGGAATGTCATAGCCGGGTTGAATTTTCAAATTGTTAAAGTTTGGTGGATCAATTATGAGTTGTTTTTAGTGACCACATCATTGACATTTTGGAGCTACAGGAAGAATTATGGATATTATAGTAGCTGCACCATTATTCCACTTGCTATCCACATCATGCTCGTTGTCACAAGCAAGAAGGCAACCATAAGAAATGGTAATTTTCAGATTTTTAAGCCTATTCTAATCACTCATGATGAATGTTTGGTTGTTGTTACTTTGTTGGATAGTAGGACACACATTTCCCATCATGAGTTGGACAATTTTTGGGGTTATGGACAGCGGTAAGTATGCAGCCCGGAATACTCTCTTGGGTGTTCCAAGCATTCACTCTTGGGAAAAGGAAAGTTCTCCCATCTCAAGGTAATTATTTGAGTACATCTAGTATATGGCACCACTACATGATGAATTTTCGAATAGGCATGATGACTGATTTTTGTGGTGAAATGAGAAAAGATTTGGCATGTGTTCTCATACTTTTTGGGATACCTTCTTTGCATAGTTGGTTAATTCAGAAAATGCATGTTCATGTGGTTCATACCTTGAGGATTCATGCCCAAGAGCCTAAAAATCAAGTGAAGAAAAAAGAGAGGGATGTTCTATTCTTTTCTAAGATTGAAAAGGTTTGTTTCAAAGCTGCCATATGTTTATTTAAAGCCCCTAAGGTTGTTCTCAATTATTACAGCTACTTATATTACCCAATTGCTTTCATGTTCATGATTGAAGAACTTTCTTACACTTTGTGGAACATTATTGATGCATGTGCCAAGTTGGAGATTGTTTGTTCTTGCCAAATTCATGATTACTTTTCAAATTTCTTCTCAATATTTGGTATGACAGCAGTGGGTTTTCTTGGGAAGCCTTGGGAATTTAAGGAAGAATGGGGCAATCATTGCAAGGTGTTGTTTTTACTTCAGCTCTCTCATTTGACAGGCACAAGAGCTTGTTTGTGGAAGTTTAATGGTATGAATACATGGGCCCATGGATTGAGAATTTGCATATTGCTTGAGGGAAAACAATTTTGGGGAGGACTGTAATTTCCCCTTTTCCAAGACATAATTAATTGAGGCAAGTTGACCTTTAATCCACTCCCCTTGGATTAAAAAGATAATTAATTGATTTGTGCATGGGAATTTAAAATTAAAATATTATTTATTTGGGCAAGTCAAAAATAAATAAATAAAATATTTTATCATGTTTTGAGGTCATTTGTGCTAGATCTATAATTTGTTGTGTGATTAATTATTTCTGAGTAAGGGCTGATATTTTGGGTGTATTGGAAAGCTAGGAATGAGCTGGAATTAATTTATATAATTTATTCTAACCCTAGCGACTTGGAATCATTTTTTCAGGTCTATTTTGAGGTGGTTTTACTGCTCAGAAAATTCAGATCTATAGTGCATTAGAAAGCTCTTCATTTCTAGTTTATTATGCACTTTATTTCATGCAAAAATATGGGGTATTGAATAAGTTATGAATTTTAGAAGATTTCAGCTATCTGCAAGCTGTCTGGTTGTCATTAATTAAATATTTATTTCAGATCTGCAGTTTGGGATCAGATTAATATTGGATTTGGTTGGAGAAATTAGGAGGAATAAGGAGAAAGTAATTTTATAATTTTTGGAGTTGATTTGATGCCTTAAATGTGTTGGGCGACCTACTTTTTAGGGAAAAATTAGGGTTTCGTGTTGGCTATGCGAAATCTGATTTTGGGATGTTATTCTTCATATTTTTGTGGCCCAAGATCCAAAGTTTCAGCTCATTTGGACTTCTCTAGCCAAAGATATGAATTTTTGAAAATTGCAGCAGTTCAGGGTTTGAATATTAATTAATTTCCAGCTGTAAAAATATGGTTTTGAATGTGTTTGAATTCGATTGTTTTCTTCCAATCTATCCCACCACCTTGGCTAGTTCCAACCCCATTTGGGTTCAAAATAGCTGACATTGGGATATTTTAGGTTGATACAAAAGGGTTTATCCATTCTTTGCCTAATCTTTGACAAGTATCTCTCCATTTTCTAACTTGTCCTAGAAAGGGGACATTACACAAGAGCAGTCCTTGTCACTCTAAAAGAGGACGGATTATTTGCAATAATTAACTACTACTCTAACTGAAAGATCTCTATGACAACAACTGATTGTTGAAGAGTTACAATTATGGAAGAACAAGTGCATGTTGCACTTAGATCAAATTCATCTTGTTAACTATGCATGGAGTCCTTAATTAACTGTTAGTTGAGATGATTTAACTATTCCGAAGATGTCAAATATTATGCATCGAATCCCTACAATCATGGTGACTATAAGTTGTTCTGTTCATCATTCCACGTCTCCAATCAACTGGGAGTTAAGTCGGGCTTGTATGATCCACATAAGTTGCATGATGTTTTAGATGATCATCCACGTTTCATGCCCTTTTCATCATGTCAACCCATGTGCTTTGGCCAAATCAACTCGCCTTGTCATTTGAGTTCTCATTGCTTACTCCACATGAGTCCTATGCCCTCATAACGAGAGTCCTGCACTCCAAGCGAGTCTTGCCCTAGTGTGCAAGTGAGTCCTACACGCCAAAGCAAGTCTTGTGCCATTGCATGGGCGAGTCTGCGCTAGTCCATGTATGAGTTTTGTGCTCACTTAAGATATGTTCTTCAAACACATTGTTAACGTACATAAAGATCCATTTAAACTCATTTGAATAAGCATACACAAGATGAAAATAACAAGATTATGCACAAAACTTCCTTTCAAATATACTAAAGTATTAATTACAAAATGATAATATAAGTCTTAACACAAAATGATGACACTACAAAACGGGGGTTTACATAGGCATTAACAGGGCTCATCACTCCCCCACACTTAAGGTTTAGCAGGTCCTACTATCTATTCAAGGACTCAACTATGTGTACAATTGTACTCATTAGTAAAAGTAAGCCATGTCTCATCTTGCTATGTATTACAAAACCCAAAGAATTTTATCATTGTATCCCTCCATGTTTTGTAGCTTACTTCAGGATGATCCTGGGTGGTGTTCCATCATGGCACAAGTGCTAATATTAATGGAGGTCTGTATCTCATGCCTATCCATTTCTCTTGCATTTGCAGCATAATTTTGCAGAGGTCCTTAACCCTTTTTAATGACCAGCAGACGTTGGTTGGGGAAATAACCTCCTTCCATACCTACCTCTGGAAGGAGTCCATACCTTAGCTATCAAGCAAGAAAAGTCATGTTAAAGTTTGAGAGTACATGCTCTTGAAAATCTGAGACACAAGTTGAAATATTTGTTTTGTACTTGTCCACAAGCTTACAAACAATAAACATGAGACTGATATCTCCTGAAGAATCTGATTGGAGCTGGGAGATCATGCCTCATTAAGAGGCATGTATTAGTTTCTTCTCTCACATATTCCCCTATTTTCTCATGCCATACAAATTGATGTCTCAAAGTGGAAACAAAAGACCTCAATTGCACTTCTCCAACATACAAATTGATTGGAATTTCTATTTGCTCAAGGAGAAGAAACTTATGTACATAAAACTCACATAATGATTCTTGCCAACTGTGTCTGCTGTTGTATATGCCCCAACAAATTGTTTATCATTGTCAAACTCTATGGAATCGAGTGGAACATACTCTGGAAACTTGCCACTTGAAGAACTGCTCTTTCAAGAATAATGCATAAAAATTAGAAGGTGCCCTACAAGAAAGGGCTTGGTCATATAACCTGCAGATAAGAAGCATGTTATCTTGAAGTATCTTCTTTTCTTCTTTCAACATTTTGTTTTATTCTGCCACTCCTCTAAGATCATAACATTCTTTCATCCATTTTACCATACCTTTCAACATAATGATACGGGAAATACAAAGTCTGTTTGAGTTGTCTGATCAACGGTTTCTACAGACTTTATTTCTTTCTTATCTTCTTGTAAGAGCACAAGTTCTGCGGTCAATTCTTCAGTTCTAGACTGAAGACACTTTGATCCTTTTTGTTTCTCTTCTGCCTCATGCTGCATTGGTGAACTACTTCTTTCTGCTCTAGTGATTGTTAGAGATGTTGAATTTTCTCTTCCTTCTCTGTCTCCAACTGAGAGAATTTTGCCTCTTTTGTTTGTAAAAGAAGTTGTAACTAGGCAATTCTTTCTTGAGCTTGTTGGAGCTCATACCAAACCTTAGAAATAGACAAGACTTGGGGTAATAATTGTATCGAATCAAAAGGTGAAGTAGGCTCACCTTTAAGCATGTGTGTTTTCCCTTTGTCATGAATAGATGATTCCTCAACCATGATTGGTGTCTTATCAATCTCCCTCTCAAAAACATGGCATGGAGAGGATACAGATTGAGGCGGAGAAGCAAGAGGCGTCTAGTGTAGGGATTGCATGATGGCAGTTGCTTGTTGTTCCTCCTTTGAAGGGATATTTTTGTTTGATGTTCATCTAGGGTTTGGGTAGGCCCTGATGACCTAAGGCATTTCCTTGGCCTTTCTGAGGTAGAGGGCCCTCTTTCTAGAACCAAAGAAGGTTCAAGGGCATACTTCTTTTGAAATTTAACCCACTTTTTAAGCCCATGACGTTTCTTAATGAAATGGTGCTTGCAGATGAGGTGGATGAGGCCTTGGAATTTGAGGTAAGAGGAACCCCATCGAAACTTCTCAACAACAGAGGAGACAGAGTCAAATAAAAACTGGGGCAAATTAACCTTGTTTTGGGCTTTGGCTTGACCATGGTGTAGGTGAATGAGGATTCTCAAAACAGGGCCTAAAATAACCTCATATTGACCATCACATGTAAAGTATTTAATCACCCATTTAACTACATCTGCCCATGGCTCAAGAAAAATACCCCTTTTATGCCCTTAGCCTTTCCCTTATTATCAATAACCAATTCTAATTTCTCTTTCTTTCCCTTAGCCTTTCCCTTGTTATCAATAACCAATTCTAATTTCTCTTTCTTTCCAACAGAAAAACACTTAATAATTTCGAGTAGGGGTTCCTAAAATTAACTAATTGCCCTTCCTCTGGAATGCCAGAAATGTCACTAATTATGGAAGGGTTGAACAATATTTTCTTACCTTTCAATTTTGAATGTCCCTCCTCCATGTTCACTACGAATTCTTCTATCATCCTTGGGTTAAATTCCTTATATGCCAAAGATGAAGTCTAACCACCCTGCTTTCTCAAAGATTACTACTGATTTCCTATTAGAGAGCAATTCCACCGAATTGGTCGGTTCATGACGGAGTCGAATTCCCATGGTTGGTATTTGGAACAGAGAAAGTAATGGCGTAGGATTGAAAGGAGCTAGAGCACAGGAATGGGGGAGTGGCGATGCAAAAATTGTAATTCTGTTAGCTCAAGAATAGGATTGGTGGTAGTGCGAGAATGGGACGACATTAATGGAAAATAGGAAGAAACAGGGAAAAATGGTTTTGTATGGAAACAACACGAATTGGGTAAAATTTAACCAATTGTGATGAGACAACAACAACATGGAGAATAAGTTGGTACGTGAGAGATTAATTGGGGATGAGTGTCGATTTACTCGGATATGGTGTGCGTGTGAACATATTGGAAATGGTGGAATCATCATTTCACACAAGAATAATAATTATCACTTCATAATTAAACTTTTTAGCATTTAAAAGGGAAGTAATTGCACATACCTTGTTAATAATCACTTGTCAAATCTGATAACATCACTTAATTCTCTTTTTTTCTTTCTTCGCATGTTGTCTTAATGCATTTATTGACGACATGATTCTAGGGGTGACCGCCATTGCTAGTTTTCAGCGACCTACATTTATTATTTTTGTTTTTTTTTGTTTTCAAATATTTTTTTAAGAAGTAATGACCGCCATTTCTGGTTTTCAATCATTACTTCATAGGATGATGGCTGCCATTTCTGGTTTTCAACCATCCCCTATTTATTTTTGCTGAGAACTAATTTAGCCTCTGAGTTGTCTTGGACAAAGAAACTTTGTCCAAGCAATTTAGAGTTGCATTTTCTTGTAGCATCTTCTTGAATTCCTCTTTTGATGTTGGTTTTGGTATATCCTCAATCTATGACCATTAACCAACATTACTCTTCTTTCACCATCAATTGGAATCAGCTGTACGGTCCTATTGTCGAAGACTTCCTCAATTTGGTATGGACCCATCCATCTTGTTTGCAATTTTCCCTTGAAGTCCTTGTACTTTGAATCAAATAGAAGAGCTCTAGTCTCCTTTTTAAAACTTCCTGTGCTTAATATGACTATCATGCCACACTTGTCTTTGATGTTGGATGATTTCTGTTTGATGAAGTTCTTGTAACCTCATTTCATCCAACTCATTTAGTTGAAGAATCCTTACTTGTGCTTTTGATAACTCAATTCCCACTTCAACAGTGTTCTTAATGTCTGAATTTCAAATTCTATAGGAAAGATAGGTTTCTTTCCATAAACCAACTCATAAGGAGTGAATCATGTGGTTGTCTTCCAAGTGGTGTTATAAGCCCATACTGCTTTAGGTAGCTTTTGAACCTAATTTTTCCTTGAGATATCCACTTGTCTTGGTTAGGATATTCTCCAATTCTTTGTTAGTGACTTCCACTTGACCATTGGACTATGGATGGTATGGGGATGATTTCTTATGCCTTAGCTGATATGTTGCCACAAAGGAACTGATTACTCCTGACATAAATTGTGGTCCTTGGTCTAAAACAATGGATCTTGGTGCTCCAAACCGTTGGAAGATATGTTCATACAAGAAGTCTGCAACTTTCTCATCCCTTGCATATTGGAGAGCTTGTACCTCAACCCATTTTGTAACATAATCTGTATAAACCAAGATGTACTCCTTTCCTTGAGAAGATGGGTCAATTGGTCCAATGAAATCCAATCCCCACTTCTCAAATGGCTCTAGAAGAACTTGAGGTTGGAGTGGCATCTCAGATGTAAATGTTGGCTTTCCCATCCTTTGACATTGATCACATTGTCATACATACTTTTTGACATCTTTATATAATGAAGGCCAATAGTAACCAACTCCCAAAACTTTGTGGATAGTTCTCTTGACTGAATAGTGTTCTCTGATGGTTCATCATGACATGCTCTGAGTATGTCAAAGATCTCATCCTCAGCTACACACCTATATAATACATGGTCAAGTCCACATTTGAAAAGCATTCCATTAGTCCATGTATACATCACACTTTGTTTAATTAATTTCTTTTTTTGTTTATGTGTGAGGAAAGATGGAACTTCCATGTAGCCAAGTAGTTAGCCATGTCTGCAAACCAAGGAGAGACAGTTGAGATTGCAAATAGATGTTCATCCGGAAAATCATCATTGACCTACTCCTTTGTACCTAAAATGGTTAGCCTTGAGAGAAAGTCAGCCACCACATTTGATTTCCCTGGTTTATCAATAATTTTGATGTTAAATTCTTGTAATAATAAGTAGCCACCTTACAATTCTGCCATGCACCAAAGGTTTATTCATTAGATACTTGATAGCAGAATGATCAGTATGAACAATTACTTCATATCATGTAATGTAATGGTGAAACTTGTTAATTGCATAAACCTGCAAGAAACTCCTCTGTGGTAGTGTAATTCCTTTTAGCAGGGGAGAGGTTCTTGCTAATGTAGTAAATAGCATGCATTGCTTCTCCTTCCTCTTGTTGTCCAAGTACAACCCCCACTGCTTCATTGGAAGCATTTGTTTGTATGTGGAAGGAAACTTCCAATTTGGTCCTCTTAAGACTGGGGTATTTGTCAATTTTTCCTTAATAGTGTCAAAAGATTTTTGACATGCTTCATCTGTTCAAACTCAGAGTCTTTTGTTAGAAGAGAAAATAGTGGAGAAGCCAACTTACTGAAATCTGAAATGAATCTTCTATAATAACCAACATGTCCAAGAAAGCTTCTTACTTCTGTTTGATTTGTGGGAGATGGAAGTTTTATAATGATGTTGACTTTATTCGGATCTACCTTGATTCCCTCAATTGAAACATGATGGCCCAAAACTATACCTTGCTCCATCATGAATAGACATTTCTCATGGTTTAAGGATAATTGATGTTTCTCACACCTTGAGAGGACTTTTTCTAAATTATCAATTGCCTCTTGGAATGTTGCCCCATAAATTGTGAAGTCATCCATGTAAATATCAACATAATCATGAGTGAGATCAACAAATATTGCTAACATGGCTCTTTGGAAAGTAGCAGGAGCATTACATAAGCCAAAAGGTAAGACTCTGTAGGAAAATGTCCCCCATGGGAAGGTAAAAGTAGTTTTATCTTGATCCTCTAGGTGTTACTGTGATTTGATTGTACCCACTGAACCCATCAAGGAATGAGAAATACCTTTTTCCGATAAATTATCCAGGACTTGGTCAATAAATAGTAAGGGAAAATAGTCTTTATGTGTTGCCTTATTCAAATCCCTATAATCCACACAAACCCTCTATTTCCCATTCTTTTTAGGAACTATTACTAATGGAGAAACCCATTGGCTATCTGAAATTGGATAGATGAATCCTACCCTAAGAAGTTTCTCAATCTTAGTTTTTACAATGTCTCTTAAGGAAGGGTTTATCCTTCTTTGTGGTTGTCTGATTGGTCTGGAATCAATTGTGTAAATATGATGTGTACAAATACTAGGATGAATACCCTTCATATCACTATATTCCCAAGCAAAAGCTTGAGGATGAGAGCACAAAAGTTTGAATAGGGTATTCTCCTCTTGACAAAGTTGGCTAGATTTTCTGCATAGCATCAAACCTAGGCAGTCATGAGATAAATCTCCCTCATTTAACCGGTGAGGCTCCCGTGTCAGATTTGTCAATAAAAATGTGTTATTATCTATCAGGGGTTTTACTTTAACCACTTAGTTCATGAACCATAACTAAGAAGTTCTGCAGCAAGTAGCAGCTGTTCAAGAAAGGAAGTATTTTATAGAAGAAGGAAGTAAAAGAAATATAGAGAAGAAATGGGGAAGATGTGCATCCCAATTAGTAGATAGCAGAGCTAATTGCATGCACATAGAAGAAACTTAATAGATATGAACACACAAAATTATAAAACAAAGGAAGCGCTAGATCTAGATCTAAAATAACACAAAGTTTATTAAGAGATCTAAGATTCAAAGCAAGAAACACAGTACACCGTGACACAAAGTTCTCCGGAAACCTACTCCTTTGTATTCCTTTGCTCCAAGTTGCTCTCAAGGGTTCAACACAAAGTCTAGAACACAAGATTGCTTCTCACAAATTCTGATTGATGATTAACCCGAAGGTTCTTCCTCTACTTATAGAATGTAGAGGGGCAATTACAAGTTGGAAGCTTTAGTTGAACTGGCACATGTGGAAGTCGAAAAAGAAACAACTGGCAATCTCCTTCCTGGAATTCCTCTTTGCATGACATGTATGATTTGCAACTGAAAATAGAACCTTCTATTTTGTACGCCTGCCACCTATCTCCAAGTAATTGACTTCTTCAAGTAATGGCTTTTAAACCAATCACGTAAGTTGTATAATTTAATTGATCGCTCAATTACTTTGTCGGAGGAAAGAAGAAGGAAGAGGAAAGCTGACTTTGTCGGAGGAAAGAAGAAGGAAGAGGAAAGCTGACTTTATCCTTTTTCATGTCTGCATGCAGCTGATTCAAACTGGATCTGGAAGCAGCTGGATCTGGAAACAAGCTGGAATTGCAAGCAGTTGGAATTGGAAGCAAGCTGGAATTTTGCCTCCGCATTGTCTTCTCTTTTATCCTTGAAGCTTTTGCAGTTCTTCTGTTGTACATGCATCAGTGCAAGGTTGGCCGTAGATAACTCATCATCCTTATTTTTAATTGCATATGAGCAATTAAAAATTCTGGAAAGCACTCAGGGTGAATGAAAATTCAATGAAGGCTTCAACTGGAAGATGAGAGCACATGCACAAGGTCTTGGAAGGAATTTCCCACGCACTATCTTCTTCATGGGCTGCATTCGAAACAAGAGGATGAAGCCTTTGTGCCAGAAGCTTTTGTAACTATAAGATCGGATCTGGATCTGCATATGGATTTGCATCTCGGATATGGATCTGCACTGCGCATAACAAATTCTAAAGAATCAAGGCTATGGATGGAAAAGCTGCAGCTCGAATAATTCCACTGCTTTTAATCTGCACGCATGAGTGAAGTTTCTCCTGCACGCATGAGTGAAGTCTTTCTTGCTCTGGATCTGTCTATCAATTTAGCAAGAGGTTCCGAGCCTAGATCCGTGTTTCCAATATCTACAAATTTAGAAGTGATGCATGACTCTGTTGTGCTTTCTTTTTCATCTTTCTTCGCCATAGCTTTGTCTATCTTTGTCTGAATGTCTTTTTCTTCTTATTTGACTGGAATTCTTCAATACTGGTGCAGATCTGGACAATTCTTCAGATTTGGAGGATATATGCAATGTATTGGACATTGATAAAAGCTCCTTTTCCTTTGTAAAGCACCTGTAATGAATTCCTGAGCTCCTGTAACACCTGTGAAAACAACTATGCAGACAAAGATCAACCTCCTCCAAAGCATGCGCCAAATCTGGAAGCTTTTAGCCTTGTTAGCACTTTGTCTGAACAAAATCCTTCCTCTAATGGGGGTGCACTTTTCCTCCTGGCTGCAATTCTTTACCTGTGAATTAAATTATTCACCCATATGGCTGCCCATGCTTATATAACCTTCACAATTCTATAATTAATAATTGCCCTAACAATTAAAGGCAATTAATTAATTAAAAATCATGCTTTTCTCTTTTAAAAATAGCATGTTTAAGGACAGCCATCCAATAAATTAAATTAATCCAATTTAATCCTTCACACATCACTTCACTTAAGCTTCACAGTGTGCTTTGACCATAGCCACTTTGAAAATAGGAATTAATATAATCATTTAATACTTTAAAAGTATTAATTCCTTCTCAAAAGGGGCTGCATTAAATAGATTAAATTTATTTAATTTTGGAATTCTATTTTTAAATGATTTATTCCCCTTTGCTTTTGTTGACTTTTCCACAAGCACGGGTGCCAAATTGGGTGAATAAATATTAACAAATATTTATTTAATGCATTATTATTCACCCAAGGTGGGTCGCACTTTTTTGCATAATAGAATTCTATTTTTAAGAATTTCTGACAATGAGATTTTTTACCCTGCAAGGCAGGCAATAAAATCCCGTGATTTCACTTAAGTCACTTTTCTTTTATTTCACCATGGGAATTTTTACCCTGCAAGGCAGGCAATAAATTCCCGCCTGCCTGCAGCCTCTAACTTTCCCACTGCAGCTTAAGTGAATTTTATATCACGGGAAAAAGTACCTGCAAGCGGTATAAATTCCCACTGCTGCTTTCTTCTATTTTTCCCACTTTGCGACTTAAGTGAATTTTATAACATGGGAAAAAGTACCCTGCTAGGCAGGTATAAAATTCCCATCATGCCTGCGGCTTCTATTTTTCCCATTGCAACTTAAATCCTTTGTTTTCCAAAAATGCGCCATCCCATGAGGGGCTTTTCTGTCACGACTTCACTTTTTCCCAGCCGATCCGGACCTCGATGGCGACTTCCTCCGGGCATAATGTGCGTATATGTTTTCCAGCTGCTCCAGGCCAAAAATCGGGCTTACCCGGCGAGGGAATTGCTCCAGAGAAATTTCACAGAAAACAAAACGGGACACCACAAAAACACGAAAAATTGCCAAAAGTTACAAATAAAGCCCAAAACTTAAAATAAGTTAAAATCCTTCTGGCACATAGGAATAATAACATATTCGCTCATAATAGAGTTAAAACAGAGCGCAAATAGCCTCATACGGGGCTCAAAATAATTAAATACAAATTTCCCGCAGACAAATCCCGACGACAGAATAAAACAATTTTGGGCATCTGGGTATTTGGCGAAAAGGGCTAATATGGCTCTTTGGGATTATCTTGACGCAATACAAGAACTTTCAGGCAATAAAAACAACAAACGACCCATTATTTTAAAAGTACGAAAAATTTTCAGATAGGGTAGTCGCAGATTTCAGGGTGAAATCTGAGTGACACCAATTGGCTCCGTCTGTGGACATCTTTTTCTCTTGTCAGAATGACAAAGGGAAAAGATGAGATCCCAGCATCTTTGGTTTCGTATCTTGTTCTTTGGGCACGGGGTCAGGCAAACAAACACAACACGACACAACACCAAAACAAGACAAAACAAGGAAAAAAAAAAAAAAAAACGAACAAAGATTTATTTATATACATACAGGATTTAACCTGCTTTTTCAGTTGATGAACAACTTCAGATGTTGCCCGTTGAAAGGCAGTGGTAACTCAATTCCATCCCGGTAGGCAAGGAAGAAGGTATCCATTCCTGTAGCTCTTTTGATCATGAAGGGCCCTTTCCAGAGTGAATCGGATTTGTTATGCATGCCCTTCGGTTCATGTCTCTTGTCCCACCAGAGTACCCAATCTCCAATCTTGAACTTCCTTTCTTTGGCCTTCTTGTCAAAGACTCTGGGCAAGTCCTTATCAACTTCATCTGGTGGTGGCTCATCCCTTCTTCTCTCCGTGGTGGGTAAGTCTGCATCAACTTGCTCCGTTCCCAGATTTATTTGCTGCATTTCTGAGGAAGAACTATCACCATATTCTTTGTTCTTCTTTAGGTACTGATCATGCTTGTTGGAAGTCTTTGCTAAGGAAACTAAACCCGTGGGGATTTTGTTGCCTTTTGGTTGGACTACTCCACTACTGTCATCATAACCTGGATCAGCTTTTCCTTTGACTGTTTGCCGTGGTGGTGAATTACTCCCCTCAACATGCAGACATGCAGATGTTTGTTCAGGGATTCTGGGGTGGTAGACCATCTCCACTTTATAGTTTCCTTGTCTGAATATGGACAGTGGTCTATCCGGATTCAATAGTGCAGCTGTGACTGCCAAAGAATCTGCCTTGGAGTTTTGATTTATTGGAATGAAGTCAATAGAGAAGGCTGCAAAATCGAATGTGGCGGAAATCACTTTATCTCTGTAATGCTCCAGCTTATCTCTTTTGACTTGACTTTGCCCTCGAACCTGCTTTACTAGAAGTTCAGCATCTCCTTGGGCTTTGAGGAGTTTTACTCCTTTCTTTTTAGCTTGCTCCATTCCTAGAAGCAATGCTTCATACTCCGCCGTATGATTGGTGTTCTCGAACATCAGCTTGTGGGAGTATGGAAATACCTCATGATCTGGAGATATTAGTAGAGCGCCAGCTCCTGATCCAAAAGAACAACATGTGCCTTTAAACTCCAGAGTCCAAACTTTTTCTTCTTTTGTTGGCTCTGGTTCTGGTTGAATTTTTGGCTCTGGAACATCTTTATTCATTTCCAAGAAATAGACCCCACGGTCAGATTCCTGAAAAAGAATCTGAGATCTAGAATCCTCAGATTTTGTAACTGTGTACCTGGACTTCTTTTCCGGCTCCAGCTTATGGTTAAGCCCTTTGATAGGAATGTGCGCACAGGACCAATCCATTTTTACTTCTCCTCCCAGCTCTTTGCAAAAGTTTCTACTCAGCAACATCCCGTAGGAGACAGGAATATCTGCAACTAAGATTGTCATCTTTAATCTTTTGTCAGGAAAAGCTGCCAGAACAGCTTGTGCATCTTTGATTTGTCCGATTAAAGGGACTTGTCTCTCCATGGAGTAGCACCTTTTTATGGTCTTTGTCAGGGTAAGCCCAAGAGCATCTGCAACTTTAGCTGGCATGACATTGTCAGAAGCACCTGAATCTAGAATGCAATTGCTTAACTTGAAACCATTAAGCAATATGGAGACATAGAAAGGTTCTACTCTTTCAGAAGGTGAGGATTTAACAACTGCAGTGTTGTTTTGTGGAGTATCCTTGGGCTTAGGCAAAAGGCCTTTTGATGTACTGGATTGTCCTGGTGATTGCACATATTTGACTAGCATATTTAACTGCTCAGGAAAAGCTCTCAGGTATTCAGCTTCTGACATTTGAACTTTAGTTTTCTTGGCATGATCAACAATGTCGAGGGAAGGAATAGATTCAGATACCTGAGCCGCTTTCTGTGGTTGAGATGAAGAACTTGCATTCTTATCTCTAGGAGCCAAGGAAGAAGGTAAAGGGCTGCCCCTTTTTTGTTCGTCAGCTAATGCCTCAGCTTGGTGAGTTTGTGATCTTGTAAGTACTGCATATGCATGACCATGATCATCTTCATGAAGTTTCTCATCGTCATGTTCAAATTTGTAGTTCAGGTAATTAATGTTGGAGTCGCCAGCAGGAGCTACAAAATCATCATTCTCGAACTGATCAGCATCAGCTTCCTGGTCTTCTTCATTCATCTCCACGTTGCTTTTAGGGCAGCTTGATTGCTAATCTTTGGGAACCAGCAATGCGGTTTCGGTTGTTGTTGAAATTCCGAGCAAGGGCAGTGTTGTTGCCTTGAGCCATTTGAGCCATTTGTTTCTTCATTTGCATCATCTCATTTGCTAACTTTTACAGTAGTGAATCGGAAGTAGTAGCAGAGGATGAACTTTCAGCTCTAGAAGTGTTGCTTTTTATCTTTCCAGCCATGATGAGGTCGTCTTCAATTTCAACCGCCATGTTTTGAGCTGCTAACAAATCAGCAGGACGTGCTCTTCGTAGTTGATAGCTTACTTCAGGAAGCAAAGCATTGATGAAGAACACCTTTTGATTCTCGTCATTCAGAGAAGCAGAAGCCAGAATTTTGTATAGTAATCTTTGGAATTTTGCAATAAAATCCCGCATGTGCTCATGTGGTTCCTTCTTCAACTAAGTCAGTTGGGTTATCAAAGTGCTGGAATCTTGGCTGCCTTGAATCTTTTCAGAATGCATCCCGCATAAGTGCCTTGATTGGTTATGGTGCCGAGAGCTAGCGGTGGGAACCATTCTCCAGCCAAGTCATGTAGAGTCTCTATGAAGAGCCGGACAGATACATCTTCATGTTCGACTGCAAGCACTCCAAAGGATATGAAGAAAGCCGCCAAATGATCATCCAGGTTTTTCTTGCCATCACCAAAGAATTTCGGAAAATTCTTTCTCGTCCCTTTAGGTAGATCATGCATAGGAGGAGTTAGATTTAAAGTCAGTAAAAGGCTGCACCCATGGAGCAGCGCTGCCCGGGGCAAGTGGGTTTCGGTTCGGCATGATGAATGGGGCACATACTCTCCAAGAGTAGACTTGATGAATAATTCCAGTTGCTGGATTATGCTGAAGATGATCCGGATCTGGATGAGTGTGCACTCTTCTTCCTGGTGAAAGACTAGATCTACGGCTTCTAACTTGAGGAGGATGATTGAAATTGAATTGCTCTTGCAATCGGAAGAAATGATCAGTCCTTCCTTGCGCCTTCACGGATCGGGTGAATGGACATTCAGCCAGGTTGAGATTTGTATGGAAAACACTCGATCTTGATAATAAAAGCTTTGATCTGCAAAGATAGTTGTTCCCAGTAGTGAGTCGCTAAAAGCATTGGCTAGATTTTCTGCATAGCATCAAACCTAGGCAGTCATGAGATAAATCTCCCTCATTTAACCGGTGAGGCTCCGTTTCAGATTTGTCAATAAAAATGTGTTATTATCTATCAGGGGTTTTACTTTAACCACCTAGTTCATGAACCATAACTAAGAAGTTACGCAAAGAGTAAGCAGGTACTGTTCAAGAAAGGAAGTATTTTATAGAAGGAAGTAAAGGAAATATAGAGAAGAAATGGGGAAGATGTGCATCCCAATTAGTAGATAGCAGAGCTAATTGCATGCACATAGAAGAAACTTAATAGATATGAACACACAAAATTATAAAACAAAGGAAGCTCTAGATCTAGATCTAAAATAACACAAAGTTTATTAAGAGATCTAAGATTCAAAGCAAGAAACACAATACACCGTGACACAAAGTTCTCCTAAACCCGCTCCTTTGTATTCCTTTGCTCCAAGTTGCTCTCGAGGGTTCGGCCAAAGTCTAGAACACAAGATTGCTTCTCACAAATTCGATCGATGATTAACCCGAAGGTTCTTCCTCTACTTATAGAATGTAGAGGGGATTACAAGTTGGAAGCTTTAGTTGAGCTGGCACATGTGGAAGTCGAAAAAAACAATGGCATCTCCTTCCTGAATTCCTCTTTGCATGACATGTATGATTTGCAGTTGAAAATAGAACCTTCTATTTTGTACGCCACCACCTATCTCCAAGTAATTGACTTCTTGAAGTAATGGATTTTAAACCAATCACGTAAGTTGTATAATTTAATTGATCGCTCAATTACTTCGTCGGAGGAAAGAAGAAGGAAGAGGAAAGCTGACTTTGTCGAAGGAAAAAAGAAGGAAGAGGAAAGCTGACTTTATCCTTTTTCATGTCTGCATGCGGCTGATTCAAATTGGATCTGGAAGCAGATCTGGAAACAAGCCGGATTGGAATGGCAGGTTGGAATTGGAAGCAAGCTGAATTGCAAGCAGTTGGAATTGGAAGCAAGCTGGAATTTTGCCTCCGCATTGTCTTCTCTTTTATCCTTGAAGCTTTTGCAGTTCTTCTGTTGTACATGCATCAGTGCAAGGTTGGCCGTAGATAACTCATCATCCTTATTTTTAATTGCATATGAGCAATTAAAAATTCTGGAAAGCACTCAGGGTGAATGAAAATTCAATGAAGGCTTCAACTGGAAGATGAGAGCACATGCACAAGGCCTTGGAAGGAATTTCCCACGCACTATCTTCTTCATGGACTGCATTCGAAACAAGAGGACGAAGCCTTTGTGCCAGAAGCTTTTGTAACTATAAGATCTGGATCTGGATCTGCATATGGATTTGCATCTGGATATGGATCTGCACCTGCATAACAAATTCTAGCAACTGGGCTATGGATGGAAAAGCTGCAGCTCGAATAATTCCACTACTTTTAATCTGCACGCATGAGTGAAGTTTCTCCTGCACGCATGAGTGAAGTCTTTCTTGCTCTGGATCTGTCTATCAATTTAGCAAGAGGTTCCGAGCCTAGATCCGTGTTTCCAATATCTACAAATTTAGAAGTGATGCATGACTCCGTTGTGCTTTCTTTTTCATCTTTCTTCACCATAGCTTTGTCTATCTTTGTCTGAATGTCTTTTTCTTCTTATTTGACTGGAATTCTTCAATACTGGTGCAGATCTGGACAATTCTTCAGATTTGGAGGATATATGCAATGTATTGGACATTGATAAAAGCTCCTTTTCCTTTGTAAAGCACCTGTAATGAATTCCTGAGCTCCTGTAACACCTGTGAAAACAACTATGCAGACAAAGATCAACCTCCTCCAAAGCATGCGCCAAATCTGGAAGCTTTTAGCCTTGTTAGCACTTTGTCTGAACAAAATCCTTCCTCTAATGGGGGCGCACTTTTCCTCCTGGCTGCAATTCTTTACCTGTGAATTAAATTATTCACCCATATGGCTGCCCATGCTTATATAACCTTCACAATTCTATAATTAATAATTGCCCTAACAATTAAAGGCAATTAATTAATTAAAAATCATGCTTTTCTCTTTTAAAAATAGCATGTTTAAGGACAGCCATCCAATCAATTAAATTAATCCAATTTAATCCTTCACACATCACTTCACTTAAGCTTCACAGTGTGCTTTGACCATAGCCACTGAAAATAGGAATTAATATAATCATTTAATACTTTAAAAAGTATTAATTCCTTCTCAAAAGGGGCTGCATTAAATAAATTAAATTTATTTAATTTTGGAATTCTATTTTTAAATGATTTATTCCCCTTTGCTTTTGTTGACTTTTCCACAAGCCTAGGTGCCAAAATTGGGTGAATAAATATTAACAAATATTTATTTAATGCATTATTATTCACCCAAGGTGGGTCGCACTTTTTTGCATAATAGAATTCTATTTTTAAGAATTTCTGACAATGGGATTTTTTACCCTGCAAGGCAGGCAATAAAATCCCGTGATTTCACTTAAGTCACTTTTCTTTTATTTCACCATGGGAATTTTTACCCTGCAAGGCAGGCAATAAATTCCCGCCTGCCTGTAGCCTCTAACTTTCCCACTGCAGCTTAAGTGAATTTTATATCACGGGAAAAAGTACCCTGCAAGGCAGGCAATAAATTCCCACCTGCCTGCTGCTTCTATTTTTCCCACTGCAGCTTAAGTGAATTTTATAACATGGGAAAAAGTACCCTGCTAGGCAGGTATAAAATTCCCATCATGCCTGCGGCTTCTATTTTTCCCATTGCAGCTTAAATCCTTTGTTTTCCAAAATGCGCCCATCCCATGGGGCTTTTCTGTCACTGCGACTTCACTTTTTCCCAGCCGATCCGGACCTCGATGGCGACTTCCTCCGGGCATAATGTGCGTATATGTTTTCCAGCTGCTCCAGGCCAAAAATCGGGCTTACCCGGTGAGGGAATTGCTCCAGAGAAATTTCACAAGAAAACAAAACGGACACCACAAAAACACGAAAAAATTGCCAAAAGTTACAAATAAAGCCCAAAACTTAAAATAAGTTAAAATCCTTCTGGCACATAGGAATAATAACATATTCGCTCATAATAGAGTTAAAACAGAGCGCAAATAGCCTCATACGGGGCTCAAAATAATTAAATACAAATTTCCCGCAGACAAATCTCGACAACAGAATAAAACAATTTTGGGCATCTGGGTATTTGGCGAAAAGGGCTAATATGGCTCTTTGGGATTATCTTGACGCAATACAAGAACTTTCAGGCAATAAAAACAACAAAAGTACGAAAAATTTTCGGATAGGGTAGTCGCAGATTTCAGGGTGAAATCTGAGTGACACCATGACTAGTCAACCAACTATTGACCGCGAAGGTTTTTCCCGGGAAAATGGGTAATTGTTGTTGTCTAGGTAGAGAGAATTTACCACAGGGTATTATCTCAACAATGAATTCAGAAGGCAGCTACGGGGAAGCAATATGTGGATTGCAGTAATATTGTGAAAGACACACTCAATTAGATCTATGTTTCGTGAAAAAGGATAGATTATAGGTTGATTGTTCTCATCCATCATGTCATCCTTGATTTCAATTGGTTGTAGTGCAGGACTCATGTGCAGTCAACGCAGGACTCATGATCACAATTTTGGATATGCTCTGAATGTTCTTGAATTATGACCATAGCCAAGGATGAAACCACATCTTCTGATTCATCTGTATCATCTTTCCACCATTGTTTATCCTCAGTGGAAAAGGGTTTTGCAGCTGGATAAATGGATAACTTCTTTGAATCATGTCCATTTGTAATTACCATGTTTCCTGTCCTGCAATCAATAAGAGTTGCAGTAGTGGCTAACCAAGGGCGTCCTAGGATCAAAGGATATCCAATTTTCTTATTCTCGTTTTAATGACCATAAAATCTATTGAATAATCCCATGATTGATGGTTATGGTCACATCCTCTATGATCCCTTTGGGCTTGGCTATAGACCGGTTGACCATTTGTAACACTATTGAAGTTGATTGTGGTTCAGGGAGAGACAATGTGGACAATGTGTTAGTGGTCATCACATTAATTGCAGCCCCTAAGTCAATTAAAACATTTGGGATCTTCACATCTCCTATACAAACTGTAACAATTGGACTCCCAGGGTTTCCATATTTTGTTACCTTCCATATGCTAGCCAATTTTCCATCAACATGGATTGTTTTAGGCTGATTTTTCCTTCTACCTAGAGTTTTAACATAGAGATCTTTGATGGTTTTATTCAACTCGAGATTTCTCTAAGAGCACATATGTGAGGGATTCCAATACCCAGTTTTTAACCCTTGATTTGGCTCTTACTTTGGTTCCTCATGGCTTAGGTGTTGCGTTTTCCAACAGTCTAGATGGAAAGGGAATACCTAAGTTTGGTTCAGATGTTTCTTCAATAATAGGATCGGGATGTGTTTCTTCTAATTTTTTTGTCTTCAGGGACTTCTTCTATGATTGGAGATGATGGTTTTGAGGTAACCTTCCCTGAACATAGCAAGATATTTCTACAATCCACGAGTTTATTGTGGGATTTTTGTCTAATTATACAGTGTATGTTGGGTTACCCTGCCTCACATTCTTTGGGTTTGCCATAGTTTGAGCTGGAATTTATGGTGGCAAGGAGTTGTTCGAGATGGGTTAGCAATTGTAGGCCCAGTCAACAAAGCTTGTTGTCCCTAGGGTCTTTTTGGGTTATAATATTGTTGACCTAATCCTTGGGGTGCATTCCACTTTGTTGTTGGAATTGAGGATTAAATTGTTGGAATGTTTGAATTTGGAGTCCAAGATTACTGATAATAGTTCGGTGGTGCATTCCACTAAGGACTCCATTCCTGTGGGACTTGTTGAGCCCAAGGTTAGGGTATGACCATGGTGTGTTCCACGATTTGGGACCCATTGTGTTTTTAGTGTATAGGACTGGTTCTGGTTTGATTGAAAGTTCCCTCCTTGCCTCTAAGCCACATAATTCAACTCAGCTTCATTTTTGTGTGTTTTGCTTTAAATGATTCTTTAGCAAGGGCAACAATCCACATTGGTCTGTGGCATGCTTTAAATCACAGATAAGGCAAATGTTTGTTTTATCTAAGGGACAGTCCTTAAGCCCATGTTTGTCCCTACATCTTGGACAATATATGAACAATGGCTTTGTGTTCCTAGCTTTCTCCCTATCCACAATTGTGTTAAGTTGGACTAAGAGATTTGTTCTTAGATTTGCAATTTCCTCTCTTAGTTTGGATATGTCGCCATTTGCAATTTTGTCTTTTTGTTTTCGAAGGTTTAGGTGAGTCCAAGAGGTCAATCATTTCAGTGAATTCCAATTTGTTCATGTCTCCTTTTCTCATTGTTGGCTAAATTTTGTGCACAACATAAAACCTAGGCAAACATGAGATAAATCTCCTTCATTTAACAGTGAGGCTCTCGTGTAAGATGTTTACTTATTTTGCGGGGTGAATCCAAATAACTACTCTCAGGGGTTTTACTTTAATTCCCTCATCTCGTGAACCACAACTGGGCAATTTTGCAACAAGTAAGCAACTGTGATTGGAATATTTGTAGAAGGGGAAATAATAGAATTTAGGAAAGAAGAAAGGAAGATGTGTTGATTTAACCAATAGCTATCAGAGTTGGTCTCATCCACACAAATTAAATAAACAGATGAAAACTCACAACATTCAACAGTAAGGGAAAGAAATAGCTTCTAACCTAGATCTGAGATAACACAAAGTTTATCTAAAACCTCAAATAGAAGTGATTAGCAAAACACCATAGACACAAAGTTCTTCGAAATCTACCTTTTATTCAATCCCCCAACTTTCACATCAAAGGATCCAGCACAAAGTCTGAAAACTCAAGAATGCTTTGCTAAACAAATACTGATGAACAAAATTGTGATCCAATGCCCCGTAGGATCTTCCTCTATTTATAGTGTATAGAGGGCAATTACAAATAGGAAGCTTTCAATGAATTGCCACATGTGGAAGCTATGAAAAAGAGAAGCAACTGGTAGTGTTCTCCCCTAGACTTTCTCTTTGCATGACATGCATGCTTTACAACTGAAAATAGAACCTTTTGTTTTGTATGTCTGCCACCTATTTCCAAATAATTGACTTCTTCTAGTAACTTGAAGTAACAAATTTTAAACCATTTACCTAAGTTTAACAATTTAAATGATTACTCAATTGTTTTGTTGGAGAAAATAAGAGAAAGAAGAAGAAAGAAAAGAAGTTATTCCAGCTGCAACACTCTCCGTTTTGTTCTTCTTCCATACTCTGCATGCTGATCCAACCTGTATTGCACCTCTGCCTCATGAATGATATGAATGATATCTTTGCCTTGAATCTGAGAAGCTCTTTCTCCCACATGTGGTTGACTCTTTAACTTTGATTCTCACCAAACTGGATTTGGGAGCAGCTGACCGCGATTTCATTGTGGGTATTACCTTTGACCTGTCTTACCCTCTTGTCCTTGAAGCTTTTGCAGTTTGTAAAATCTCCAAATGGAACTCCTTGGATCCTTAGTGGTTATCGGCAAAGTCAACACTCAAGGTAACCCTTATATATGAATTTCTCAGGTTATACTTTTGTGGATCAGTTTTCAGGAGGACAAATGCAACTATATTTCTAATAGACCCATCAAACAACAAAAATAATTCATAGTACTTTCCTAAAGATGAAATGCAGACTTTTTTATATATCCAGATCAGGCTTTGGAGTGTTGAATATGAGCATACAGAATACAGTTTAACTGCTGCAATTATTTATACTGCTGTAATTAATTGCCAGAAATGGCGAGTGGGAGTATGAGGGAAACTCTTGTAAAACATCAGCTAATAAATATTCTTTCCACGTAAATGTATAGCATAATCTTTCAGCAGTTCAGTACAGGATAAAAATAGAATTTGCAGGCACAGATAGACAAGAATAACTGTCAATAACTGTCTCAGAATCCTGCAGAATATTAGGGACGATAGCAGCTCTGTATTTCCTCCGAAAATCTGAAAACATTATATTTGAAGCCCAGAATTACAGAATAAATGAAAGAAATTAAGGTCAGACCTAGAAATGTTCTTCAAATACCAGAACTGTCCAGAAAGTGGGTCGCTTCACATAATAAAAATAAGACAAGACTGCTGCACTTTTATTGATTGAATCCTTGCCACAAAATTGCATCACAACTGCTGGAAATGATTGAGAAACTCACTGCAAGTTCAATGGAATTGCCTGGGTGGAAATTCCTCTCATTCTCTAAGAGGGTTTTCGTCCTCTAGAGGGTAAATTCCGAAGGGTTTTCGTCCTTGGAATGTAATTTGCAAAAGCATCAAAGCTTAAGTGCAAGATCAGAAAATGATAAGTGAATAAGCATGCTTTCCTCAAGTCGACCTCTCCCTTTTATAAGAGAAATGACCCAAAGAAGCCTCCACAATGACCAATCAACAAAAGGTGATTTCCTCTAGACATGTGCCCCAAATTCCCCTTAGGCTAGGTCGCATTTTTCTTGGGAGGAATTATAATTTTTATCCTTTCTAAACTTCATTCTCCCTCCTTTGCCCAAGTCGCATTTTTGCCTAGGGATGACACAAAATTAGCATGGGCCTCTTTTCTATTCTCCCTAGGAAGGATACAACATAATATTAGACCCAATGCATCTATCTAGAGATTACAAATTTATTATTAAGCCAAATAAATTAATACAAGTGCTTTATTAATTTTATAAATATTTTTAGCACTTTGTAATAACTTATTGTGACTTAAGTCACCCTTGTGCATACCCTTTGGCTGTCGGGTAGACAAAAATGGGCCAAAGGTCTTCAAATGGGAAAAGGGGACATTACAGTCCTCCCTTCCCAAAAATTGCTTTCCCTCAAGCAATTCTGATCTTGTTTTGTCCAAGTGTCATGCACAAGAGACAAAACATGCTGAAATGATTCGCAAGCCTACCACTTACCAAGTGGGCTAAAACTTGCCACCATATATCATCCTCAAGATGCTCATATACATATATTTGGAGCAATGGTTCAACAAACTCCAAAATGAAGACTTCATCTTCTACCATATCATGCATCTCATGATGAAAATAGATTGGAATAGGCAGCAATAAATAAGATGCATTATTATGTTCATCATACCTTGGAGTATCACCAACATCCACGTCAATCTTGGACTTCACAATGGCTTGACTTTGCTGCACCAATTCCCCTTCATTCTTGTCTAGAATGGGATGAATATTGTTGTGAACCAACTGCTGCGATAAATGAGATGGCATATCTTCTTCCACACATTCTTCAATCCTTTTTTGCCTTGCTATGTTGATGAGATTGATCTTTTCTTTGACTTCTTGAAGATGTTGTCTTGCATTGGCAGCCACTAATCTAGCCTCTTTGGCTTTTGCAACCATTCCTCATTCATCTTCTCGGACCTTGTTACCTCTTCGATGCCAAAATATACAAAATCAGTCCTCCTATGCTTGATATTTTCATGTCTAGCTAGTGGTGTAGGGCTGCCATCAATGGTTGATATCATCTCATATGTTTTCTCATGATCACAAGCTCCTATCTCATGAGAATGAAGAGACATAATGTTGTTGTTCTCAAACAAATCAGTAATGACATCATGCCATTGTAAAATGTCACCTCTAACATGTGTAGTCAAAACACTAGTGGCTGCTCCACTAAGTGAAGGATCAACCGCTATATCTTGGACCTTCAAATCACAATCTGATTCTTCACCATGATAGGATGAAGCAATGCTAGACTCACTAATGAAGCATCACGAGAAACCATATCTTCATGTAGCTGCTCTAATGTAACTGATTCTTCTTCAACCATCACCTGCTTTCCTTCAATCTTGGAGTCATCATGAAGTGTCATGTGGTCCATATCTTTTTCTATGCAATTCTGATTTTTGTTCTTCATAGGATCAGTTGTATGTTGGTCACTAACTGCTGCAAAATCATTGTAAAGATTTCTAGACACTTCACCTGTAGAGATCTCTTGTTTCTCCTCCTTTTTGTTTTGTGATGTAGACCTCTTATAAATGGATGCCATATACCGGGCTAACCTGTCTATGGTTGCAGGGTGTGAAAGCAATTTATTAAGCTCCTCCAATTCTTTCATCATGACATTTAACTGCTTCCTGGGAATAGCTATGTTGATCAACTGTAAACCAAATCAAACTGACTTGTGCGTAGCTGATTTCACATCAATTGAATGCCACCATTCAAACTAACCCTCCAGGTGGGAGGAACATTGCTCTGATACCACTCTAAAGTCCCCAAATGGAACTCCTTGGATCCTTAGTGGTTTTCGGCAAAGTCAACACTCAAGGTAAGCCTTATATATGAATTTCTCAGGTTATATTTCTGTGGATGAGTTTTCAAGAGGAAAAATGCAACTATATTTCTAATAGACCCATCAAACAACAACAATAATTCATAGTACTTTCCTAAAGATGAAATGCAGACTTTTTATATGTCCAGATCAGGATTTGGAGTGTTGAATATGAGCATACAGAATACAGTTTAACTGCTGCAATTATTTATAATGCTGTAATTAATTGCCAGAAATGGCGACTAGGAGTATGAGGGAAACCCTTGTAAAACATCAGCTAATAAATATTCTTCCCACGTAAATGTATAGCATAATCTTTCAGCAGTTCAGTACAGGATAAAAATAGTATTTGCAGGCACAGATACACAAGAATAACTGTCACTAACTATCCCAGAATGCTGCAGAATTTTAGGGACTATAGCAGCTCTGTATTTCCTCTGAAAAATCTGAAAACATTATATTTGAAGCCCAGAATTACAGAATAAATGAAAGCAATTAAGGTCAGACCTGGAAATGAACTTCAAATACCACGAATTGTCCAGAAAGTGGGTCGCTCCACATAATAAAAATAAGACAAGACTGCTGCACTTTTATTGATTGAACCCTTGCCACAAAATTGCATCACAACTGCTGGAAATGATTGAGAGACTCGCTGCAAGCTCTATGCAATTGCTGGGGTGGAAATTCCTCTCATTCTCTAAGAGGGTTTTCGTCCTCTAGAGGGTAAATTCCGAATGGTTTTCGTCCTTGGAATGTAATTTGCAAAAGCATCAAAGCTTAAGTGCAAGATCAAAAAATGATAAGTGAATAAGCATGCTTTCCTCAAGTCGACCTCTCCCTTTTATAAGAGAAATGACCGAAAGAGGCCTCCACAATGACCAATCAAAAAAGGTGATTTCCTCTAGACATGTGCCCCAAATTCCCCTTAGGCTAGGCCGCATTTTTCTAGGGAGGAATTATAATTTTTATCCTCTCTAAATTTTATTCTCCCTCCTTTGCCCAAGTCAAATTTTTGCCTAGGAATGACACAAAATTAGCATGGGCGTCTTTTCTATTCTCCCTAGGAAGTATACAACATAATATTAGACCCGATGCATCTATCTAGAGACTACAATTTTATTACTAAGCCAAATAAATTAATACAAGTGCTTTATTACTTTTATAAATATTTTTTAGCACTTTGTAATAACTTATTGTGACTTAAGTCACCCTTGTGCATACCCTTTAGCCGTCGGGTAGACAAAAATGGGCCAAAGGTATTCAAATGGGAAAAGGGGACATTACACAGTTCTTCTCAAATATATGCACTAGTAAAATGTTTGCCGTAAGCATTTGAGACAAAACTCATCACCCTTTTATTTTTAATTGCATATGAGCAATTTTGACTCCGGAAAAACACTTCGGGTGAAGGCAAACAATTTTATTACTAAGCCAAATAAATTAATACAAGTGCTTTATTACTTTTATAAATATTTTTTAGCACTTTGTAATAACTTATTGTGACTTAAGTCACCCTTGTGCATACCCTTTAGCCGTCGGGTAGACAAAAATGGGCCAAAGGTCTTCAAATGGGAAAAGGGGACATTACACAGTTCTTCTCAAATATATGCACTAGTAAAATGTTTGCCGTAAGCATTTCGGACAAAACTCATCACCCTTTTATTTTTAATTGCATATGAGCAATTTTGACTCCGGAAAAGCACTCCGGTGAAGGCAAATATAAGTAGACTCAATGTGGGCTTCAGTTGGAAGATTGGGAACACATGCACAAAATTTTGAAAGGGATTTTGCATGAAATGTATGAATAACTTCCACATGGGCTGCGTTGAAAATTAGAGAGGCCAGTAGTGAATTTTGAAGTGGAAAGGCAGTTATTATTCACGCCAAACTTTGAATGCTTTTGATTTGAATTGCACAAGGCTGCGTTGATTTTCACTTAAAAGACTTGCGTGAAAATCAAAGGTGGAGGGCAGCTAACATTTCCACGATTTGCATTAAAACATTTAGCCTTGACTCTTTAAAATTGCGTGAAAATTCAGGTAGGAAGGCAGCGTGGAAAATATGAAGGAAAGGCAGCTAATGTTCACGCTTCAACTTTGCAAACTCCTAATATTTGCGTGAAAAGTATGAAGGAAGGGCAGCGTGAAAAATAAGACATGGAGGCAGCTAAAGCAACGACTTCCTTAAGTGAGTTTGCTTTAAAATTGCATGGAAAACAATAAGTCAAGGCAGCGTTGAAATTAGACATGAAGGGCAGCTCTAAAAATCACGATTTTCACTTAAACTTGACTCTTTAAAATTTGTGTGAAAAATCAAGTGGAAGGGCAGCTTGGATTTGCGACTTGTATGGACTTTTTGGCTTTGCCTCAAAAGGCTACGTGGAATTGGAAAATGAACAACAAGCTTTGCAAGGAGAAGACAAGACATGAAGAATCCACGATTTCCATTAGTGGCTTTGCCTTGGCTGCTTTATAATAATTTCGTGAAAATTAGAAGACTTCGCTGCCAATTTCCTCGATTTGGCTTGGGTATCCTTGCCTTTTATTTTTCATACAAAGAATTGCATTGAAAGATAGAAGACAGGAAGCTGGAATTCCACACAACTCACTTAAAAGAACTTAAATTGAAACTAGAAGATGGAGCCATGAATTTCCACGCAAATCTTAAGTGACTATTTCCCTAACAATTGCATGGAAATTGAAGTGGACAAGCAACCTGAAAACCACGATTTCTTCTCAGACGCTTTTCCTTGGCTAATTATCATAATTGCGTGGAAAACTGGAAGGAATGGCAGCTTTGAAAAACCACGTTTTGGCTCTAGGCTGTTTTACCTAAACTCTTCATAATAATTGCATTGATTTTCATGAAGGTTGGCAGCTGCTTGCAATTAGAAGACTCAAAGCTGAGAATCCACAATGACTTAAGTCATTTCCTTTGTGCCTTGCTTATAGTTGCGTTGAAATTTAGAAGAGAAGCTTCTAAACATTCCCGACAATTAACTTAAGTTCCTTCTTTGCCTTTCTTTTAAAATATTGCGTTAATCTTCAAGTGCATAAGCAGCTGGAGTTTCACACAACTCACTTAAAAGGACTTGCTTTAAAATTTGAGTGGACAAACAGCTTTAAAATCCACGGTTTCTTCTTAGTATTTGCATTGAAAATAGAAGACTACACTTATGAATATCCACCATAACTTAAGTGAACTCTCTTTCATAAAAATTGCATGGATTTTAGAGTAAGATAACACCATGAATATTCACACAATTCTAAGTGACTATCTTTCTTTTAAAGCTGCGTGTATTTTGGAGTGGACAAGCAGCCGAGAGAATCACGATTTGCCAAAGCTTCTGTATGGAAAATACAAAGGAACAACTGCGTGGATAATTGGAAGGAAAGGATGCCTTCAAATAGAAGATCATGCTATGAATAACAACGCAAGATTTAGAAAACTATGCCTTGATCCTTAATGCAATTTCTTGAGTGATTTTGCCCCTTGAATGATCTTCTAGAATGTTGCTTTTTCTTCCTTGGCCATGGCTGCTCTGCAAACGGAAGACAAACTTCTCCAGTCTCGTGATTTGCTCGATCATTTAACTTGGATTTAACCTCAGACAAGGCAAAAATCCTGAGCTTTGGTCACCTTCAAAAACAAGCTTTGGTAGACAAATTAATTAGCAATTAAAAATATTGGATAGCTTTTCAAAACCCTAGGCCTGGGAAAAGGTCTGGCAGGAAGAAAGAATAGGCTACGGGATTTCCAGACAAAAACGGAGAAAGACCAAAACACACAAAAAGAAAAAAAAACACCCGAAAGAAGTCGTTGCAATTGCTCAAAAATTTCTCCAATAAGCTAGTTTGCAAAAAATCTTCCCGGGTGAATGTTCTGCATGATAATAATGATGGGGTGAAGTGCTTTAAAAATAAATTCTCCAATTTTAGCTCAATCTATTTTTAAAAGAACTTTATTTATTAATATAAAAAATAAATGAAACGCTTTGGACAAAGTCCTGGGAAGGAATTGAGTGAGCTTTTGCATGTGGGTATTTGATGAACTTGGCTTAATAACTCCCTGGGGATACCTTTGAGCAACGCGAGCAACCCTAGGAAAAACAAAACACAAAAACGACCCGTCACTTAAAAAAGAACGAAAAATTTAAAAGGGGTAGTCCCAGCATTTCGGGGTGAAATCCTGGGACACCACCCATAAGATTAAAAGCTTCTTGTGTGTCCTCATCCAATCCCTTAAGGAATAGAGTTTTAAGAAGAGTAATATCAAGACCAATGCCACACCTCCTATGAAGGAAGAGGAACCGATCAAGATAGTCCTCAACACTCTCATCCTCCTTTTGTTGTATCCTAAAGAGTTCTTCCTTTCTGTCCCTCACCCTACAAATCTTGGTATTTATCCAAGAAGATTGTTTCCATCTCCTGCCAACTGTGAATGGAGTTGGGGGTTAGGCCCATGAACCACCTCATGGTTGTATCCTTCAAATTTGAAGGAAATAACTTTAATTTCGAGTGTCTGAGGTGTAGTCATAGGTTTGGCACAAGACTTTGAACTCAAATAGGAATTGGTCAGGATCTTCTAAGACTAGTCCCCGAAGGTTGGTAGAATTGAAGGAGATATATTCTTCATGGGGGCTTGGTCATTAGGTCTCGGCTCTATGGGATAGGTAAATGTTCTTCCAAGTGGAGGGTTTCCATTATTTACACCATTGGGGTTTTCCACTCCATCAACCATCCTTTCTTGCTTGATCAAGTTACTCCACAGGTTGATTTTGAGGGGGGGTTTGTAAATTGATTCTAATAAATCTACCTCTACGGTCTCTAGGTCTAAACATAAAATCCTACCATACTGAGAACAATTTCCTAACTACAAGTGCTTACTAATTTCTTGTGTTCCACATACTCCAAAGCACAAAAATAATCTTGTTGTCACTACAAGGTCTTTTATTTCGAAAGAAAGAGTTATGGAAAAGATTTCTAAATGGAAACTTACCAAGATATCAAGAAGTACTTGAGTTAGTACCTTAATCTTTGCTAACACCTTAAGAATTCCCTAGAATGGCGCCAAAAAGTGACGAGCGTCGTTGATACTCACACTTTAATTATCTCTTGATTGTCAATCCAGGGCGGTGTCCACGACTATTTGCAACAAAGAAAATGATTGAAACCATGCTCAACATGTATTCACTAATGAACTCAATCAAATACTATTCTAAATGCAATTAAGAAGTGAACTCTATTGATAAAACAAGAGATTACTAAATTTAGAATTAAAATATCAAGCAATGAAATTCTGGTAAATTGAATAAATGCTGAATAATAGAGATTAAATAACAAGAAATTCTCCCTTCACGTTGGGGAGGAGTGTCCCTTGCTCCTTCCTCTCGATCCAGTTTAGAATTACAAATCACACAAGTCGATTATCCCAAAATCATGTACTTTATTGAATAGAAGAATTTTTTAACAACAATCAATGAACTAACTCTACCATTCTACTACAAATGCCCTTTTATATCAAGAGCAGTCCTTATCACTCTAGAAGAGGACGAATTATTTGCAATAATTAACTACTACTTTAACTAGAAAGATCTCTATGACAACGATTGTTGAAGAGTTACAATTATGGAAGAACAAGTGCATGCCACACTTAGATCAAATTCATCTTGTTAACTATAGATGGAGTCCTTAATTAACTCTCAGTTGAGATGATTTAACAGTGCCAGAAGATGTCAAAGATCATGCATTGAATCCCTACAATCATGGTGACTATAAGTTGTTTTGTTCATTTGTTCCATGTCTCCAATCAACTAGGAGTTAAGTTGGGCTTGCATGATCCACATAAGTTGCATGATGTTTTAGATGATAATCCACGTTTCATGCCCTTTTCATCATGTCAACTCATGTCTGGCTAAATCAACTCGCCTTCTTGCCATCTGAATTTTGTTGCTTTCTCCACCTGAGTCATGTGCCCTCATAATGTGAAATGTGTCGCTTCCTAGAATAGCCATGACGAAGACCCTTAGACTATTTTGTCTTCCCAACGACTAAGGAGAATTTTAAAGGGAGACTCAAGTTCTATTATTTTATTATAAAGTACAAGAAAATAAAATAAACATTATAAAAAGCACTTATAATAAATTAATGGACTTAATAATTAAATAAATATAGAAAAGTGAACAAAAGATAAAAGCACTTATAAAAAAATGTATTTCCTATGGAAAAGTGCGACTAGCTTAGGGAGCAATAAAAAAATGGAAAAAGGTAAAAGCTCATGGGTCAAAGTTTATTCCCTCTAGAAATTGCGATTTGCTCTAGGATAGGAAAATGGAGGAAACAAACATTTAATGTTGAAAGGAGTTGATTAGTTGTGTTGAAGGTCACTTTGGGTCACTTTTCCTTTAAAAGGAGAAGTCGACTTGTGTAGAGGCATGCTATGTTTATCAAAAATTCTGAAATTACTTGTGTAAGCTGAGTATTTGCAGCTGTAACTTCTGAGGACGAAAACCCTCAAGAAGGTGGAAGGAAGAACGAAAACTCTTCCTTTGGTCTCATCTTTTTTTGTATGTTGAAGACTCAAGATAAAATCTGATTGTTGAATCATTTTTTATACCAGCTGGAGCGACCCAGTGTGGGCTGTTTTTGCAGTGTTTAAGGAGATAGAAAAATCAGTTTTTACATCTGCTGTTGGGAGCTCATCTTCAGATATTTATTCTAATATTTTTAGAACATTTTGTGGGGTTCCAAACCCTCTTTCCACAGCTGTAATCACAGGTCAGATCTGCAGCTTTCTATTAATAAAATCAGACTTTTGGATGCTCAGTTTGGGGTACATTCTCTTGCATTATATTCGCTGTTATAAAATCAGAATTAGGCTGTGTTTGGGCATCAATTATTGCACTTCCCTTCTAGGATTCAAGTCGCATTTTCCCCTATTAATTTCTGATCTGCAGAAAATAATTGTTACATCTTTTATAAATTGGGTCAAGAGTTGTTGGATTTACCTAGAATACAACAGGGGTACAAAGAGTCCCATTTGGGGACATTACATAATGAGAGTCCTTCACTCCAAGCGAGTCTGCACTAGTGCACGGGCAAGTCCTGTGCTCCAAAGCGAGTCTTGTGCCAATGCATGGGTGAGTCCTGCGCTCCAAAGCAAGTCTTGCGCTAGTGCATGAGCGAGTCTTGCGCTAGTCCATGTATGAGTCCTGCGTCGTCTTAAGATATGTTCTTCAAACACATTGTTAACACACATAAAGATCCATTTAAACTCATTTGAATAAGCATACATAAGATGAAAATAACAAGATTATGCACAAAACATCCTTTCAAATATACTAAAGTATTAATTACAAAATGATAATATAAGTCTTAGCACAAAATGATGACACTTCAAAACGGGGTTTGCATAGGCATTAACAGGATCATCAATCTACAAGGAAGAGATTGAAAGAACCATCAAGGAATTGTTAGAAATGGGGCTGATTAGGCCTAGTTCCAGCCCCTATGCTTCTTCCATAGTGTTGGTTAAGAAGAAGGATGGCACTCTAAGAATGTGTGTGGACTACCGAATACTCAATAAGAAGACAATCAAGAACAAGTATCCAATACCAAGGATTGATGAGCTAATAGATGAACTACATGGAGCGGTCTACTTCTCCAAAATTGATTTGAGATCCGGGTATCATCAAATAAGAGTGAGAGAGGAAGATGTTCACAAAACCACTTTTAGGTGTCACTTTGGGCATTTCGAGTTCCTTGTCATGCCATTTGGGTTAACCAATGCCTCGACCACCTTCCAATCATGCATGAATCATATTTTTGGTAAGCATTTGAGGAAATTTGTGTTTGTTTTCTTTGATGACATTTTGATTTATAGTAGATCATGAGAAGAGCACCTCCAACACTTGGATAAGGTGCTGGAAATTTTAGAACAACAGTCCTTATATGCAAAGAAATCTAAATGCGAGTTTGGTATGGATGAAATTTTGTACTTGGGGCATGTTATCAATGCATGTGGGGTTCATGTGGATCCAAGCAAGATCCATGCCATCATGGATTGGCCAACTCCAACCAGCATTACTCATTTGAGAGGATTCATGGGTTTGTATTCATATTATTGAAAGTTTGTGAAGCAAAGGTATTCTCCCAACTTGCAACCCCATTGAATTCTCTAATGAAGAAAGGAGCTTTCAGCTGGTCAAAAACAGCCCATATAAATTTTGAAGAGTTCAAAAGGTGATGTGTTCATGTCCTATTCCCACTTTATCCCATCTTTTTCTATACCATTTGTACTTGAATGTGATGCTTTCGGTGAAGGTTTGGGAGTTGTTTAAATGCAAAATCAGCACCCCATTGCTTATGAAAGTAAAAATTGAAGGATTATGATTAAAAGTTCTCCATTTATCACAAAGAAATGTTAGCCATCATGCATGCATTAAGCAAGTTCTAGCAATACTTAATTTGTAGAAGGTTTGTGCTCAAAATTGACCACAATAGCTTGACTTTCTTTCTTCATCAAAGGGATTTGAATGACTGGCAAGAAAATGGGTAAGCTCCAAGCATTTGACTTTGACATTGAGTATGTTAAGGGAAAACATAATGTGGTTGCGGATGCCACCTCCTACTTCATTAGAGGATGTGGAACCTCATAGTGAGGAGAATAAAGAAAACGAGACATCCGATACATTGGGTTTGCAATTTCTTGGGACAAGAAATTTTGGGAAGGGAGGACTGTAATGTCCCTTTTTCCCACTTAAGGACCTAAATTTGGACTTCTTGCCATCCCCTTTTCCATGGCAACGAAGTAGAAGAGTTGGGAGAAGGAATTGAGCTTCCTTTGCATTTGTTTTTCTAATTTTTAATGTTTCTTTTTAGTTTGGTTCTTCTTTTAGCAGGTCGGATGGTTTGGAGCTTTAATAAAGCCAATTAAAGATTAAAAAGAACATTGTATGGGTCGGCCTTGTCCTTTTGGGGCTTTGGCGCCAAAAAGAGGTATAGAAGAGGATTAAGGAGCTCATTTGCATCATCATACAAGGACGCATTTTCTCTATTTGGACTTGTGGGCTAGTAGCTCATTGTTCTTCCACTCTTGGTCGACAATTCAAGTGTGTGGCATATCCTAGAAGGATGAAACCCCTTCTAGTGGTTGGTTGGGGGACGAAAACCTCCTTCCATTGGCTTGAAGACATATTTTAGAGGAAAGAAGACAATCAGATTTCTATTGGCACTGTCGAGCCTCTCCCTTTTGGAGTGATTTGCATTGGTGAAGGGTTTGGTGCCATCTAGGGCATGGCAATCTGATTTGAGTTCATATTTGTCTTCCTCATAATTTCTAAGGCCAGAATCTACTATTTGTTGTGGGGTTTGTAAACCCTCTTTTCATAATTATTTTGGAGTTGTACTTTTGTTGGTTATATTTAATTTTTCAGCTGAGCAATAGCATGTTTTTGGGGTTGAAAACAGTTCTAAAATATCTCTAAAAGGTTTATAAAAATTGTGGATGCATTGTTGAATGATATTTTGGTGAAATTGTGAGTTTTTCATACTGTTCCAAAAATCAGTTCGCTGTCCAAAATCTGGGTTTATCTTCAGTCTGCTGATTTAGAAATCTGATTTAATATCTTTGGGATTTGTGCTAATTTCCTAAATTTCAGTTTCAGCCCTTAAAAGGGATATTCCATTTACAAACACCCACTCTCTCATTTAATAAAAAAAAACTATTGGGCATGGCCCATCATTATGTAGTGTCATTTGGTGCTGAAAGTATTAGTGTTGTAATGTCCCTTCTAGGGCAGCGAATGGGGAGAAGGGTTTCTCCTCAAACCCTAATGGATCAGATCTGAAAATGCACCATCAACCAACAAGCATCAATCTGAAAATGACTGCAAATACTCTTCAACCCTATTCGAACAATCAGTAATCAGCCCTCTAGGGCAGCGAACTGTATAAGAACTTCACATCAACATACAACCATGCAATAAGAGTTGAAAATGCTTCCAAATAATTAATTCAATCATGGAAATATTTATAAATCCAAATTAAATCAATATCATAGAGAAAATAAGTGATCACACCCAGATTGTATTTAATTTTTATGACAGCAACAATACAACCAAAACCAAGGGCTGGAAATAATAGATAATCCTCTCCAAAAATCACCAAAAGTGTAGTTTCAGCCTCATAAATTATGAGGATCAAGAATATCAACTCAAAAAGCCAAAATGTGCCCTAAAAAGCACTAAACTCAACCCCAAGCAAGTCGCCTAGGGCTGGAAATGAAGAACAGTATAAATTCACTTTGAAGCTCCAATGTGACCTTTGCATGAGACCACCCTTGCACGCAAGAGGGTTTTCATCCCCTAGTGTGATCCTATTGAAGGGTTTCGTCCTCAATAGGTGGCCAAGGAAGGGTTTTTGTCCTTCAATGGCAAGAAGAGAAGCTACTCACTCCACCTCCAAGGAAATCAATCTCCAAAATAGCATAAACTTCCTTTGGCCACTCGATCCACCTTTATATCCTTCTTTTGGCACCAAGGATGAATTAGAAGACTACTTCTCATGACTGACCTCTTTAATGAAGGAGTGTACTCTTTAATCTTCACTTAAGAAGACCGACCTCATGAAAAGGGAAAGAGTATTTCTTTATCTCCATCGTAGCTCTCAAGAAGACCGACCTTAATGAAGGAGAGATAATAGTTCCTCTTGCTTGTATGCCAAATCATCCATCACCTAGTCGAATCACTCCAAACCATGATTAGTAATAAAAATAAATGAATATGAAAATTCAAACACTTACAATTATGGCAATGTTCACCTCCCTTGCTACCTTTCCTTGAGGCCCACGGAAGGTGGAATGCACCCAAGGCCTTCGTAATGTCCCTTTCTAGGGCTGAACTAAAAACAAATAAATAACACCAATCCCACTTGAGAGTAATCTGATTTTTATGACAGCAGATCTGAAAAATATTAGAAACCCTAGCAGCGAACTGAATTTACACTTTTAGGGCATCAAACACCCTCCAAACAAGCTGAAAATAGGTGCACAAATTCTTCTAAATATTATATTCAATTAATGGAATAAACACCAAGCCAAAGCATCCCAAAACATGTGCAAATTATGAAATTATCCAGCTGCAATTAAATAAATGACAGCAAAAGTACAATCCACAAAATGAGCTGAAAGTGAGGTCTCCAAACCCCAATAAATGTCAAATGAGTGATAGATCAGCCTTATAAATATAGAGAGACCTGAATATCAACTTGGAATGCCAAATCGTGCCCTAGAAGGCACCAAAATACACTCACACCCAAGTCACCACCCTAGGAGAGGGTGCCAAAGTGAATGAAAACCCTTAATGTTCTTCTCCTCAATGCCCTAGCTGCCCAACCAGCAAGATAGTCTTCATAGAAGTCCTCAACACCACCAAATTGGAGAGTTTTCGTTCTCCAACCTTCAACAAAGAAGGGTTTCATCCTCCTTGCTTGCCACACTAATGGATTTTTTCCCCTTAGTGGATTGGAATAGAGCAACCAGCTCTAGAACCAAGTAGATAAAGTATATAAGCCAAAAACATGCCCAAAAGTGAGCCTATGCGACCCCTTATATATCCTTATGGTGGTGCCAAGAGTCATTACGGAGGAATTCCCCAAGACCGACCTCCTTTAGAAGCTTACTTTATCTTTAGGCTTGAATTAAAAGCTCTTCAACCCAACCGACCTGCTTAATAGGAAAATACGAAAGAAAAATATAATTATTAATTAAAAAAAGACTAAATATAATCCAAGGGCTTCCCTTGTTTATCTTCATCTTGCCCGCAGAAGAAGAATGTGAAAGAAACCTTAAATTGGATCAATTCGAAAAAAGGGACATTACACCTTCATAGTAACTAGCTTGGAAAAAGGACATTACAAGTTACGCATAGACATTCATGCCGATACCACCAAAAAAAATCACAAATAAATTGAAAGTTAAATTGGTAGAAGACAAGGGATGTTCTTATTCTAACCATCCAACTTCATCTTCCATCTCCAAACTTGTATAAGTATGTAAGCTAGATATTAATATGAGAGGCCATCTCCAAACTTGTTCATAAGAAGAAATACAAATAATTTCCACTCATAACACATTCAACCATAGTTTTAGTGTGTTGTAGCTTGGAGCACACCGAGGCACTAGAACAATAGTACCAAATAAAGAATCGTTCTTGCCTCGTCATTTATTTTTCACTTATTGTCTTTAAATGCCCACTCATACAAGGTATGGTTGCTGGAAACTGGGTCTCGAAACTTATGACTCTTCATTTCGCCTTTCTTTCCATTTTTCACAACCCCAAAAAATGGTAGACAAATTAACACATGCTCTCTTGAGCCAACATGGTACCAAAAGATAGGAGAAGATGTCTTGCAACAACAAAGAGACATGGCAAAACACTTTGAACAGGAAAAGGCTGAGATGATTGATAAATTTGCATTAATTTTGCAGTGGGTACAATATTTATTGGAGCAATTATCTCCAGAAATAAAGAAACTGTTTGGAGTTCAAACACCTATAAGGCACAAGTAAAACTGGATACTTCAATATTTGATGGAAGAATAGATGTTGATGCTTTAGATAACCAGATTGATCAAGTTCAAGTACTTTTCTGTAAAATCATTCTTTGAGTCAAAAAATATTATATTTCCTGCCTTAAAAGTTTCGTTGATAATGTCCATGCTTGCACTATCAAATTGGACTCCATGATACAAGTAGTACTCATGAAAATTTCACTAAATACGTAGAGGATTCATCACATGGCTACATTACGCATCATAAATAAAATACCTATTACAATCAAATTACATTGTTTGCTACTGTAATGTCCCCTTTTACAAGCTAGTTAAATTTGGAGACTTTGAGCCCATTCCACTTCCCGTGGGCAAGAAGGAAATGAACAAGAGAAGTGATTGTCATTTTTTTTAGTTATTTTCATGAGCAGTGCATTTTTATTAAGTACTTTTCTTTATAAAGTCAGGTTAGATGGGTTAAGAAGGTGAAAAGACAAAGGAAAAATAGAAGAAAAACAACCATTATGAGGTCGGTCTTGTTTGCAAGCTTCCTAATTGGTTTTCGTGACACATGAGGGTTTAAAAGGGGTCACTTGACTCATTTGTGCATCATTGTTTCTTATCAAAAATTATAACTTGCATGGTTTTTAGGTTGATTTCTCAATTACTTCCACTTAAGGGCGAAAATCCTTTGGTGTGGCTAACAAGGAGGACGAAACCCTTCCTTGCTTGATTGAAGAACGAAAACTCTTCAATTTATTGGGGATTCTCCACACCGGGGTTTCCAAAATACTTCAAGAAGATTGATATTGCATATTTTCAGCTAGGGTTTTATCCTAGAGTGATTTACAGCCCCTCTCCTAGGGTAGCAATTTGCCTGGAGGTGGAGTTGGGTGCCATCTAGGGCACATTTCTTTATTTGGATTTTATATTCATATTCCTCATAATTCTAGAGGCTGATTGCACACTTTCATGAGATTTTTAGGGTTTGGAATCTCCATTTCCAGCTATTGTTATGAGCTGTAATTCTGCTGTTATGAATTTAATTGCAGCTGTATAGAATTTCCAAATTTGCTTATACTTTGGAGTGCTTTTGCTTGGTATTTGTTCCATTTGTTGAGTATAATATTTTGGAGAATTTATATATCAATTTGCAGTTTGTTTGGAGGGTGTTTGATGCCCTAAAAGTGCAAATTCAGTTCGCTGCTAGGGTTTATAATATTTTTAGTTGGCTGTTATAAAAATCAGTTTACTTTCAATTGGGGTTTGTGTTATTTCTTTGTTTTTCAGCTTCAACCCGGAAAAGGGACATTACAGCTACATTATGAGCTTGTACATTGAAGACTTCATTGCATTAGGACCTCCTTACATCATGAATTCACATCATTAGGAATTTAGGACTATATGATGCGCATAACATGAATTATTTTATCATGATTATTTGTGAAGAGAAATAACGGGGTTGTAAACTCATAAGTACATCATATGAATAGCAGAAAATGTGTACTAATATTCCATTGCACCCACACATGAGATTCTTGGGAATATTAAGTATTTCAACGGGAAATTGTTGGACCGCAGTGTTCCATGAAATAAAATCATGAAGCTTTTTGCATCTAAAAACGCTTGAAGATTTCTTATTTAACTACATTCTAAAGAACTACTAATTGCGTCGAGATGTTTGTAAAGCACAAATTATCTATCGAACTTAGCCTTACAAATGGGGAGGTTGAGGACTCGACAATTAATAATATCCGACATCTATGGTCTACTCAGAATTTGCCATATAGACATATAGATCGATAGGGCCCTATCTCTATCTCCCTCTCTAGTTAGCACCTTGACAACCTTATTAATAAAAGGATCTCAATATCTATGTAGAGTGGGGGTGACTAGATCCTGAATTCTATATATAGTTAGGCCCCTATGTATAGATAGGAAATACACATATATCTCGAGGGCCCCCTCTCATCGCCCATATATCTAGAGAGGCGGACCCATTGTATATAGGCAAAGGGCAGCTATATAGAGGGTATAACAGCTATATAGAGTTTATAGTCTCTAGTTGGAACTCCACCCTCTCTCTATATGCCCCTATATATATGAGATCTAGGATCTAGGGGGTTGGCGGTGGGAAACATGCTTATTAAGCTCATTACTGAAACCGGTTCAATGCAATTTATAGTTAAAAGTTTTTAGAAGTTTTTTTCGAAAAATTTGTTGTGTTTCTCCTATTTAGATACCATAGTGAACTTCAATTGATATATAGTTGTAATGACCATAGGAAAAATGTCCGTCTTATAATCCATCACTTGATAGCCATACATGCACATAATTATTATGAATAGTATTTTGGTTTGTAACATTGTGTATGCTTTCATCAAGCATGACTTGCTATCCTATAGTATAACAATTTTTATCAAGGGTGATGTTTCTTTATGCATGATAACCTTGCATGTCTCTTAAATTAGCAAAAGTACTATCACATAATCTATAAGAATTTAGTGTATTAAGTTTATATTAAGCAAGTGTCTAATCTAAAAACATACACGTGCAGAGCTTACTCTCTCTAAGGAAGTACTCAACATGGGTCAACGCAATGAGGTGTTCTCTCTCACCATCCATCCATATTTCCCTCATCATATGAAAATAATATAATATAAATACTATTAATAGAAATTGTAATATTGAAATAAGAAAATAGTTTTGATAACTTCTTTCCCATAAGACTTTGACATTTCATTTCTAATGCACACTTTTTAAAGCTCATAGAATGCTCATTTTCTAATAAGGAAATATTGTATTGTTTAAAATTAAAATGAATTTTGTCTTTTGTCCACCAACAATTGGGTACACACTAAAGGAAAAGTACTTCAAATGATATTACATTTTAATAAATCTTGATTTTGATTGTTTTATAAAGTTTTTAAACACCTTAAATATATCCAATAATAATCTTGTAACACTTCAAATATATCCAATTTTCCTATGTTTTAGATTAACTCGATATTAATGCAATTGTGTTTGATTTTCTACTTATCTCGTAATTAAATATTATTTACAATGTGACATGGTTAGTTTAGTGCATTTGTTAGTGCAAAATCACTTTCCCTAGCTATATTTTGGCGAACCCTTGATTTTATCGAATACCCAACCTAGGGTTTCTTTGTCACAACTCTCTAGGGTCAGATCTTTCTTATATGGAGGATAGATTTGATTATTTTGGGCTTGCATTTCCAATGTGTGATTCATTTAGCCATCACTCTAGTATGCTTCCTTTTAAGTTTTTTCTTAGTGTTGTATTCCTTATAGTCCTAATCATTCTTCGTGTCATGTGTTCTAAATTATGTTGTTCTATGTGTATATTAGCTATTGATATGGATAAGGATGTTGCTTAGATGTAATTCCACTTTGATGTATTTTGCAATGCCAACTTTCTTATGGCATATTCTTTTCATGTGTATATTATTGTGCAGCATATTGTTATTATAGTTCCAACTGTATATCATAGCTTGTTATCCCTCTTTTATGGACATGCCATGATTGTACCCCAATTTTTAGTTGCCTCACGTATGATAAGGAATATGTACTACCTTCTAGTGATATATCTTGTGTTTTCCTATATGACGGCTACCCATGAGATGAATCAATATTATGCTCGGACCAAACTTGAACCTAGGGTTGAGGAAGATGCAAAGACTTTGCTATCCCTTGGGCCGTCTTATATAATTACTGGGAATCTAGCTATTCAAGAAAATCGGGAGAAAATTATTCAAAGGAGGGCTGAGAAAAACATGCAAAGCCCCTCCTATTCCTCAACCTTAAGAGGTGGGGAGGGGAAGGGAAACCTAAATTCTCTCCAACCTCGTAAAATTAGGCTAAATGTGGAAAAACAATTGCTAAATACTCATGCTAAGATATTCATCCTTGAGTTACTCACCCAATGCAATATGTACAAACATATTATTTATTATTTACAAAGCCTTATAAGATACCACTTTACTAGGTGATATTGAACCCTCACACTTGGCCTCTATTGTCATATCCATAAATGATAGTGAGAATTTTTTTATTTTCTAAATAGATGCTTCATTTATTAACAGAAAAATATTTACACTAAAGGTTGTACAAATAAATGAAATCCATAGCAAAAGATACAAAGAGATTTACAATCTAGTCGTTAAGGGCACAATCACAGCGATCAAATCAGAATAATCACCAGCAGTAAACGTTTTAGCTTCCTTGAGCAGACGAAATCCTTTAGCAGTGCAAGAAAATTTCATTTCTCCAAGAATGAAAAAAATAATCTAAATTGCATACCTTGTTCTTGAAGAGATGATTGCACCTAAGTTTCTAGATAAAGAACAAGGCTGAAATCCACACACAATTCCAAATAGTCCTAAAAGAACTATGTATAAGAGAAATGGAATCACCAAACAAAATTGCCTGCCACTGCATTGGTCCTTGAAGAATAGATGTTATATTTGATTTCACAATTTGCGAACAAAATCCCGTAAAAGAACAATCCCACAAAAGGTGTTTAATAGTTTCCAATTTAGTAAGAATATTGTTACCTTTGAGAATGATGAAGTGTCTTCACGTGATATCATTGATCGACCTCTTCTCTTGCACATTCATGTTACCATCAACAATATAGGGATCAAAAGAGTTCTTGTAGACAACTCTTCGAGGATTTTGAACATTTAAGTGAGTCCTGTCTTGCATAGTTAGGTATTGGTATACATGTGTTCACTAACTCTGATTTTATCATTAAGGGATTTGACAACCAACCTAAAGACCCTTGGAGAAATTATGTTAGACATTGTTATGACTCCTTCTCAACGCTAGTATTCTTTGAAGACCTTGAACCCATTCCTCTTCTTGTGAGAAAAAGGGAATGAGCAAGGGAAGCTAATGTCATGTTTTTCAGTTGTTATTGTGATTTTTAAATTTTTTAGTAATTTTCTAAGTATAGTTAAGTTGGCTGGGTAAAGGAGAAAAGCCAAATGAAAAATAGAAGAAAAAGGAACTATTATGTCCCCAAGGAGGTCGGTCTTCTTTAGAAGGTTCTAATTGGTTTTTGGCGCCACCTCTAGCTATTTAAAGGGGTCGCTTGGCTTGGAAGAGGTTATGCATACTTTTGGAAATTATTTCTCTTGGAGTTGGAGCATGTTTGCTTTCTCTCTTCCATTGAGGACAAAAACCCTCTTGGAAAACCTATTGAGAACGAAACCTCTCAATAGTGGGCTGGTTTGAGGACGAAACCCCTCAAGCTTGCAACAAGGTGATCTCATAAGGAGTTGTATTCAATTTTGAAGGCATTTCTAGGTGGTGTTTGGGGTCTTCTAGGGCACGTTTTTTATTCTAGGCCACGTTTTTTTCAAATTTAGCCATCATTGTGTTTCTCCTATTTTTAGCAGTTGGAATCTACATTTTTACTTTAGTTTGGGGCTTGGAATCCTTCATTTCCAACCATATTTGTAAAGGTGTTAATTGTTATTATATTTAATTAAATAAACTCCAACTAGGGTTTGAAGGCTCCTTTGTTGGTTTATATATATTTGTTATAAAATATTTCTGAAGTTCCCTACATGTCAATTTTTATAACTTCAGAAAATGCATTTTGGAGAGATATTGCATTTTCTGAAGTTATAAAAATTCAGGTTGTTGTATTTTGCTATCATAAATTTCAGTAGGTTGTCATAATTTTCAGTTTACTATCTATTGAGGTTTGTGCAATTTCCCTTTGTTTCAGATTAGAGCCAAGAAAGGGGCATTATAGTGGTATCAAAGCATCGATCTTCCCAGCCTGAGGGTATTCATGCAAGACGGTGACAAAGAATACATCTACTATCAAAGGAGAGAGAAGAAGAAATCAGATCAGCTATTTGAAGAGCCTAACATGGCCAACAAGGGTTCCCAAGAGGCCAAGATCAATAGACTTATCGAAGGGAAAGAACAGGTTAGCGAACACGATGGATTTGTTATCCCTAACCTTGCAAAAACTTTATGAGCCAAGACTTCACAATGGCAAGGGCAGCTCATCAAGGGTTCACAATGTAAGGCAGCCCCAAGGGTCGAATTTTGGATCAGCTACTAGGCCTTTTTAGCCTACCTTCCTCCCAAGGAAGAAGTCATTCCGGAGGTTGATACACAACATTCAGTAGGGCACAATATTGTGGCCAGCTATGAAGAATATAGGGCTCTTCCAAATGAGATTTGTGATGTTATTTCACTTGCAGAATTCATAGGGGTAAGCAAGGGTAGGTCAAGTCTCGAGTCCAACTCAAGCACCACAAAAGGATCCTCAACATGCCTTGGGAAAATCGACACTCCCCACATTTGATGGTTCCATCAAGGGGACAACCGGTGTATGGACGAAGATGCTAGGGTTAAAACCGAGCCAAACCCAAAAGAATTTCTCTTGAATAAAGAAAAAGAACCAACAAAGGTAGCAGATTCATCAACATCTCAAGAGGTCAAGGAAGAAATCATGGAGCATGAGACAAGGAAAGAAGAAAATTTTGATTTGTAAGATTGTGGAGAGGATTTGGTGGTTGAAGCCAAATCCTGGTTGATAGTGATGATATTCACTTACTAGAATTTCCCTAACATCAATCAATAAGAAGCAAATTGATGGTATCCTTGATTCAGCAAGTACCATGAAGGTGTTCCATAAATGTGTCAACAAAATATGGAAGGAGTCAAGGTGAAAAGATCTTCGCTTGTTGAAGAAACGAAGGAAAAGGAGGGTGAGCTCCTTGTGGTCATCCCAAGGTATGATAGTGATGACCATATTTTCAATTTTTTGTTTCCTGCTGTCTCTGTCATATTTTGGTCATCATAGAAAATATTTTAAGAAGCATGTTAGGTCCAAAGAGACAACTTGCAACTATGGGCATGTTGCTTCTTCTATTCAAGGCCAAGATTGCTTTGGCATGGGTGGTCTTCGGAGGATCAAGGTAAATGTCATCTCTTGCACTTGGAATGGAAGAAAAATTATGAGAATGCATATAAAGTTTGTTGTACATTTGAACCTCATTGTGAAGGATGAGATGCTACAAAATGGCTTCATCATCCCTTACACCAAGAGGATCCAACAACTCAAGCTCACCTTGGGAAGGCACATGGTAAGTAATGATTTCTATGTTGTTTGTATTGGAGATACGGATTTGGTACTTGAAATACAATGGTTGCATTCCTTGGGTGAATTTAACCAAAACTACTGATCTATGAAGTTAAGATTCAAGCTTGATGGCCAAGAGGTTGTGCTTCAAGGCATGACAAATAAATCTCCTCAAGCTGCTACAAAAAAAAGATGGAAAGAATTTCCACAAAAAGGAAAGATTGTAATGTCCCCTTTTCCAAGCTAGTTCGACTTGGAGACCTTGGGGCCCATTTCTACTTCCCATGGGCTTTAAGGGAGAAAATAAGGGAAATACATTCGTGTTATAATTGTAATTTGTTATTTTCAGCTTTGTAATATTTTGTTAAAAGGCAAATTGCCAATTTTAGCATTAAAAATAACAAGTTGGTGGCTAAAAGTACAAAACGCCAACCCCAAAATAGAAAAAGAATGTTAAAGGGAAAGGTCGTACCTCTTTAAGAAGGAAATGTTAAAAAGAAAATAGAGAGGCCTACATGCAGGCTCCACAAGGAAAGAAAAGAAAAGGCTATAAAAGCCAACATCGGGGCTCTTTGTAAACATGATCTTGTAAATCATATGCTTCTCTTTTAGAAATTGGAGCATTGACTTTCATTTTCACCCTTTGAAGACGAAAATCCTCATTAGATCCTATTGGGGACGAAAACTCTCATTTGTTGCGTTGGCGGCTTCATCTAGGAGTCACAAGTGAGCTTAAAATTCATAATTTTATAACGACAAGGGTTTCCATCCATGTTAGGGCACAAGTTCCAGTTAGGGCACACTTTTTTAGGGCTGCCACATTCATTTCCAGCTTGATCTACTCATTTGGAGATTTCAGGATCACTTTTCAATGGGTTTATGTGGTTGGAAAAATCTTATTCTAATTTTGTTGGATAACTACCATTTTTGGGGTCATTTTGAGCTATAGTTTGCATTTTATCTTCAAGTATTTATTAAGATACGCAATAATTTGAAGTTTCAATTGTTTTTGAACAATAATTAATTCCAATAGTCTGTGATGTATTGTTGAAACATTTATTTTTCATGATTTCATCAAGGGTTTTATGTTGTTGATGTATTTTTGAAGATTTGTGTGTAAGAAAGGCTAAAATCGGAATTTTACCTTGGTCTTAGAGTTTGGTTGACCTAAACCAGGTCGCTGCCCTAATTCCTGCATAAAATTAGATTGTTGCCATAAAATTAGGTTTTCTACATGTGGTTGTCATCATTTCCGGCAATATTCCATTAGGGTTTTGGGGAAAATTCAAATTCCTCAAATTTGATCCCGAAAGGGACTTTACAAAGACATATGGACAGCACATGGTAAGAAAAACTCTCCACTTTCAGTTTTAAAACAGTAGTCACTTCATAGGAATTTTCAGCTCCTAATCAATGCACATGCTCTTAGAAGAAGCCTTCCGATAAAAGTAGATGTTGAGTTCATGAAATCAACGTTTGGAAGTGAGCAAGATGGATGTTATCTTGCTGTCCAAAGCATTATAACTCAGCATGACAATGATGGTATGATTGTTTGTAGTAGGAGCATTGATTTATGGGTTTTGAAGCATGCCGTCATAAGTTGGATTCCAATCACTATCATCTCAATTTTGAGGAAGGAAATGCATGGTTACAACTGTGTTTGGGGCAGCATGATTGAATTTTGGAAATCCATCCCTTGAATGAAGATTGGGAGGTGGTTGCAAGCAATGAAAGAGAACTTGCCATCATGTCTATGAGGCATGAAGGAGGGATGTTGAAAACTCTTGTTTTCTTTAATGTGTTTGTTCTATGTGCAGGCCTAGGAATGGAGAAGAAAGAAGGAAACAAGGAAGAGTAGCTGAGTTTGTTATCAACCCAAGCAAGTAATAATGAATATGAGATTGCAATGGAAGATGAAGAGATGTCTCCACAAGCCCAAGAAGCACACCAGAAAGAAGTTGATACGACAACCAAGGTAAAAGAGTTGCTTGACACATTGGGGGCAGCAATGACAGTGATTTTAATATAGCTGTCTTTACCTTCACCAACCACTTGATTACTCATTTTGCTCTCATGCAAAGGAGTTTACAAGTTCCTTCAAACACAGGGAGTTCTTTTCGATTGGTGATGGTTAATATGGGATTTTCAATGCTTGCATGGCTGTTCCCAGAGCTTGCATTGCCTAATTTGTTGATTTTTTGCAAGAAAAATCCACTTTGCCATCTGTTGTACCTTTTTCATGTTGTTGAACATGAAAATAACAAGTATAGGACTGATGTTCCTAGCTAAAGAAAGTTGTAAGTTTGCACAAATTAAGGAAAAATTCTTGATGGAAAAGGTTGGAAAGAAGGTTCAGCTGAAGACAATTTTTATGACAACCACCAAGGTACTTAGTTGTGTGGAAACCCAAGTGTGTTGTGACTGCTATAACTCACTTCCAGCCCATCTACAATCTTATTTTTATCAGATATTAAAAGGAACAGCCCACAAAATCATTGGCAGCCACCACATTATTTCAGTTGAGTTCATATTTGGGGATACAGGATGTCCTCGAACAATTGTTGCTAAGGTTAGAAGAAAGAGCGAGGATGCCATATTGGAATATGTCTTAGCTTGTCTAACTACTAATTATTCATCAATTCTTTTCTCTATGTCTGAGGTTACAACAGTTTGGAAGGTTTTGAGTACAACTAAGTATGCAGATAACAAATTTTCTAGTGTTGTTTTTGAAGAAGAAAATGAAGACAGCAGGTGTATGAGATTGTTTTTGCAAGAGCTCTTTCATTTGACGGAACGAGATCTAGGTTTTTGGAGCACTATATCATGTTTCACCTCTTGGCATGGTACTTGGCCATGTGAACTTGCAATTGCTTGAGAGCAAGCAAGTTTGGGAGGGCAGGACTGTAATGTCCCCTTCGAATGCTAGTCTTCTTTGAAGATCTTGAGCCCATTCCTCTTTCCACAGGAAAAAAAAAGGAATGAGCAAGGGAAGCTAATGTCATGTTTTTCAGTTTTGTTTGTGAGCTTTGCATTTTTTTAGTAATTTTCTAAGTATAGGTAAATTGGCTGGGTAAAGGAGAAAAGCCAAATGAAAAATAGAAGAAAAAGGAACTATTATGTCCCTAAAGAGGTCGGTCTTCTTTAGAAGGTTCTAATTGGTTTTTGCGCCACCTCTAGCTATTTAAAGGGGTCACTTGGCTTGGAAGAGGTTATGCATACTTTTGGAAATTATTTCTCTTGGAGTTGGAGCATGTTTGCTTTCTCTCTTCCATTGAGGACAAAAACCCTCTTGGAAAACCTATTGAGAACGAAACCTCTCAATAGTGGGCTGGTTTGAGGACGAAACCCCTCAAGCTTGCAACAAGGTGATCTCATAAGGAGTTGTATTCAGTTTTGAAGGCATTTCCAACCCTCTCCTAGGGTGGTGACTTTCCCTAAGGTGGTGTTTGGGGTCTTCTAGGGCACAACTTCAAATTCAGCCATCATTGTGTTTCTCCTATTTTTAGCAGTTGGAATCTACATTTGTACTTCAATTTGGGGCTTGGAATCCTTCATTTCCAGCCATATTTGTAAGGGTGTTCATTGTTATTATATTTAATTAAATAAATTCCAGCTGGGGTTTGAAGGCTCATTTCTTGGTTTATATTTGTTCTAAAATATTTCTAAAGTTCCCTACATGCTTTGGATTGTGTAAAAGATGCATTTTTGGAGAGATATTGCATTTTCCTTGTTGTTGTTATCTATATATGTGTGTGTGTGTGTGTACTTACGATGATGTGCCTTTTAGATTTTGCAAATTGATTGAGCCTTGTAATGTCCTCCTATCTCACTCGAATAACAACAAACCAAATATATTGACACCTTATACCAATGGATCAAATGGCCACATTTACAATTTGGAGAAAGTAGTAAGGTTCTACGAGCCAAAAGCCTTAACACTCCCCATTAGCCATAGTTTCCAAGACAATTGTTTCCTTTGGATTCCATAGAGAATCTATTCCCCCTAAAGCTCCAGAAGATCCCAGAGAAGTCCCTTCATGTGCGGCCAAATCTTTTTACTAATAGCATCCATTTCCTCCATTGAAACCTTTGTTTCTTGAAGAAAAATCACATGAGGTTGATGCATTTGAATTAACCTTTTAATGTCATTATGCTTAGAGGGGCAACCTTTCAACCCTCGACATTCCAAGTAATGCGCTTCATGAATTACTATGTTTAACAAACTGGCAAGATCCCTTGCCTTACCCAATGCCAACAACTTTTCACCATCTTGTCCCATCTGACTTTGGTTTGATCGTCTGTCGGGTTTCTTATTGGTATTAAGTCTCATTTTCTTAAGAGAGACCTCACTAATTCCAGCAAGTTTAGGAGCACCCTCTAAATGTAATGTCCCTTTCTAGGGCTGAAACTCAAAATAAGGGTTTTGGCTCAAACCCGAATGACAACTTCTGATTTTTATTATAGCCACTAGTCAATCACTTTAACCTTAGAGGAACAAACTGAAAATGACATTAGCAACAAAGAGAAATCTGAATATTTATGACAGCAAAGGAATTCATATGGCATCCAACAATATCATTACTTAGCCCTAGCGATGTACCTCATTTTCTATTTCTGGGGCACTTTGAATCGTAGGGTCTTTTCAAGACAACATTTTCATGTAATGTAGATTGAAAATCAATATAGAAATATCTCAAACAATTCATATGTCTAGCAAGATGAAATCTGGAGTAAATATATATTTTATAATTTTAATTCAAGTGCAAACACAGTTGAAATTTCAAAAATTCGTAACTCCATCAATACTTGGATTTTCAACACAAACAAATGCTCAAAATGATCTCGGAGAGATCAGCTATCAAATAAAAGTGAAATCACAATTTTCCAATCATGAAAACCCCTCCAAATGTGATCCCAAACTTCCCGTGGTGATTAGATCAAGTGGAGGAAGGAGCCAACACCTTTGAAAGTGCCCTAGCTGGAATGGAAGTTCCCTATACACGGATAAACACCTTTCTGTTCTAGCAATAAGCCAATGAAGTCTACTTGTGACTCATGAATGAGGCCACCAATGCACACAAGAGGGTTTCCGTCCCCAAGTGTGATCTTATTGAAGGTTTTCATCCTCAATAGGTAACCAAGGAAGGGGTTTCATCCTTCAATGGCAAGAAGAGAAGCTACACTAGCTCCAAATCCAAGTAAATGTCAAAAGATGAATGATAATGATACCGCTCCTCCTTCATTTGAACCTCCTTAAGTACCCTTCTTTGGCGCCAAGGATGAATTAGAAGATCAATCTTCATGACCAACCTCTTAATGAAGGGGGAAGTGCACTTTTAATCTTCACTTAAGAAGACCGGCCTCATAAAAAGGGAAAGAGTATTTATTTATCTCCATTGTAGTTCTCAAGAAGACCAACCTTAATGAAGGAGAAGATAGAAGTTCCCTTTCGTCGTGTCTTTCACCTAACACCTAATCTGGTGTCCCCAGATTTCACCCTGAAATCTGGGACTACCCATTTGAAATTTTTTTGTTCTTTTTTAAAATAACGGGTTTTTTTGTGTTTTTATTGCCAGAAGATGTTTGTATTATGTTAGGATATTCCCAGTGTATCATATGATCCAATTTCGACAAATACCCAGATGCTCAGACTCGTTTTATCCCTCTCGCCAAGTTTTGTCTTCGAGAAATTTTTATTTAATTATTTATTAAATAAATAGTGCCCCGTTTGAAGTAAATTGTGCTCCAGTTGAACCTTGTTGAAGTTTCGCATGCCAATATTCACATATATCAATAGGGTTTTCATCAGAAATGAATCGTGAGCTTTGTCTGCAACTTCTAGCAACTTTTTTTGCTTTTATTTATTTCTTTTGCATTTTTCTTTGGTTTTCTCAATTTCTCTGCGAAATTCCCCTAGGTCAATTCTTTCACCAGTATAGTCTGTTTAATTGCCCGAAGCATCTGGAGATCATCTACCAACACAACACCAGAAGGAATCAGCCTCAAAATGCAAGCTTCTAACCAAAAATGATGAAGTCATGCACAAAAAGCCTCTCCCAGGCAAGTCGCACTTTTTGGGAATGAATAGGTTTAAGTTGCAGTGGGATTTTTGGTAGCGGCAGGCAGGTGGGAATTTATTACCTGCCTTGCAGGGTGAAAATTCCCATGAAGTCAAAGTCACTTAAGTTGCGATGGGAAAATTAGAGGCGGCAGGAAGCGGAATTTCTTACCTGCCTTGCAAGGTAAAAATTCCCATTATAAAATAAAGAAAAATCACTTAAAGCACCGATGGGAATTTTCCGCCTGCCTAGCAGGCTAACTTTTCCCATCATAAGGTTTTATTCACCCAAACAAGTCGCACTTTTTCAAAGGAGGCTAATTTTAATGCAAGTCACACTTTTTGGAAAGTCACTTAAGTTGCAGTGGGAAAATTAGAAGTGGCAGGCAGGCATGAATTTATTACCTGCCTTGCACGGTAAAAATTTCCATTATGGAAGTCAAACAGTTGCACTTAAGTGAATGAAGGGATTTCTAGAGTCAGTAGTGCATGGTGAATAATCCCATCGAGTTGACTTCTTAAATTTAGAAATCACCCATGCTAAAAAGTGCGACCCCTTTGGGCATTAAATAATGCTTTTAATGGCATTTATTAATTGATTTTATTCCTAATTTTGGCGCCATGGATAAATAGAAGGTCAATGCATGATGTTAAGTCAAAGAGAACTAAAGGTAGCATGCTAAAAATAAATAAATAAAATTTATTTAATGGCAACCAGCAACATGCAAAAATAGGCGCCCAATTTGGGTGAATAAACATCATTGTTTATTAATTAATTGTCAGGAATAGGAGGGGCAATTATTAAAAATAGAATGTTGAGGGTTATATAAGCATGGGCTGCCATAGTGAAGATGTAATTAATTCTTTTTGCAAAGGATTGCAGCCCGGACAGTTTTGGCACCCAAGGAAGGAGGATTTTTGCATCAAAAAGTGTTTTTCATTGTTGAAAGCTTCAAAGTTTGGCACCTAGGGTTGGAAGAGCTTGATTTAAGCCTTGTTAATTATCTGCATGTTGGTATAAGTGCCCAGGTGAAGTTAAAAATATTTATGCTTGCTTTGCATGCAAGCAAAGCCTCAAATTTTAGGGCAGCGGGCTTTATATGCAGATTTTTGTGATAAAAATCAAGTGTTCATGCTCTGGATTCCGTCTTTGTCTGAATTAATTGGAGGTATTCATTATAGGTGCTTATATAAGTGAAAGGGAGCTCAAATCAAGTCAGATACATTGAATATATCTTCCGAATCAAGAAATTCCCAAATCTACACCACTTGATTACTGCAAAGAATTCGCGAGAATAAAAAAAAAAAAGAGTTGCTCGAAAAAGATTGCTCCGACCATGATAAAGCGGAATGAAAGAGAAGGATCAGTGGAATTATGCATTGCTTCGAGATTTGCTGATATCGGTGATACGGATCTAGGCCTCGAACCCCTCTTCGAATTGATTGACAGATCCAGGGCTAGAAAGACATCTCTATGTGGGCAGTGAAGAGCAGTGGAATCGTTCGAGCTTTAGCATTCCCAGTCACAGCTCAGTTGCCTGAATTCGTCATGGAGTGTGCAAGGTCGTACCATCCACTATCCAGATCAATCTGGGACGGTGTGGGAAAGACAATAATCCGGCTAGACGCACAATTTGTCAATTATTGTCTGAAGATTCAAACATGACCGATGGTGACTACAATCAACATGCTGGACGCCGACAACAGAGGGAAAAGCACAAAGTAGACTGTGTGGGCATAATGAACAACAAGTATATGAAGAAGCCCAGATCTCCATCGAAGTTCTCGAGGACTCTTCCATGATCCAATCTGGTGTAGGAAGTGGATGATATTACCAAATTGCTATGCAGGATAAATGGAGAAGCTAACACTCACAACTTCCGCTCATGGATGTATGCCTTCATCAGGACCATTGAGATCAACAAAGCAGATTCAATAATCAATTGGGCGGAGATCATCAGTGACAACATCGGTGAGTAGCTCCGAAGTGTGAGGCGGACATACAACTTCAAGATGACTTCTACTACCATATGCGCAAGCACCTCGCAGGTATCTTTTCCAAGCTGGATAGACAGGGCGTACTCTCAAAGGATCCTATTTTTGAGTGCTACCCGCAGCTGACTGTGCTTGAATGCAATAAAGATTACAAGGTGGTCAATGATGGATTCTTCTACGAATTCATTTGCAAGTTGAACAGTGATCTGAAGACCAATAGGGTGAGCAAGGAAGCTTGGGAAGCTGTATCCCAGCATGGTTGTATCTTCATCCAGTTTGCAGACTTTACATACCTCAGGGTAACCAAATTTTTAGGTGAACCACCAACCTACCCGATATCCAAGTGACAAATTGGTCATCATGGAGTTGTGCAGACAGCTCGTGGAGATGCATGACCTACAATCAAAGCGGCACAAGTCTACAGGCTTCTTTCCGATCACAGTGGGCTATTACAGCTGTCAGAGCATTCACAAGGCCAGAGGAATTGAAGTTGAGATGTTCTCTGAGTGTGAGCATGAGTTCTTCCCAAGATGGCTGAACTTCAATCCATATGGGGTAGCAAGGAAGACAATCTCCTAGGAATACTCGCATGTGCCTTCGTTAGAAGACTTCTGGATGAAGTGCAGAAGCGAGTACGAAGTCAAAAAGAAAGACTTCAACAGGTTATCGTCACGACAAGTGTGTGATTATGGATTAGCACGGATACCTATGGATCTCATAGACGATGGGCCTGTGTTACTTAACTCATACCACCAGATGGGAGGGGATAGAGATGCTCTTCAGGAGAACATTGGTGGTTGCCACATGATCGAGGAAATATCTGCTGCGGTTTTGGTCAACACCTTGAACTGGTTACTAACAAAGGGATTTTGCCTTGATGAATCGATCACAAGCAACCTCGGCGCAGAGAGACTCCATCAAAAGAAAGCACGGGGAGAAAGTAAGCGAAGGCCTAAAAGCTTAAAGTGCACAAAAAGTCCCATACACAGAAAAGTTCACTTCTATAGCTATGGTGTTAGTTCATACTTCTCCAGCGAATAAACTCACCACACTTCACCACTGTGAACCTCAAAGAAGATATTGCTGTTCCTCCGTTGAATCCGGTGACATTTGTGTTCTCTCCTCAGCCACTCCGATCTTCACCTCTTCCCGAAGAAACGCTAAAGTTGCAGATGGCAGAATTTGAAAGAGCATTGTCTTTAAACAATTCATAAGACGGCAACATAAAACCGTAGCAATTTGGATGGAGAGGAACCAGAGCACGAGATGGTGGTGCATTCAACGACTTCTCATTCTCCGAGAAGCAATTTCTCAAAGTGGTTGGCCTCACAATCAGTCCCGAAAGCTAGAGAGGAGATCAACTTGGAGGAACATGACTTGCAGCAATGCTCTGAGTTTCGGGGAAAAGACAAAAGACCTAAAGTTGCTAAGGTGACTTCAAGGTTGATTATTGAGAATCGGGGCAAAATTTCGTTGAGGTATCGGTTCCGGCGAAGGAAAGTATCGGTTATAAGTCAAACCACCGAAGCTAAAGGAAAGCAAAGAGCGAGCTTACGGCAAAAAATAATATAACAGACCAAAGTGTCGATAGGTCAAACCACTCATCAAGGATTAAAGCAAGACACGCAGACACTCGATAAATGCTTTATTCCTTAAGCTTGACAAAGAGAAGGCGTAAAAAGCTGAACTTCAAAAGCAGGTTTCCCGACAGTGAGATCATTGCTAAAGTTGCCAAACCTTTCTCTCACCAATTTCAATACATGAGTAGGTGAGTGATCATCCGATGTAGAAGTGGAAAATGCAGTAACCAAGTTAGAGCTATCAACGAATGAAAGAGCCTAATCATTCGCCAAGCTTCAGATTAATTTGATGGGAGGTGCCATTGCCTAAAGGTTATGAAGGATGCATTAGTTCAGCTAAAGCAACCGGTGACAAGCATGGTAGATATGAATACAAAGAGGGGAAAAAGTAACTTGGGCACTTTGGTCGAGATAAATAAAAGTCGCCAAGGAGGTTTTGATTGTAAACGAATTGTGCTCGATGGATCTATTGAAAAGGGGAAGCAACTTGAATTCACAAGTGTCTTTTCCTCTTGAGAGATCTTCATAATGATGCTTTGAAAAGAATGCGGGTGCTCGAGGGTATGGCATCATCACTAGATGATGCTAGCAATGTAATTGCTTTCACCAATGAGGAAGTGGTTGGGAATGTTTCTTCATACAAAAGGACCATTCCCAACAAAGTGCCTGATTCCCTAGAAGGATCTCTTTTGATGATTCAAGAGAGGATTGATGAATTTGTTAGGCCTTTCACGATGAATTCAATCAGTAAGTTGGTAACGCTACAATCAAACATTAAGAAGTTCGGGCCTAGTTTGAAGGAGGTGGAAGCGAGTATCGAAGTTTTGAACGAAGGATTGCTGCAATTCAAGACAGAAAAAGGAAAGAAATGCTGTCTTTGAATTTGTTTTGGCTAAAGCGGATGGGAAATCAAGTTACTTTAGAACTATATGTTCAAAAAGTATATTTAGTATCAAAACAAAAAGAAAGTGTAGGACTTACAGCTGGCAGATCTTCCTTCTTCTTTTCTTTCTTCTCTTATTTCTTATGTCCTTGGATGTAATTGTAAACTTAAAAGTTATTGGTTTGAAAACCATTACTTTAAGTTATTTGGAATGATTCTTTGAGTTAAGTGACAGATGTGCACAATTTTGGCTTGAACTCCTGATGCATGTCACTAAGAGAGGAATTAAAGGAAGATGATTGCCAGATGTTCTCTTTACTTCTTGTTTATGATCTAGTTCAGTTATAGTCTCCCATTTGTAATTTCCCCTCTACGTGCTATAAGTAGAGGAAGAACCTACGGGTTAAAGGATCGAATTTGTAATCAGCATTCTTGTGTTCCAGACTTTGAGCTGAAACCCCTGATTTCTGCAAGCAGAGGAATATAGAAGAGATTTCCGAGAACTTTGTGTCAACGGTGCATTTTGCATCTTACTTTCTTTATAGATCTGCTTCATAAATGTGTTATTATAGATCTAAATCTGAAAGTTTCCTATACTTTGAATTTTGTGCTTAATGATCTATTTGTTTTAATCTATGTGCATGCAATCAACTCTGTAAACTATTGCTTGGGTTGCACATCCTCTCTACTTTCTTCCGTTTCCTATTATTTTCTTCTTCTGCAGATTTTTCCTTTCTTTTACAACTGCTTACTTGCTGCAAAACCGTATAGCTATGGTTCATGAGCTACACGGTTAAAGTAATACCCACAAATAAATATTATGATATATAACTGAAAAAATCTTACACAGAGCTTCGCAAGTAAATGAGGGAGATTTATCTCATGATCGCTTAGGTTTTCAGTGTGCGAAAATCTAGCCAACATAATTGAATTACTGCAAACCATAATTAATAATCAAATAAATAAGGAGAATACAATCACTTACAATTATGGAAATGTTCACCTCCTTTTCTTTCCTTCCTTGAAGCCCACGAAAGGTGGAATGGGCCCAAGGCCTTCATAGTGACTAGCGTGGAAAAAGGGGTTATTATGGTCCTCCTTTCTCAAATTTGCTTTCCCTCAAGTTTAATGTTCCATTCAAGGGCTGAAACACAAAAAACAAAGAAATCACATAAACGTCAAACCGAACACAATCTAATTTTTATAATAGTAGATTGAATATTACTTGAAATCCTAACAATGCGAACTGAAATTTGCATGTTAGGGCATCAAACACCCATCAAACAAGTTGAAATTAAATATACCAATGCTTCACCAAATTATATATAATTAATGGAACCATTACCAAGCCAAAACATGTGCCAAAGCTGAAATAATACCCACCTGCAATTTATGTTAGAACAACAAGTGCGCAGTCCACAAAATAGCAAAAGCGAGGTCTCTAAACCCCAATAATTACAAAATATGGAAGATACTTGTAATATCCCCTTCCCAATCGAAGACCTTTGGCCTATTTTGTCAACCCGACGACCAAAGGAAAAATATAAGGTTGACTTAAGTTTTATTAATTCTATTATATTGTGCAAAAAAATAATAATAAAACATTATAAAAACACATATAATGAATTAATAGGCTTAACATAAAATTAGAACTTAGAAAAGCGCTTCAAAAATAAAGCACTTATTAAATTTGTATTTTCTGGGGGGAAAATGTGACTTGATCAAGGAGGATAAAAAATAGAAAAAAAAGCACCACAAGCTGATTGGTGGCTTTTTAGGTTTCCATTGGGTCACTTCTCTTTAAAAGGGGAAGAAGTCGACTTGTAAAGGCATTCTAGATTGATTTGATATTTTCTCTTCTTGCATTTGAAGCCTTGAGCTTTTTGCAAATTAATCCAAGGACGAAAAACCCTTCAGTAATGAAATTACTTGTATAATTCAAATTAAGAGCAACAATAGAACACCAAATAACACAATATTTCAGAATAATGATCTCAATATGCAATTAGAATAGCTTCGCCACTTCGAGGGGGCAACCTCCAAACCATATAATAAGACTCAAATGCTCAAATGATAATGAAATACTACCTATAATCCCCTATATATACTATTCATATGCTATGGCCATCACCAAGGCCGACCTATTAAGCATGAGAAAGTATAAATGATATAATAAAATGATATGGTAAGCCACAAGTCGGCTACTCATATCTTAATACAAGCAATAGGTTAAGGGCGTAGCATGCCCTTCCCCTTCAAACCAACGTTGTCCTCAACGTTGAATAATCCTGATGTTGCTGCAAAAACCTTCATCCTCCCAGGTGGCGTCTTCTATGCTCAGATTCTTCCACTTGATCAGATATTCCTTAATGTCTCTAGTTCTCAGCCTCTTAGTACGTGTTTGCAAAATCTTCTTTGGCTCCAAAATGATTCTTCCTTCCTCGTCAAGTTCTGGTAACTCTTTCTGGGCTTCAAATTTCTATCCAATAACCTTCTTCAGGCATGAAACATGGAATATTAGGTGTATGTGTGAAGATGGAGGCAACTCTAGTTTATAAGCAACACTACCAATTTTCTGTAGAACCTGATAAGGGCCATAATATTTAGGAGCAAGTTTGTTTTCCTTTTTCTATTGCTTTAGGGACATCTGTTTGTAAGGTTGGAGACGTACAAAAACCCAGTCACCAATTTCAAAATGTCTTTCACTACGGTGTTGATCTGCTTGTTGTTTCATCCTGTTTTGTGCTAATGCTAAATTCTCCTTCAAACTAGCCAAAACATGTTGATGTTGAATGTGTTCCTCAACATCTCTGACCTTAGTTTGCACCCTCAAGGAGAAGTGATAGAAGGTGGATGGTAACCATATAATGCTAAAAATGGGGTCATTTGAGAAGAGGTATGAAAAGATGTGTTATACCACCATTCTGCAAGTGGTAGCCATTTAATCCACCTTTCCTGCTTATCTGATACAAAACAACGTAGATACCCCTCTAAGCATTTGTTGACCACTTCGTTTGCCCATTAGTTTGAGGATGATAAGATGAACTCAAAAACCCCTCTAAGCATTTGTTGACCATTTCGTGAGCTAGTTTAAGATGTTTGAGTACCACATGAAAATAATTCCATGAAAATCCAAAAAATTACTTGTGAAAATAGGATCACGATCACTTACAATTATCTTTGGGGTTCCATGTAGCCTTTGAATTGTCTCCAAAAAATAGTTGCAACTGTATTGGCTGCAAATGGATGTGATAGGGCACAAAAATGGGCATATTTTGTGAGCCTATCCACAATCACGAAAATAACATTCTTACCCTCTGAACAAGGCAATCCGGTGATGAAATCCATGGAGACCTCCTCCCATCTCTGGCTAGGAATTGGTAAGGGTTGCAACAACACACTGTGTCTTAATTGTTTCCCCTTTGTTCATTGGCACACTAAACACTCTGATACAAACTTTTGTACATCCCCCTTGAGTCCTTCCCAAAAGAATTCTCTTTTTATTCTATGATATGTCTTCAAAAACCCAGAGTGTCCTCCAACAGGTGAGGCATGTAGCTCTGCAAGAATCTTATGCTTCAACTCAGAATCTTTACTCAAGTATAACCTATCCTTGTACCATAGGGCATTACCTTTCCACTCAAATTTGTTAGATGTCATAGATCCTTGCTTGATATTTTGTATTAGAGATTGTGTATCCTTGTCTTGATCCCATTCCAATCTTGCTTCATCCACCCAATCGGCCGTCAACATGGACATTCCACATAGTAAGGCATCTGCGGATGTATCCCTTCTAGACAACGCATCAGCTACTACATTTTCTTTACCCTTTTTGTATATGATTTCAAAATCATAACCCAACATTTTTGTTACCCACTTTTGTTGTTCCTCAGATGATAACCTTTGCTCCAAAAAGTATTTGAGACTATCATGATCAGTTTTTACCTTGAAGTGTCTACCCATGAGATAGGGCCTCCATTGCTTGACCGCATGAAGAATAGCCATCATTTCTTTCTCATAGACAGGTTTGAGCAGATCTTTTCCTTTGAATTGGTGACTCTCAAATGCAATTGGTCTTCCTTCTTGCATTAGAACTACTCCCAATCCTGATCCTGAAGCGTCACATTCAACAATGAAGGTTTTTGAGAAGTTGGGAGTAGCCAAAACTAGGGTGTTGCACATGGCTTCCTTCAGTTGCTCAAAGGATTTAGTGGCTACGTCTGTCCAATGGAAGGCATCCTTCTTTAGCAATGCAGTGAGTGGGGTTGCTTTATTCTACCATATCCCCACACAAATCTTCTGTAGTACCCTGTTAGTCCTAGGAACCCACGAAGATTTTTGAGATTTTTGGGCCTTGGCCATTCCACCATAGCTTTGATCTTCTGAGGATCAACTTTGACGCCTTCATGGGATACAATATGACCCAAGTACTCTACCTCTTGTACACCAAAAGAACATTTGGATGGCTTTGCATACAGAGTATGTTTCTCCAAAACTTCCAACACATTATTTACATGTTGTAAGTGTTCTTCCCATGTCTTACTGTAAATCAATATGTCATCAAAGAAAACTAATACAAATTTCCTTAAAAACGGCCTAAAAATAGTGTTCATCAAGCTTTGAAAGGTTGAGGCGCATTTGTAAGACCAAAAGGCATTACCAAAAACTCATAATGGCCCTCATGAGTCTGAAAAGTCCATTTTTATGAACATCTTCCTCTTTTATCCTAATTTGATGGTACCCCGAACGAAGATCTAATTTTGTGAAATAAACAACACCATGCAATTCATCAAGTAAATCATCAATTACTGGAATAGGAAACTTATCTTTGATGGTGTACTTGTTGAGTTCTCGATAATCTGGACACATCCTCCATGTTTCATCCTTCTTACATACCATGACCACTGGTGAAGAATATGCACTCTGGCTATGCCTGATGATACCTACCTTCAACATTTCCTCCACCATTTTCTCGATCTCACTTTTAAGGAATATGGGTATCTGTATGGTCTGATGTTAGGTGTTTGGCTCCCTGGAATCAACTGAATGGCATGATCATGATCCCTAACTGGTGGTAGTCCCTTTGGAATTGCATCAAAAATAGATGAGTGAGCATCCACAATCTTCTGAAGATCGGGTGGCATTGAAGACTCTGTATTTTGTACTTCTATGGAAAATAGCTTTGCTATAAAGCCATCCACTCCTTTTCTGAGAACCTTCTACATCTGATGAGAGCTAATAATCTGTGGAGACTTAGCTACCATCCCATTCAATTGTATTGTCCTTCCATCTGAATGAAATCACATGAACAATTCTTGGAAATTCATCTCTATAGTACCTAAGGTTGTGAGCCATTGGACCCCAAAACAATATCTGCCCCTCCCATAGAAATAGCAAACATAGGTGAGTCTAACATGTAGTCTCCCATGGAAAGCTTGATACTATGGCACTTTCTGTGCACTTGATTGTCCCACCATCCATAATCATAACTTGCATTTATGGAGTTGGGTAAATAAAACAATTGAGGCGGGCAGCTAACTTACTATTTATGAAGTTATGAGTACTCCCCGAGTCAATCAACACCGTCACCTTCTATTTTTTGAGATAGCCAATAACCTTGAGTGTTTGAGGAGTACTAATACCTGACAATGCATGGCAAGAAATTGTAGGTTGGTGATCCTCTACTTCATCTTCTACTTGGTTCCTCAACCTCTCCTATAATTTCAGCTTCCTCATCATCCTCATTACCTCCATCAATATAGAACAACTTCTTCTCAGCACATTTATGTCCCGGTCCATATTTGCTATCACAGTTAAAACATAATCCTTTTGCTCTCTTTTCTTCCATTTGTTGAGGAGTCAGTCTAATTGGCCTAGCAAATGAAGGGGAAGAGATACTATGGTCTTTGGTGTTAATGAAAGGTGGCCTCCTACTACAAAGAACTTTTTCCTCTGCACGACGTGCCATGATAATAGAATCAGAAAGCTTGATTGGATTAAACATACGTACCTCATGCTCGATGTGGTCCTTAAGACCCCCAAGAAACAGGTCATTCAGATTCTCTTCTGGAATATTCTCCACCCTTAAGGATAGGTTTTGGAATTGATGCACATAATCTTTGACTGATCCTGTTTGCCGTAACTTTGCTAATTGACTAAAGTAGTTCTCTGAAACACTGGAACTATAGTGCAATTGCAACTCCTCGGTAAAAACTGTCCAAGTGACACCTAGACCATTCTTCTGCCTCTGAGCACATAACCAACGATACCAAACAAATTGGTCGGGTTCAAGATATAGGGATGCCAATGTCACCTTTTGTCTTGATGGTGTTTGATGTAACTCAAAGAAGTTCTCCATTTGATTTATCCAATTCAGGGGATCCTTACCATCAAATTTGCACATATCCACTTTCGGCATCATGTTTCGTGGTTGCGAATAAGTTTGATTCTGATGGGACTGGAAAAGTGATCCAATATGGTTAGTTTGTCCATGATTTTGAACTGAAGGTCCTCCTTGGTTGATATGGGCCGGATTTGGGCCATACTGGTTACCCTTTACATGTTGCATGATATCATCCAACCGATGATTGATTTGGGCTATGTCTCCTTTAGAGGCCATCTCAGATTGTACATTTCGCAACTCATACTCAAGTTGGCTCACCTTATGATCAACTGAGGTAAACCCTAGTGTTGAGGAATCTGTATTTACCCCTTCTGACTCCATCTCTTCAATCACTACCCCATCTTTATCTGGGGTTTTACCCGAGTAACCGGATTCTTTTTGCTCTTGTGGAAGGCCCTGCCATGATGTCAAACCTTAGGGTTTAGGGTTTCAATACAATTTCGGCCAAACAGAAAAAACACAGAGAAGATACTAATACTATTTTTTTGAGAGCTTTCCGAAAATGTAAAGAACTTGAAAATTTTCCACAATTTGCACCCTAGGGAGCGATTTTATGAAAAACCCTAAATTTGTAATAACTTTTGCAAAATAAATTTAAAAAGTCTGAAATTTTCAGGGAACCTTACTTGAAATGCTTTGCAACTTTGGTAAAAATATCTCCCACCAATTCACTCTGGTTCGCAATATGTGGCGGAAACAAAAAAATTAGGGTTTTTGCCCTAATTTTGGCCCAGATCGCAGCTCTGATACCACTTGTAATGAAATTACTTGTATAATTCAGATTAAGAGCAACAATAGAACACCAAATAACACAATATTTCAGAATAATGATCTCAATATGCAATTAGAATAGCTTCGCCACTTCGAGGGGGCAACCTCCAAACCATATAATAAGACTCAAATGCTCAAATGATAATGAAATACTACCTATAATCCCCTATATATACTATTCATATGCTATGGCCATCACCAAGGCCGACCTATTAAGCATGAGAAAGTATAAATGATATAATAAAATGATATGGTAAGCCACAAGTCGGCTACTCATATCCTAATACATGGAGCGACCCATATTTTAGCTGGTTATCGTGTTTTGGAGCTATTCTGGTCTAAAATCTATTGTTGCTTATTGTACTAAATTTTGGGAATTGAAATAAATTAATTTCATAATTTTTCAAGCTGATTTGATGCCCTAAATGTGCTAAAGGCGACCTACGTTTTAGGTAAAAATTAGGGTTTTGTGTTTTCTATGCAAAAATTAATTTTGGAATATTATTCTTCATATTTTTGTGGCCCGAGATCCAAAGTTTCAACTCATTTGCACTTCTCTAGCAAAAGATATGAATTTTTAAAGTTATCTTTGCAGAGACAAGATTTTTAAATCAGATTTTCTATGTACTTGGGCTGCCAAAATACAAAGATCAGTTTAGCATAAAAACATAATTTTTCGGTGCTGATTTTGTTGGGTTTTATAAATAATCCTAGTCGCATTTTCCTTAAAAAATTTAGGTCTGCAAAGTGTTTGATTTGATAAGTTATTTATTATATTGCTTCGGGTTTGGATTTGCCCAAAATCCAACTTGGATCGAATATGTCCATTTGGGGACATTACAATAGTATCAAAGCGGTGATCCTTGCCAGTTGTGGGAGATATCAAAAAAAAAAAAGCATCGGACATGCATCCCGTTAAAGAGGTACAACCATGGTGGGGTAAGATTTCTATTTTTGATGGTACTAATAAACTTTCTGTGAGATCATGGTTGTTAGAATTGGAGGCATACTTGCTATCAAACCCTATGTGTGTGGATGATGCCCTCAAATTCATCCCTTATCATTTGGAAGGGATAGCAAAGGATTGGTGGTATCATTTGATAAAGACCCAAGGGGAAGAATCATCTACTTCTTTGATGACTTCAACCAAAGGTTCATGGAGAGGTTCGATGTAGTGGAATCAGATCTGCAACCAAGGCAAAAAGAAGAAGAGTCTAGAGAGAAAGATATGGTTTCCATTGAACAAAATAATGACCTTAGTGAAACTTTTCTTGTTAGAGAAACTATTCTTGTGTAGGAAAGGAAATTCATATATGCAAGCAAAGAAGATGTAATTGTGAGGAATGGAATAATAGAGCTAGAGCTGCTAAATTGATAGCCGCTCAAGTGAGACAACACCTACAAGAGTTCAAGGAAAAGATGTGGGCAAATGATGCAAGGAAGTCTACACCCACGAAAGAAGATTCTATGGAGCAGCTGACACATGAGGAGGAGCCTCACATGGACACTTTTGTGGAATTGCAGCCTGCTGCAATTTCCAAATCAGCAGCCTTGGATCAGTTTTCAGATGTGCCACTTTCAATTGATAGACACCCTAGTGAGGGGGAAGAGTCCAAGGTTGATCTTTGGGATAAGGAAGGTGAAGAAAGAGGTAAGACATCACAAGGTATGAGACAATGTCATATATTCAGATTTATTTTCCTTTTGTGAGAAATGGTGAAATTGAGGAACAAAGCTGCAATAATAAGTATGTGACCCCTTTGATGCAAAATTGGTTATATAATCATCATAAGAGCAGCATGTGGTGGCAAGATTTGTTTCACTTGACAGGTACAGTGCAAGCTTGCAGATCACTTCAACATGTTTTGTCTATTGTGCATGGCACTTGGACAAAACAAATTCAGAAATTGCTTGAGGGCAAACAATTTTGGGAAGGGAGGACTGTAATATCCCCTTCCCAATCGAAGACCTTTGGCCTATTTTGTCAACCCGACGGCCAAAGGAAAAATATAAGGGTGACTTAAGTTTTATTAATTCTATTATATTGTGCAAAAAAATAAATAAAAAACATTATAAAAGCACATATAATGAATTAATAGGCTTAACATAAAATTAGAACCTAGAAAAGTGCTTTAAAAATAAAGCACTTATTAAATTTGTATTTTCTAGGGGAAAATGCGACTTGATCAAGGAGGATAAAAATAGAAAAAAAAAAGCACCACAAGCTGATTGGTGGCTTTTTAGGTTTCCATTGGGTCACTTCTCTTTAAAAGGGGAAGAAGTCGACTTGTAAAGGCATTCCAGATTGATTTGATATTTTCTCTTCTTGCATTTGAAGCCTTGAGCTTTTTGCAAATTAATCCAAGGACGAAAACCCTTCGGATTGACTCTAGAGGATGAAAACCCTCTTAGAGCTTTGGAGGAATTTCCACACAGGATTTTCCAGTGGGACTACACAGATTTTTGCTAGTTTCCAACAGTGTATTGAAGAATAAAAATTGCAGCAGGGTTATCTTATTTTCTTCTAGTGGAGCGACCCATCTTTTGGCTAGTTCTCAGTGTTTTGGAGCTATTCCAGGTTTGAAATCTATTGCTGCTTATTGTATTGAATTTTGGGAATCGAAATAAATTAATTTCATAATTTTTGAGCTGATTTGATGCCTTAAATGTGCTTTGGGAGACCTACTTTTTAGGTAAAAATTAAGGTTTCGTGTTTATTATGTGAAAACTAATTTTGGAATATTATTCTTCATATTTTTGTGGCTCAAGATCCAAAGTTTCAGCTCATTTGGACTTCTCTAGCAAAAGATATGAATTTTTGAAGTTATGTTGCAGACATGATTTTTAAATCAGATTTTCTATGTACTTGGGCTGCTAAAAATACAAAGATCGGTTTAGCATAAAAACATAATTTTTCGGGTGCTGATTTTGTTGGGTTTTATACATAACCCTAGTCGCATTTTCCTTCAAAAATTCAGGTGTGTAGTGTTTGATTTGATAAGTAATTTATTATATTGCTTCTAGGGTTTGGATTTGCCCAAAATCCAACTTGGGTCAAATATGTCCATTTGGAGATATTACGAGATACCACCTTATAAATTATGAGAAATTTGAATATCAAATAATAATGAAGTTCTATGCCCTAAAAGGTACCCAAAAACACTCTAATCCTAGTCGCTTCCTAGAGGGGCTCCAATCAATGGAAAAACGCTTGAAATGACTTCTCTTTGATGCCCTAGTTGCAAACCAACAAGATGGTCTTCAATATTTTCCTTCACACCAATTTGAAGAGTTTTTGTTCTCGAATATGCCACAAGGAAGGGTTTCGTCCTCCTTGGATGTCAAACTAATGGATTTTCGCCCTTTAGTGGAGTTGGATTGGAGCGATCAGCCCTAGAACCAAGTAGAAAGTGTATACGCCAAAATTGATGATGAAAATGGGCCTATGCGACTCCTCTTACACCCATTTTGGTGGCGCCAAAGGTCTAAGGGGTAAATTACCCCAAGACCTACCTCTTAGGAAGCTTGATTTATCTTCTATTTTCATTTTGGGAGCTCTCCAACCTAGTCAACCTACCTTAAGGAGGAAAATACAAAAAAAAACATTAATAGCCATGAAAGAAAACAAAAATAAAACCGAAGGGCTTCTCTTGTTCAATTTTTTCTTGGCCACGGGAAGAAAAATGGAAAGAAATCTTCAAATGGGACTAATTCGAAAAAGGGGACATCACATCAAGCAAATGCAAACTCATATGCCCAAGTATCATCATATCAAGGTGGAGGAACATGTTGTAGTGCTCCCATAATCTAGATCCCATGCCTGTTAAATGAAGGAGCTTCAATCCAAACAAACTCATACCTCTGCTGCCCCTCTCTTCATTGAAGTCTTCTTTATCTTCCACTTCAAAAACAATAGTGACATCTCTTTCCTTTGCGTACTCAGCTGTACCAAAATCTCTCCAAACTGTTGTAGTTTCCATCATAGAGCAAGAAATGGATGAATAATCAGCTTGACCAGCTATCCCTCTGATTACAAGATGCAAATCAGATTGTGGATGGGCTGGAAACAAGTTACAACAACCATAAAATACTTGGGACCTCATCCAAATCAAGGCTATCGAGTCTGATTTATTTGTTTCTTCCAGCTGTATCCTTCTTCCCACATCATCCAATGATGAAATCCTTCCTAAAAGTGCATGCTTGTTGCTGCCCATGACTGCTAATGGCAGTCCCAACTCTGAATTTTGCATGCTCAACCATATGACATTGATATAACAACTAGCAAACTGAAATCTTACTGGAAGGGACAATTTTATGAGTAGTGTAGAAACTGAAAATTGTCTTATAAGAACTGAAATTTTGAGAACAACAGATCTATAATGGAAAACAGCAGATACATTGGTCCTTAGTTCAAGATTCTTACAGCCCACACTTACCCCAACTTGATGTAGAAGATGGCTTTCAACAAGAAAGCTCCAATTTGCACATAATTCTTCAAGTGTCCCCCACAAGGAAGTAATATTGTGCATGCCCAGAACTAACCAAAAATTATCACCATGAAGTACCTTACCTAAGAGTAGACCCTTGCTTGTCTTTATGCCTTGAGTGCTCTGAAAATATGCCTCTTCCTTCTTCGTGGTAGCCATGCTTGGAACTCCATCCATTCTACCTTGAAGTATTGCCTTCTTCCTTTTATCCTTGAGTTCCAACATAAGATGTAAACAATATATACCAATACTTATGCTCACCTCCTTTGGATGGTTGTTACCTTGCTGATTTGGAATTCCAATTGTTGCCTCCAAGCTGCCCCACTGAAATTTCTTCACAAATTGGTTTGGATCAGACCATAGGGGTGCAGATGAGGGGTTGTAATAGCCATGTACAGCTCTAAATTTCTTTCCAAGCAATGCCAAAGATGTTGGGATGTTGGCTTTGCTTAATCTCAATGATTGAACCCTCTTACAAATCATTTTAAGTGGAAAGAATGTCTCCAAACCTGCCCATCTCTTGCTGCCCATGGAAGATATGCACTGCCCCATACCTAAACTTGGGAAGAACAACCCATCATGGTTGTAGCATAGCACTTCCAACTCAAAATCTTGGATATTAGTAACATAGGAAAGATGCAACAACTGCAATACTTGAAATCCCTTTCACACATCATGTTAAACCCAAAGAGCTTCATCATATATGACAATCTACAACTGTCCAAGGAGAGTACTATCCATCCAAAATATGAATTCAGAAAGAACATCTTACCATTTTCCCACACCAAGCTTCTTGTTGCGGCAACTCTGATTATCTTGATAACCTTGCCTTGGAGTGTAGAACTTGGCTTCAAAGAACACTCTAGGAGTAAATCCTTCACAACTTTGTTAGGATACATAACAAGTTCAAAATGATCCTTCATAAAATTTCTTTAACCATATGCATGGAGTAGCAATATTGAATTCAACAAGGACTTCCTCTTTCTTATAACTCAAAGGATCAACCGAACCCAAACCTTTATGTTCACATAATCTTGAACTTGCACGGAAAGATCTATGTGCCCTGTGTTACTCAATGAGTTCTTCACATTATCACCAATTATATTATGAGGCATCAAACATGACATATGATCATTCTTTTCAACAAGCTGCCCATGATGACACAAGTATGGCAGCAACATAGGAGACAAAATGTGATCATTTCTATCATACCTTGGGCTGCCAACAAGGAGCTCACCCTTATTTTGTTGGTACTTGTTTGGAACATCTTTGGAACTCTCTTCAAGGTTATGAACTCCTTCAATCTGCCCATCATTGACTGTTGTTTGAGAAATTCCAACAAATTGTAAGTAATCATGAAGAATCGAAAGTGCCCTTCCTTCATGGACATACCCTTCCATAATGTCATCCTCATATACTTCATGCAAATCTGATTTTTCTTCTCCATTTTTCTGCCACATGCCATCATTAGAAATCAAGGAATCATCATTGAATATCAAAGGATTTTTACCTTCCAACTCGTGCTTCATGATTTCCTTCTCTTTCCTAGGCTCGTGCTTCAAGATTTCATCAAACCCTTGACCCTTCATACTTGTTGTTCTGAAAATCAGTCAATGGCTCGTCCTTGGAAAGAGTGATGGGTACTTCTACCTCTTTCTTTGGAGATTTTTCTGCATCAAAAACCCTTTTTGGTTCATATAGCAACACCTCTCCATGTCCTTCAACATGGTCTTCTTTGGACTCCACTTCAAAACCCTCTTATAGATGTGTTGTTTTCTTTTTCTTCTTTCAAGAGAAACCCCTTTGGGTTTGGCTCTTTGGCGCTTTCTTGTGGTCTAGGGTTTAACCCTAGCATCTTCATCCATGCTTTGGTTGTCCCCTTGTTGGAACCATCAAATGTGGATAGCGTCACCTTCCCCAAGGCATGTTGAACATCCTTCTATGGCGTTTGAGGTCTAGGCTTGGGCCTTGACCTACCCTTGCTTACCCATATGAATTCAGCAAGCTAAATAGCATCATGGATCTCATTCCGAAGAGACCGACAATCTTCATAGATAGCCACAATGTTGTGACCCACTGAATGTCATGCTTCGCCTCTAGAATGACTTCTTTCTTTGGTAAGAACCTAGGTTGCCAATCCATGTCTATATTCTTTGTCACCGCCTTGCACGAATACCCTTAGGATGGGAAGATCGATGTTCGATACCACTGTAATGTCCCTTTCTAGGGCTGAAACTGAAAATAAGGGTTTTGGCTCAAACCCAAATGACAACTTCTGATTTTTATTACAGCCACTGGTCAATCACTTTAACCTTAGAGGAACAAACTGAAAATGGCATTAGCAACAAAGAGAAATATGAATATTTATGACAGCAAAGGAATTCATATGGCAGCCAACAATATCACCACTTAGCCCTAGTGATGACCCTAATTTTCTATTTCTTAGGACAGCGAACTGTATCGAATTTTCAAGAAAATATTCTCATGTAATATAGACTGAAAATCAATAGAGAAATATCTCAAACACTTCATAAGTCCAGTAAGATGAACTCTGCATAGCCTGTAGGTCCCCTAGGGACAACAAATACAGGTACGATACATCCCCGATACGGGAACGGGTATGGTACACAAGGGAGTGCGGAAGGGTACCTCCTGTGTACTCGGGCACTCACAGAGGTACCTGTCTGCATGCCCGGCCATACCCATGAGCTTAAAACGTTTTTTCATTTGTTTTTGTTTTTGGTAAAAAAGTCAAACCAACTTTTAAAACAATAAATAACTCTTTTAAACCCTAAAATGTGCCCCCAAACTCTATAACTACAACAATAACAACTCATTTACCTCACATTTGCAAACTTGCCTCTTATTTGCATACTTGACTCTCACCTTCATTTTTTCACTATTTTCAAATGCTTAGGGTTGATTTCTAGTGCCACATAGTTGAAGGAGCTTGCAATAAGTGCCAAGGAGTTCGAGGAGCTTGCATTGTTGGTGTTGGGTGTATTGAGGTAAGTATTTTGTGATTTTTTAAAGTATTTTAGTTTGTATAATTGTATTTAATATTTTGTAATTGTTTTTTTTTTTATTGTTTTAAGCTTCATTTTTCAACATTTGATTTCATTTAATTTTAAACATTCTCTCAACACTAAATTGTTTTCATTTTTTTAAATGCATTGTGCAGTTAAAATGGCTGTGAGTTCTAGTTCTGTGGGTCAAGGTATTAAAGGTCTCCCTTACAAATTTGATCCATACTTCCCCCTTTGGAGGCATGTCACACAACTAGAACAAATACCAGGTGGAGGGGGCATTATTTGGGTTTGCTCACAATGTAATTTGCAATTTAAGAGCTCCTACAATCGGGTGAAAGCCCATTTGTGTGGGGCTATTGGCCACGGAATTAGAACATGTGGAGGGTTAGATGGAAAGGGGTTGCCATGTGCAAAGACCCTTGCATGCATCAAAGAGCAAGGAGGAAGCAGATGCAACAACTGCATTAAAATCCAAGCATCCTATAGCAAAAAAAGGAAGATCAAGTAGCAAGCCATCTGTTTCTCCTTCTGTTGAGGTTGTGGCCCCAGATCACCCGTTTTTGTCTACACCTATTGCAACCGGAGGGGAAGAGGATTTACCTCTTTCTCACAAAAGAACAAAAGATGTAGGCCCATTGGAAAGGGCATTCTAGAATGAAATCGAGAGACATAGCTGACCAAGGTATTGGGCACTTTATTTATGCATGCGGTGTCCCATTTAATGTTGTTAGATCACCATACTAGTAAGATATGGTGAGATGTATTAATGAAGCCCTTAGAGGGTACATTAGCCTCAGGGTATTAAAAGGTGTGCACCACCTTATTGTCAAAAGAAAGAAAAAATGCTAAATATGCATTGCTTCCCATCAAGAATCAATGGCTCGAAATAGGGGTGTCCATCATTTATGACGGACGGAAAGATACAACAAATAGTCCATTGATCAATGTGGTTGCAACATAGTTCAAAAAATCGTTATCGGCGATTAATCAACAAGCCAAATTTTGAGTCGAATTAGGAATCGCAAAAAAAACGACATTAATCGGCAATTTTATCGCTACTTTTAAAAACATTTAAATTCATAAATTATACTTAAATTAAATGCAAAAACAATATTAAATGATGCGAGAAGTGACTCTATAGAATACCATAGGCCCATATGCATATTTTCGAAGAATATATATTGTTCGATTAACTATAAATTATAACTTATTTTATATAAATGTATAACTATACACTATATAGTATATTGTATAACTATATAGTAATATACTATAACATTAACTATTAAATATATACTTAATATATTAAATATATACAAAACTAACAAAACTAATTAATATATTAAATATTAAATATATACAAGACTATAATATATTAAATATTTTATTCATATTGTAAAGCTATAGACTATAATACTTTGTATAACTATACGTATTGTATTACTATTATGTAATATATTATATAATTATTAAACTTATAGTTATAAATTTATAGCTTATAGTATATACTATATACGTATTATGTAATATTGTAGTATTAAGTTATTAACTATTATGTAATACGTATTAAAAAAAAAAAAAAAAAAAACTGTGTAATTGTAGTATTACGGTTTACCTGTTAGCGGCCACGAGCTTGGAAAATAGGGCTGGAAAGACTCAAAACCACCTTCGCTGAACTAGAAACCACCTTGGTAGAACTCGAAACCACCTAGAATGCCCATGCAATCACGTCGAATGCCACGATTCCAGGTTGAATGCCCACGAAATCACTTCAAATGCTTGCGAATGGAGGAAATAGGAGTCGCTGGAGCAAAAACGCGTTAAGAGAAAACAAGAGAAAAAACGAATCGATTTGGTCTTTTTTTCGCATTAAAACCTAACCCGCAATTTCCTCAACGATTTTCCACGATTTAAACTGCGATTTTCCACGATTTTGCATTATTTTAATCGCCAAAATTGCCGATTTATCGGGAAAACAGGAATCGTGATTTTTAGAACGATTTTATTGTTTTGCATGGCTGAAACGATTAATCGCGATTTTTAAAACTATGGGTTGCAGGTGTCCTAAAGGGGCAATGTTTCTAAGGGCTATTGATTGTGAGGGGCAAGTGAAGGATGCTCAATTCATCACCGACATCCTCATAGAATTTATTGAGGCGGTGAGGCCTCAAAATGTTGTCCACATATTCTGCAGACACGGTATGGACACATATTCTAGACACCTTGTGCGGTTCATTCCCTCAACTTAATGTTACAAAAATTGGGCACAAAAATTGCTTGGATCAAATAATTCTATGAGGAGGCAAGTGAGATTCAAATTTTCATCAATAGCCAACCACTACATGTCCCAAGCCATCTTTCGTAGATTCTCAACATTGCAACTATAAAAGGTAACCCGTAATATTCTTTTTTTTTAAATAATTATTACTTTTTAAATTTTATTTTTATGAATTCATTAAATTAATTTAATAAGTTTGTAATTTGTAGAATTTTGAATGTTTTAAATTTACTTGTCTTAATTTTATTTTTTTGGATTTCTTATTATGTTGATGAGACTTGATTTACCTCACACACGCTCGTCTTGAGACTACTTGTGAAGGTGCGAGAGGCATTGAGTGGCATGGTTATCAGTGATCTTTGGAGTGTATGGAGGCAAACAAACAATGAGAGGGCTAGAAATGTGAAATTGTTAATCCTTGATGACGAATGGTGGGATCGTGTGCATTACTTGATTAGTTTTACTAAGCCCATTGTGAGTATGTTGAGATTTGTTGATATGGATCATCCATACATGGGTGAGATTTGTGATGGAATTGACTCAATGATTGAATCAATTAAAACCATCATAAATGCCAAAGAGCAAGATCCTACAGAGACTTTCTTCAAGGAAGTGCAGTCACATCTCATTGAAAGGTGGAACAAAATGACTACTCCATTGCATCTTCTTGCTTTTTCTTGACTCCAAAATACTATAGCGTAGAGATCCTTTCTTTTCCTAGGAGGGTCCCGCCATATAGGGATGTTGAAGTTAGTGAGGGGTATAAGGCGATATTTGCTAGAATCTTCCCAAATCCAGTAGAAGACATGGTTAGAGAAAAGTTTGTGAATTTCATATCCTCTGGGGATCACTCCATTAGCGCTCTTCGTGACAAATACAAGATGGATGCTTATTCGTGGTGGTACCTCCATGGACAAGCATACACCTACCTCATGCCACTTACTGATAAAAGGTTTATCACAAGTAAGATTTTAATTTTGCATTGACTTTGCGGCTTGCCTCAATAGGTTGCGAATTCTTCTTCAACTGAGAGGAATTGGGGTAAATACTCATTTATCTACTCGCTTAACCGCAGCAAATTGAGAGCAAAAAGACGAAGGATTTGGTCTTCGTGCATTCTAACTGCGCCTTCTATCACATAAGAAGAATGAGTACAAGAAAGGGCCAACAAAGTGATGGGATATAGACCTAGAGACTCCAAACTTGGATGCTTCCATTGCCCAACTTTCATTGCTAGACCCATACCTAGATAGTACTTTGCGTGAGCTACAAAGTGGGGCTACCAGAGTGGGATTGTTGATGGTTTTGGTTGTACTCTTGACACTTGGGGTTCTCGATGAACCACGTGATGGTGGTGATGCTCTCATTGAAGACATCGGAGAAGACGCAGAGCCATTAGACTATTAGAATGTTGATGTATCTTCATTTTTTTGTTTACAATGTTACATTGTAACATTTTTTTGATTTCGAACAATGTACACGATTTATAAGTTCGAACAATGAATATCATGACAAAATGCATTGAATTATCAATACGTTTTAACTTTTGTGGCTATTTCACTTATTTAATAATTTGTTTACTCTATGCATGTGTAAGGCTGGAATTTTGCTTATTTGGTTACTTTTTAAAATATTTTTAATATTTTATATGTATATTAATACTTCCATACCCAAGTGATGTACCCGGCCCCCAAAAAAATTGTCATATCAGCGTCTGGATCCTTGTACCGTGCATGTACCAACTACCTAGGATGAACTACTGAGAAAATATATATTTTATAATTTTAATTCAAGTGCAAAGACAACGAAACTTTGAAAATGCATAACTCCATCAATACTTGGAGTTTCAACACAAACAAATGCTCAAAATGGTCTCAAAGAAACCAAATATCAAATAAAAGTGAAATCACAATTTTCCAACCATGAAAACCCCTCCAAAAGTGATCCTGAACTTCCTAGGTGAGTAGATCAAGTAGAGGAAGGAAGCCAACACCCTTGAAAGTGCCCTAGTTGGAGAAGAAGTGCCCTATGCATGGATAAACACCTTGTTATTCCAGAAATCTGCCAAAGAAATCTACTTGTGACTCCCGAATGAAGCCACCAATGCACACAAGAGGGTTTCCGTCCCAAGTGTGATCTTATTGATAGTTTTCGTCCTCAACAGATAACCAAGGGGTTTCGTCCTTCAATGGCAAGAAGAGAAGCTACACTAGCTCCAAATCCAAGTAAATGTCAAATGATGAATGATAATGATCCCCCTCCTCCATTCGAACCTCCTTAAGTACCCTTCTTTGGTGCCAAGGATGAATTAGAAGATCAATCTTCATGACCAACCTCTTAATGAAGGGGGAAGTGCACTTTTAATCTTCACTTAAGAAGATCGATCTCATAAAAAGGAAAGAGTATTTTTAATCTCCATTGTAGCTCTTAAGAAGACCGACCTTAATGAAGGAGAAAATACGAGTTCCTTTTTCTTTTGTCATTCACCTAACACCTAATCAATTCACCCTTAGCCATAATTAGTAATCAATTAAATAAGGAAAATACAATCGATTCTAATTATGGAAATGTTTAGCAACCTTGCTTTCCTTCTTTGATCCCACGGAAGGTGGAATGGGCCCAAGGCCTTCTATGACTATCGTGGAAAAAGGGGACATAAAACTAAATCTAGAGTTCTATAATAAATTGTTAATGTCTTATCTGGAGCTTTCTCCTTGTCTCTAAACTACAAGTGGAGATTTCTCCTTACAATCTTGCTTGTTCTTCCACTAATAACCTCTCGCTTGGATTTCTTAAGTAGAATCCACTTGTTCCATATTGGTATCCATCTTTTTGGCTTCCACCACTTTCTTATTATGATCATCTTGAGCTGCAGGGACCACTGATACCATACAATTTTCCGCATCTTGTAAAGGTTTATCCTCTTGTAAGATAGAAAATCTATTCCAAGACATGAGATTTTGGTCGCAAACTAAAGGTTGTCTAATATAATTCTTCTTTTTATGTAGTTGTAAACCTTCTGGCAACTTCTCATCTAGGGAAGGTTATGGAATAATATGTTTGCTATCCCGAATAAGGTGCCCATATTCATGACAAAATATGCATTGAAAAGGGATGTTTTCATAATCCACCTCTTGCTCCCATTTATCCTCCCAAATGCTAAAGTTACTTTTTTCGGAAGCAACTTATCAAAATCCATAAGAACACATAGTCGAGCATAGATAATATGTTCAAATCTGGATGTAGCATCAATTGTCATCATATAGGTTCCTAAAGAGTTCCCAACAGAAAGATTGCTAGATTCCAAAACTTAGCAGTAAACCAAATAACCTAACCCAAACCGAGCCTTTGGAAGGAAGGTCTTCTTTAGCTTTGAATTTTGTGTGCCAAGGTTTCATAAAAATCCCTTCCCTGTCATAAAACCACGGTCCCCCTAGAAAACATGTTTTCTATCTTCATTATTACTAAAAAGCACCAGAAAATAGCCATCAAGATATTATAGAAATAGTGATCTTACCTTTCACCATCCACCGTTGAGTCACCTTGAGCTTAAACGCCATCAAAGAAGGATGAAAACCCATCAAACGAAAAATCAGTCCTCATGTTTCCATAACATCTATGTCGGCCTGAAGGTCCTCCATTCTAAGCTCGATAACATGAGACCCATTTGTCGCCCTCATACATCTCGACCCATTTTTCTGAAGATCAACCTTAGGCATCCAAAGAGGCCCTCTTTGGAAATGGTTGTTGGAAATAGGATTGGCATCTCTGACTACATCTCTAAAATTTAATTTGTTGATTACAGTCAGGGCTTTTACCAATAGAATCCTAAATGTGATTGGCTTTTCTTTTTCTTGCAATATTAGGAAGATCAGAAATAGATTGTGCACCCACCATATTCAACTGTTATTGGGAGACTTCGATTTTCCCTTGCTCATAAATTCTCCCTTCTTTCTTATTTGAAGATCCTCTTGAGCACCAAAGACAAAAGCTCCAAATTCATTACATCCTACTAAATGCGATCCAAAACTGTATGTTCAAAGGAAATAGCTCAAAGAAGAAAGTTAAAAGATATGAAGGTCACAAACCCTTGAAACCCTTGCTAAGATTATGACATAGCACTATCACAAGACAAGAAAACTCTCCACAAAGTGGAGATACAAATGAAAAGCCCTAAAACAGACAAAAGCAGGTGCAAAAATAACAAAATTCTGCCCTAGACAAGGAGCCTTATTATCTACACAAAAATAACACAAAGACAACCCTTAGCCCTCAAAGCCTCTGCTAAGGAGATCACAATCCTCTTGAACAATCTGCCATAAATCCCGCAAACCCTAGAAAGCCAAAATTTACAGACTAAAAGGCCAAAAGAGCATGCGTGAAGCCCTAAAAATCCAAAATTTACAGTAGTGAGGTCCTAAACACCAGTCATGAAGCAATCGAAATCCAAAATATATAGTCGTGAGGCCCTAAGAATTGGTTGTGAAACCCAAAAAAGCTAGAAACTATAGTTGTGTGGCTCTAAAAATCAATCACAAAGTTCTAAAAAGCCATAAATTACAACCGCGAACCCTATATTTCATTCTCCACCGAAGTCTTTTTTAAGAAATAGAATTAATAATTGTTGGAGTGGACAATTCTAGTCATCAAATCACTCTCAGGGTAGTGGAGGTGTTGTTTTGGTTATCTCCCTTTCACAACATTTTGTGTCAAGTCATGGAATGCACCCTAATGGTCGGTGTATGTGGATTACACTTTTGCTTCAAGACGGAATCTTCATCTTTTTCTCATTTATGCTACCAATTAGAGTGTCGATCGCATTCAGTTAGGGGAATGGCTTGACTCCTCTTTGCCTACTACTGAGTGGGTTCTTGGGGGTGATTTTAATATGGTGGAATGGGAAGGAGATCGTATGGGTGGTTTAGTTTTTTTGGTCTTGCGAAAATAGCATGGGCTAAATGCACCGCTTCCTCCAATTTTTATCTGAATTGGGGAAAGAAAAGTTTAGCAAGAGAAGGTTGGTACACATTGTGCAATTTTCTAAAAAGAATAGACAGAATTCAAGCTAGATTGGACAGTTTTTATGGGCCTAGAGACTTCCTTTGTTTAGGCCCTTCTCATTCTATTGAGGTTTTAATTGGTGAAACTGGTTCAGATCATCTTCGTATTCAAACTTCCCTTTCTATTGGTCATTCTAAAGAGGAGAAACTTCTTTTCTATTCAAACTAAGTGTGTCGCATTTGAAATCTGTATAATTTCATGCCCAAGTTATCATGTCTGAAATGTGGTACCACATTCAGCTTACTAGACTATTCCTAACAACGGTTAATAACAAGAAAATTAATGGCATTTTCAGCTTGGGAGAGTAGCCCAAAGATGTTCCCTACAAGAGTGTTGCACATAACTCGGAATCTCTAAGTGACAAGATTGTTGTAAGCAACCCAAGGCATCATATGTCAAGGGATGGCAAGGTAAGAAGTACCTCTTGTGGCAAAGAGCGTATGGATGTTTGGATTCAATCTCAAGATTGTTTTCACATAAGTGTTGTGTTGAACCCTACAAAAAGATGGATTGCTGATTTCAAAATCAGTATGGGGAACAATTCTATCATGGTATGTTTTGGGCATCAAGGATATTCTGATTATCCTTTCCATAGATTGCTAACCCATGGTTCCATGGGAGGATTGGAGAGAAGGTGGAAAAAGAGGAGCAATCATGATGGGATTGCAGTTGTACATATTTCAGACATAGGGGAAATTGATGGTCCATGTTTCTTGAAGAATGCACTATGCACAAAGAAGATATTCCAATTGCTTATCCTCATAAAAGGTATGACTTTGAAGGTTGCAAAAATTGATTTTTGGGATTTTGAACTTGTTATCAACTATTTCAGTTTTCCCTACAATATGTTTGTTGTCATCAATAAGAGGATAACCATGAGAGGAGATAGTTTCCAAATTCCCAAAGCATTTTCAGCCATTGGGGATTGGTCCCTTCTCGCCTCATTCATCATTGCAAGGGCAACAAGGTGTTTGACACGGGAAGATGGTAAGCATGGAAAAATCATTTGGTTTTTGATCATAACATTTTTTTCATATGCACTTCTAGCTTGCACAATGACATATTTGTAAGCATACAGGTAGATTCGGCCATGGGAAGTGTTGGTTTTCAGTTCATAGCATTGTTGGCAATCAATATAGGATCATTTCCAACTCCTATATCACTTTTGTATGGGTATCATCATGCATCTCATACTACAAAGAATGATGAGGTAAGAAGCACATCTTTGATTCAATTTCAAGTTTGTTTCCGTATATGGGATATGGGTGTTTTTGTGAGGCTTGTAAAAGGAGAAACTTCTGATTTCAAGATCAGCACTACTGATGATTTTATCATTATGAGTGTCGGGATGAAGGAAAGATCAAATGAATCTTATGGGGAACACAAGCAATATGATCATCTTCATATGGGAGATTGTTTGCATCATTTTTATGCCATGCAATTGATGTGTTTGGGTCATCAAGGTAAGGATTGTAATTCTGATTTTCCGATCTATGGTTCCATGAAAGAACCAAAGGGAATGAGGGGTGACAAATACCTTGACCCAAGGGTCAATTGGAGGACTGTCCAACAGAGGAGGCCTGCTGTTTGGTGCATTTTCAGTTTGTTCTTCTCAAGGTTTTGGAGCATAAAGAGACATCTTAATAGTTGGGAGTTGTATTCACTACACACTAACATACTTGTACTATTTTGTGCAAGTAAAAGTGGAATTCCAGCCACCTTCATTTTGATTTTTGGAGGAGAAAGGAAAGTTTACATTGGTGTTTGGGACATCATGAGGGAAATTGGGAACAGCCAATGTTTGGATGGTAATTATGATGCCTTGGCAAACAAAGAAGAAGAGTTGGTCATCGTATCCACAATGCAAGAGTGGATGAAGATGGGGACACATTTTTTTGTAGTAAGTTTGCCTCATGTGTAGGTACGTCAAAGAAGGAGCCACTGAGGTTTAGTTGGGATCCGGGTACTTGAATCTGCTTGGGGACAAGAAATCTTGGGAAGGGGGGACTGTCATTTCCCTTTTTGGAGACTAGCGAATTTGAAGACCTTAACCCATTTTTACTCCATGGGTTTAAGGAAGAAAGCAAAGACTTGGATAACATTTGTGTCATTATCTAAGCAGATTTTTTTATCATCATCATGTATTCCTATTGGGAAGCCTAGCACTCCAATAGAAGAACTTATTTAATTAGAAAATAAAGTATTTTGAGCATGTAGGCTCCAAATACAAATTAGATAATTAAAAAGTACTTTTTATTTGGGTCGGCCATCATTTGAAATGTAGCACCCCTTATGGTTATAAAAGGAGGTTGCTTGGCCATTTGATAATCATATGTGAATTCTATTATTTCGGAAAGATTGCTTGTGAAGCATCTCTCTCCCTCTCCTAAGGACGAAAACCCTTGAGAGCCTTGTGTGAGGACAAAACCCTTCACCAAGACCAGGGAAGACTTCAACACTAGAGTCTTCACCCCCTTGAGTGATTTTTTGTTGTAATCTTCATTTCCAACTCTAGGTAAATTGCCCTAAGGAGTTCAATTGGTCATTAATTGAAGATCTTTGCACTACTTATGATTGTTAATGCATACTTGGCCTTCCTAGACTGGAATGACCAGCTTTATGGTGTGATTTGGCATATGTATTGGCTGTTCTAAGTAGGGTGACCAACTTGGAGGAATAGTTGGCGTGTTCTAACAACAATTTCGTGGATTTGAGATTAGAAGCATGTTTCTCATATTTTTAGAGACCAAGATCTGAAGTTTTATTAATTTTGGAAGTGTTTTGCTATTTTTCCAAGCTCTCTCAAGTTACTTGCAATTCTGGAATATTTAATTAATTCCTGCAGTTGAGGGTCTTATCATAAAAATCAGATCTCTCACTTCCAAGCTTATAAAAATCAATTTTATTGCATGATATTGTAATGCCCCCTTTTTCGAATTAATGCCAAATGGAGAGCTCTTGCCATTCTCTTTCCGTGGCCAAGAATAATAAGTGAACAACGAAAGTAATTGAGCTTCATTTCAGTTTTCTTTTATTATTTTTAATGTTTTTATTTGGTGTTTTACTCCCTAAGGCAGGTCGGCTGGGGTTATAAGACTCCCAACAAGAAAATAGAAGATAAAGTGAAGCTTAAAGAGGTCGGTTCTCACCCAAGGGCTCTTGGCACCAACCAAGGGATATAAAAGGAGGTCGCTTGGCCTCATTTGCATCATCTTTGGCGCATATACACTTACTATTTTGGTTTTTGGGTTGATTGCTCAATACCTTTCCACTTGAGGATGAAAACCCTCTTGTGTGGCATCCAAGGAGGACGAAACCCTTCCTTGTGGCATAGTGGAAAACGAAAACTCTCCATATTGGCGAATTGAAGGCATTTATTGAAGACTCTCTTGCTGATTTGGATCTAGGGCATCAAGAAGAAGACCTACAAGAGCTTTGGCATATTTTGGAGCCCCTCTCCTAGGGAGCGACTAGGGTTTGAGTGTGATTTGGTGTCTTCTAGGGCACATAACTCAATTATTATTTGATATTCAGATTTTTCATAATTTATAGGGCTGGAATCTATCATCTTTTGTAACTATTGGGGTTTGGAGACCTCTATTTTGATCATTTCTATTGGTTGTACCACTTTGTTGTTCTAAATTAATTTTTCAACTGAGTATTTGATTAAGTTTCATGGTGAAAAGTGGCTTAAAATCTCCTTAAAGTGTTTTCCTATGTTGTTGATGAGTTCTTTGATGATCTTTGGGTGATTTCTCACTAATTACAAGTTATAAAAACCAGACTGCTGATTTACAACTGTCATAAAAATCAGTTGGCTAATATTAAATTTGAGTTTAATCAATTGGGTTTTGTATGATTGTTGGTAATATATAATAATTTTAGAGACTTAAGGATAGCTGATTTCAATGGTTTTGAGGGCACAAAAGTGGGTTTGAAACCCCAAAAGGGTCGCTGCCCTAGAAGGGTGTTTGTTGGCAGCAGTTAAGGGTTTTTATATATTTATTTCAATCACTAACAACCTACTAAAAATCTGAAAGGTGTTGTTTATCTTCATCTTTGCATAGTTTCCTAAGAGTCCCCGAACAGGGACATTACATTCTTGTAAGTATACACTTTGAGGTCGAAAAAGTCTCCTCTCCACATTAGTGTTTCCTTTTATCGAAGTTGCAAATTACAAATATGAAAAATTGGTAAAAATATGTACCACTTATTAAAAGATGTATTTATGCAATACAATTACCTTGCACTTGCCTATTAATTCTCCTAAACCCTTATGCTACATATTTTTCAATTATAGATATCTTGTAGTTCCGTTTTGAGAAGTTTATGTGTTAGAGCAATTAATATATTGCATTTTTCAACTAGTATTTTACTACAGTCCATATGACAATATGAACAAACCAATGATTAGGCTCAATCAACAATTCTTTTCTTGAAATTTTTGAAACCAAAAATAGTCAATGTTGAATATTTCAATTTTTAATCAATCAATTTAACTGAACAAATAAATAAACTTAAAATCACATAATGTAATAAAATAATAAGCTGAAATAAAACATAATAAAATAGATTTCTGAACATCCATATTATTATTTACATACAGCACCATATTTAGGGTTCTTTTCACGTAAACGAATCATGAGTGAGATGAGGGAACATGTCATCATCTAATTGTAGTAGGGGTGGTGCTTCTTCATCCTCCTCGGTCCCCGTTAGTGCATTGGGGTATGTCATTGACGCTAGATAGGGAAAAGCATTGATGCCAAATTGGGTGAAGCATTAATGTGATTTTTTTGCGTGAACAAGATAAGAGGGTCTTTCCCCTAACAAGAATCTGCAATAAAATTACAAGATGTGAAAATCCAATTAATTAAAATCAATTTAAAAAATAAAACAAGAAATTATACCTTTGAGTTAACAACTCCATAGCAATTGAAAAATGATCTACTCGTCCAAGCTCACTCCTATCCATGTAAATGAGAAGTAGACTTGCAATGTATATGAGTTGTATTAGAATTATTCACTAAAATGAATTGAAATATAAACCTCTAAGTTAGGGACTTCCTTGTAGTAAACAAAGGACAGTTACTCATCTTAGCTCTCTCATCCTCCCATTGCTCTAAACAAGAATTAAACTTGTGATGTATAAGTTGTATAAGAATTATTCAATAAAATGAAATAATGTATAATAAACAACAAACTATAAATTAATACCTCTTTAGTGGTTACGTAGAGATTGACATGCATGTAGTCGTGGAAGAGCAGTAGGGTGGGTTATAAGGCTAGTCCAACATTGAAGCATGAATGCCAAAACCACCAGAAATAGTCATATCCAAACCCTACTAATCATTTCCACATTGTCTCTAAAATAAAAAGAAAGAAAACTTGTGGAAGCTTTAATGAATTATCATATCAAAAATAAGAATTATTTACATTCTCTCACAACACAATAGAATGCAATTATTTGCGTATAGTATAACAAATGGAATTATTTCATTTCATGGAACTTCCACAAATTTAGGTGACATATATTTCTAAAAATACATATTTTTTCTTTTAATTAGAAACGTCAACTTCATTTTCTACGGCGTAATAAATATCAAATCATATATTGATATGATGAAGCACGCGCTCAAATTCTTATAAAAATCCATAGAGAAATTTTAAAAAGTTCGGTGTAGTGGAGTTTGCATGAAATTACATAAACATTGATTTTTAACACTTTCTAAGTTAATTATATGTTAAATAAATTGTTTCTTTTAGCTCTACTTTTTAAAAAAACTTTCCAATTTTTTAATTTTTTTACCTTTATTTGTCCTTTTTTATTTTTTTTTATTTCACTTTTATTTGTATTTTGTATTTTTATTTTTTATATATTATTTTTCTATAATTTTTATAGAATGTCAATCTTAAAGGCATTTAATAAATGCATTATATTTCCCCATGTTGTTTAACATTTTGTAGATTATTAAAAACCCAACCCAATCAAAGTCTTGTTCAACATTTGCACCTATATATAAGGCTCCACTCTAGGAGCTACTTCTTGCCAATTTACAAGTTTGTACTTATAAATTTACTATACCGGGTTCCACTTTAAATTTACTCCGAGATTTCTTCATTTATTTCATGGGTTTCATTTACCCCATGGTCTCTAATATGGCAAAGATTGCATACTCAAGAAGAAGGGAATTAGTCATCTCATCAATCAACCGAGCATATCCCCATTGAAACCGAAGGGCCACCCTCAAGAATTTAGATGGGGCATATTATCGATCAACCAACCACCCTTGAGAATTTAGAGGGGGCATCTCATTGATCAACCAACCACCCTCTAGAATGAAGATGGGAGCATTTGGGGACTCGACAGACAGATTGATGCTTTGGAACAAACTTTCCAGGATAGGGGCAATTCAAAGGTGTTGAATCAAATGAACAATGCGTATCTAATCTATGTATGCAGGCATATTTTGAACCAGTGGCTTTTTGCCAAATTTCCTAAGGCTTATGCTTTTTTGATCCAATTGTAGATGTAATGCCAATTATAGATGTGCTCTTTTTTCTATTATCTTTTTCTTATAAAACTCGACGCGTCGTTTTAGATAATCTTAGCAAAAAGTATTGATTATTTTTTGTTAAAAATAAAATTTTAACACAATATTTATAATTTACTGTGGCTTTCAATTTATTCCATAGTTTCTAATTCACCCAAGCATTTCCAATTTATTATGTGGCCTTTAATTTACCCCAATGTTTCTCATTTACCCTAGCATTCCCAATTTACTCTAGGGTTTCCAATTTACTCCATGGTTTCTTACTTACCCTAGAGTTTCCAATTTATTCTTGGATTTTAATTTAACTTAGTGTTTGCTATTTACCCTTATGTTTCTAATTTATCCTAGGGATTTCAATTTACACATCTTTCCATTTTGTACCAGTATTTCCAATTCACCCCAAGGTTTCTAAATTACCTTACAATTTATTTATACAATTTAAACATTTTACTTCTTCGGGTTTACATAAATTTTAATCAAATTTAGGTGAAAAATCAACATACCTCTGATTTGGGTTTTCTTTGTAGAGGCAACACATACTCTTCCTCTTCTTTTTCTGTTTGCACTAGTCTCATTTATGGGATTGAAAGTCTCATTTTGCCTCATAAACTCAGTAGATAAAATATAGTGTTTTTGTATAACTCATATTATTTTCTCCTTCCCCTTTAATTGCCCCAATCTTCTTCTCCCTTTCATTTCTCCTCGTCCTTTCTCTCTCATTTTCATTTGTCATTGTTTTTGGTCTATAGTCATTGTCAAGATAGAAAAATAAATTGGAAAGGTTTTTGGGCTGTCACACTTTATGTTTTTCATTTTGTATAACTCGTATTACTTTCTCCTTCCCCTTTTAATTGCCCCAATCTTCTTCTCCCTTTCATTTCTCCTCATCCTTTCTCTCTCATTTTCATTTGTCATTGTTTTTGGTCTTTAGTCATTGTCGAGATAGAAAAATAAATTGGACAGGTTTTTGGGCTGTCACACTTTATGTTTTTATTTTATTTTATAGGTCGACATAGTGCAAACATGACACTTTTGTGCCACATTTGTGTCATCTCTCATATATTTCATAAAACTATACTAGTATTAATTGTATAAAAAATTATATTAAATTGGTTTTATATATTTAGATAAGATATATGTTTATATTTAATATTATACTAATAATTGTTTTATATAAATTAATATTAATATTAATTACATATAAATTTAAATTAATTATAAATTCATTGATTATACTTAAGATTAGGTTATAAGTTAAAGTTATATCTAGTATCGCATAAATCATACGATTAATTATAATTATATGCTTGTGTGGATTTGCGTTGTGGGTAATAACAAAGGAAACAATGTTCACAATGCCAACAAATCCTTTCTCTGGAGATAGAGTCTCATTTCATAAATATTTGCAACGTTTTTTGCACACATAGTGCAATGGATGTGTTTCGTGGATCGTTTGGGGACATTAGCGGTTGTTTAACACACATTTATCTTATGTTTATCAACTTTTGAATTTTTTTTCATTATTTGAATGCTTTTTTGGAAATGTAAGCCTCCATAAATGTCTTACTTGATTTGTGACTCACGCACCTAAATTAGAAGTCTTGTGGATTTCTTAAGTTACATCTTTTGATTTATGAATGGTTTTTTTACTAATGCTAATATCAGGAAATGAGGAATCAAAAAGTAGACCTCCACCGAGACATCAACTTTCAAAAAGGATGCAATAAAGCGTACATGTTTTTTGATTGAAAAGTGCACTTTTATATATATAACCAAGAGATATACAACACTAATCGTACAAAAACCTGGTGGAGAAAGTCACACCCCAGAATGCCAAACATATTGAGCCAGAAAGGCCTTGAGAAAGAGGCCAACTTACATCAAAACCACTATAAAAGTGCGATAATCAACCAAATAACATGTGAGAAAAACAAGGAGCCCTAAAAATTAGGCCGCATCCGCAAAGATGGAGGACAGAGGAGGAGGCGGCGAAGGGATGTCCGGCTTGTCACCCCCACTAGAACCAAAAGGGTGAGTCGATTCCGGATAAGCTCTCACCAACTTTCGTGTTGTTGCTATTGTTGTTCGAAGACGACCAAGAGGGAGAAATGGCAAGATCTAGCCGTGAAACTTGCCCTATTTAGGGGCATTCCAACCAAAGCCACTAGAGTCACCAAACCGACCAAAGACCCCGCCACGAGCGGGGAAGGAGGGCGAGAGCAGGAAACCATCGTCGGCGAGGAGATGAGCTCCACCGGCTCCGAGAGTATCGTGTATGAAGACCCGGCCTTGGGGCGAAGGAGGAGAGCGGCGAAGACAAGGCGGCAAGCAACGATAAGCGAGGAGCATTCGGAGGCATGTGACCGACCACACAAGGGGCAGAGACCCATTGGTCAAGCAAGCATTGGAGGTACTCGACCTCTAGCCTATCTTTCTAGGCGTGATTTTGAATTTGGAGCATCACACTGGAAATAACAGCCACTTTATTAACAACAGAAAAAATTCTTTCCATAGGAACATCATTAAAATTGCATTATTTCTTTCTAAAGATGAAAAAGAATTTCAGTTATGAAGATGTGCCAAAATTTGTTGTAAATGGCAGGTAATATGGTTGAGTCCCCTAGAGAATCATTTTCCGTAAAGAAATTTAGAGAGAATGGCTGAAACAGGTATGAATCCACTTCCATACCGATTGAGCCGAGGGAAAAACCAAAAATATGCTTGATAGACTCCGGTTGATGACAACTAGGAAGGTGGGGTTAAGACCCATATGCTTGAGTCGATCCCTAGTTGGAAGCCCTTGGTGTAAAATACACCACAAAAATGAGCTTTTTTGGGTTCGATAAGAACACTCCAAACCCTCTAAAACCGACGTTTCCAAACAAGATCTGTGAGGTAATATTCTAGTGACAACTAAGAGTGTGAGCGGGCACCGATCAGCAGAGCCAATAAAGAGTACCCCAAATGGGGCTTGTAATGGCGAAAAGGCATATCAATGGGCCAATTCCAGTCCCACCACCATCGGAACACCGAGGTGACGCAAATTTTGTGCACATATTCTTCGGTATGCAAGCAATGATTTTTCTAATTGGTTTTGCATCTTGATGTTGAAGATTGAATTTAGTAGCAAGTGCACCCCAGAAAGCCAAGATCTGGAGTGTTTGCAAAATAAATCACCCACCACTTTGATCCCTTTTCTAAAAAATCGAATAGCTTTAGCCCAAGGAGCCAACACGAGAGGATCATCATGAAAAGTGAGAATAGAAGACCACCGAGAGAGTAGGAGTTAAGACAAACCAGATATATGAAACCATCTCCCTTCCAAACTAGGTGTGATTTAAGCATCTCCCAAGATTTCCAAATGCTTTGGGCAATGAAGGTGCCCCCAATTTTAATTGAAACATGGCAGAGAAGAAGGGATTGGAAGTTGAGACCTTTCCAAGCTTGCTACCCAAAGGAGATCCTTGACAAATGCAATGTTGGAGCAAAATATTCCAAGCCTCATTACCTTCAAGGCTACGGATTAACCACTTGACACAGAGAGCACATCCTTGGAGTTTGATGTCAAGCAAACCAAGGCCCCCAACTTCTTTAGGCCATGACAAGATATCCCAAACAACCCTGTGAAACCCCTTATGCCCCTCAGAGTTAGCCCACATAAAGTCCCATAACAGTTTCTCAAGTTTGGCATAAGCAATGTTAGATGAAGCCCAACAAGAAGAATAATAAACATGAGTAATAGCTAAAACCTTGGAGCATATTTGAAACTTGCCTGCTAAAGAAAGAGGTTTGGTAATCCAAAAGGAGATCTTACGCTCAACCCTTTGAACCACATAAGTCCATAGTTGCACAGTAGAAGTGGTCCTGGAAGGCAAAGGGAATGCCAAGAAACTTGAATTAAACACCTGGTTGAATCCAGCTCCACTGCATGCCTTCCAACCAGGGAGGAATAAGAGACTAGGACTGTCGATAACACTGGGTTTTCTCCCATTGAATGGAGGAGCTAGAAGCCAAACAAAAAGTATCAAGATAGTCCAAAGCATTTTGAATAGATTGTTCCTCCTCTAAGAGTGTGAGAAAAGAATCATCTGTGAAGTGGCCATTGATGAGTTGTTGATCCAAGGCAAGCAAAGAGATCCCTTTAATCAAGCCTTAGGAGGCACTTTGTGGGCTAGTAGATAACTAAACCCTTCAATTAGCACATAAAGCAAAGGGGCTAATGGACACCCTTGTCTAATGGATCTGAATAAACCAAACTTGGAGGATTGAGCCCCATTGATGGTGATGTAGGCCCCAACATTGTTAAAGAGCATCACACAATGTGAACAAATCTCGACCCAAATCCAAGAGCTTGAAGCATAGCCAAAATGAAAGACCATTCAATTCGATCATAAGTTTTGGCAAAGTCAATTTTGATAAATAAATATTTTTGTTAGAGAGTCGAGCCCATTCCATCCCTTCCCAAACAACAATAATATTATCTAAAATATACTTGTGCTTGATGAAACTAGTTTTCTCGCTTCTAACAATAAGAGGAAGGATATTGACAACCATGTTAGACAAAGCCTTAGCAATAATTTTGTAAGACATATTAAGCAAAGTGATGGGTCTCCAATTAGAAATTTGTTCAGGGTCTCCAGACTTGGGATAAACTTGATGTTTCCTTGGTTAATCAATTCACCCAAAGAATTGGAATCTAAAGCTTCAAGGTACACATTATGTAGATCAGCCCCAAGGTGTCCCATAAGGTCTGAGAATTCAAAGGGGAAGCCATCAATACCTAGAGCTTTATCGAAGCCATTTGAAAGGTTTGCTTCATTAAGGTCTGCGAGAGACAAAGGTCTATCACATGCAACTCGTTGAGGGTGTGTGAATTTGCAAGCCACAACTTGCAGCATTTTAAAAGAGCCTCTTCCTAGTAGGGGTGGCAGGTTGGGAGGAAAAACCCCATGGTAGTGATGGACAAAGCTTGGAGGATATCCGACAGAGAGTGTGTGTCGGACATTCCCTTGAAAATGGCTTTGATTTGATTAGAGGAATGTTTGGCACGAAGCATAACAAAGAACTCTTTGGAAGCTCTGTCACAACTTTGAGCCAATGTAAACGAGCATGCAACAAAGCACCCCATGCTTTGTAATATTCCTCCACTTTAAGTTTTGGCTCCAATGGGCATCTTGGAGTTGCAGGGACTAGTTGAAAGGAGAGGTATTAAGCTCTTGTGAGACACATTGAAACTCATGATATGAAGCCTCATGTGTTGTTTGTTGAAAGAGAGCAACTTGTTTTCCATAGATGCGAAGGAAGGTGCTAATTCTTTTGATGACATCATTCCACCAAGAAATCTAGCCCTCCCTGCCAGCAAACGAGGAACTAAGTTCCAAATGCATCGGATATGCAACACATTTCAAGCATGCTTTAGGTGCACAAAGTGTTTAAGTAAAATTGAGAGCTAACCATTCATTTTTGTAGGTTTGGTCCAAGAAATGTCAAAGAAAATGGGGAATGATCGAATAAGAGAACACTATCAATCGCAATAGGCCTTCCTTGAATGGGGGAAAGATAGAAGAAGTCTTGACTCGACATAAGGGCATGATCCAAACGTTGCACAATCCTATCTTGACCCTGATCAAAAATTGGACCAAGTAAATCAGGCGAGAATTGGAACTCTCCTTATAGGGGATGTTGGGGTCAAAAAGTATGATCTTATGCCTTATATAAAACCAGGCATTCTATTCTCTCGTGCACCACCACATGGGAAAATGACCAACCTTGTCATCCGGGTATTCAATCATATTAAAATCCCCATAAAAAATCCAAAGAGCATCATCGAAAAAGAGTCAAATCCATCTCTAAAACAAAGTTCCCTTTCAACCGCATCGTTGGATGCATAAATATTGGCTAAACCCAAGATACGCCCATCAAAATCGAAGAGAGGTCCAAACCACTCGATGAGTGGGGTCAAAGCCCCATGAGATCACATGTTGAGCAAGGTTAAGGGCAATCAAGGTCATGACCCTCCACGCCCAGGGTCATGATTGGACGCATGGCAAATAACATTGGGCCAAATGGTGCGAGCAGCAAAATGAAGTAAAAATATTGTGAGTTTAACTTATTACAAACACAAAACATGCATATGCTTAAAGTGTAGACAATTGTCCCTGACTAGATATCTCTGGGTGGGTTCAAGTAAGGCCACATATATTCCAAGAGTACACAATCATTGGATAGAATTGAGGTACATGGATCCCTCATCATCAAGATTGGAGAGGGTGAAAAATTGGTTGTGAGATGAAGTGACATGGGCGACATCTACCACCAACCATGATCTACATTTTTCTTGCACAAATTCGTTGTCTTCCGCTAGTGTAGGGAGGCGGGAGTGACTAAGATGAGCTTTACGGGTGAAGGAGAGATGATTGTCCTCCATGAATGGTGCTTCTAGAAACTACAGAGGTAAGGAGATCAAGAAGTTGGAGATTTGTAGGGACAACCGCAGAGGCAACCAACGGGAACGAAAGAGAGATGGTGTGGACTTGGGCAAAGAAAGTCACAACTTATTTGGTAGAGTAGCATAGAGCTGGCTCCATTAGCAATCGATTGGGCGGTAGGAAGAAGCCGTTGAGGGTTTTGCAGGACCACGAGCAACACCCTTTTTATTGGTTACCGTGGTCCACCCATCAAGAGGAAGGAGCTTTGGACTCCGTTTGAGCTTTTCTTGTGACACAGGTGGGATTCGGCCATTAAAGGACATTCACGAATCATATGGTCAGAAGCTTGGCAGCGAAAGCAAGTATTAGGTAAGTTAATATAAAGGACATGTTGAGAGAAACAAGTATCTCCAACTTAAATATCAATGGAGTCTTTAAGGTCTTTGGATAAATCACCTCAATGCAAACATGTTGGGGCGAGTGTTGAAAATTTTTGGTTGTTCCAAACAAATAAGTCGACCCAAGGGTTTGATCAAGTGTTCGACAAATCCCCACAAGGGGAGAGGCAGCCCAGAAATTCCACCCATACTGGATTTTAAGTTTGGCTTGCTCGAGACTTGAAAATCCCTAGTCCAGTGAGAAAACACCACGAGTGTGTTTTGAATGAACCAGGGGTCGTGGTTGACAATGGCTTTACAATGTTCAACGTTATTGAAATGAAACAAAAAAGCCCTTGGTGAGGTTTTGAACTCCCTCAAGCTTGACACCATGGTGTTGCCAATGGTTGTGAACCCATTGTTTCAACAGATTTCGGGGGACTCGGCCAACAAAATACCCAACAAGGGTGTATGATTCAAGCCAATTACAAGCCTTATCAAATTCAAGCAAATTAAGTACAACATCAGGCAAAGGAGTCTTAGACTCAAAATGGTTACCTCATCGAAGACCACGAATTTCCTCGCCTTCTTTGGAGCCATGGGTGCCCAAATGCCTGTCAATCAAACATGCATCAATAGATGGAGGTGGCAAGAGGGAAGCCATTAATATAGGCAGACGCCACCCAAAAGGAAGACTAATTAGTCGACTCAACAAAATAACTATGCATACAAAGCAAAAATCCTTCCAAAATCCCAAGGAAGCGTCAATGTAACAGTAGACTAGTATGGGCAACAAGCATGGGAGGACCTAAAACCTAAACCCTAGTAGAGCCGTCACATCTTCTCCTTCGTCAGTTGTTACTAATGTACATATTTTTCATAAGTTATTGTTTTTTAACTTAATAAGAAAGAGAGTGTCTTTTGTTTATTTCTAATTTATTTTATGTATTGAGTTTACATTTTATTTTAAAATAATAATAAAACAAGGAAAAATATTAATTTAATTTTTTAAAAATTATTTTTCAATTTTTTATCACATAATACAAGTCATATTTATGTTATTATATACCTATTTCTATGTTATTAATGGATTGTATAATTTTAGTATAAAAATGTTAAATGTATTTATTGAAAAACACTTATAGTTGAAGGGTTCTATATTGGTTAACAAATCTATCACTTTTAATACATTTTTTCCGAATAGGAATTTGTGACCTTAATTTACTACAACACTTAATGCACACTTGAAAATATATTTCTATGAAAAAAAATGGGGTCCAAACTTACAATAGGTTCCATTATCTACTATGATATAAATATTCAATTTTATTTAAATGCAATAGAGGTGGGTCATATCAATATGTTGCCATAAGTTTAATTGGGGGTGGACACAAATGTTCCTTAAATATTAAGGTAGATCCACTTGTACACAGGCTGAGTTTAGACATATCCATTATCGGAAATTCATTCATGTGATAACATGAACGATGATAAGATCATCTCCCGCATTTCCATAAGTTAAGGCTCTTACAAAGAGGTTACCATGTAAAACTTATCATTCTCGAAAAAGTAATAGGATTAAGCATCAACCCGACACTTAGTCTAGAAGGGATAGAAGATCTAATCAACCTAGGTGACATAAATATAAATCAATGAATTATAGCTAGTATGAAGCAAACTTATATGACAAGAAGAAAGTAGGGTGTATGAATGAAACCCAATATGAAGTGCGGCAATTAAGGTTTATGTATGAAATTCAAAAGTATGTGAATTAGGGTTTGTATGAAACCCTCGTGTATATGGCAACATAAATATATCGCAGATGCCCCTAGGCAATGTGGAAGTGTCTAGTTTTGTCAAAAGAAAAGTCAAAGTGTTGCAATGTTCAATGTAATGCGGGTTCAACAAAAATTATAAACTCTAAGAATTAAAGTGCTCAATGTAATAGTGGTTCACCAAAAGGTAGTGATGGAAAGTGGTGCTACATAAATAATTCATTTACTAACAATCATCTACAATGATAATCATGCCTTAATAGATGTACATAAAGTAAATAGACTTTCTAATGTGATTCAGGGGTAAAGCATGGGCTAATGTTGAGTTGAAATTCAATTATTTTAGAGATGTAGAAATAATGATAAACATAGAGTTCAAAAATATATGTTGCATTTTTACCGGTGGTGCAAAATGGCACAACATAATAAATCACACTTATGTTATTATGTCATTTATTTCTGTCATTAATGGATTGTATCACCGGTACAAATATCTTAAACGTATTTATTTGAAAAACACTCATAGTTTAAATACATGTTGAATTTGGTTTCGTCATATAACTTTACCCGCTCAAGAGTTCTATAGGGGAGAGGGGCTAGTAGTGGTGCACCCTAAGTTCAAGGGTCCATAAAGCGTCAATTTTATGTCATATAGAAACACAAATTTTGCACCAACAAGTAGCTCAAGTTTTTCTTATCTTACATTTTTCGTTGGAGAGTTTAATTGAGGAAAATCCATTTAAAAAAATATATGTAAATAAGGGTCGGTGGGTCCCCTTTCCATGAAAATAAAGCTTGAATGGGTCCCATTTTCACAAATGCTTTTGATCAAGCTATGAACCGAATAATCCGGGTAGGGTCAAGCCATCACACGTAAACAAATGCGCACATACTAAAACTCTACGCATTCAATGTCAAACCGTAAGCCCACAAAATTCAAAAAACTATCAAAACTTAATTCCTTAAAACTATTGTTATTGTGTCTAACTTTATCTCGTGCATGATGGATCGGATGAACTTGGCCAACCTCCTCATTCTTTTACACGAAAGAAGTGCTTCCATGGTCGATTGGGTGTTGTCATCAATGAAGTTCGTCGCATCTAGCTGAAGTATTTATGGTTTTGTCTTCCTTCCTCTTTTCCTTTTGTTGCCACATTTGGGTTTGGTCACAGTAGACTTGATCTATGAGATGCCTAAAACCTCTTTTATTGTGATCTCCCCATCACTCTATTGATTGAAGACGCCTCTTCCATTTCCTCCTAGAAATTTAATTCTTGAAACTCCAATGGTGAGAAAATGTTACCTTTGCTTGATGAAATTTGTTTTTCCCGACACTGGAACTCAGTAAACTAGATTTGTTCCTTTAGCTTATTCGTGAAGACTACTTAAAAGGATATTTCACACTATCCAACTACCTTTTTGAGCCCAATAAATCTTTTTCTGATTTTCATGGTGACATTCATAGCCAATCAAGCTTATACCCTCGAGACTCCCTTCATGAGTCCCAACCCCTCTTTGTTTGAAACGAAATTTCCTTGATCTAATACTAGCTCCAACACCGAGCGATTCACTAAATATGGGATTGCCTTTCTCAAAGATCTTACTTTGGTATGTTGTTTTTCCACCTCTTGTGCACCTCCTGATTGAGATTGTTGTTGCCTTCCCTTGCTTTGAGTTCCCCTCTCCATAACCGAACCAACCCTCCCAACTTTCCTAACACATTTCTCGAAGTGGTGGAAAACAAAGTATGTTGTTCTTTTCCTAGAACATTCTCGCTACATGTGTCCCATCTGGTTGCATCTAAAATGTCGATAAAGCAACCATTCATTATTTATGAATTGATTCCACACTCCTCCTAAATGCACAATTCGGATCGAATGTAGAAGAGGTTTTGCTAAATCCATGACACACACTTTGATACATCTGCTTGGAAGATTTTTGATTCCTCATTAGTTTTGACAAAAACCCCAAATTTATCAACAAACTTCTCTAAAGAACCTTGGGCTTCTCATAATCATAGGAAGATTATATAAGTGTATCCATATTGGAGCATCGGAGATGGTAGTGACCAAGGGTTTAAAAAGTGAAGACCAGTGCTGATTGAACAAGTTGTGCTTCCCAATGAACCATGGGGTATTGTTCCAAACAAAATCTCAATCATCTGTATAGGCAAAAAGAATCAGAAAGAAACCGTTTTCCATTATACATAAAGCAGATTTAGATAGCTTAGGCCAAGCCTCTTTTGTCCAAACAATCAATTTCTCCACTAAGGGGCACTTCCACAATAACATGAAAATGAGGGCTTTAATCCTAAAGTACCGCTCCACGTCCTTGATCTTGCAATCATTAATTTCAAAATCCATTGTTTCTTTGAAGAAAGTGAGCGGCACATCTCCCAAGACAATCTTTTTCATATTTAGTTGAATTGAGACATTTGGAGCCCCGGCCTCCTATGTTATCTCGTTGATTTTGGAATTTTAGTAGTTAATGGAGAATCCTTATCCCCACCTCCACCTTTGAAACCCAATGTTAATCTCATAACCAGATAGATTTGATGTTAGGTTTTGGCCCTCAATCTTTGCTTCACTAAATTCACCAGACACATGGAATGGGTTTGACACATTTCAACATTCTCGCAAAACCATCCTTGTGCTCGCTTTGGTTGTATCATGTCCTCCTCTAAACGATCCTCTTCCTATCTAACACCTTTCCACTACGTGTTCCCTCTCCTGTCGTCGCCGTTGTTCTTTCCTCACCGTCACTGCACCCTCGCACTCCATTACCAACACAACGCCTAGATTAAATGATGCCAACATTCGAGGGAAAAGTCGTATTTTGAATTGATTCAAACCAACAAATTTGAGTTGCACTAAAACCATGGTGGAGACCAATACTTGTACATGAGTGATAATTATTGTACATTGGGTATTTAATGATTGTAAGTCTTACATGTCATGATGTGATCGTCTATTCTACGCCATTATTTTATCAAAATTAAATAACCACTAGATAGGTACTAAGATATAACTAATTTGTGGTACTATGACGACCATTGGGTGTTGTGATCAAGACTCGTATCAACTATTGGACCTTGTTCAAGCATTGGCCTCCTCCCTTGTTGATTCACAAACTTATTACTTTCAATGCATGTTTTTGCTAAATGGGGATATATTGTGACTTTAACTAGCTACATTATTGATTGTGGCTAGAAAATAACATCATGGTGTCCAAACTCACAAAGTGGGTTATATCCACTATGAAAAATTGAATTTTATTGAAATGGAATAAAGGTGGATTAGATCAAGTGCATTGCGTAAATTTAACTCAAAGGAGATAGACACAAATGTTGAACTTCATAATTCTTAAGCTATAGAAAAAACAAATGATAAATGTATAGAATTTTTAAAAATACGATATTTTCCTATGGCTTAATGTGGTGCAAAAATTTGTGCCACCATTTTCTATCAATTTTACTTCACTCTAAGAACAAAAACATTAAAATTTTATAAACAATACATATTTGACCTTAAAAGTGGCGCTAATTACATTTTATGTTGTAGTGACAAAAGAAAATGAAATAGTAAAATAAAATCCATGTCAAATGATTAGTGGTGATGCTACAAAACAATTTTTTTCCTCCACCTTCGGTATGATGATGACGAGAATTTAACTGATATATAATTTTACAAACCTCTAAAGTTACTAATAGTAACAACAATCTTATAGACCTGAATATAAAGTGTCTCTAGAGTATGCAGCAAATAGGGAAAGTAAAGGTGAACAAATATCCTGGAATCAGGAATCGTCACTTCTCCTAAATGAATGCTTCTAGAAGAAAAGAATGAGCTTGAAATTGAATATCCTCGTATTCATATTTGTGGCAAAACGCCTTGTGTGTGTGTTGTATGATTAATATAAACTAGAAGAGATCCGTGACAACACCAAATTTGGTCAAAGATAATTTTCTAAATAAACATTCCATTTGCATAAGATGCCTATGATCGAAACAACACATATATAACTTGACATTTGTCTAATTCGTATTGGTCATGCAAGACAAGTTGTCTCTCTTTGAGACTCTATTATTTCTTGCCCTTTACACTTTCCAAGTCTGTTGATGGCTGGGGCTCTTTACATGTTTGAACCTCCTCGTTATGATTTTTAAATGATTTACCTTATTTGTAGAGCTTGACTACACTTCTCTACGATTGGATACGTTGGTCATTCCGTATGTTTATTACTACTTGCATTAATGAAAACCAAAGTTTCCCATCTCTTATTATGGTCTTTGCATTTATCAAAGTGTTTCCTCAAACATTGCAAAATTTTATTTTGACTAATATGATCCCTATTAAGTGATCTAAAATTCTTACGAGGGTGGAATGAATTTTGTATTTCAAAACGATAACAACATTTTCTTGTGTTGCAGTGGGAGCATTCCTGCTCGGAGGTGGTTTATACACTTTTTGGATAGGACCTTTCCGGTTACAATGGTAATGTAGTCCTTATAAATTTCTTACAATTTTAATTCTATTAAGATGTGATAGTTCCACTATCCATTAACGGAAGATGCAAACGTTGGCTTTGTGAATAACTAAAATAGCGTATTTGTTTTATAATCGATAGATGAACGAACATTTTACAAATATGATTCCTCAAGTAGTTTTTTTCCGTTTCTTTAATAAGATATAAAAAATAAATATAAACAAAACCATGATGTGTAAATTATACATCTTATATTTTAATAGATTTCATAATTAGTTCAGAATCTAAATACTTTGATTGAAATAGATAACAAACGTTCTCATTTTGTTAGTTTTCAAACGGGTAATGATTTATATGATTACTACTAAAAGGTGATCTAGTTGTTTAAGTGTTACTGTTTATTTTAGTTTGAATAAATTAATGAGATTCAAAAGGGGTTGTTAAGGGGTAATGATTTCTTAGAAAAATAGACATCTCTTAAATTTAATTTGACAGTTTGAAAAGCTTCATTTAGAATTTTTATGAGTGTAAAAGATATTTTGTATAATTTTGAATGTAGTTTATAAGTCATTTCTTTTTCTCGGTTGATTAATTTTAATACAATAATTTTATCCATTTCAATATCATTTTATAGAGTGAGCATATGTCCATCGAATTTTTATTGAAGAAAACAAATGATTATTTTTTCTATTTTTTTGAGGATATGTAGAGAATGCATGGATTGATGTTGAGGTATTCTTAAATTTTTAATAAATATATATTTTTATTAAGTATTTTATAGAATACTTACAAAAAAATAAAAGGTTGTCTTTTTTGCTAAGGCAAACATGGTCAAATTTTACTATAGCTTACTTTTTTAAATTTGTATTTGGTGACTTGTAAAATGTTGTGGTACTTAAATTTCTTTTGAAAATATTGTATCAAGTCAAAAGTTGTGATAAATTTTGAATAGGTATTCGTTATGTTGGCAAAATTTGGTGCCAACTGCAACCAACACAGGGAAAGACATATTCAAAACACAAAAGCACACAAAATATAACTATTATATTCGATTTAAAAGTTTCTTACAAACTCATAGCTATAACTTTGTATATTCTTTTTGCTTCTTTTACAATATTCTTCGAGCTACTGCTCTATTTTCTTCTTTGAATATTCCTTATGTTCTTTCTTCTTTTGCTATGTGTTGTTGCACATGTTTTCCTCATCTATCTTCTCGAGTTGTTGCTCTATCTCTATCTCTTCTCTATCTGCTAAAAATGTTGATGCCATATATATATATAGCACCACGTGTCTTCATACTTCGTTGACCTTTGACACGGACCCAAAAGTTATATTAGTTCTTGCTCTTCGCGGCTTTTTAAATCCGCTCAAATCCATTGCCATGAATTTGACCAAATACCACCACGTGTCGGCCTTATATTGGTTGCGGTGTTGGGCTTTATAAAGCTTCAATTCTCCGACGCGAAGCTAAGAATAATGATTATGCTCCACGTAAACTTCACATTTTACCTTTTTCTATCAATCATGTCGAGTGCGAACCACGAACGATTAGAAACGCTTTCATGCCCTTTTGTGCTATCGACTTTTGATCCCCGATCGATACACGTAAAACATTGACCAATAACGTAACTCCCGGTCCTCGCAACTATCACCTTCATATAGAGATTTTGTCAAGATGTGAAGTACAAGCCAATGAGAGTGCTCCATGTACTTCATATTGTCAAACTATCTTGCATTTTTGCTTGTCATTTATTGGTCAGGGCTTCGCATCGCAATAATATAACCGAACAAACTTAGAAATTTCGGCTTTAAAGAAATATAGCCACGTACTCTGACTTAGACGATCGATATATGACCGTAGACTTGACTTAACCGAACCGGACTCAAGACTATATGAAACAAAGCTAATTCCACGGACTTGAAGTCTCGCTCAAGTTGGTACGAAGAAGAACACCGGAAAAGGCCACGTGCCCTACCGCTTTGGTGGGCGTAATACAAAACATCAAACAACTACAAAAGAAATAAATATCCTATCAACGGGAGGTTGGGCAGAGAGGGAAAATAGGTTTGAAATACTTGGGGCGGCTCAAGATTACAAACTCATTAATTTTGACACGCCCTTAATCTTGAGCCGAACAAAATTAGTTCAAGGACTGATTTTTCAAGTCCTTGACATCTACGACACCCAAATTTTTTATTAAATGCTCAAACCTTTCTTTTGATAAAGGCTTGGTAAAAATGTCACTAGTTAGCTCCGATTTGCAAAATTTAAGTTCAATTTCACCTTTCTCAACTAATTCACGAATGAAGTGATACCCGATTTATATATTCTTTCTTTGTCCATGGAAGACTGGATTCTTTGATAATGCAATTGAAGACATATTATCACGAAAATAATAGAACCTCTTTGTTCCTCGTGCAAATTTGAGAGGATTATTTTAAACCAAATTGCTTGACAAGTGGTGAGTTTGCTGCAATATACTCTACTTTAGTTGTAGACAATGAAACAACTAACTGTTTCTTTGAAGCCCATGAAATAGCTCATGAACCAACAGTAAAAACATGACCATATGTGTTTTTTCTATCATCTAGGCTACCTACCCAATCACTATCTATGTAGTCAACTAATTGCAAATCATTATTAGCAGCATATAGAATTCCAAAATTTCTTGTCCCATTTACATATTTTAAAATACGTTTTCCTGCTTACCAGTGTGTGTCCTTTGGTGTCTCCATGAATCTAGAAATCAAACTAAATGCATATATTATATCTAGGTCTTGTTGCAGTTAAATACATCAAGCTTCCTACCATGCTTTTGTATCTTGTAGGATCCAGCTTGCAATCTTCTTTGATCAATTTCAAGCTTAATTTAGCTGGTGTAGATGTTGGTTTATTGTCCAACATTCTGAATCTTTGCAAGATTTCTTTTGCATACTTTTCTTGAGACACAAAAATGCCCTGCTCCATTTGCTTGACCTCAATGCCAAAAAATACTTCAACAATCCTAAATCAGTCATCTCAAATTCCTTCTTTATGGCTCATTTGAACTCATCTATTGCCTTGTATTTCCAGTAAAGATCAAATTATCTACATACAAAACAACAATTAAAATCTCACCATTGTTTGCTTTGATGTAGAGTGTGGGCTCACTGCTACTTTTTCTAAAGCCATTACTAATCAGATAGGAATCTATCCTATTATACCAAGCTCTTGGTGCTTGTTTGAGTCCATACAATGCTTTCTTGAGCTTATATACCTTTCTTTCATGCCCTAGAATTTCATAACCATGTGGTTGTCCCACACACTTCTTCTTCTAACACTCCATTAAGAAAAGCTTATTTAACATCCATTTGATGGATCTTCCATTTGTGATGAGCAGCTATGGAAATAATTGTTCTCACAGTCTCTAGCCTTGCTAATAGAGAAAATGTTTCATTATAATCACGTCCATGCCTCTGTTTGTAGCCTTTGACAACTAATCTTGCCTTGTGTCTTTCAATTTTGCCTTCAAGAGTAGTCTTGGTTTTATAAACCCACTTGACTCCAATGACTTTCTTTCCTTCAAGAAGATCTACTAACTCCCATGTTCCATTCTTCTCAATTGCATGCATTTCTTCATCCATTGCTTCACACCATTTATGGTCCTTAATTGCTTCCTCATAATAAATAGGATCAACTTCTGAAAATAAAGCAAAATTAATCATTTCATCTTCATTTTCTTCATACCTTGACTATTCATAAATCTCTTGAACACTCCTCATTCTTCATTGTTGCTAGAATGAGTTAGATGATGATGAAGATGCTTCATTTGTTGGTCCTTGCATGCTTTGTTGGTTGCTTTGGCATTTGAAGATTCACCCCTTTGTGAAATGGGTGTCCAACTCAATACATTGTTTACTCTACCATTTGTTGTTTCGAATCAATGATGGGTGCATTTGCCTTTGTTTGTGGTTGCTCCACTTCTTGTGCATCTCCCCAAGATGTTTCCTCAATGAATTGAACATCTTGGTTGACTACCAATTCCTTAGTAATTGGATTATACAATTTGTAAGCTTTTGATTGTTCACTATACCCTATGAAAATGCTCTTCTCTCCTATGTTATTCCCTTTTGATCTTCTTTGCTTTGACATATGTGCATATTCTACACATAAAAATACTCAAGTGCTCAACACTTGGTTTTCTTCCACTTCATGTTTCTTGAGGTATTTTGTTCCTCACACTCTTTTGTGGGACATCTATTCAATAGATATACTATTGTTCCAACTACTTATGCCCAAAATTCATTAGACAATCCTCTTGCTTTGATCATGTTCCTTGTCATTTCTTGAATGGTTCTATTCTTCCTCTCAACTACACCATTTTGCTTGAGGTGTATACCTTGTTGTAAATTGCTTCTTGATCCCATGCTCCTTACAGAAGTTTAAAAACTCATTTGATATATACTCTCCCCCTCTATCAGTTCTCAATGTTTTTATATAATGGCCATTATGCTTCTCAACCATGGCCTTAAACTGCTTGAATACTTCAAATGGCGGCCGGGAGCCCTATAGTTCTGGGGCCCTGAACTATAGAACTTCCTTCCATTCCCCCTGAACTATCTGGGTCCCGGGCGCCCTATCTATCTAGATATGGGGATCATCCGTCTATTCTATACGTGATACGACTGATGATCGTACTGATGACGGATAATGAGGTCCTCTAGATATATGATATATGATTATATCTTATCTTGGCTAACCGAGATCTATATTCTATAGGGGCAGGGCCGATAGAATATTGGGCCGGATCGAAGCACCCTCTCTATCCGGGTTCTCTTGGCTATCGTCTCGCTGCGCACAAAGGGGGATAATGATATACGCTTACCACCGGAGGGAGGTCATATGCGGCCGAAGCTACCGACCCCGGATATAGAGTTCAGATAGAGAGAGAGATATATATATAGAGAGAGAGATCCCATACTCTATATAGATAGCTACGGGTAAGCTCTCGACCCAACCATAATGAGACAGGAGGAGTTCGCCCCATATAGAGATAGGGCTCGTTCGACCAACGACCCCACGCCCAACCCCGTATCGACCCCACCGCCACCGCCACCCCAAACTCCAAACCGATGCCACCCCCATCCACACCCCTAACCCCAATTGTATTACATGTGTAATCCAAAGATCTATCCCTAGAGTCTAGGCCCCCTAGCCCTAAGGGTTGGACCCTAGGGGGTATAATGACACCCCCCCCATATTGAAAGAGGGGAATAGAGAGAGGGGGCCACCTATCGTGGTATGGAGAGTTTCCCACCATAGATAGATAGGGGCCGACGACTATGAATCTGGGGGTTGACTATCTCATGAATGGGAAATGGATCACTTCAATTTATTTCATGGTGGCTTGCTTCATGGTGGCTTTCTCCATGGTGGCTTGAATGAGAAATGAAAATTGCATGACATAACCGTGCATACCTCTCCCGACGCCTTTGATGGATCGTATCAAAACTCGGGGGATGAGAAAGGGAGCATTGATCAGATCTAAATGCCCTTGGCCTACTTGATATATCGCCCCAAGGCCTATCAGAGATCTCAAGCTAGCCAACCGCTGACCCGGAGGTAGCATTTGTGGGAACCGCTCGATGGTGATCGGCGTCACCGGATCATATTAGGTATATGGCAGAGAATTCTAGGTATAGGGCGGTTGTCAAGCCCAACCCCATATCTAGATAGGCCCTGCACCCGAGGTGGGAGGACATATTTAGAGAGGGGGGCTGAGTGTCATTTGTTTCTATACGATCTATGCGCATGACTATAGAGAGTTGGCCGATGAGATGGATAGATCTAGAAGCTCTCAAGCATTGGTGCCTCATAATCAATGACCCACTATACTATCCATAGTTGTTAGGCCCCTCTCTCTCTCTCTATATATATATGGGCTATATCTGGGCCTTATCTTGATAGCCCCATCGCCTAATAATGTAATGTAGTTGATACGGCCGGAGATAGACAGGCTTCCCTTTCTTTTGTATCGTAGATTAGATTGAGAGGGGGGTCGGCCATATAGATCTATAGGGCAACTGATCTATCTCTCGAGCAACTGATGGCCATATGGGCAACTGATCTATCTCGAAAATCTATATAGGGGCTTTCCGGACTTTGATTTATTTTCAAGAAATAAATCCATGTCCTTTTTGTCAAGTCATCTATGAAGGTTATGAAACACACACTTTTAGAAAAGGAGGGAGTCTTCATGGAACCACATAAATCTGAATGTATTAGCTCAAGAGGTGAGCTTGCTCTCCAAGATTTACCTAAGGGAAAAGTATTTCTATGTTGTTTCCCCAATATGCAACCTTCACATACTTTATCTGGTTGTTCAATAGGTGGCACCCTTTAACCATTTTTTTTTATAAAGAACATGCAATCCACCATAACTCAAATGCCCATACCTAAGATGTCAAAGAGTGGATTGATCAATAGCTATTGTTTTGAACGTTGTTGCTACTACACTTTGCATCCTCAAGGGAAACATTATATTTTGTGTCATCTTCACTATTGCAATCAACTTATTGCTTCCACTTTTATCATATATTATGCATTCTCCATTTTCAAACCTCACCTTATATCCATTTTAGACAAGTTGTCTAATGATTAGAAGGTTATACTTCAACCCTGGAACATAGAAAACATTATGAATTTGTTTCTTGTCTCCTTGCTTGGTGAGAATGGATACAATGCCTTTACCCATCACATGAACCTTGTCATTGTTCCCATCTTCGCTTCAGATCTGATTGCTTCATCTATATTATTAAATCTCTCCTTATTCCACACATATGGTTGTTGCATGCACTATCCAAATACCATATTTTCTTGTTTCCTTGCTCAACTACATTGCAAGTTAGAAGGAAAGTTCCACTATTTTCATTATTTTCAGGTTCAACTTCTTTTGCATTAGAGAAGCTTGCATTATGATTATGATTTCTCATATCATATTCTTTATTTCTACATTCACTAGCATAATGCCCAAACTTTTTGTAGTAATAACATTGCACATTTGATTTGTCATACCTTTGTGTAGAACCACCTCTGGAAGTGTTGTTGCTCCTTCCTCTACCTCTTCCTCTTGTTTGTGGCTCTTGATGACTTTTTCTTCCACCTTGTTGGTTTCTAAATCTTCCTCTTCCTTTGTTGTATGCTCCTCTCCCCTTGCCTCTAACATTTGTATTTGTTTTGAAGGCTTGTTCATTGGAGCTGGCTGATCTACTCATCCTTTGTTCATGGGTTTGCAAAGAACCCATTAGCTCATCAACTTTCATTTGTCTCAAGTCCTTAGACTCTATTGCAACCACAACTGGATCAAATCTGGTTGGAAGGCTCCTCAATACCTTCTCTATGATCCTATGATCTTCAACAACATCTCCATTAGTCCTCATTTGATTGACTATGGTCATTGTTCTTGTGAAAAAATCATTTATTGATTTTGATTCTTTCATGAGAAGAGTCTCAAAATCTCTTCTCAACATCTGCAATCTGACTACCTTCACCTTGTCACTTCCTTGATAAGCATTCTGCAAGGTATCCCATGCTTGCTTGGAGTTTATAGTTGTTGTTATCCTTGGGAAAATTGAATCAGTGACAACATTCTGAATATAGCTTAAAGCCTTTGCATCCTTTCTTCTATTTTCTTTCAATGCATTCTTTTAAGCTTATGTGAGTGCATTAAAACATCTTTTCTGCTACCTCTACATATCCTCCTTCTACTAGTTCACATAGCTCTTGAGAGGAGAACAATGTCTTCATCTTGATACACCAGATATCATGGTTCTTACCATCAAACGTTGGAAGTTGTTGCCACGAGTTATTGTTGGAAGCCATTAAAATTCAATAGCTCAACAACCTCTCGCTCTGATACCAATATGTTGGCAAAATTTGGTGCCAAATGCAACTAACACAGGGAAAGACACAACCAAAACACAAAAACAAACGAAATATAACTATTATAGTCGATTTAAAAAGCTTCTTACAAACTCAAAGCTACGGCTCTGTATATTCTTTTTGCTTCTTTTACAATATTCTTCGAGCGACTGCTCTATATTCTTCTCTGAATATACCTTTTGTTCTTTCTTATTTTGCTCTGTGTTGTTGCACATTTTTTCCTCTTCTATCTCGCTCGAGTTGTTCTCTCTATCTCGCTAAAAATGTCGATGCCATATTTATAGCACCATGTGTCTTCATACTTCGTTGACCTTCGACATGGGCCTGAAAGTTATATTATCTCTTGCTCTTCCTGGCTTTTAAATCCACTCAAATCCACTGTCATGAATTTGATTGAAATGTCACGACATGTCAGCCTTATATTGGTTACGGTGTCGGGCTTTATAAAACTTTAATTCTTTGACGTGAAGCTAAGACCAATGATTATGCTCCACGTAAACTTCACATTTTACCTTTTTGCTATCAATCCTATCAAAGTGCAAACCACAAACCAATAGAAATGTTCCACACCCTTCTGTGTTGTCAAACCCTTTTGATTCCTGAGTTACACACACAAAACATTGTCCAATAAGATAACTCCACGATCCTCGCAATCACGGTCTTCATATAGAGATTTTGTCATGATGTGAAGTACGAGCCAAAGAAAGTGCTCCATGGTCTTCGGATTATGAGACTATTTTGTATCCGTGTTTTTCACTTATTGGCCGTGGCTTCACATCGCAATATTATAAACGAGAACACTTAGAACTTTTGGCTTTAAAGAAATATAGCCACGTGCTCTAATTTAGACTGTCGTTAGATGACCGTAGACTTGACTTAACTAAAACGGACCCAAAGACTGTATGAAACAGAGCTAATTCTCGGACTTGAAGTCCACCCAAAGCCGGTATGAAGAAGAACGCGAAAAATGACCACTTGCCTTGTTGCTTTGGTGGGAAAAATACAAAACATCAAACACCTATAAAAGAAATAAATAGTCTGTCAATGAGGAGTTTGGGAAGAGAGGGGGAAAAGTTTGAAATACTTGCAGTGTGGCTCAAGATTACAAACTCATTAATTCTAACAGCTTTTATCTAGGACCTACTTTATGAAATAAATTAATATTAATTACAAATTTAAATTTAAATTTTAAAGAAAATATATATTGTAAAACTAGTCAATTTTATTCACAAAAACTTGTGTTATACAAATGGACTCAAATAAATAATCGAAAAATGTAGGTGAACACATGGGAAATCCATGAAATGATATTCAACCCATGTGGTATAAAATACAATTAAGCCGAGGTATCCATGCCTAAAATCAAGGAAAATCGAGGCGAATGGAGGGAAACAATACTTCATGACAAGAAATAAGTGATCGTACTAAATGGAAATCTATTTTGTTTTCAAATGGATGTCCATTTTGGCTTGAAATGGATATTTGTTTTGGCTTGAGATGGATATTTCATTTCGATTTAAAACACATATTTGGCTTTAGACCCAAAAAGTCTTTTACTTTTTGAAGGCCATAACTTTTGCATACAAACTTGAAATCAAATGCCCCTTTTTCGAATGTGTATAATTTTCCAAGGGAAAATCAAATATGTAATCACAATGAACTTTTGATGAAGTATTTATGCTCTTTTATCCTCCACACTACAACTTATTTATTTTCAAGACGAATACGTTGCAAAAACTTCTTGAAATGTGTTAAAAAAACAATTTCCTTAACCGATTGAATTTGGTGATTGAAAAACAAGCATAAGAAAATGATTCAAGTTACATTCTTAGTTGCGAATAAGATTAGTGAATAGATCTGTGAGGGTTGAGAGGATATTAAACATAAAAAAATCACATACAAATAATTGAATAGATCTTTAGTACAAATTTGGTGTTTATATATAATAAATTGCAAGAAAATTTTACAAAACATAACTTGATGGACTCTAATTTAATGTTTGATAACATTACTTTTTCATTTTATCATGATCAAATATCATTATTTGAGAAATTTTGCCCGAGTTAAGCTTTGATAGGGTGCAATCAAATAAACATTTGTTCTTAACCAAGGCCTATTCTATTCAAATTTACTCAAGTAAATTAATCATGGATATTGTTTAAAATGCCTAATTTCCATTCATGTTTTTGAAAGCACCTAATCTAGGGTTAATCTAGTCGGTTTGTTCAAACACCGACTAATAATGATCATATGTGACCAAATTTCTCCAAATATACAAACATTTATTTGATCTCATCTAATCTAGCTTACTTTAGGGTAGATACATGATAATGGGGTCAAAAGAAGGGGGATAGTGGCCACTTTTTTATATCTGAAAATTAGAAATATGTGAACTTGGAGAGACATTTAGAGGTACATAGATAATTTTGTGATAATGTACGCGAAAAAATTGTGACATTTTGAATTTAGTTTTTAAATACATAATTTTTGCAATACTTAAATGAGATAAATATAAGAAGTTTACCTATTTCTAATAGTGACACGGTAATTTTTTTGTGAAAATATAATAAAGGTACATGTGTTCGGCCATGTTTTTTTGAAGCAAATGAATGAAATTTTATACAATGATTTACACAATATTGAAGATTGCTGAGAATATTTGTTCAATTAATATAATAATTTTACAAGTCAAGAAAGTAGGAAAATGAAAATACAAGTGTATGAACACGGGTTTTGAGTTTTAACTTGATATATTTGATTTCTTTCTATATAGTAGTCAACAATTACTATATTGCTTTGAGATACGAGTTTTGTAATTGTTGGTTAATTGTTGAAAGTTATTAAACTATCAAGAACACTAATAAATCAATCATAATGAGCTACACTATGTACAAAATAAGTAATAATTGAAAATAATAATTTAACCTTAGATAAAATTATATTTTTAGAATCTAGATTCTTCCTTCTACAAACCCATGTAATATAATTTTTAAAATACATAAAGTGACAAATATTTTGTGTCTACAAAGGAAAATAAATATTCAAAATCCTCCAAAAGCCTTCTTGGTTGATCTAATACAAGTCCAAAACCTCGTTGTATCCCCTAGCCAAAATCCAAGGCTATTTAGGAGGGGGAATTAAGAAAAGATAAAAACACAAAGTTCATATGCCCTTTGTAAGCATTAATTATAATTCATTGTTTTTGCCATTATAACCTTCCACATTTGCAAAGGGTTTATGTGTTTATGTATAGGTCATATGCCCTTTGTAGAATTATAACAATGTCAAAATATTCATATTTCTTTTACCATTTTTATTGAAGATTTATAACTTTATAGGCTTTGAACTAGATCTCGCACTTTGAATCATCAAATTATTTGTTTTGTTTTGTCTCAAACATCAAAATTGATCATTATATTTGAATTTTGATCTCCATTTGATTACAAAGCATAAAGATCAACCATGAGCAGACCGATTACGAAGAAAACAAATGAAGAACTTGAAGTTTAAAGAGAGAAAAGAAAAGGACTCGCTCTTATGAGAGCAATGAAAAAAACATTAATGTTTATATCAAGGTACTTATTTCATAATAAATATATTTTCTATTAATAATAACATGTCCAATTCAATAGAATTATGTTTATTTAAACATCTTGAAATGCGATAAGAGAATAAAAATTACTTTCAATTAGTCGGTAGTTCCCCTAATATCAATAGGTCAAAGAAGGAGATCGGAAGGTGATCATAGAATATCGATGAAACTCAATATGTATGGCATGGTAATGAATTTGTAATGAATGATGATACACATGAAGAAACATGGTATAATAAAAAAACATTTATCTCAATGAAATTGTTTTTTAGATAAGGTAATAAGAGTTGGTTTTGAAGGGACCCAACAAAACCGATACTTAGAAAAGAGCAGAAGCACAAAGGCCAAAAGCACCAAGTTAAACATTCTTGACCAAAAGTGCCACCTAAATAGGGAAAGAACAAACCTGGTCTAAATAACTACAATATATGTGCTTTAATAACAAAAATACTTAGACCTCCAAGGAAACAAGAACAACAAACTCAGAGAAAAAGAAATACAGAGAAAAGTGCAGCAAAAGGTAAGCCATCAGTTCATCTTGGTCGAGGGAGCTTTGCTTTTGGTTCTCATGTTTGGGCCCACTCCCATATCATCTTTCCACTTGATGATGACTCTTTTTGGTGTATTCTCGGTGTTCTTTTCCTCCATTTCCTTGATCTCTTCATCATCTGAGCTACTCATCTCAAGTTGCATCTTACCCTTGCCATGCTCAGCATCAACTTTAGCAATTTGATCTTGAAGAATTGAAATCCTCTATTCTTGCATGATTATCTCCACACTCACCCCCACAATTCTCTTATTTTGAACTTCGATTCTCTTGTGATGTACCCTTGACTTCTTGCACAAGGTTTTTATTTACCACGAGAATGGTATCCACTACTTATTCCACTCTATGGATACGGGCTTCCTAGGCCACAGCCTCTCTATCCCTATCTCGTCTAACAACACTCTCATTCATGCATGTATCTCCCTATTTCATATTACAGAGAATGTCGAAATATTTTCCAAGTCATCTTGTTGCCCTCCTTATTTTCTCTATTTCATGTGAGACGTTAGGGTTTCATTATTAGAGTCAACCTCCCTATTGTCAAGAGGTTGAGGGGAATAAAGACTTTTCCTTTCTTAAACAACAAGTAATATCAAACCATGATGGAGAGGAGTATCCATCTTTTCATTTTGGTAGTCACATATAGAGGAGGTTAGGGATCTAAGGAGAAAAAATAGAAAACTCATTTCCTGATTTCTTCTCAGGAAATTTAGAATAGATAGATGATAAGAAAATATCTTCCTAAATTTTCCCTCTCTGTGAGATACTTCATAACCACAAGACATACATCAACCTAGTGATTCGGAAGAAAAGTTCTCGTTATTCCATCATCATACATTAGGATTTTTTCTTCAGGGCCGAAAAAGGTGGAAATTTCGTGTTTCCTTCTAGATTCGTCCTTAAAAATTTTAAGGTTGTCAATAAACATACATGTAGCTTTAGTTATGGTCTCCTCATTGACAACGATCTCAATTCCCCTCATTTTGACGCATCTGTCCTCCCAAGCCTTTCCAAATTCATTTGCTAGTTGTGGATCATAGCCTTGAAGTTTTTTGATGAAATTAGACAATCGGCCACTTCGGAGGAGCCTACACAACGTAGCATCCCTCTTCATATGAAGTTAGGTCAAGGGTTCAGTACAAAATCTCCCACCACCCATGTTTTTCCCAAAAAAACACATTCTTGAGATTTAGTAGAATGCGAAAAAGACCTAAAAAAGAGAATTAACTCTACATTGGCAAGTAAAACCCCTTTCTAAATTATGATTCAATTCCACACGTATCACGTCCTTCATATCCTGGTAATCATGATTCCTGATCACAAAATATCTTATCTTTATTAATCAATTTTTTAATATTATTCCACAGTATGTCATCTCCCTGCCAACTCACCTTTTCTAGTAAGTCATTACCATAATTGACCAGTCCGTCTGCCATCTTGTTCCCATTTCTATACACATGCTTCATCTCCACCCTTTCAAATGAAGCTATCAATTCTTAGCCTCATTAATGATATTATTGAGCTTCCATCCTATGCCCTTCATTATGCCTAAGTGCATTGATCACACATAAGGAATCTCATTCAATTATCAAGTTTTGTATGTTCATGGTGACACTTAGCTGTAAACCCCAAAGCATAACAATTGCCTCGACATGGTTATTAGAATGATTGCCCGCTAGTCCAACATACACCATAAGACATTTGCCCTTATGATCTTGTATTATACCTCCCCCCCATCTCACCCCTCCCTCAACTTGGATGATCAATCAAAATTAAGTTTGAACCATCTCATGGGAGGAATTTTCCATTTAACCTTGTTTTTATTCCTCCCTTTGATTTTAACCCAATTTGTAGTACTAAGACTCAAGTTGTTTAAAATAGCAATTTCTAAATCTGAAGGAGATTTTGTAGACTTACTTTTGATGAGTTGAATATTTTATTTAAGGATTTGGTTGATTTTCCTCACCACCTTCTTGAAGCTAGAGCCCTGATTTCGGAAGATCCTGTTATTTCTTTCAATCCAAATTCCCCATAGAGTATGTGGTAGGGAAAATTTCCATAGTTCCTTGACAATATCATGATGATAAATGGATATCCATTGTTCTGGGAGGTTTGAGACATCCCTTGGGAGAATCATCTGCATTTTAAACATATCAAGCACAACTAAAAAGACCTAAAAGCATAAGGACATTCCAAAAAAAATGGTTAGCAGTTTCTTCTTGGTTTTTGCATAGGGTACACTGTTTATGATTATCATGCCTCTTTTCCTTAACTTGTCCACAGTTAGAATTTTCTTTTGAACAACTTCCCAAAAGAAGAATTTGATTTTGGGAATAAGATTTTTGTTCCAAACTTTCTTCCAGTAATCATTAGTTGTAATTTGTTCAAAATTTAGCAAATATCTGGATTTAACTTCATAATTCCCATAATCCATATTCCTCCATATCAATTCATCCTAACATTGTCTATGGGAATATGGAAAAACTTTAGTTCATTATTGAGGGTCTCAAAGGGAAGATGAGGGCCTGTGTAGTTTGTTGGAGGGGTAATCTATTTCCAATTTCTCTCATTTGTCTAGTAATCACACACCCTCTCTCCAAAATCCCTTTTGTAAAATTGGAAGTGATCTCTCCAAGGCTCTTCACTTTTTAAGGGTTGATTTATGATCCAAGGATCCTCCTAGAATTTGATATTCATTTCATTCCCCGATTCCACTTGATTCCTCCGATCAAGAACTCCTGGTTTGACCAAGATTGTTCCAAAAATAGACCCTTTAGACGGTTCCCTATCGGTTTTCTTGTTTTGACATGATTGGTGAAACATTAATGAATTTGATATGATGTGCTTGGAACCTTTCCTTATTATATTTCTTGATGGATAATGAAATATGATGTGGATAGTTGTTGCATGATGATTATATGTCGCTTTTATCATCTTGTCTAACTTTTGGAATATGGAATATAATTGTGCACGTTGTTACATCTGGATTTCAAGAGAGGATGTTAGGTTAGTTTAGCATGCATTGATATCTTACTATGTCATTTAATTATATCAGATCGAGTGCAGTGTGCTTAATGTGTGCAATGAGTGTGCAGTGACAAAGTTTACAGAGAACGTGGGATTCATGCCGCTTACTCAAAACTTGCATGCAAGCAATTCTCACGGCCGAGTCCTAGCCATGTTCACTGTGTGAAGCCCTAGGATAGATGATTATTAATTTTGGGCACTTTGAGTGACCCCAATGTATGTAAAGTATTTTGCTTTAATTTATTAATTTTTGTTTAGGGTTGTTAGTAGAGTTGTAAACTTGCTTAGGGAGTAAATAATTTCACTTTCTTTTAAATTGTTGATTTTGTTAATTAGTCTCTTAATCACAAGGGTTTAGGGTCACATGTGAGACCCTTGGGTGGTCCCCACACCCTCTACCCTTGTGCCAAAATGCAAAACCCGAAATTAGGGTATTTTGGGCATTTTTGGGGACCCTTTTCAGTAGCTCGGGAGTCCCCTTTCACTAAAATGAGCCCTTGGACCCTACCTAATGGGTAGGGGGGCTTGTTTTCAAGGCTAGAGGGAGTTTTCCCTCCCTTTCTACCCTTGTTTTGTCACATCCATGTAAGGGATGTGGATTTGTGTGTTTATCAAAAGTGCAACTAGTTTTGTCTTGCTAACATTTGAGGAAATTTGGGAGAAGAGGGTAAAAAGATAATTTTACCCTTTCTCTCTTTTGTCTTAGCATCTTTGACCATGAGGAGGGAGAGGGGTGACACATGTCACCCCCTCATTTGTGAGGATGCTTGGTCCCTCCTCTTCATATTCTCATTCATGGAGAAAAAAATAAACTTTTCCTTGGATTTTTCTTGCTTGGATGCTTGGGTGATTTGGAGCTTGGGATTTGCTTGGAGCTAAGTGGTGGAAATCTTGAAGTTAGGAAGCTTTTTGGAGAGCTTTCCTTGAGGTAGGCTCTTGGATCTTGTAGTTGTGTTGCTTTATTTTAGTTGTTAGATTGATTGTTGAAAATTGTTATTTTTGAATGAAGTTTTAGTGTTGTTTGTGTGTGTTTTACTCCCTCCATCATATGGCATGATGGAGTTTGGAGTGTGGGGGAAGAGAGAGGGAATTTTCCCTCTCAACCCTCAAGGCTTGATGGCCAAGCCTTGTAGGGTCTTATTATTTTTCCCCTCAATGGTTGAGGTGGGGAAGTGGATTCATTTGGCTTGAATCTCCTTCCCCATCCTTGGTAAGGAAACCCCTTTTTGGGGTTTGAAAATCCTTCCAAGGAGGACATGGAGAAAGGGGGAGGAATAAGGAGGGTTTGTTTTGACTAAGGAGCAATAAGGAGGTTAAGAAGATGTGTTATGTGCATATAATATTGATGTTGTATTTTGGAGAACTTTCTCCTCTCTTCCCCATTTTTGGGGGATGAACATGGGTTCTCCTCCTTGTGGCTTTCTTTTGGAGTCTTGTTTGTTTGTGTCTTATTTTTCTTTGCATGTTTTGTATTATTGTTAGTGCATCCTTTCCCTTGTGCAAGTTTTGGTAGCTATCCTCTTTCCCATGGGCTTGGGGGAGGCTAGCATGCATCCCAACCTTGGGATAGGCATGTGATGATGCCTAAAGGTTGGGTGGTTAAACAAGCTCTTTTCTCCTTGCATGGTTTTGGAAGACATGGAAGTTGGCTCTCAGTTGGAATTGGTGGCATGTTGGGCTCTCATTATTCTTATCCTTGTGATACTTTCTTGTAATGTAACCCTCTTCGAATATAGTATGTGATAGTTTACATCTCCTTGTAAATCCTCCATTTTGTACTTTTTGTGTCTCTTGTAACCTTGTCTTGGAAAAGTTTGATTGATGTTGTTGGGAGTTATCATCCATGTAACTCAAGCTTGTGAAGTAAAGAAGTAATAAAGTAAATAATTCTATCTCCTTGAGTCTTGTCATAACTCTTGCATTTGTATTTATAAAAAGGAAAATAGTATGTTGAAGGTTTTGGGTTCCTTATACCATTGTTACCTTGCAAACTTTGAAAGCAATATGTCAAGAAAAGAAATCTGCATTTCTTTTGGTTTCCTTGAACTTTCTTGCTTATGTGAAAAACTTAAGAAAGCATGTTATTTAGAAAACTAATTGTTTATTTATTTTGTTAAGGAAACATGTGGCTACTATTAAAAGAGAAATGCTCCCCCTTGCAAATATGCTCCTCTCTTAAAAATATTAAAAAAATATGGTTATAATATATGAAAGGAAAGTTGAAAATTTACAGTTCATTCCTTGAGAGGTTTAATGTTTGTTTTGTAAAATTTTCATACTTAGTTTTAAAATTTGCTTACTTGGAAGAGTTCATTTTAGAAATAAATCTGGTTTATATTTGGAAAACTCTTGCTTATTAGGTTTTGATATACCCAATGCATACAAATATTTTTAAAATCATTTATTTTATATATATATATATATATGTCATTTGTCAAAAAAAACATATTTGTTTATATATATATAATATATATATATATATATATATATATATATATATATATATATATATATATATATATATATATATAAAATATATATATATATATATATATATATATATATATATATGGTATAAAACTTTAGTTTAGAAATTTTGTTTTAAATCGAACTTTTAAAAAAAAAAAAAAAAAAAAAAAAATAAAAAAAATATCATTGTGGGGGGTTCGGCCCCCCCCCCCCCAACCACAGACTGCAAAAAAAAAAAAAAAAAAATGGGGGGGGGGGTGCACCCCCCCCACCCCCCCCACCACCCCCACGCCCCCGCTGCCCACCCGCCTCGCCCCCCCCCCGCCCCCCCCCCCTCCACCGCCAGCCCCGCCGCTGCCCCACCCCACCCTCCCGCGCTGTCCCCGCGCCCCCGTCGCCTGTTCCCCCTCCTCAAACCCTGCCCCCGCCGACTCCACCCCCCCCTCCGGCTCTGTCCCCCTCCTCTGCAACTCCTCCAACCCCCCGCCGCCCTCCTGAACCTCCTCCACCTGTGTCCTCTTTTCATCATAAGAATATCATAAACTACACTTACAAAACTAACCTAACATATACTACAATTTTTAAAACTAACCATATATATAGACACACATACACACACACATACACACATATATATATATATATATATATATATATATATATATATATATATATATATATAAAACAAAGAATAAGTAGTGAGGGTATGCAAATATAAAAAAAAATAAGATAGATAAATAAATAAATAAATAAATATATAAATATAATAATAAATAATCAATAAACAAATGTATAAACATAAATATATGTGTAATAAAAAACAAAATGTATAGTAATGTTTATTTCCTTTATTGTTTTAAATCTACCATTTATTCAATGCAAAATCAAATAAAACCCAAAAGCTCCCTTCCCTTACAAAAAACAAACAATCAATTGAGAAGAGAAATAGAGAGAGAAAAGAACAACAAGGAGATAGTTGGGACACTAGTATAATTAAAACATAATTAAATAATTAAATTCGAGTTAGGGTTAGTAAACATTTTAGATTTGAAAAAAATTTAATGGTATGAAAATTGTAGTTACCAGGAAAAAGTTGCACAAGATGTATTAGTATTTAATTTAAACACTTCAAAAAAAAAAAAATTACCTTAAAATTTTACCCTGTTTAGCGCGTTTTTTTTGTGTCCCAAATAGGGGCATTACAGTTGGTATCAGAGCTTGGGGTTCGCACTCGCGGACCACTGGGTAATAAATTAAGATAATTAATATCAATTTTAACACAACAAAATTAACTAAATAAATAAAACTAAACAGACAAAATAAACCACCCACTTCCATTAAATTTTAAATTAATAAATTGCTCGCTCACCTCGTGCGCAGGATGGCGCCTAAGCGAGGACGATCAGCCAGAGGTATGGGGCGTAGCGCATCTACGCAGGAGCCGACGACGCCCGATTTTGGGCCTCGGATATTAGAGGCCTTACGCCAGCTGATAGGCGTTGTGGAGCAGCGCCTACCACAGCCACAGGAGACGAGAGTGGAGGCATCTTTGGGAGACGAGGAGCCGATAGGCGTGGACGCGCATTCGGAGCCGCCAGAGCACGACACACCGAGGCGGGAGAGGTCACGCAGCCCTTCCGTTCATCACGAGAGGGCAGCCTCATTCCGTCGCAGCCGATCTCACAGTCTCGAGGGACCCTTCGAGGATAGGCGACTCCCTTCGCCTGTAGGACTACATCGCCAGGATCGAGATACAGGCAGTGTGATCCGGGATCTTCTTCGCTTGCAGCCGCCCACTTACACCGGCTCTACAGATGGCTTTGGGGCTGAGTCATGGCTCCTTAGCTTGGATAGTTGCTTTGGCTTGCACTCTTACGAGAGCAACGTCAAGGCGAGGTTCGCCATACACCTCCTCCGAGACGCAGCAGGCGTTTGGTGGAGGAATGAGGAGCGGAAGCTCCATCTGACCCGAGAGACAGTGACTTGGGAGTTGTTCGAGGAGCGTTTCAGGGCGCGATATATGTCAGAGCATTTTGTTCAGAAGAGGATCGACGAGTTTCACGACTTACGACAGGATCCGGCACAAGAGCGCAAAGATGAGAGCAGTTCTCGGATCTTCTTCAAGATGTGGATTACCTGCAAGATGAGAAATTACAGGTTAACAGGTTCATTCGAGGGCTCAATGCAGATATAGCAGGAGCAGTTAGGATGCTATCTCCTCCCACACTTGAGAAGGCCGTTGAGAAGGCCTACTTAGCAGAGGAGAACAGGACCAAGGCACAGGAGCATCGTGATAGGAACAAGAGCAAGTTTCAGGAGAGGATACAGGCATTTCAGAGTCAGAGGTCACGAGGTTCGCACCACCCCTGAGGAGGATTTTGGCCTCCGCCAAAGAGCCACGAGGGCTCCACCGCACCCACAATGGCGATGCACACACAGCAGAGAGAGCCACCCGCAGCAGGGGCTAGGCATACACGTGGATTTCGTGAGAGGTGTTTCTAGAGGTGGTTTTAGTGGAGCCGCAGAGATAGGAGGCAGGCACTCAAGCAGACACACCCACTCAAGACTCAAGCAAATCTGCTAGGGTCGGACCAAGCAGGATCGCACACCCGAGTACGGGAGGGACCCCATCTCAGAGGGGTACAGGAGGTTGTTTTATTTGTGGATCTCCAGATCACTATGTGCGCATGTGCCCGCACAAACCCAATACCATGGATGCTCAGAGAGCTGCTAGATCCGAGCAGACGGTGGGTGACGTAGGACGCGCCCATCGTGTTTATGCAAATGCTGACAACCGCCAAAGCCGAGCATCGTGCCACGGCCATCGAGACGACAGTACTATCGTGGGGTATTTCTGCCTCTCAGATTTTTGATTCAGGTGCTTCAGATTCTTTTATATCACCTTCTATAGTGGACCAGTGTGGGCTAGTGGTGGCTAGGCAACCAGATAGTTGGCAGGTTGAGTTGGCCTCTGGGGCCAAACTCGCCGTGGACTCGTATGTGGAGAGTTGTGTACTTGATTTAGGAGTCTTCTCCACTACTCTTGACCTCCGAGTTATCCCTCTAGGTTCCTATCAGGTAGTTTTGGGTATGGATTGGCTCGAGTCTCATCGAGCTAAGGTGGATTGCAGAAATAAGGTCATTGAGTGTCAGGATGATCTTGGGAGTGCAGTTGTTATATCAGGGATGCAGAGACCTATCTCCTTGCGCATGATATCGGCTAAGCAACTCAAGCGGAGCATGCGTAAGGGTTGTCAGTTGTTTGCTATCACCATCAGTGATCGATCTGAGAGCATTCCAGAGCATTCACCTTTAGATGATCATGCAGTTTTGAGGGAGTATGCAGATGTTTTTCCAGGCGAGCTTCCAGGGTTACCACCCCGCAGAGAGGTGGATTTCACCATTGATTTAGTACCTGGATCAGCACCAGTTTCTAGGGCACCTTATCGGATGACGACACCAGAGCTTCATGAGCTCAAGATTCAGTTAGAGGAGTTGTTGGATAAGGGTCTCATTCGCCCTAGTGTATCTCCTTGGGGAGCGCCAGTCATATTTGTGAAGAAGAAGGACGGTTCTCTCAGGCTTTGTGTAGACTTCAGCAAATTTCAACAAAGTCACAATAAAGAACCGTTATCCGCTCCCTAGGATTGATGACTTGTTTGATCGATGCGGGGAGCGAGAGTGTTCTCCAAAATCGATCTCAAGTCGGGATATCATCGCCATGCATTTCAGATGCGTATATCCATAAGACAAAGATTTCGCACACGATATGGGCATTATGAGTTCACAAAGTGGTTCCATTTGGTTCACCAATGCCCCACTGCCTTCATGAGCCTCATGAATGGAGTGTTCAGTGACATTTCTGATCGCTTTGTCTTAGTGTTCCTTGATGACATATTGATTTATTCTCGCTCCGAGGAGGAACACGAGGAGCATTTGAGGCGGCAGTACTTCAGGTTTTGAGAGAGCAGTCAGTTGTATGGGAACTTGGAAAAGTGCAGCTTCTTTCTGATGCAGATTCAAGATTGGGTCATATCATTTCAAAGCAGGGTATCTCTCAGATCCCTCTAAGATACAAAGCTATCTTGGATCGCCAGACCCACATCGCCATCGAGGTGAGGAGTTTCATGGGTTTGGCAGGGTATTACCGCAGGTTTGTACAGGACTTTTCTAGGATTGCTCACCCTATCACTTCTCTTCAGAGGAAAGGGAAGAAGTTCGATTGGTCAGAAAAATGTGAGCAAGCCTTTCAGTTGCTTAAGGAGCGGTTAACCACGGCGCCCATCTTAGCAGTTCCAGACCCGACAGAGGATTTTGTTGTTTGTACAGATGCATCACTAGAGGGTTTGGGAGCAGTTCTTATGCAGGAGCGTCGGGTTATTGCTTTTGAGTCTCGTAAGCTCAAGGACTATGAGCTTAATTATCCTACTCATGACTTGGAGCTTGCAGCAGTTGTACATGCTCTAGTGCGTTGGCGACATTTCCTTTTGGGTAGGCCTTTCATTTTGAGGACAGACCACCGGAGTTTGCAGCATATCTTCTCACAGCCAAACCTCAACGCTCATCAACGGCGTTGGATGGAGTTCCTATGTGAGTATGACATGGAGGTTCAGTACATCAAAGGGAAGGAAAATGTTGTTGCAGATGCTCTTAGTAGACGACGACATGTGCTTGCTTCTTTGACACTTCAGTCAGATTTGAGAGGCAGGATTCTTGAGCACCTTCCAGAGGACAGATTTTATGAGGGAGCTAGACAGATGTTAGAGTCTCAGGGTTCATTAGAGGGCAGATATTCTGGGTGTGTTTTAGAGACAGATGGTTTGCTTCGATTCCACAGGCGCATCTACGTGCCTAAGTCAGGTGATCTGCGTAGCTTCATCCTCTCAGAGGCTCATCGAGCCCCATATGCGGCACATCCAGGAGTAAAGAAAATGCATGCCGATCTGAGGGAGTTATATTATTGGCCAGGTCTTCGACGGACATAGCAGATTTTGTTGCACGTTGCCTTGAGTGTCAGAGAGTCAAGGCAGAGCATTCTCATCCCGCAGGACTTTTACAGCCTCATGATATTCCCGAGTGGAAATGGGATGTGATCTCCATGGACTTCATAGTCGGACTTCCTATGTCATCTTATCGTCATGACGCCATTATGGTCACCGTGGATAAGTTGACTAAGGTTGCGCACTTTTCGCCAACCAAGGTCACCTATAATGCACAAAGCCATCGCCATCAGGTATTTATGGAGGACATCATTAGGTTGCATGGGATTCCAAGACCATCATCAATGACAGGATACTATCTACACTTCAAAGCATTTCTGACTTCTTTTCAGCCGCTTTGGGAACTCGTATCAATTTCAGCCTCAGCTTATCATCCAGAGACAGATGGGCGTACAGAGAGGGTTAATCAGTGTTAGAGGACATGTTGAGAATGTATGTCATGGATCAAGAGAGAAATGGGAGGATTATTTGCATCTAGTTGAGTTTGCCTACAACAACAGCTTATCATAGTTCCATTGGTATGGCTCCTTACTGTGCTTTGTATGGACGACTCAGCAGACACCTTTGAGTTGGGATAGACTAGATGACAGATCATTTGGGACCAGCCTACCTTCAGATTTAGAGCAGCAGTTTGTGTTGATTAGACAAACGCCTCGAGCAGCCGAGCACGCCAAAAGGCGATGCAGACACCAAGAGGACTCGATCGTCACTTCTCGGTGGGTGACAAAGTCTTCGAGGGTTCGTCCGCATAAGAGTCCTATCCGTTATGGAAAGGGTTCTAAGCTATCGCCTCGCTTTGTGGGGCCTTTTGATATTTTAGAGGTCATCGGTCCAGCTTGCTATCGCCTAGCTTTGCCACCACGCCTCGCACGGGCCCACGATGTTTTTCATGTTTCGTACTACGTAGATATGTACCCGATGCTTCTCATGTCTTGGATTGGTCGGCATTACAGGTGCGAGGACGGAGGACAAGTGAGATCGGAGCCCGTACGCATACCGGAGCACCGAGGAGGTTGGCCCTTCTGGGGTCGAGACTGGACCAGTTAGAGTACAAAGGGGACCGACTGACGACGAGACAAAGCAGCCTACCCTGGGAGGATGCGATACCTTTGAGGGCTAGATATCCCTACCTCTTTCAGTGACTTCCAGGAGGAAGTCTAATTTTAGTAGAGGGGGATGTAGTGCCCACACTTTCTATAGCTCAGTAGCTTGTTGTTTATTTGCTCATAGACATGTTTTGACAGTGATTGGTGATATCTTGGACATTATATTTAGATATTTGATTATATTAGTCATGTGTGACATTCAGGCGTATAACGCCAATTTAACCTAATTTCCTTATTGTCGCATTTTCTTGTTATGACATGGAAACTAATGAATATGATGTGCTTGGAACCTAATTATATTGATGGATAGTTGTTGCATGGTGGGATTATATGTCGTTTTATCATCTTGTCTAACTTTTGGAATATGGAATATAATTGTGCACGTTGTTACATCTTGATTTCAGTAGGATGTTAGGTTAGTTTAGCATGCATTGATATCTTACTATGTCATTTAATTATATCAGATCGACAAAAAGTGCGCTTAATGTGTGCAATGAGTGTGCAGTGACAGTTTACAGGAGAACGTGGGATTCAGCCAGCTACTCAAAACTTGCATGCTGCACCCACGGGCCGAGTCCTAGCCATGTTCACTGTGTGAAGCCCTAGGATAGATGATTATTAATTTTGGGCACTTTGAGTGACCCCAATGTATGTAAAGTATTTTGCTTTAATTTATTAATTTTGTTTAGGGTTGTTAGTAGTCAGTTGTAAACTTGCTTAGGGAGTTAATAATTTCCACTTTCTTTTAAATTGTTGATTTTGTTAATTAGTCTCTTAATCACAAGGGTTTAGGGTCACATGTGAGACCCTTGGGTGGTCCCCACACCCTCTACCCTTGTGCCAAAAATGCAAAACCCGAAATTAGGTATTTTGGGCATTTTGGGGACCCTTTGAGCTTGGGAGTCCCCTTCACTAAAATGAGTTCCTCGACCCTACCTAATGGGTAGGGGGGCTTGTTTTCAAGGCTAGAGGGAGTTTTCCCTCCCTTTCTACCCTTGTTTTGTCACATCCATGTAAGGGATGTGGATTTGTGTGTTTATCAAAAGTGCAACTAGTTTTGTCTTGCTAACATTTGAGGAAATTTGGGAGAAGAGGGTAAAAAGATAATTTTACCCTTTCTCTCTTTTGTCTTAGCATCTTTGACCATGAGGAGGGAGAGGGGTGACACATGTCACCCCCTCATTTGTGAGGATGCTTGGTCCCTCCTCTTCATATTCTCATTCATGGAGAAAAAAATGGACTTTTTCCTTGGATTTTCTTGCTTGGATGCTTGGGTGATTTGGAGCTTGGGATTTGCTTGGAGCTAAGGGTGGAAATCTTGAAGTTAGGAAGCTTTTTGGAGAGCTTTCCTTGAGGTAGGCTCTTAGATCTTGTAGTTGTGTTGCTTTATTTTAGTTGTTAGATTGATTGTTGAAATTGTTATTTTTGAATGAAGTTTTAGTGTTGTTTGTGTGTGTTTTTACTCCCTCCATCATATGGCATGATGGAGTTTGGAGTGTGGGGGAAGAGAGAGGGAATTTTCCCTCTCAACCCTCAAGGCTTGATGGCCAAGCCTTGTAGGGTCTTATTTTTTTTCCCTCAATGGTTGAGGTGGGGAAGTGGATTCATTTGGCTTGAATCTCCTTCCCCATCCTTGTAAGGAAACCCCTTTTTGGGTTTGAAAATCCTTCCAAGGAGGACATGGAGAAAGGGGGAGGAATAAGGAGGGTTTGTTTTGACTAAGGAGCAATAAGGAGGTTAAGAAGATGTGTTATGTGCAAATAATATTGATGTTATTTTGGAGAACTTTCTCCTCTCTTCCCCATTTTTGGGGATGAACATGGGTTCTCCTCCTCCTGTGGCTTTCTTTTGGAGTCTTGTTTTGTTTGTGTCTTATTTTTGTGTGTTTGTTTCATTATTGTTAGTGCATCCTTTCCCTTGTGCAAGTGTTGGTTAGCTATCCTCTTTCCCATGGGCTTGGGGGAGGCTAGCATGCATCCCAACCTTGGGATAGGCATGTAATGATGCCTAGAGGTTGGGTGGTTAAACAAGCTCTTTTCTCCTTGCATGGCTTTGGAAGACATGGAAGTTGGCTCTCAGTTGGAATTGGTGGCATGTTGGGCTCTCATTATTCTTATCCTTGTGATACTTTCTTGTAATGTAACCCTCTTCGAATATAGTATGTGATAGTTTACATCTCCTTGTAAATCCTCCATTTTGTACTTTTGTGTCTCTTGTAAACTTGTTTTGGAAAAGTTTGATTGATGTTGTTGGGAGTTATCATCCATGTAACTCAAGCTTGTGAAGTAAAGAAGTAATAAAGTAAATAATTCTATCTCCTTGAGTCTTGTCATAACTCCTGCATTTGTATTTATAAAAAGGAAAATAGTATGTTGAAGGTTTTGGGTTCCTTATACCATTGTTACCTTGCAAACTTTGAAAGCAATATGTCAAGAAAAGAAATCTGCATTTCTTTTGGTTTCCTTGCACTTTCTTGCTTATGTGAAAAACTTAAGAAAGCATGTTATTTAGAAAACTAATTGTTTATTTATTTTGTTAAGGAAACATGTGGCTACTATTAAAAGAGAAATGCTCCCCTTCTTGCAAATATGCTCCTCTCTTAAAAATATTAATAAAATTAGTATATGAAAGGAAAGTTGAAAATTTACATTTTTATCTCCTTGAGAAGTTTAATGTTGTTGTGATAAAATTTTCATACTTAGTTTTAAAATTGCTTACTTGGAAGAGTTCATTTTAGAAATAAATCTGGTTTATTTTGGAAAACTCTTGCTTATTAGGTTTTGTGATATACCCAATGCATACAAATATCATTAGGTTATTTTAGAAATATATATATATATATCTTGTCAAAAAAAAAAATGCATTTGTTTATTATATATATATATATATATATATATATATATATATATATACATATATATATATATATATATATATATATATATATATATAAATATATCAATATATATCTAACGATATATATATATCAATATATATATCTAACGATATATATATATATATATATATATATAAAACTTTAGTTTAGAAATTTTGTTTTAAATCGAACTTTTTTTTAAAAAAAAATAAATAAATAAAAAAAAAAAAAAAATAAAAATATCATTGTGGGGGTTCGGCCCCCTACCCCCACAGACCCACTCAAAAAAAAAAAAAATGGGGGGGGGCGCCCCCCCCGCCCCGCCACCACACACTCCGCCGGGGCGTTGCCCCACCGACCCCCCCCCACCGCCCACGCCCCCCCCGCCCCCGCCCCTCCCCTGCCTCCTGTCCCCACCGCCCCCCCCGCTGTCCCGCCCCCCCTCGCTCAAACTCGCCCCCGCCGACTCCACGCCCCCGGCTCTGCCCGCCCCCTCAATTCGCAACTCCTCCTCCACGCCGCCGCCGCCCGAACCTCCTCCACTGCGTCCCTTTTTTTAAAACTATCATAAGAATATCATAAACTACATACAAACTATAATAATATATATAACTAATTTTAAAACTAACCTAATATATATATATATATATATATATATATATATATATATATATATATATATATATATATATATATATATATATATATATATATATATATACATATATATATGTATAAATATGTATATAAAACAAAGAATAAGTAGTGAGGGTATGCAAATATAAAAAAAATAAGATAAATAAATAAATAAATATAACGATAATAATAAATAACCAATTAACAAATGTATAAACATAAATATATGTGTAATAGAATAAAACAAAATGTATAGTAATGTTTATTTCTTTTATTGTTTTAAAACCTATCATTTATTCAATGCCAAACCAAACAAAACCTAAAAGTTTCCTTTCCTTGCAAAAGAAAAACAAACAAACAATTGAGAAGAGAAATAGAGAGAGAAAAGAACTACAAGGAGATAGTTGGGACACTAGTTTAATTAAAACATAATTAAATAATTAAATTCGAGTTAGGGTTAGTAAATATTTTAGATTTGAAAAAAAATTTAATAGTATGAAAATTGTAGTACCAGGGAAAAGTTGCACAAGATGTATTAGTTTATAATTTTTACACTTCAAAAAAAAATTTACCTTAAAATCTTACCCTGTTTAGCGTTTTTTTTTGGTGTCCCAGACGGGGCATTACATCCTAGACTTGACTTCCATCCCTGACCATAAAAACCTTTTTGAATACTCTCAATGGCCTTTCTAATTTTGGAAGGCATAATAAAAATAGACATGGTGTATGTGTCCACTCCCTGCATCTAGCTTTGAAGAAATTGAGCTTTTCCGACTGCGTGTCAATAATAAGCCTTTCCAAGAGGCTAATTTTTTGTGGAATCTTTCAATAATTTTATTCTAGCTTGTGTCATCCATCTTACAACCACACAAGGGAATTCCCAAATAGCTATCCAGAGATTCTTTATGTTACATTCAAGGATGTTGGCTAATCTATGCTGTTGTTCACTAACATTGATGAAGTAACAAGAACTCTTTCAAAGTTCACTTTTTGGCCCGAAACCTCCTCATACTTCTTTGTAATGTTCTTGAAAGAAATGGCTTCCTGAACAAATGCTTGGCCCAGAAGAACTGTGTCATCCACAAATTGTTGAAGGCATTGGTTCTCAACATCATTAAAGCAACCTTAACTCCTTCAATTCTTCTTTCATTTTTATATTTTGAGCACAACCTACTCAAGGCTTTTGCCATAATGATATAGAGGAAGGGTGATAATGGATCACCCTACCTTAGACCCCTCTCACTTTGAAGAAACCATGAGGTTTTCCATTTATAATGACTGAGAACATGGAGGTGGTGGTGCAAGCTTGGATCAATTTGATGAAGTGGGTATCAAAGCCCAACTTTTGAAGAAGCCGGAATAGGAATTTACATGAGACCCAATCATATGCTTTTTTGCATATCCAATTTAATAATCATCGCTTCTCTTCTAGATTTTTCAACTGAGTGAATAGTTTCATGTATGGAAATGATGTTGTCCAAAATTTGTCTTCAGAACAAAGGCTCCCTGATTTGGAGATATAAAATTTCCGAGAACCTCCCTCATTCGAAAAGCCAAAATTTTGGAGATTATTTTGTACACATTATTACAGAGGCTAATGGGCCTGAAATCACCAAGATTTTTAGCACCCAAATTTTTGGGAATAAGGGCTATGAAGGTGTGATTGACTTGTTTGAGCATATACCCTGATTTTAAAAATCATGTACCACTACCACCACCTCATTCTTCACTATGTCCCAGTATATTTGGAAGAAGAAGGCTGGAACCCCATCAAGTCTTGGGGTTTTGTCTCCTTCCATCATTGAAACAATAGTCTTAATTTATTCTTTTGATGGAATAGTTGTAAGGTCTTTATTATTTTCTTCACTTATGGAAGCTTCAAAAAGACTCAAAGTTTCATTAGTAGAGTCGCCTGTTTCAGATTGGCATTCCTCTAAGAATAGTTGTTTAAAGAAGGTAATAATGGTATGTGAAATATCATTCTCCTTATGTGATCTCACCATTAGGCCTTGTAATTTCCAAGATACGCCCTTTGTTTTCCTTAATGGTAGCTGAGATGTGGAAAAACTTGGTGTTTCTATCACCCTCTTTAGCCACTTAACCCGGACTTCTGTCTCCAATATATTTTTTCCTTGTAAAGGATGGTGTGTAATTCGGATAAGCGAGCTTTTTCTTTTTCCTTATTTTCATCGCTCCATGCTCCCTCCTCCATTATTTCCTCCATTTCCTTTATCTCCTCGGATAATTTACTCTTTTGCAAGAATCTCAATGAAATTGTATAGCATTATGAATTTAGTGAATTAACATGATGATAGATAATATGATCACATAATGACTCCAATTTGAACTGTTCCAAATGAGGATTATTTTACTAATCTCATAGATTTTGATGTTTTCTTAGACAAACATCCCTCTTCCGTGATTGAAGCAATAATACCAACACTTATAAGAAATGATGGCTTATCTATGTTGACCCCTCTATTTAGGATAACTAGAAGAATACCAAGACATTTGATTGAAATAGATGACAAGATATTACAACCCATATAATCTAACATGTTAAAATATAAATTTAGATGTCATGCTAAACAAATATGAATCTACGCATTTGAGAAGAAAGCACATACAAAACGATGTCAATTATTTATTGAAACTATGAACATAAATAAAATGAGGCTTGTGATGCATATTTTAATGTTGAGAATAAGCAAATTAGAGGAAGAAATAATGCCGTGGAAATACTTTGATAACATATCTTTTTGCTTGACTAATATCGTTATAGTCTACCATTAAATGTCCAACACTCTGTGATCGAGGATTATTCAATCTCGTTCTTCTTCCTACAAATCTATATAAAGTTTTTAAATTTCATTTCAAGGCTATATGTGTTTCACTCACAAATCGATGTGTACTTGTTTCCTTACTCACAATAGCCTCAACTAATACATGTCTTGCATTTTTACTATCTTTATTTTGACTATTCTTGTCTATTGCATTAAATTTACAATTGTAAATAATCTAAGTGAAAAATTTAATGCAATAAACAAGAATAGTCAAAATAAAGATAGTAAAATTGCAAGACATGTATTAGTTGAGGCTATTGTGAGTAAGGAATCAAGTACACATCGATTTTTTAGTGAAACAAATATAGCCTTGAAATTAAATTAAAAACTTTACATAGATTCGTAGGAAGAAGAGCGATATTGAATAATCCTCCACTCACAAAGTGTTGGACATTTAAAGGTAGACTATAATGATATTAGTTGAAGCAACATGATATGTTATTGAAAAATATTGGCATGAAAACACAAGGGTTTCACCTAATCTTTAAAATGTTTTAAGGAGAAAAAATGTTTTAAAATATGTGAGTTACATATAAAACATTTCCTAGAAACAACCCAAACAAAACTCTATAATAAGTTTCTTCAACAATATAAGGATCAATTAAGAATTAGCCAAAGGTCATTTGCAATGTACAAGTCATTTAATTTTAGAATAAATCAAACACACGCCACTTGTAGCAAGGTCCACTTTAAAATTTATATTTATTTTGACGTTTTATGTTATATACATTGTACTTTAAAATGACAATATTATGTATGAATTTTAGGTGCCTTCGCCACCAAAATATGTAAGAGAATTAATCCCAAGTCTTCAATATAAAATACTTGATGGACTACTTTAATTTTCTAAAAAAATGTTTACATGAAATATGTAATAATTGTGGTAACTTGTCATGTTGGAAAGATTATCTGCATGAGGAAATTACAAGTTAACTTAAAAAGTAATTGGCTGATTTTAAGATGTACAAATATGTAAAGTATACATTAAAATATGGACAAACATAATCAAGATGTGAGTTGGTTATAACTCAAGTACATGTATTTGATTTTGAGTAGAATTCAAAAATATTACTTATTGGTATGCAAGGCACACTTATTTTGATGGTTGGATGGGCAATTCAAACTTGCATAAAAACTTCCCAATTAGAAGCATTGTTTTAGTGGTAGAATTTGCTAAAATAACGCACTACAACCAAAAAATGAGGTTCAATCTTAGTAATATAATTCAATTCAAGTTCATTTTTTTGTGCATATTACTTCTTTATTTAAATTTGGTTATTTATACAAATATTGAGTTGATTAAAGTATGTGGAAAATCTTACAAAAAATATGTATGGAAAATTCGCAAATCCGATCATGAAGTGATGCTTGAAACCCTTAAAGTGAGAGTTGATCCAAAAGGTTTATTGGAATGATTTAGCAAGGTTTGTTTTGAATTCTTTTTATGTTTTGAATAGTAAGGTTAACTTAAAGTATGTGTATTTTAATTTTTATTATTTTAGTATTCATTTTTGTGTGGAAATTAGTATCTAGTTTGGTGTTTTGGCGTGGATTTACATTGATAATTTATTTGACTCAAGATTGAACCTTACATGAGAAGGGTGTGTCTATTCTAATCATGCTTAAACTTGTGCTTGAAAGAGGTTAAAATACATTTTAAAAGATGTAAGTGATTTGCTAACCAGATCGGTTTGGTGTTTTGGTGTGGATTTACATTCACAAGCTAGTTGACTTGAGATTGAACCCTATCCAAGATGGGATTGTCTATGTCAAGCAAACATAAACCTCTTCTTACTTCTTAAGAGAGGTAAAAATATACCAAAAATGTGACTTGCTAAACAACCAATTGGTTTTTGGAATGGACTTATATTCACAAGTTAGTTGACTCGAGATCGAACCTAACGATCGTCGTTGATATTTGCATTTTAATCTTTCAATAATTTTCAATAGCAGAGGCGGTTTCAAGGCTATTTGCAACAAAGATTGGTTGAAATTGTATTGAGCATGCAACTAAATTAACTGAAGAATAAACAACTACAACATAGAAGAATATGTCTTATCTTATCAAATCTTGATGAAAGAAAAACAAATCACAAAGACTCCTAAATCTATAACTTTAAAGAACTAAAACATGCTGAAATGAAATAACAATTTAAATAATGGAAATGTTGTAATGCATGAAAGAAATCAAACTACTAATTAATCAAGAAATAAACAAATACATAACACTTCCCTTCACATTGGGAGGAGTGGCCCTGCTCCTTCTCTCTAATATGGTTTCAGAATGTATTATTTACGAAACAAAACTAAATTCAAAATCATGCCCTTTTTAATTTATCAATAATGTTTCAATACAATTATTTTCTTTCCAAAATGTGAATCCCTTTATAATCCTAATACATACACCTTATATACCAAGTGAAGTCAAGTTATTCTTCAAGAGAACTTTTTATTATAATATCTATGTACAAGAATTACATGCAGTAGTTAACTGGACAAATATGTATCGGAATGTCAACATAACTAGCAATCATACAGTCAAGATGTTGTCCTGCATGTGACTTGTTGATCAGACTCATCTTTTGACTGAAAGTGAAGTTCTTGTAAACAACATTCAACTAATGTTGGATATCATTGGAGTCTTAGACAACTCAAGTAATCAAGCTCCTCACATAGTGGAAGTTGCCACAAAATAAGGACTTTTTATTGTCATTTTACTCGTGTTTAACTTAGATGATCTAAATAGCTAAAGTAGATGCCACCTAAACATTCCAAGTCCTAAATGATATTGATGATGACTAGGTGTTCCATAAGTTGTGCAAATCATATGTCGAATGGGATAATTTCGTGTTCCATGAGTATTGTGCTCCATCGTGCGACTCCTGTGCTTCATTGTGTGAGATCTGCACTAGGCCGTGTAAGTTCTGCTTAAGCTATGTGAGTCTTGTGTTAGGCTTATGAGAGTCATGTGCTAATCTTATGAAAAATTCTTCCATTTACACTTGTTAGCTAAAAACTAATTTATATCAATCAACCCAAGGAAGCATATAAAAGATGAAAGATAACCAAGATTTATGCACATAAATTTTCTTTAAGTACACAAAAGTATTATTTACAATAATTCTAATATCAATTTAATACAAGGTGATAATAAAAAAACTAGGGTTTGGAATGGGAATTTGAAAGGCTCATCACTCCCCCAGACTTATGGATTAGCATGTCCGCCTACTATAGATTTAGCCATTGTTATTTAAGGATTCTACAATCCTAGTACAATTATACTCATTGGTAAATGTAGTCCATGTTTCTACTTCGGGTTGTTTTATCCACAAAACTCAATCATTATTTTTCTCCATTTTTCATAGCTTGCAGCTAGCTAGTCTTGATCATTATTCCACTTTGGGACTGGATCCAATATCAGTGGTGGTGTAAACTGCATACCTACCCAATCCTGCTACATGTCCAACATAATTCTAAAAATTTATTTGGCCCTTTTGTTGTTGTGAAAAATGTATCGACAATGAATCAACCCTTCAACCTATTCTTTGAGGTCAAGGTGGAATCGTACCAATTTAATCGTAACGGGCTTAAGCAAAAACTCAAGCGTGCAAAAGGGTAGTTTAATGTTAGGCCATTAAATATCATACCAAAAATATAAGAAACCTAACGAGATTCTGGAAAAATCCTTATCATTCACAATCATTCCAAGAAATAGAAAGAATAAACAAAATGTACAAAAACATAAAAGAACTATACATATTTACAAATGGTCATTCTGACCAAACACAATGACAAAAATGTCAATGAAATAGGAATTCATTAATGAGAACAATATCCATAAAATAAATTATATTCTACTGGATGAAAATGTACACAATTACAATCATGATCATGTAATGTCTTCATCAACTCCACCAGATTCCAAAAGCAACCAATATCCCAAGGCATACAAATAACTACAGCCAGTTCAAGTTAGAAAATGAAAATATTCTAGATAATCGGAAAGATTATTACATAAAAATTGGATATACCTGTTCATTCTCCTCAAGAGCTTTTAGTCACCTAAAATGTTGTTGAAGAAGTCTGTGAACAAAATCCATCTCAGAAGAAAATAACGAAATAAATTCGAATGGAAAATTGACTATAGTTCAGCCAGGTACCTGTGATTGTCCTCCTTTTTCTTCATTTCTTCTAAGTCTTTTAAAGAAGTCTTGGGTGGTTAGGTTTCATAACCAACTCATTTGAGAAAAATAAATAAAATAATAAAATAAAGTCATTAACTTTATTTTAATTATTGACCACTTGAAGACCCTCTTTTATAATAAAATAAGATCCCTTTTTGAAAATAAAAGACTTAGGAATAAAGTAATTTCTTCTTAGCAACATTAAATAATTAAGGTAAAACATGATGGAAAGATGGGTTGGGGCCCACATTCATAACTTAATATAAAGAAACAATAATTACCACAACACATAAATCCATAATGTGCATTCCCAAGTAAATCCATCATTGATCCAAAGAAATAAAAATAATGCATAATCATGTTTTATGCATCTAACCATCACAACATCATTATCATAATCTTGGACAAAAAATACCCATCATATCCTTGTTGTAACTTTATTTTGACCGAATGATATGAAATATAAAACCTTAGTGATCATTCTTCAATCTTTACTATGCTTAAAATTGACACTCATATGGTCGTCATTCTACACTTTCTTTGGTCTATTATGACGGTCATTTGGCCATCAAATTTAACACAGTAAAAATTTCCTATGTTTAAAAAAAACAGAATTTAGAGTTAAAAAGAACACTTCACACCCTGCTCACAACATTTGGAATCACTAAAAATGGTGTCCAATTGTTCCATAAATTGTAGATTTTATCACGATATCGAAAGTCCTGATTATAAGACCAATTTGGAGAAGCCATATCTTACAAGAACATCAAACTTTTTTTTTTTTGAAGGGAAAATGCAAGAATCACTTAATATATGTCATGATAAATTAATGAATCTTAAATCAAGTTAGAATTGGCCCCCACCATCAAAGGTGACTAGGCTCAAATATGATGGAAAAAGCTTGTAATTTTGACGCTTAAAATTTGTATGTGGTACAGAATTTTTGGTAACACCTTCTCAATGACCATCGGAGGTTGGTAGGAGACATTACCTCCTTCTTGTAAATTTCTGGGAGTAAGTCCCACCTTTTTCAGAAATAAAATAGTGTCAAAATAAAATTTGGCAAAACATATGCACTAAAATTTGTTACACATGTAGAAATACTTTATTTATATCGGTCTATTAGTTGAAGACAATGTATCTTAGCCTGATATAGACGTAAGAATCCTTCAGGGGCTAGAAGATCATGTCTCATTAGAAGGTCTACATTGTTCTCCTCTCTTATATAATCCCCTCTTTGGTTCCTCCAATTTTTTTTATCTCAAAGTGTGGAGATAAATGACCTTAATTGCACCTCTCCTACATACAAATTTATTGGGATCTCTACTTGTTCAGGAAATAGAAATTTTTGGACATAAAATTCACATAACTGATTCCTCCTAGTTGTATCTGATGTTGCATATGTGGCCATGAACTACCTATCAATTTCAAATTCTAAGGATTCATTAGAAAGACCCTTAAAATTTTCCATTTGTAAAATTGTTCCTTCAAAAACAAGGCATAAAAGTTTGAAGGTGACTGCAAGCAAGTGTTTTCTCATATAAATGGCATATTAGTGCCAAATTATCTTTCAGGACCTTTTTATCTTCCTTCAAGATTTTGTTTTCATCCTCCACTTTCCTTAACTCATAATAGTGATTCATCCATTTGACCATTCCTTTCAATACCACAATTTGGGGAAACACAAAATCTATTTGAGATGTTTGCTCTATGGTGCTTATGATCTCTTTTCCCTCTTTCTCAACCTTTAAAGCTGAAAGTTCAGCAGTCAAATTGTCAGTTGTGTGTTGAATTTCCTGAATTATCTAATATTTACCTTCCAATTCCTGTTGGAGTTGTTGAATTTGCAAGTCTTTCTCCATTCTCAATTGGGAGATGTATTCATATTTTTGTTGAAGGACAAGTTACAAATTTTGTAGCATGTCTTTTGTATGTTGCAGCTCAAATTCAATTTTGGAGAGGGCCAAAACTGAGGGGTAAGGGATTCTTCATAATAGGGTGAGCTAGGCTCACCTTCAATCATAGGAATTTTCCCTTATCTCGCCAACTAGGGGTCTTCAACAATGGGCATTGGCTCAATAATATGTTCTTCCAAAATAGGTTTGGAGGAGGTGGAGATGTAGATGGGGAAGCCTAAGGTGTGGGGTTCAATGGCCTAATTGTTTTTTTTTTCTTCTTGTTCTTCCATTGAGGGGACATCCTCAGCTTGATTCTCAACACTTGTCTGGGAGGAACTTAGTTTATTCTTGGGTCTTTCCTCAATCATAGGTGGTGGCGTAAATCAACTTATAGTAATTAGTATGTTGTACATTGAGTTACAGTCATTTAATTATCAAACCAGGAAGTGTAGAATTAAAATATGGTTAGTCTTGTATGCACAATTACAGTAGATCTAAAAGGTTGGAAAGAAATTTACTCTCACAACAATGCTAAAAGTAAACAAAACTTAGACCTAAAAATGAATGGTTTCTAAATGCTATCACTAAGACAAAGTTGTAGATTCAAAATGAAAATCTAAAAATTAAATTGTTCCCTAGGTAAACATGCATGAAACAAAGAAATAGAAGGGTTTAGTAGACCGCAAGTGGGCCCTGACTTGGGTGTTAATCCCTCCTAAATTCTGCAACTAGAAACTAATGAATAGAACTCATATCTTTATTGACTTTGCATAAACATTACATCAAGGAACAAAAGATCAAATCAATATCCTTTTTGACTCTGACTCTAACTATGAATGTATATGAATGAATGAATATATCATTACCAACACCAACCCTTTCTTTTATACCTTCTCATTTACAGAATACATGAGAAGAAGAAGAGTACAACAAGGAGTTTCAACAAACTAAGTGAGAGATCTTCAATAGAATAAGTGAAATATATTCAACATAAATGTGAGATATTCAATCACACATTACGAAACTCATAACGGTGTTCAGCTAAAAAATACACAACAAATGTTCTAGTAATCAACTAGTTCAATCAAGTGTTAACTTAATCAATCAGTTCTTCACTAGTTTGCAATGAATGATCAGATCAAATATTGAGTTATCTCCTAGTTTTACACATTCATGTGGTAACTACTTCTCTAATGGCACATACAGACTTGAGTGCCATCAATTCACGTTCCAAGATATCTTCATAATGTGGGCTCTTTGTTGTAGATGATTTCCTTTGGCTGCGAACGGGTTGTTACAAACAAGTTCTTTAGCTACGGACGAGTTGTTGTGGATGATTCCTTTGTTACATATGGAAAATTACTTACAACCAAGAGTGGCATCAACACATATCATCATCCAAACAACTTATTGGGATAACAAAAATAAATACACACATAATACCATAAAATAAAGATAACTAGATATAACTATATTAATTAGTAATTATGCCATAAGTTCATGGTTGTGATGATAATGTTCAGCAATGTTCCTTGAAAATACATAGACATGGTTTACAATAGCCTTATCAAAATACAAAATATGAGTTGTTATGAAAGTAATTTATACAACTCATCACACCCCTAGGCTTAAACTCTTGAATGTCCTCATTCAAGGGCTTCATATCTTCTCTGTTGGAAGCTACATTCTTGCCTGAAATCAATGGGTGTATATGTGCCCTCATCTTCTGATAAGAAATACCCACCATTCATCATGAATTTGTCCTTAACTGCTTTTAGACCTTTTGATTGATCGATAAGTTTCTTGTCAATGGTGGTATTGGAAAATGAAATATTGGAAGATGATAACCAATAGGGAACTACTCATCCTCACATTCATTAGCTATTTCAATGTACTTATTTACCCTGTGGAAAGTTGGAAGAATGTTTGGATAGGAATGCATCTATTTCCTCTGCAGTGCAGGGGATAACTCATTCCATCTAATTTGGCATGCATGTACAACCAAGTTCCATGTTCCCTGAACATGTTTCTTACCTCTCTGCATGTGTGTCCACCCTCATTTACAATACTATGTTTTTTTATTACATCCTCTTCCATATAACTATCATATTGTTCTTTGATTTCATCTATGTTTGTTGCTTTAGCCCTGACATACAATGGTGTAACCTTTTCCAGATGTTTGTATTCCTCTATCTACTTAGCTCTCTCTAATTCATTTGAGAAATAAGAACATAATTCTTTCACCTGAACATCCCCAATATACAGAATTGGGATCCAATTTATATCATATGGAATGACATAGTTATGCAAATAAATTTCACACATCAAATTTTGGAGCTCATGTGTATTGTTCTGATACAAAGTAAATAATTTTATTGTTGAACTAATATCATATACCATGTCATAATTGATGAAAATAAACTTATGGTGCAACATTCTTTCTTTTAAATATATTGCATAGACACTTGATGGAGGCCTGCATTTCAACATTTCCAATGCCACCTAAATTGTTTGTTCTTGTTTTTATTTCAGCCGCATGATCTCTTTGTATTTGTTCTCCATTTCATTTCTCATGTTGAGATATGAGGTCTTCTTTTTCCTTTTCCCATTTCCTCTTAAGCCTATCAATATAGGCTTCCAATTATAGCATTAGATGTCAATATTTGGCCCCATGGTTTGTGTTGTCATCTCTCTACAAGGTGGTTTTGCAAGTTCCCTGATAATTTCATGAATAACAATTTGGGGTTGTAATGGTGTTACATTTTCTTCTTGCACACTATCATGTTGTGCTTGCTCAACAACTTGCTCAATTACTTGGTCAACAACTACATGCATTTTTCTTGTTCTTGTTGCTCAATGACTTGTTCAACAACTATAGGCATTTGTTGTTGTTTAATTCCTCCTCTAACTTCCTCTTCTTCTCTCTCTTCATGACCTTCCACTTCATGAACTGCCTCCTCATTTTGAGTTGGCTCTTCTTGCTCCTCCATGGGTTTTTCAGGATATTATGGCTCATGAATTATAGTATCAGTATCTCCCTGCTCTATCTCCAATTGTTGAGGCTCAAAATTTCCTCTATAGCTTCCAAATCACTATCTAGTGAGATGGGTTGTGACTGTGTTGGATTGGAGATTTTGACCTTTTCTTAAGCCTATGGGAGAACCTAGGTTTTATAGGAGTAGAATGAGAAGATTTTCGTTTGGCCTTAGAAGTGGAGGTTTCAAGAGAGGATAACTCCAATAGAGTTTCAGCTATAAAAATTATTTCTAGAGAGATAGGTACAAGGTTCCCTTCAGTAGGAGGCAGACCTTCAGAAGTTAGGGGTTCTTGAGGTTGGGAGGTGGATGGTGCAACCTATGTCATATGTGCAAAAGAGATTTCAGTGTCGCTCCTTCTTTTTCCCATGTTTCCTAATAAATTTTCAATATTATTTATCCTTAAAAAGTCTTCCCATAGTATCTGAGGGTAATCCCTTTACATGGTGTGTTTAACAACTAGGGTTACAAGACAATGATGTGATAATTCTTCCCTACCCCTCTGTACTTCTTGACTCATTTTCTTCAACATTTCATGCAAAAATTTGGGACATTTACTTGATGGTTGTTCTTCAAATGATTCAACAACTTGAAATGCATTGTGTTCAATCTATAATATCTCCCTTCACAGTAAAGTAATTGAATAACAAAATTTACAACTTGTGCCCATAAGGGTTTAAGAGATGTTCTATATGTACCTTTTTGTATGAGATGAAATCATCATCATCATCTGTGAACTCCCTCCTTGTTGCTTCTGGATTGGCCTTGTCTGGGAATGGATCTCCTTGAGCTAGTAGACCAGTAACTTCTGCCATAATTTCATCACTTATCCTTACTTGCTAATCCTTTCACCCTTGCCTCTCCATTGCTTAGTGTGTTGGAAAATTCTGCCATAATTGCTTCATCAAAACCCTTAAAATTGTTGATGTAATCCATCCAACCATGATCCTCAAAATATTGCACAATCTGAGGATGACTCAAAAGTTACAAATGCATAGTGGGCTCACATCTGCTCAAATTACCTCCTAAGGTGAATACACAAACTTCTCCTAAGCTTAGTACGCAACAACATAATTTTTTTAAAATAAATTTGCACAAATGAGTTGTATTGATGGCTTTTCCTTTTTGAAACTTTGATACCAAAGGACAAGCGACACGATACGCTGACGTAATAATAAATCATTAATGGATGTGAAAATATGGAGCATATGAATCGAGTGATGTGACTTGGCATAACTCCTAATTAAATATAATTAATCTAATCATACGTTATTAAAGTGACAGAGATGGATGAATTTATCTCGTTATTTATTTGTGATGATGGTTGTGCATGATTTATTAATTGGATTCTTGGTTGTATGCAAGTTGTTGTGACACTTGAAGTGTGTTTAATCGATGTTGGCTGATCCTTACTACAAGTGGATGATTCTTGGAGAGGGAACTCTAATCTATTGAGGTGCCAATCATTTCTTGTCCATCACCCATGCGTGCATGCATCCTTGATCTCTGTCATGCAACCATGAGTTCTACCAAATACTAAAGACAAAATAAGGGCTTGTTTCATGTGGCTACAAGTGGAACTTTTAGTCATTGCACTCTCTCCTTGTGATGGAGATCATGCCCTCCTACAATCACTTGACACCAAACCTGTAAAACAAAAACTTCATAAAATAAATGTGTTAGCAAAGTGTTGTTGATCACCTAGAAAGGTAGATCATAACACTTTTATTTTACCTTAGAATATTCAACAAGATGAATGCACCAAGGCCATTGAAATCTTCTTCAATCCTCCGCAATCTCAGAAGGTGAGCTAACTGGCTCAACCTCTGAGGTTATCTCTGATATTTCTTCTTCCATTATTCTTTGACCTCCTCTGAACAGTTCCATGAATGAACCTTTGTCAACTGGATTTTTGTACAATCTCATCCTTTGGCCATTCACCAACTTGAATCTCACAGGACCAATAGTAATGAGCTTCACAGCTCCATCAGGGAATATCTTCTCAATTTCATAGGGGCCTAGCCACCTTGTTCTAAGTTTTCCTATATGATCCTTGTATTTTGAATCAAACAAGAGTGCCCAATCACCTTCCTGGAATTGTCTTGTCTTGATGTACTAGTCATGTCATTTAACTCTTTGCTTCCACACTACCTCTGTGTTATGTACTTCATGTCTTCTCAATTCATCCAACTCATTGAGTTGGAGAATTATTTGTCTCTGAGCTTTTTATATATCTATTCCTAGCTCAAGCACAGTCCTCAACATTTAATATTCAAATTATATTGGTAACACAAAAATCTTGTCATATAAGACTTCAAAGGTGTGAAACTAGTTGTGGTCTTCCATGTTGTGTTGAATGCCCAGATTAATTCTAAGCCTATATTCTCGGTATTTCATGTGGAGTGTTATGGTCTTTGTCAATATGGCTTCAATTTCTCTGTTTGTGACCTCAACTTGACCATTAGACTAGGGATGGTATGGTGTAGACTTCTTATGCCTGATTTCATATTCTCTAACCAAATCATAAACTACCTCAATAGTAAAATGTGTACCTTGGTTTGTTACAATATCCCTTAGAATTCCACATCTGGTGAAGATGTGCTTGTACATGAACTTAGATAGTTTCTCACTTTTTTGATTTGGCAATGCTTTCACCTCCATCCACTTGGTTAGGTAATTTTTACACACCAAGATATATTCCTTCTTCTAAGTTGGAGGGTTTATTGGACCAAAAAAATCTAAACCCCACTTATCAAAAGGTTGCAAGACCGATTGAGGCTGTAATGGTATCTCATCGGACTTAGGTGGTTCTCCCATTATTTGGAGTTTATCGCATCTCTTGGTGTATAATGTTGCATCCTGTTGTGATGTTGGCTAATAGTAGCCAATATTCAACACCTTCTACATTATCTCTTTGCACCAAAATGCCCTCCACAAGGTTCATTCTAGCAGGCTTTGAGGACATCCAATATCTTCTCATCATCTATACACCATCTCATTACTTGATATTGTCCCATATGAAATAGAAATCCAACTATCCAAGAAAAAGTAAAAAAATTCAACTAAATATATTTTCTCGAGGATGAGAAATGCAGAGGTATTTTACCTAAGACCAAGTAGTAGGTTATGTCTGCATACCAAGTTGTTCTTGTAGAAATAACAAATAAGTGCTCATCTGGAAAGGAATCATCAAATAATTTTTCTTCACTGTTGGTCTCCATCCTTGAGAGGAAATCTACTACCACATTATCTTTGTCAGGCTTGTCCACTATGGTGACATCAAATTCTTGCAAGAGGAGCAACCATCTTATGATTCTACTACTTACTACTAGTTTGTTTATTATATACTTGATGGCATCATGATCAGTGTGAATAAACATTGGATATCATGTGATATAATTTCTAAATTTGTTTAAATAATATAAAACCGCAAGAGATATTTTTTTGTTATCTTGTGTAGTTCAATTTTGCATGTTACAAGTTCTTTCGACATAGTATATTACATAGTTCAAACTTCCATCTTTTTGTCCTAAGATAACTCCAATAGCATGATTTGATGCATCTATGTAGATGTGAAAAGGAAGGTTCCTGGTCAGTCCCATCAACACAGAGCAATAGTTAATATCTATTTTAAAGTTTGAAAAGCACCTTCACAACATTTAGTCCATACAAAATCAGCATCCTTTCCTAGCAATGCAAAAAGTGGTGTTGCAATTTTGCTAAAGTCTTTTATAAACCTTCTGTAATATCCAACATGGCCTAAAAATATTCTAACATCCTTTTTTTCTTGGTGTGGGCAGGTTGACTATAACAGACACCTTTGTTGGATCAACTTGAATTCCTTCTAAGGAAAGGTAGTGCCCTAGCACTATACCTTCTGACATCATCATGTAGCACTTCTCATTACTCAAGGACAAATTTTGATCCTTGCATCTTTTCAAGACCTTATCCATATTTTTCATAGCTTCATCAAAAGTACCGTGAATAGTGAATTCATCCATATAGACTTCCATGCAGTCATTTGTCAAATCAGAAAAGATACTCAAGACTACCCTCTAGAATGTAGTAGGTGCATTACACAAGCCAAATGGGAGAATTGAATAGGAAAATGTTCCCCATGGACATGTGAATGTAGTCTTATCTTGGTCCTCTCAGTGTGCAACTGGATTTGATTGTAGCCCTTTGTATCCATCAAGAAAGTAAAAGTACCTTTTACCATCTAGGTATCAAACACCCAATCAATGAAGGGAAATGAGGGTTGAGCTTTTCATGGCTCTTTGTATTGGCTAGGAAAATATCCCAACCTTCCCGAGTATTAGCCCAAGGTGGGGGTTGAATATATGAATTACTAGCCCAATTTTGAAAATATGGCATAGGATCTTGTGACATACCTCCTTGTCTTGGAATCCATGGATTCCTTTAGGCAACATAGAAAACTTTCCCATCCTCCATTTCTATCATTTTAAACTTTGTGCGCAGTCTCATTTCCTTTTGTAATACAAGCCAGGTCCCATGCATGTGCAATCAAATTTATTTCTTACGTAATAATGACATAACTCTATAAGTGTTGCCTATGCATCCTCTCTCTTCTTCTTTGCATGAAGAGCATCAAGTTGGGTGGCCATGTCATTAACTATTTCTTGTTTCATGTTCTTAAACATGTTTACAATATTTGATTTAGATATTTCTCCAATTCCTTTGTGATTTCTCCACCCTTTGATCTAACACTTCTTATTCTTTTCATAGTTTCTCTAGAATATTTTCTCATGGCTTCAAAAATATCATCAAAAGTGGCTTTTGAGATATCTCCAGCTCCTATCAGGTTCAAAACATCCATATCCTCCTCACCGAGTCCTTTTAAGAAAAGTAACTTGAGAGATTTAGGAGGTAACTTTGTGTGTCTTGACTTCTGAATACAAATTAGGAATCTCTCCAGGTAATATTCTAGTGGTTTATCTTCCTTTTGTGCCATCTTGAAGAGATCATCTCCTCCTCGATACTTGGCCTGCAGTAGTCTTGGTACTTGGTCATAAAATTTTCCTTCATCTGTGCTATCAGGTAGTAACAACATCTCTTCTTAGGCCCATAAACCATCTCAAGGTTGCATCCTTGAGTGTAGCAAGGAACAACTTCAACTTTTGTGCATCAGTTGTGTATTCATAAATCTAGCAACATACATCAAACTCATACAAGAAAGTGTTTGGGTCTTCAGTCATAGATCCATGAAAATTAGGAAGAGATGCTGAAGAGATTCTCTTTATAACAACAATTTGATTGTTATTAGAGATAGCAAACTCAAATGTGTTTGGTTCCCCTGCTTCCACATTTTTATTCACCTCTTCTTCCATGTTGGTTGTTCATGAATAACTTCGGAACTTTCACTTGGGAGGGTGTGTTTTATCAACAAACCTTGTATAAAAGAGGATGTGTCTTTTTCAAAATCAGAAGTGATTTCTACTATTTGAGGATTGGGTAGGAATATACCATAGGAATCTCTACGACGGTGCATACATACACTGACTCAATTCAATCAACATTCATTACTGGGGGGTTTTGAAGGTGGAATTTCTACAACCTAGTCAGTTCTAAGAAATTCAAAATGCAAAACCTCACAAAACTCCTATAACTTGGCAATATCCCTAGAAACGGTGCCAAAAATGGTGGTGTAAATCAACTTGCAGCAATTAGTATGTTTTACATTGAGTTACAATCATTTAATTATCAAACCAAATAGCATAGACTTGAAATATTGCTAGTTTTGTATGCACGCTTATAGAATATCTAGGACCGAACCCACAACATGGATCTTATCTCGCAAGTAGAAATAATGGCAAGCCTTTTACTTTCCTTTCGTTTTTTTTGTCCTTCTAGTTTCCTATTACTATTTGGTTAGTTTCTAGTTTTTATACAAAAATTTCATGTTTAAATCTTCGATTGTGTGGAGTCTAGCTTCTCTTTCGTGGTGGCCCACTTGTCAAGCTCTTTTGACTTTACCACTTTGGTATTTTGGTGGTTTTTTTGTATAACCTCACTACTTTATATGTAAATGGTTTTTGGTCCTTCAAAACCAAACTTTTTTTACCTTATCCAAAAAAAAAGAGATCTAGGAGGTTGGAAAGAAATAATTGTCACAACAATGTTGAAAGTAAACAAAACTTAGAATTGAAAATGAATGGTTTCTAAATGCTATCACTAAGACAAAGTTGTAGATTCAAAATGTAAATACAGAAAGTAAATTGTTCCCTAGGTAAACATGCATGAAAAAAACAATGGAGGGGTTTAGCAGACTGCAAGTGGGCCCTGACTTGGGTGTTAATCCCTCCTAAATTTTACAACTAGAAACTAATGAACAAAACTCATATCTTTATTGACTTTGCATAAACATTACATCAATGAAAAAAAAGATCAAAGCAATCTCCTTTCTAACTCTGACTCAGACTATGAATGTATATTAATGAATGAATATATCCATTACCAACACCAACCCTTTCTTTTATACCTTCTCATTTACAGCAAGACGTGAGAAGAAGAAGAGTACAACAAGGAGTTTCAAAAAACTAAGTGAGATATCTTCAATAGAACAAGTGAAAGATCTTCAATAGAATCGTGAGAGATTCAATCACATGTTACAAAACTCATAACAAGTGTTCATCTAACAAACACACAAAAAATGTTTTGGTGATCAACTAGTTCAATCAAGTGTTGAGTTAATCAATCAATTCATCACTAGTTTGCAATGAATGATCATATCAAAGATTGAGTTATCTCCCAATTTTATGTGTTACTATGGTAACTGCTTCTCTAATGGCACGTAAAGACTTGAGTGCCATCAATTCATGTTCTAAGAGATCTTCATAACGTCGCATGTTTGTTGTAGATGATTTCCTTTGGCTATGGATGAGTTGTTATGGAAAAGTTCTTTGGTTGCGAACGAGTTGTTGCGAGATGATTCCTTCACTGCGTACAAGTTGTTGAATATGGAGAATTTCTTACAACCAAGCGTGGCATCTACACATGTCATCATCCAAAAAACTTATTGGGATAACAAAAATAAATGCACACATAATACCACAAAATAAGATAACTACATATAACTATATTAATTAATAATTATGCCACAAGTTCATGGTTGTGATGATAATGTTCAACAATGTTCCCTGAAAATACATAGACATGGTTTACAATAGCCGTATCAAAGTACACAAGACGAGTTGTTATGAAATAAATTTATACAACTCATCAATAGGCTTTATTTCTAGGGTTTTATGTTTGCGTTGAATTTTAGCATCCATAGAATATTTATTTAAGAAATTGAGTCATTTCTTTATCCCATTACATTTTTCAATCAATTGGTGTTTACAAATTAGGTGAATCATCCCTAAAACTTCAAATATTTATCTCCCCAATGGAATTTTTTGGTGGAGGAAATAGATTCATGCAAGAAATGGGGAAGGTTAATTTTCTTTTGTTCATTGTCCTCTCTATGGCGCAAGTGTATAAGGATTCTCACTACATGGCCAAGAATGATTTCATATTGACCTTCACAGTGAAATATTTTATAACCCATTTCACCATAGAGCTCCATGGTTATAGAAAAATGGATCTTTTTATATCTTTTTTTCCAACATTATCAAAATCCAATTCTAATTTCTCCTTTTTCCTCACAGAAAATCTCATGATTATCTCAAAGGATGGAGCCCTACAATTTACTAATTTCCCTTTTGAGGAATGCCAAAAATTTCACTAATAATTGAGCAATTGAACAAAATTTTCATACCTTTTACCCCTGAATGTTCATCATTAAGATTTATGGCTAACTCCTTTGCCATTGTTGGATCTAATTCCTTGTACATGAGCATGAAGTCTAGCCATCCCTCCTTTTCAAAAATAGCAACAAACTTGACATCTGCTAATAAATCCATAGAGTTTTTTGGTTCATGACAATGCACGACACCCATTCTTGCATAGGAATAAAAGTGAAAATAGCGTAGGAATTGAAGTATTAAGGGTGCAAGAATGGAGGTGTTGAGGGCATAGGAATGGAGGTAATTTGTATTATTGTAGAGGTTTAAGTGGAAGGGAAAAGTAGTTGAGTTGATGGATTTGATATATAGGTAACTACCTTGATATAATTACGAAGGGAATGCATAATTTATGTGAACGTGCAAGTGGTGATTGGTAAGAATGGAAATTTTGTGAGAGGTTATGGGAATCGTGTGGACATCACCTTGAATCACCTAATAATTAACAATATCATAATTAAAATTTTGGTAACTTGAAAAGGAGTGTTGGCACATACCTTGTCACTTATCACTTGTCACACATTCCATCAATATCAGATGTTCTGTTTATTGTCCTGGTATAATTTTGCATGGCATGATTATGAGGTGACCACCATCTCTGGTTTTCAGCCACCTTTGTTTTACATCACCAATAATTTTTTTCTTTTTTTTTCCTTTTTTGGAAGGGATGGCCACCATTTCTAGTTTTCAACCATCCCCTTTTTTAACATTTTTTAATAATCAATTTAACTTTGGATTAACTTGGACAAGGAGACCTCATCCAAGCAATTCAAAGTTGAATTGGCTTGCAACATATTTTCAAAAAAATTCGATATGTTGGTTTCTAGTATAAACGTAGTCTATGACCATTAACCAACATCACCCTCCTTTCACCATCAATTGGAACAAGCTAGACAGTACCATTATTGTAGACTTATTCTATTTGATATGGGCCCATCCATTTGGTGTATAAATTTTCATTAAAATCCTTGGATTTTAAGTCAAGTACCAGATCCCAATCTCCTCTTTAAAACTTCCTCTGTTTGATGTGTCAGTCATGCCACAACTTCCTCTGATGTTGGACTAGCTCAGTTTGATGCAATGCTTATAGTCTCATCTCATCCAACTCATTCAACTGGGTAATTCTTGATTTTTGTGCCTCTAATAATTCAATCCCTACTTCAACAATTATTTTTAATGTCTAAATCTCATACTCTATGGGAAAGATAGGTTTCTTTTCATAGACTGGCTCATATGGAGTAAATCCTGTAGTTTATTTCCAAGTTGGATTATGGCCATATTGCTTCCAAAAAAATTCACCAAATTCTTTCTTGAAACATCCACTATTTTAGTCAAGATGTTTTCTAGTTCCCTATTGGTAACCTCAACTTGACCATTGGAATGAGGGTGGTAAGGGGATGACTTCTTGTGCCTCACCTGATATGTTTCCACAAAATCACTAATCATATTTGACATGAATTGAGGTCCTTAATCTAAGACAATTGAGATTAGTGTTGAAACTCTAAATATTCTCGAAGTAAATTCCATTAATTGTGATAACATACTGCTACGCTCAGGAAATATTTCTTCAAAACCTTCTTTGCTAATCATAGAATAAGTTTCATAAGAAAAGTGAGGAAAATAAGTGACACAACCTAAAACTACTCTTGACAAGTCATCTGACCCACTTCCAAAAACACCATTCTCATCCAAGTTTTTAAATAAAGACAATATTTCAAACCAGGAGGGATCTGAGTCAGATTTTATTCAGGGATTGAATAAATTAAGAATTAGAATTCCCCTTTTGCAATCTCTTAGAGATATCCTAGAACTAAACAAAACAATCAAGGAATAACATGTCAAAATTGTAAGAAGGAAGATAAACCAACCAAGAACCATAGAGGTTGATGGAAAATTGGCCAATGTATTGGAAGGAAAGATGATTCCTCCCAAATATGGTGATCCTAGGAGTCCTATAGACATGGTTTGTATTGAAAATGTCGAAATTCCAAATTTTTAATTGACTTAGGAGTTGTAATTAATGTAATGACAACAAATACCTTGTCAACATTGTCTCTTCTTGATTTACAATCAACTCCAATAGTCTTGCAAATGACTAATTAAGATGTTTATAAATGCAAGGGAGTCATTAAATATGAAACAAACACAATCGAGTTATGGGATTATTCTATAGACTTCATGGTTATTAAGACTAAGAACAAGAAAATTGGATATCCCTTAATCTTAGGATGCCCGTGGCTAGAAAGCTCATTACACACTTATTGACTATAGGACATGAGATATGACAATCAATAATGGACATGATGTAAAGAAAATATATATGTACCCACTGCAAAAAAAAATTTCCACTTTGTGCAATCAATGGTATATTGGTGACTCATATGAGACTGAGGATGTTGTGTCCTCATTGGCTATGGTAATAATACAAGAACACTCAAAGTAGGTTCAAGATTGGGATTCCTCTGAGCTTCATTCACAAGCATTAGAGGTAAAGGAAGAGGATATCTTAGATGAAAACATGTAACCATTAATCTTCCCTTTTACAAGAAACATTGACCTTACTGAGTGTGTTTTCCATAACATCTCTAAATCCATAGGTTTTTACCTCATAGATGTCCCTTGAACTCACTTCTAAGAGAGTATCCAATGGTAAATTCTCTCCACCCAAATACTAAATAGTTACCTATCTTTCTAGGGAAGGCATTGACAGTTAATAGTTGGCTCACCAATCAAGAGGAGAATGCCATGTTTAAAATTTTATGCTCTCATCCTCAATATTTTTCTTGGGAATACAATGATATGAAGGGTATTCATCTTAACATTTGTACACATCACATCTACACCACTGATTTTAGACCAGTTAGAAACCTCGGAGAAGGATAAACCCTATGTTGAGAGACATTATAAAGACTGAAATTGAGAACATACTCTAGGTGGTATTTTTTAATCCAATCTCAGACAGTCAATGGGTGTATCCATTAGTCATAGTACCCAAGAAAAATGGAAAATGGAGGGTCTGTGTTGACTACAGAGAATTGAACAAAGCTACTCATAGAGACTATTTCCCTTTACCCTTCATTGACCAAGTTTTGGACAACCTATCAGGGAAAATATATTTTTCATTTTTATATGGATTTAGTGGATACAACTAAAAAATGGTAGCACCAAAATGCCAAGAAAAGACCACATTCACTTTCCCACATGGGACATTTGCTTATAGAGTTTTACCTTTTGGTCTATGTAATGCTCCTGCTACCTTCAAGAGAGCGATGCTAGAAATTTTCGTTGATCTTACTCATGACTCTATTGAAATTTATATGGATGAATTTACATCTATGAAACTACATTCCAAATATACCACAATGTCAACATGACTAGAAAACATACATTTGAGATTGCATCCTACATGTGACTTGTTTATAAAACTCATCTTTTGACTGAAAGTGAATTTTTGTAAACAACATTCAAATAATGTTGGAGATCATTGGAGTCTTAGATAACTCAAGTAATCGAGCTCCTCGCATAGTGGAAGTTGCCACAAAATAAGGACTTACTATTGCTAATTTACTCATGTTTAACTTAGATGATCTGAATAGCTAAAGAAGTAGTTTCCACCTAAATAGTCTAAGTCCCAAATGGGATTGATGCTAACTAGGTGCTCCATGAGTCTTGTGCTTCATTGTGTGAGTCGTGCGCTAGGCCATATGATTCATGTGCTAAGTTGTGTGAGTCTTTCACTATGCTTATATGAGTCTTGTGCTAAGCTTATGAATAGTTATTCCATTCACACTTGTTATCTCAAAACCAATTTATATCAATCAACCCAAGGAAGCATATGAAAGATGAAAGATAACCAAGATTTATGCACAAAACTTCTCTTTAAGTACACAAAATTATTATTTACAATAATGCTAATATCAATTTAATACAAGGTGATAATAACAAAAATGGGGTTTGGAATGGGAATTTGAAAGGCTCATCGAACCCTACCTAGGAATAAGCATGTCTATGAAAAGAAATATTAAACATCTTCTTGGGAGAGGATAAAATATGCCAAAAATGCAAGTGACGTGTAAAGCACTCGGTTTATTATTTTGGTGTGGACCTACATTAAAAGTTAGTTGACCCAAGATCAAACCCTACCCAAGAAGGACATGTCTATGCCGAGAAAACTTTAATGTCTTCTTGAGAGAGGTTAAAAATGTAAAAATGTAAGTGACTTGCCAAACACCTAGTTTGGTATTTTGGCATCGACCGTAATGTCCCCATTCCTACGCCGCAGGCCTAAAGGATTATTTCTACCTTATCTTTGGTCATACCCAAGAGGCTAGAGACGTTGGAGGCTATTGGGTATGGATTTATTTTGATATCACCTTCACTTTATGTTATATTTCGCCATTGACTTAAGTGTTGGGCGAATAGGTGGTACTTTATGTTCTATTTCTTCATTGGGACAAATTAAGTGTAATTTTGAGCATGTGAATAGTAAAGTCACTTAAGTTATATTTATGTTTATGATAAAATTCTCAAAGGGCCATGACTTGGATTTTTGGAGGAAAAGGGTCATAAATATACCTTTTGGGTCTTTTGTAAATCATTCATACATCCAACTATTTTAATCTATTGTTATTTTCAATCCGGTTTTCTTATAGAGGTTAGATTCTATAGGATCCCTAGCTACGGTGGTGAAAGATCCATCCCTAATCGGTAGATCATTGTTCCGTGAGGCTTTCACCCATATCACTAGCTTTCTATTCAAAATTTTGGTTCATATTTGGAGACTAATCAAAAATTCAGATTCGTAGAAAGAGGACAACCTTTATTTAACAAAGGATTTAGTTATTTTTAGATTTCGGGTTGTTGGGTGTCTCCTACATGTGGAGTGACCTACTTGGGAAATTTGGCAAGTAATTTGGATGGATTTCTATGGCCCGTTCCAGAGATTTCAAATTTGAAGATTGTTCTTGTCATATTGATGCCAAAGAAAATTATTCCAATCATTCTCACTTGATATTATGGAGTTTATATATATATATATATATATATATATATATATATATATAAACTCCATAATATCAAGTGAGAATGATTGGAATAATTTTCTTTGCATCAATATGACAAGAACAATCTTCGTAGTTTATATATATAATTAGATATATGTAGCTTTTCCTAGAAAATCGAATTACAAATTTGTATATTTTCATAAATTTCTAAGTTTTAAAGTGTTATCCTAAAAGGGATATTTCAGGTGGTATCAGAGCCACCTTTCTTCCACCTATTTAGTAGTGAATGAAGGTATGTTTTATGAGAAATACATCGTAAAAAGGTCATAATATGGTAGATCAAGAAGATAATATGGAAGAGCTTGATGAGGATTTTAAGAAGAAAATTTTTATCAACATAGTGAAGCAACAAGTGATAACCAACCTCTATTTGAGTCATCTCACACTCGAACATGAATCGATAAAATCTAGGAATAATAAGGAAAAAGGTGAGAGTAGTAATTCAAGGCAGCAATCCCCCATTCTTCTAATAAGTATTTGACTCTTCATGAGTCCTCTTTCTTGAAAGATTATGAAGCGTCACATGCGGGTAAGCCAACAAAGGTGATTGATGAGAATTCTTACCGGGGAAAATACCAATCTTTGAGCGAGGGTTTCAAAGATAATATGTTATCTCCAGATTATTGTAGGATGAATATTGGTAGTAAGCCCAAGAGCGATCATCATATGTTAGTACCTAAATTGCAAAGGAGATTGGGGAATATTTCTATTCCACACTTTGATGGATCTAAGAAGTGTACCACATGATCATGGATCCAAAAATTGAATACATATTTTGATTTGAACCCCATGAGTGAGGATGATGCAATTGAATTTGTGATCCTACATCTTAAGGGAGATGTACATGATTGGTGACATCATAAACTAGTGAAACAAGGGCACATGCACATTCTACATATGCAAAATTCACACGTAGGTTGGAGGATAGATTTGATAGGAGATATCCCAATAGATTCTTCGAGAAATAACTCACTTGATAAAGACAGTTCCTTGGATTTTTATATTGCAGATTTTCGGATACTCTCGGTGATGGTTCCTAATATTTCTAAAATGAAGTTGACTTCATTATTTATAGCAAGGTTGATGAGATACTTTGGCTAGATTTGTGAAGGAATTTGAGCCTCCTTAATTACACGATGCCATTACGAGAGCTCAAGATTTGGAGTCGTTTACTCCAAAGTCTATATATTCACCCAAATTTTAGTAAAAAAATCCTCCACCTAGACAGGATGACATGAGACAAGATTCGAACAGGAAGCCAGACATTGCACCAAAGACTAGGGAGGAATTGAGGCAGAAGAAAATATGCTTTGAGTTCTCATCATCCATGGGCACGTGCACATAATTTCTTTGGGAAGGGAAAGGCCCACTACATTGAGGTCTACGAGAAAATGATGATGAGGGAGAAAAGGTAGTAGAGCCTCATGAGCTTGATGTCAATAATTTTGTGTATGCATGTGAAACTAATCTAAGTTAATGAAAGGAAACTAACACCAAGTAGATTCCTAACTTAGTTAATCAAACATAAACATCATGATAAAGCATGAAAGGAAAAATCTTAACTAATGTGCATCAAACATTAAATCCAATGAGAAATGAAAACCTATCCTTTGATATTTAGATGTGCTTTGTAATTGTAGATACTTCCTTTAGCGAGCGAACGTAACTATGTGTGATCAATGTATTTCCTCTCCAAGGAAGAGGAAGAGATCTCACCAATATGGATTAATTTCCATTTTTGGTTCTTCTCTTACTAATCTTAGCCAAGTAGAATAGGGAAAAGGTTGCTTGATCAATAAGCCTTCCAAGATTGAAATTCTCTTATCATATGCAGATGTCTTACAAGGACATGGTGTAAAATAGGTGTAAGATTGGTAGGAAGGTACTAGGTTTCTTATATAGCTTTCCATCTTTGGAGAAGCTTGCATCCTAATGAATGTGGAATAAAGAGATTTTAGAATTAAAAAGGGATAAGTATGATTAGAAGAGATTAATTAGAGATTATCAACTCATGGGAGTTGGAGGTGATTTAATTAATCAACTAGGATTAATTAATAGGCCAAATTAAGCTTAAAGAAGCTATTTGGAGGTGATTTAGAAGAAAATTAGTAGAATTTAATAGCTTTGAAAGGGAGATTTAACCAATAATAGGGTTTATTGATTAAATAGAATATTGAAAGGATTAATTAATTAATAATGTTTAATTAATTAATTAAAAGAGGATTATAATTAACAAAGTGTCGTTAATTGATCGAGATAAAGGGGAATGTTAGCTAATTAGCGGAAAACCCACTAATTATAATTAAATGACGGGAAAGAGGATAATTAGTGGAATTTTAGTATTAAAATTGTGTATTTCGATTCAGATTGTCTACACTTTGATACTTGTACGTGTTGAGAGTGTAAAGGAGACTTTTCCCACCGAGACCATATCTACATTATCTAGTACCCCTAGGTACAAGGCATTCAAGGTTAGAGGATTCATACAGGGGACAACGTGTGGTAGTTCTTATTAATAGTGGGGACACCCACAATTTTATTGATGTCATTATTGTAGAGAGACGAGGTCTACAGGAAAAATAATTTGAGGGCTTCTATGTTTTTGTTACCAATGGGAGTCCATGAGATGTACACGAGGATCCCAAAGTTGAGCATCACTATGGGTAATTATACAATTATCAATGATTTCTATATTGTTGGTATTAGAGAGACCAACATAGTTTTCAGAGTGTAGTGGCTCCAATCGCTTGGTAATTTCTGGACTACCTTTCAAACGATGGAGCTAAAGTTTAAGTCCGATGGTAGGAATGTGGTCTTGAGAGGATTTTCTTCATATGCACCCAAATTTTTCACACCAAATGGATGGAGAATATATTTAGGAACAATGATGTGGATCGGGAAATTTAGTGTTTGGTTTCGACCAAGGATTCTGACAAGGATAAACCAGAGTATCATGTTCATGTCCAGGCCCTCCGGAAAAGAAAAGTGTAGTTTTCAACGATATACCTCCAAGTGTACCTCCAGATAGAGGTTTTTAGAATGTGATCAATCTTTAGGATAGTAATCCCATGGTCACAAATCCTTACCATCACCCCAAATGGTTTAAGGATGAGATTGAGAGGACCATACATGATCTTATAGACATGGGACACATTAGGCACGGTTCGATTCCTTTTCTTCTTTGGTAGTTTTGATGAAGATTAAGGTTGGAACCATGCGGATGTGCATAGATTATCATTCCCTAAATAAGATAACCATTAATAATAAACATCTTGTGCCTCATATTTATGATTTGATGGATAATATACATGGTACAATCTATTTTTATAAAATAGATTTGCGATCTGGATACCATCAGATTAAGGTCAGAGAGGGGGATGTGCAAAAGACAACTTTCGGATGCCACTATGGTCACTTTGATTTTCTTGTGATCTCGTTTGGATTGTTTAATACACCCGCTACATCTCGGTCATGCATGAGCCATGTGTTCAACTACCACCTATGGAATTTCATGTTAGTATTCTTTGATGACATTCTAGTCTATAACAGGACATGAGAGGATCAAATGAGACATCTTGATGATGTATTGGGTATTCTAAAGACTAATTCTCTATATGTGAATGTTTCTAAGTGTGATTTTGACATGACATAGTTGTTATACTTGGGCCATGTAATTGGAGGAGGTAGATTCAATGTTGATAGAGAAAAGATTCATACAATTTTAGAATGGCCACCGCCTGGGTTTTTGACACTGATTGAGAGGGTTCTTAGGTATATGCACTTACTACATGAGGTTTGTGAAGAAATTTTCTCGATTGACTACACTTTTGACATATTTGATCAAAGAGGGGATTTTTCTTGGTTAGAATCATCACATTAGTCTTTTAATCACCTTAAGGAGGTGATGATATCATGTACATTTATTGCATTACCAAATTTCACTCATCCATTTGTGCTTGAGTGTGATGCATCGTGAGGGCATTAGATTTGTACTCGTATGCAATAAGCATCCCATTGATTATGAGATTCAGATGTTGAGTAATGTGGAGAGGATATTCTCAATTTACGACAAGGAGATGTTGGTCATTATGCATGCATTGACCAAATTTAGGAATTATCTTGTGGGTTGTAAATTCTTGGTCTATATGGATCACAACAGTTTGAGGTTTTTCTTAGGGAAGAAGGATTTCAATGACTACCAATAGAGATGGGTGAACAAGGTACATGCTTATGAATTTGACATACAATACACAAATGGTGAGAATAATGTGGTAGATGATGCTTTGTCTTGGAGACCTTACCTTGATTCTATGATTAGTTCTATGTCAGAGATTTCAACTAATTGGAAAAATCACATACTTGTTGAGTATTCCAAAAATTATTTTGCATGTGAGATCATGGATGGAATTATTCAGGATGACAGATACAGAACCTTGGATGACCTCATATACTACAAGGATAGGATTTTCCTCGTACCTGAGTCCAGGCTGAAGGAGAAGATCCTTCGAGCGGAGCATGCTACATCTCTTCTAGGAAATCTTGGGTATTTTAATAGCTACATGTACATCAGATACATATTATTATGGAAAGGGTTAAAGGATGATGTCCTTAACCATATTAGGGAATGTTTGGTTTTTCGAAACCCAAGGCTAGGCATTCTTTTCTAGCAAGAATTATGCATCCTCTACCTATCCCCGATCGAAAATGGGAGAGCGCATTTATGGATTTTATTACGGGCATTCCCTCGGTGAATGGGCATGATTGCATTTATTTGGTGGTCAATCGGTTAACCACATATGCCCATTTATTTTCTATGTATTTTGGGCATAACGCATCATAGGTAGCTTGGACATTCTTCACAGGTGTTTTTAGGCTTCATGGATTTCCAAAGAACATTTTCAATGATCGAGATAAGATTTTCATGAGCACATTTTGATAGGATATTTTTAGACTTGCAGGTGTAGAGTTAGCTCCTAGTACTAGCTATCATCCACATACAGATGGACATACAAAGATAGTTAATAAGTGGATAGAGGGATATTTTGGTAGCTATGTTATAGGAAATTGGCATGCATGGGTTAGATGGCTACACATGGGTGAGTATTGTTACAATACCACCTACTAAATGAATATTGGCATGTATCCCTTTTAGGTATTGTACGGATATGATGCTTAATCGTTCATGGAATTCATATTATCATATAGCTAAGCTCCCAAATATTGTGATTGATTACAATAGAACCATGATATTATGAAGGCCCTCAAGGAGAATCCGTAGAGAGCACAAAAACAACAAAATATTTACGCAGAAAAATACGGGGTTGAGAGATATTTTGAGATAGGGGATTTGTTCTTTCTATGATTTCAGCCCTACAGGAAATCCTCACTTAATAAGAGTGGTTCTAATAAGTTAAAACCCCGGTTCTATGCACCATACAGGATAGTACGGAGGGTTGGGGTTGTTTCATATGGGTTATAGCTTCCCGTAACATCACAGGATCCATAACGTATTTCATCTTTTGTGCCTTAAAAGGGAACTTGGACATAATATTGTGCCTTCTATAGATTTTCCACCTTTGGTTGATGAGGGTAAGCTAGTCTTAGAAACAAAGACTATCATTAAGGTGAGATAAAGGAAGCTTAAAAACATGGTTATTACCAAGTATCTAGTGTCGTGGAAGGATTTTCCACTTGAGGATGCTACTTGGGAGGGTGAGCATATTTTACAACATCTTAGCTTACATTTACTTGTGGGGAAGAAAATATCTATAAGGGAGGAATGCAATGTCCCCATTCCTATGCCAGAGGCCTAGAGGCTTATTTTTATCTTAGCTTTGGTCATACCCAAGAGGCTAGAGATGTTGGAGGCTATTGGGTATGGATTTATTTTGATACCACCTTCACTTTATGTTATATTTTGTCATTGACTTAAGTGTTGGGTGACTAGGTGGTACTTTATGTTCTATTTCTTCATTGGGACAATTTAAGTGTAATTTTTAGCATGTGCACAATAAATTCACTTAAGTTATATTTATGTTTATGAGAAAATTCCCAAAGGGGTGCGACTTGGGTTTTTGGAGGAAAAAGGTTATAAATATACCTTTGGGGTATTTTGGAGAACATTCATACATCAAGCTATTTCCATTTATTCCTATTTTCAGTCATTTTTCTTGTGGAGGTCAGATTTTACAGGATCCCTAATTTCGGTGGTGAGAGATCCATCCCTAGCTAGTAGAGAGTTCTTCGGTGGGTTTTCACCTATATACCTAGCTCATTATTCAAAATTTGGGATCAGATTTGGAGAGTGATCATAAATTTAGATTTAGAAAAAGATGACAACCTTTCTTCAATAATGATTTCAGTTATTTTCATAGTTGGGGTTACTACGCGTCTCCCACAAGTGGAGTGACCTACTTGGGGATTTCAACAAGAAATTTGGAAGGGTTTTTATGGCCCATTTATGAAGATTTCGAATATGAAGATTGTTCTTGTCATATTGATTCCAAAGAAAAGTATTCCAATCATTTTCCCTTGGTATTATGGATTTTACGGTCAGCGTTACTTTCTCTTCATTTTTTTTCATAAAATAAATAAAATCAATTAAGATTTGGCCATTAAAAAGTATTTCTCAATTATTCATTATTTTCTATATTTTTCACATCTTTTGAAGCTTCTAGGTATTGTTGGAAGTGATTATTTTGAAAGATATAAAAATTAGATTTTTGTACATTGTTATCCCGGAAAATTAGAATTACACTTGACAAATTTGGATAAATTTCCAAGTTTTAAAGTGATATCCTAAAAGGGATATTTCATGGACCTACATTGATAAGTTAGATGACTCGAGATCAAACCCTACCCGATAAGGGCATGTATATATAAAGCAAGTTGAAACCTCTATTTGATAGAGGTTAAAACACATCAATAGTAAGTGCCTTGCCATGAACCCAATTTAGTGCTTTGGCATGGAATTACACTCAAAGGTTAGTTGACCCGAGTTTGAATCATGTTTGGGATGGGCATGTATATGTTAAGAAAACTTAAACCTATTCTTGAGAGAAGTTAAAATACATCAAAAAATTGTAATTTTCTTACTAAGAACTTGGTTTGGTGTTTTGGCATGAACGTTCACTCACAAGCTAGTTGTGTAGTGCCGACCAATTTTTCTCCATTTTTATGCCAACTCATTGTATTATTTGTATGGAAACATTTAGATACAATAATTTTATCGTATTGTTTTGGATATTATTATGATTTTTTCATCATATTATCTTTTTGATGAGAACATGTCTTGGGAGGGTGTTGTATGTGGCATGCAATGTTAATTCATTTTTTTATCATTATTAACTATTTTAGATGTGATGAGTATATTGTTGATATGTGATTTACATGGATTTTATTTTGGATATATCATAGATAATTTTTGTTATATATATATATATATATATATATATATATATATATATATATATATCATCGATGAATGGATGTTGGTGTAACTAATCAAATTGATTGGCATATGATCAATTTGTATTGTTTTGACATATGTATTATTGTTTTATTAGTTTTTGGTGTCGATCATGTATCTTGTGTGAATTGAGTGTGCAAACCTAAGTTACAACATAGGAGAATGTGAGATCCAGGGATACACTTCCAAGTGGTATAGTAGGCCATATAGGAATAATATACCCCCTTTTTTTGTTTTGATCTTGTTTTATTTTTAGGTAGAATATGGTTGGAAAATTGGAAATTACCATCTTATCATGTGTTATTAAATTATTTTGGTCACTTTTTTCTCACCTTTCTCCACTTAAATTAATTTTGTTTTATCCCTCGTTAATTATTTTTTTAAGTTGCTTTTTGTGGACTAATTGGTTCCCACTTTTTGGGATGTCTTAATTGGTTTTTCTCTTAATTTAATGGGTTTAGGGCCACCTAATCATGGATTAGGTGGACCAACCACCCCTCTTAAATGTCATATTTTCCCCAAAACTCGAATTTGGGGAAGAAGTGACCTTTTGGATGAGTGAAAGGTAAGTAAAAGACTATATTTACCTTGAATAGAGCCCCAAGTACCATACATATGGGTGGGTGAACTCTTTTCAAGGATCATATAGCCTATTTGTCCCCTTTGACACTATTTACAACCAATTTTATTTATGATTCTAGGATTCGGGGTTGGAAGGATATTTGGGTGTTTGATTCTCCATGTGGAGATGTGATTTGATTTTTTTGAATTATTATTTTATTTTATTAATTTATTGATGCAAATTTAGGGTTCATGGATAACATGAAATTATGAGTGGATGGGTGACACATATCACCATCCCATTGGTTTTGTATTTTGGATACTATTATCCTATTTAACCCTCCATTTTAGAGGGTAGAGGGGTTCTTTTTTCTCATTTTCTCTTGGAGCTTCTTGGGAGAAAAGAATTTTTGGCTTGGGGAGCTTGGATTGTACATTTTCAAATATTGTGTTGGGAATATTTTACTTGTGAGGCAGGCCCCACATCTTCAAACTTGGTTATTTCTTTGGAAAGAAATTTTCTTGCATTCTCATGTCTTTGGCATTGAAATCACATGTTATTTATGTTGTTTCATTTATTGTTTTTCTCCATCCACCCCCTTGGGGGAGTGTATTATTAGATTGTGTGGGGAAGTGGAAAAAATCCATCTTACTTCCCATAAATGTTGATGGGAAAGCTTTGTTGGGATTATTTACAAAATTCCTTCATTTGGTTTAAAGTGGGAGAATGCTTTCCATATGGTTTGGAAACCATCTCCCATTCTTGCTAAGGAAACCTCTAAGGTTTGAAAAACCTTGGCAAGAACGAGACAAGGAAAAATAAGGTGTATTGGTGGGATATGGATCATTTAGATGTTTTTTAAATATTTGGAAAAATTATGAAATATTTTGAATACTTGTTGAATTTGGATAAAATGAGACCTTTTACCTCTCTTCCTCATTTGTTGAAGCATGGAGATTTTTTTGTTTTGTGTTGGCTGTCAACTCATTATCGGTTGCTTGAATGTTGTGTTTTGATCTCTTTCCCTTATCCTCCATTGTGCTTACTTGGAGGAATACTTCATATCTCTCCCATGGAATTGGAAGAAGGATAACATGCTCTCCTTATTTGGAAGAGGCATGTAATGTCATTTGGCTAGGTGGATAACCAAGGCATCTTCTTATAGTTTGGGTGCTTCCTATTTGGAGATGAAGCCTGATCTTGGAGTTTGTTTGGAACTTATTTTATTTTTGTAAAAATAGAATTTTCATTTAAAATTTGGTCATGTTGTTCCCACTTAGTGGGAAGATTTTTATTTTGTATGTTAGAGTGGTTTAGTGCTCATTTTTGTAAGTAAAAAAAGTTGTAAACATGAGTTGTCTTGGAGTGAAAAATAATTTTTTTACACTTGTAAATCTTGTGTTGGAAAGGGTTAAAAAAATTTAAATTTGGTTAAGATAATTTCTTCTTCTATCATGGTTCTCAATGGGATTTTTTTGGGATCAAGTCTTTGAACTTACATGAATATCATCCACTAATAGTAACCTTGAAAAAATAGTTCTTAAGACCAAAATGTTTCTCCAAATTTGTATAATATTATAAAGTATTCCTTAGGTTATTAAATGTTTTAAAAATAATATGGAAACATAGTTCTTGGGATTTAAACTTTTTCTAAAACACAATCACACTTTGGTGTTGTTTTTGATATTAGAAGGGGGAATGCTACATTTAAAGTTTGAATAAACTCACAACTCTTATACTTTCTTTGTTGGTTTAATTAACTTGCAAAAGGGATAAATGAATATTGGATACTAGTGCCCTTATTATTTTGAATTGTAGTGGTTATAGGTTTACAAAGTTTACATGTTTGTATCATCTCAAGTGATAGTTAATAGAAGGATATATTGTTTGCTATTATGGCTCTATCTCTTATTTGAACTCAAAATAAAAAAATAGTTTAAACCATAAGAATAATTGTATCTCCTTCTTCTTTTCAAAATTAAATAGCTTAGTTAATAATATTTATCTTCTTCCTTTTTACCTTATTAACTTGGTTTGATAGAAAAATATATCCCTTTTTTCAATAATAGATCCTTCTTTTCCTTTAGAAAAATTGGGTTTGGGAGAATTTAAACTTATAATACCCACATAGGTATATAGTTTATTTTATTATGTCAATAAATTATACATACGATATATATATATATATATATATATATATATATATATATATATATATATATATATATATATATATATATAATAATGTTTTCATCCCCAAAGAGGAGAGAATGATATATATCTCCCTTTTGGGGATAATAACATTACACACACACACAATGGCCTTGATAAATATAAAAACTTGTTTTTATTTCTTAAGTTAAATACCTTTGGTTAGATTTATAAGAATATATATGGGATCAAATTTATGTAAATATGTTTTAAAAATTAAAAATTAAAAAATATATTGGAGGGGCCACAACCTCCCCAAACCCCGGGTCCATATTATATGCCACCATGGGCAGCCCTTGTATTTCTCCCTACACATGCCCGTGGAGGACGATTCCTATCCGCCCTATCATATTTTATAAAACACACACACACACACAAACAAAAACCTTGTATTACTAGTTGTGTCCGCCTATATTAGGGCTAGGAAAATTAAATATTAAATTACACACATAGACATACATGGGTATGTAAATAAACCCTCATTGTAATAGAGATTCATATACATATACATACATGCATGCATGCATACATACATACATACACACACACATACATACATACACACACACACACACATACATACATATAATATCTTTTCATCAACCCAATTTTACGGTTTGTATACAAATAGGTGGTTGGGAATCAACAAATAAATCTCAATTATCCTCCATGAGATCTCCCATGAAAACCTGCAAACAAAAACAAGAGAAAATAAGAAAATAAAAGAGATGTGATAGACTATAATGAAATTAGGGATTTTCTAATCTAACCTAAAATCAATGGTGAAGAGATTTTTGATCTAAGAGATCTTAACAATCCTAAGATGAGTCACTTGTGAAGTGGTCTCTCTAGTTGAATTTTTAATTTGCAAGTGGGACTTATTTTCTCCCTCTCCATTTTGAATTTGGATGAGTTTAATTAATTAAAATTAAATTAAATTTATTATTTGGTGCAAGAGGCATGGGTCCATTTGGATGGGGCCAAATGGGACCCATATCCCCAATTAAATCATTTATACATTCATTAAGTTAATTTTTACCTTGTTGGATTAATTGAACCTTGGGAGTTGTTTTATTACCTTGACTAAATAACCTCCTAATTAGCTTAGTATAACCCCTTGGTGGGAAAGTATAATAATACTTGTTAAATTAAATCTACGTTAAATGGCATGGATATGGTTGGGACCCAATTATCACCTTTTTTTTTATAGAACCAGCACCTTCTAAACAACCTATCAAAATGGTGTATTCCATTCTAGATTAGTAGTATCACCTTGGTAGAAAAAGTTATTGATATATTAATGATTAAATAACAATTTAAAAAATTATCCCAAATTTAATGGGGTTGAAGGGTAACTTTGATGGCTATTTTGGGTCATAAAATCATGAGTAGGAAAATTGTTGTCGATTTCAGCTTGAACACCGGGAGCTTTAGGGATAAACATGAATTGAATTAATTAAGATGGATTAATTAAACACCCACTAATTAAAATGTTTCGATACACTTAATATGCTACCTTCCCACACCCAAAGGATGTTGATACATGAATTCAAGCATCAAGTGAATAGGACTCGAGGTCATGGCCCTTCTACTTAAGAGCCACAAGTAATAGATTTTGAACCACAAATATTAGAGGCTTTGTAATAGATGTTGGTAGTTCTTCAGTTCACCTTCTAGTACAGTGAGATCCATTTCATGAGGTTTCTCATCTAGAGGAGGTTGCTCTTCCGGAGGACGGTTCTCAATCCATGCCACATAACCATGAAAAACAACAATGTGATAGATCTTGTAGTCCATCTCATGCATATTGAGAGGATCTCTTCGTGATTTCATATCTGTTCTCATAGTATTGCAAGACTCGCTTCCAGGAAACAACCTTCACCTTATAGAGAGAGAGAGAGAGAGAGAGAGCAGTAGAGCCTCATCCTCATGGTCAAAGGACTTACACTTTGTTAGTATAGATCTCACGAAAAGAGATGCGAGAATCGTATTGGAAATGATGCACCACGAAGAGGTTGCACTCCAACGGAATCTAATGGCACCAATGTAAATGCAAGGATTGATCAAAAATGGAAGATTTGTAAAATAGAAACAAAGTTGCTCATAAGGAAAAGATAGCGGAGTGTCTTGGCATGCTCATAAATGAATAGTAAACATGTACATATAGGGTGCTAGGTAACCCTAGTGCATGACACAAATGAAAACCTAAACCTAACCCATGTGAGATGACCCTCCAATATGAGAGGAGGACACATAGAATAACTCACACTAACACCCCCCCTTCATTGAAGCTAGGGTAGTGGCTATGATGAGTCAGACGGAAAGGGAAGACACTCCTAAACAACTAAGAAAGATGTGTTAATGGGGCCCGAAAACTAAAGGCATGATAAGGTGCCCATATACAAACACAATATTCCTAGAAGAAGAAGGAAAGAAGGACTACATAGCCTGAAGAAGATGAGCAGCTACAGAAGACCTCACCAAAAGAAGAGACCGTGAGTGAAGAAACTTCATCTCAGTGAAGGGCTTGGTAAATAAATCTATAATCCGGCCGGTTATGCAGAATGTACTGAATGTCTATGACACCATCATGAATAAGCTCCCATATGAAGTGCATATGGATCTCAATGTGCTTCGTCCACTGATGCTGAACTGGATTTCTACAAATAGAGATTGTGCTCGTGTTATCACAGTAGATAATGGTAGGTCGCCGAAAGTGGATGCTAAACTCTGTTAGAATACCCTGTAACTAAATAGCTTTTGTGGAAGTGGTAACCGCTCCTCTGTATTATGCCTCTGTAGATGATATCACAATTGCATTCTGCTTCTTGCTAGACCAACTAATGGGACCCTAACCAAGAGAGAAACTATAGCCAGAAGTAGATTTCTAATTATCTACGTCACGGCCCAATCAAAATCAGAACCTAATCAATTCAATATCTCGCCCCTCCATGATAGTGAATGCCATCAAAGATAAAGCCACGAACATAATGAAGGATCCATTTAGCTGCTTTCCATGCAGCTCATGTGGATCCTACATGAATATGGACACGATCCCAACAAAGATACAATAAATTTGGTCGAGTGTGAGTCAATTAAATCAATCTCCCCACTAACTTTCGATAAAGATTACCATCAACCAAGGGAGTAGAGCAATCTGAAACCAACTTAACCCCAGAAAGAAAAGGAGTAGGAGAAGACTTGCAATCAGACATCTAAAAATGAGCTAGCAAGTCAAGAGCATACTTAGGTTGTGAAATCAAGATTCCTAAGTCAGATTGTGAAATTTGGATCCCAAGGAAGTAATGAAGCAGACCTAAGTCAGTCATGGAAAACTTTTTGGCTAAGGTGATCTTCAAAGAATCAATAATAGAGGACGAGTTGCATGTGATCAACAAGTCATCAACATATAGAACAAGAATGAGTATGGAGTCATCTTGTCGTAGAATATAAACATTTGGATCAGAGTGACACTTGGTAAACCCTGATGTAAGTAAAAAGGAGTCCATCTTGGCATACCAAGCCCGAGGGGCTTGTTTAAGGCCATAAAGAGACTTCTTTAACTTACAAATGAGGGAGGGATCTTGGACATAACCTAGAGGTTGTTCCATATAGATCTCTTCCTCTAGGTCACCATGAAGAAAGGCACTCTTAATGTCCATTTGATGGACTTTCCATCTGTTTGTTGCGGAAATGGCTAGGGTCAGTCGAATAGAAGTCATCTTCGCAACTAGAGAAAAGGTTTCTATATAATCAACCCTAGCTATCTGGGAGAAACCCTTTGCTACTAATCATGCTTTAAACTTTTCAACGTCTCCATCTACTCCATACTTTGTTCGAACACCCACTTACACCGAATGATTTTTCTTCCTTTCGAAAGAGTGGTGAGATCCCAAGTATCATTATTTATGAGAGAGGAATACTCCTCATCCATGGCAGAATCCCACTCAGGAATACCAGAAGCCTCCCAGAAAGACTTTGGATCAGAAGCAGAGGTGAAGAAAGAGTGGGGTATAATGAAATCTAAGTGAGTATTTCTCATATCCGAAGTATCTCCAACTAAATCTCCAACACTTTGCAAAATTTTCCTGGCCCAAAGGGGACCAGGAGGATCAGGCTTAGAGTTGGAAGATTATTCACTTGAGTGAGAAGGGACATAGTCCTCATCATCACTACTTTCAAAATCAGAAGACTCAAAGGTCTGATGGTCGGGAGGATCAGGAAGAGGATCACGCTCAACAACATCATAATATGATGATTCAGAATTTGAATTAGCGAGCTAAAGAACCTCAATAGGTGGAGAAGTAGAATTCGAAGAAGACTTGTAAAACTTAACACTTCTCTCGATATACAACTCATGAGAAGTAGGATTCATCAATCGATATCCCTTCACGCCATCAGAATACCCTATAAAGATACAAGGTTTGGATTGTGGTTCCAAGGCCTTGCGTTTCTTCTTGGGAATATGAGCCATAGCCTTGGATCTGAAGACTTGAAAGTGCTCAACATCAAGCTTGGGTCCAAACCAGGCTTCAAACGGTGTCATCCCTCTTACTACCTTGTGTGGAACACAATTCTAAATGTAATTTACACAATTCACTGCTTCGGCCTAATACTGCGGAGGAAGAGACTTCGAGTGAATCATACAAGTGGCCATCTCCTTCAAAGTACGGTTCTTTCTTTCTACAACTCCATTCTGCGAAGGGCTATAAGAAATTGTATGCTACAAAGAGATCCCTTCAGAAGTACAAAAATCCATGAACCTATTATTTACATATTCACCTCCATTGTCGGCTTCGAAGAACCTTAATAGACCGTTTTGCCTGTTTTTCAACAAGAGCCTTAAATTCTGAAAATGTTCAAAGACTTCAGACTTAAGCTTAAGAAAATATACCCAAGTATATCATGAATAGTCATCAATGAAGGTTAGCACATAAAGAGCTCTAGTAAATGAAGGAGAAGGAAATGGACTAGAAACATCACTGTGAACAAGATTCAAAAGATGAGTGGCTCTCCAGGCTTTTCCTTTGTCAAATTTCTTTTCAGGATGCTTTCCAAGGGTACAACCCTCACAAAGACCCTTAGAAAACTTGATGCGAGGTAACCCATTGACCATTTCATTTTGGCTCAATTGTTCAAGGTAGTGATAATTTAGATGTCCAAATGCTCATGCCATAGCTTACTAACCTCATTTGCATGAGTGAGCAAGGCAGTGGGCATAGAATCAGAAGTAAAGTGGGAGAAGGTGTACAACCGTGAACGGTGATCTACCTTTCCCTCAGCCACTATAGTGTCATTGTTAAGCTCACGAATAATCATCGAGTTAGGACCAAATTCCACTCGCATTCCTTCACCAAGGTGAGTAATTTGGTAAACCGATAGGAGATTGGTAGAGAGATTAGGAACACTCAACACTTGGTTAAATGTTCCCCATCCATCTCTATTGATCCACTACTGGAAACCGACACTTTCGTGTCATTACCCATCGTGATTTGGGACATTCCATAAGGTTCGATGTTAGAAAACTCAACATGCGAAGAACCCATGTGGTGTGAGGCACCGAAATCTATAATCCATGTCGATGAAGGAGCAACTCTAGCTACAAGGGCCTTTCCTTTCTTCTTATCATTTTTAGCACCTTTTGCAGTAGAAGACTCGGCCTTCAAAGCACTTTGTTTTATGGATTCAGGAACACTTATTTTATTCTTCTCAAGTAAATGAGATAAGTGATCAATTTGTTTCCGAAAATAGTGTTGCTCGTCATGACCAGACTTCTTGCAATAGGAACACAAATACTTGCTTTTCTATGCCTTAGGCTCAGAAGTCAAAGTGTTTTTTTCATTTTTAGGTTTGGTATTGGTTTCTTTCTTAGGTTGATCCTTTTTTCTTTCTTATTTTCAATCTTCTTTCCCTTGCTAGTACTTGCTACAAGGGCATGTGACTTGGACTTGAGAGACCCCATTTGAATGATTTTGTCCTTTTTTTTGAATTATTTGGGATGAAAAATAGTCAAAGGAGGCCATAGTCCAAGTATCGCCTAGAGAAACTTTTGTAGTGTAGAAATTTGACACGAAGACAGAATATTCGGGACCTAGCTTAGAGAGAATCGACAAGATCAGTTGAGAATCTTTCTTCTCTACTTGACATCCTTTTAACAATAATCTAATGTGGAAAATTTTTGAGAAGAAAGCTTGTAGGTTTTCAAAGTCACTAGGATTTAACCCTAGTAGTTTGTTTTCCAACTCATGTGCTCTCATGTCATCTAGTTGTCCAAACATCGCATCCAGTGTTTTCCACGCAGATTCAGGTGTTTCGAACGTCTCAATGTGGAAGAGAAAGTCAGGAGAAATAGACATGCAAAGAAGACCTAAAGCTTCATCACTACGGTTTAACCACTTAGATTTTTCAGGTTCATCGTCTAGTTCAGTCTCAGTTCCCATGGTGATGCGGAATAACCCTTTACCCCTTAGTTTCATTATTATTTTCAATCTCCATTCAAAAAATTTGAATGGCGTAAGCAAAGGAATTGAAAGTGCATCCATAGTGAGAGAGAGAGAGAGAAAGAAATGCAAAAAAGAAACACAACCACCTAGGACAATAACAACCCCCCGCTTTCGGCACTTTATAGTTTAGTGCGTTGATTACAATTAGGTCCATGCGTGCGGTTTGAAACACTTGGTAACTCATCTTGTAATCAGCATAATAACGTGCAAGAGAGGAGACCACAACAATGTTTCATGGAGTGTAGCAAATAGGACACCGTAAACAAGCAAAAAACAAGGAGGCGAAAGCCAATCCTGGTTGTGAGAAAAAGTGTCTCACGTCGCAAATGAAAAACCCCCTTGCTGCAGACTGTGGTAGATGCGCTCACTAGTCACAAGCAATAATAAGGGTAAAAACAATGATTGGGAACTCAAGGAGTTCAAATAACTTGAGAACGCTGTAAAAAATGCCTGTAAGGGAAATAAGTGCTTAAAGTGATGCTCTACACTTGACGCATACGATTAGAGAAATTTTTTTACAATAACGTTAAAAAATTACCGTTTGGAAATGTCCAATCTAGCTAATTTGAGAGCTAGTGGAGTTTTAAAAAAATGATAAAAAAAGTTAATTTAGATGCCGATAGTCAATATTTTGCTAATCGTGAATTAGTCGTAAATAAATTGAATTAATTACAAATAATTAAAACCTAATTAAAAACTTAATTAAATATGATTAATTGATATCTAATTAAATTAAATATGAAAAAATACTTTCCCTCTTTTAAAAAAAAAAAAAAAAAAATTAAATTAAAGGAATCTAAAAAATGTTTAGAAAGAAAAATTTAAATGTTTTTTTAAAAAAGAAGGAAGGTTTAAAATATACGAATCATTCTTTTTTTTTTTTTTTTTATTAAGGGCAAATAGTTTTGAAGGGACTATACCCTGTATATAAAAGGGCTCAAAAGCCAGATAGTAAAAATGAGAGAAGAAGCCCAGAGAAGGGCAAAAAAGCCAACCAAGGAAGGCTCAACAGCCAGATATTACAATATAGGAGAAAAAAGGATCTAAACGTACAAAGATCCAGAGAAAAGAAGGCAAGATCAAAAAGGAACCAAAAGAGAAACAACATAAGGAGCCTCACCACAAAACAGCTCCGAAACCACCCGATGACAAACCACATCGCAGCCAAAAATCAGCATCACAACAGCCCTTTACTTGATGGCTCTATCAATTTTGGTCTTGATAGCCTGTAGTGACATGAAGAAGGCAATGGCAGTGGCCTGAGAGGGGTCTTGTAAATCAGCCTGGGCAATTGCAATGTCCCTTTTCTCTTTAGGGCCCCATATGTCCTCATTGATCCCACTTAAACTGCAAACACTGTGGACATGTTGCTCAATGAAATTGTAAATGCTTTTGAGGGCAGACAAAATGCAGTCATTTCAGCTTTTAGCATTCCCAATCTGCCATCTAGGGACTGTAGTTTCTTGAAGACTTCACCAATAACCCCCTCTTCCTCCTCACTTTGAAGGATCCTTTTACCCTTAGCTTTTTCCATGTTTTTTATAGCCCCTTTGAGCTCTTGAAGCTCCTTTTCTAATCTGTCCACCCTTTCCAGCAATTCCTCCTCTTTGGGCTCCTCCACCGGCCTGCTGATATGCAGGAGGTTTTCAGCTAGTTCTAAGTCCTTGTGGCTCCTTAGGACTCGTTGGGAAGTAGGGATTTTGGCTTTGAGGCTCTTGCTTTTCTTGCTGGAGGTCGCATCTTCATTCTTTCTTTTTAGCAGGGGGGAGTGGGAGCAGTGTGGGCAGGTGTAGGTATGGAGGAGGGAGGTGGGATAGGATTCACGGGAGGGCAGCTGGAGAAATGGTGGTGAATCAAGAGGATAAGGCCCTGGTGTAAAGGGACAGCCCTAGAGTGGCTTTGAACTTCCCTTATAGATTTCTCCAGAGAGTTAATCAGATAATGAGGAAAGCTGATAATGTTATTTCTACGAAAATGATTCAGAAAAATTAGATGTTTTTGAGGTATAGTCACATATCTTCCTTCAAGGGTAACATACCTTACCACCATTTTGGCTAGTTCAACAAATGGTTCAGGGATCGACTCCACCTTGAGGCCAGCAGTCACGAACTCAAGATTCTCTCCCTCTTCCAAAAATTTCTTGGTTTCAACCTCCCTATCGACCTTCTTATTGAAAATTTGTGTGCCTTCCAGGCTGAGGCCCGTGATCTGAGCTATGAGCTCTTCTATGATTTCCATTTTCATGTTACTATATTTGACTATTTTGTTCTTCCAACCCCGGGTGAATTTGATAGAAATGTCTTGGTCGAAGCCTTGGATCCTTTCAATGAAATTAGACAGGCCCCCGATTTGCAGGTATTCCCAAAGCTCCGTGTTCTCTTTCCACTCAGGATTGTGGGTCGGTTTGGTTTTGCATGGCGGCCCCCCCATGTTTCCTCTGCACCTTTTCCTGTTCTCAATGGTAAAATAGCTATCAATGTGTGGAATAGGACGAACTTTGAACTTGCAATTTGAATCTTTTCTTCCCGTGAAAGCCGATTTAATTATTATGCTGCACTTGTTATTATTTCCCTGCGCCTCGGCTTTCCTCCTATACCACGAAATGATGACAGCCCATCCCACACAGATCGCAACAATCATCCAAATCTTTTGTGATTTCATCCACATGTACTTGGGGATCCACACATTAGCGTCTAAAAACAACCGTTAGTTATGATTTTCACTGCCATGAAGATCAATGATTATGGCTTTATTGACATGAGCGGGCAGAACTTCCCATCCAATCCAAGTTTGAAAGGGATTATTAACACCGAAGTTAGCCAAACTGTCAGCTACCCTATTTCCTTCCCGGTAGGTGTGGGTGATTTGGACATTTACAAAGCTTTTACATATATCAATAGCTTCTTCTATATAATCCCTAATAGACCAAAGAAGGGTGTTGTTTTTCTTCTATATGAATCATTCTTAATTTAGAAACTTTTGTGTGTTTAAAAATTAGAAAAAAATATTAAAAAGGCATTGAGATTTTTTGTTTTAAAAAAGTAAGAAATGGTTTTAAAAAGTTTTAGAAACTTACTTTAAAAAACCATGGTAGTAATGCCTTTTAAAAACTTACCAAAAAAAAACCGCTTTTTAAAAAAATTGACTAAAAGAACAGTGTTTTAAAAAATTACCAAAAGTAATTCTTTTTTTTTTTTGTAAATGGCATGGAGAAGGAAAAAATGTAGGTTTTTGTTTGGTTTGATGGGTAGCATGGACGGAGGACAATGCGTAGGAGAGGAGGTTGACCAGCGGGAGGTGGGAGGCGACCGAAAGCAAAGTTTGTGCGGCAAAGCAGCAGCAACAGGCGGACCGGTGGGGAGAGGCCGTGGAGGGGTCGCGGCAGGAGTAGAGGGCAGGGGTGCCCACGGGATAGCAAAAAAACCATAGAGCAGCCAAAGAAAATACAACCATGGGACAAAAATACAACCACGGCTCAAAATTATTAATAATAAAACACAAATTTCCAAAAAAAATCAATATATTTTGGTAAAAATATGAATAAAAACCGTAAAAGGAAACAACCTCAAGATAAAATCTTCCACTAAATACGATCAAACCAATGAAATCTAGTGGTGAAAAACACAAACCTACATACATGCACAAACCCCAAAAAAATGCACTTCCAAAGGAACAACTTGTTAAAGAGATTAGCAAAATAATTCTAGAAAATAGTGATCGAAAAACTTGCATGCAGAGTAAAAGAATGAAACCATGAAAGAGTAATTGTAACTAAAAATAACAAGTGCATGTCTACCCGATCTCACTTTGATACCATGAAAAGAGTCTACGAGAGTCATATCAGCAACAATGCACCACAAAGAAGTTGCACTCCAATGGAATCGAATGGCACCAACATAAACGCAAGGATCGATCAACAATGGAAGATTTGTAAAACGAAACAAATTTTCTCATAAGGAAAAGACAAGGTGGAGTGTCTTGGTATGCTCATAAATGAATAGTAAACGGTACATATAGGGTGTTGAGTAACCCTAGTGCATGACACACATGAAACCCCAAAGCTAACCCTAAGCCTAACCCATGTGAGATGACCCTCCAATATGAGAGGAGGACACATAGGATAACTCACACGAACATCTCCTTCGTCTCTATCCACCTACCTATGGGGGACCACCGATGAATTTGGAGCTGAGTCATGGCTCATTAGTATTGACAATTGATTTTGGTTACACCCATACAAAATTAATATCAAGGATTGCTTGGCTTTTCACATTCTCCGGAATGTATAAGGTGTTTAGTGGATAAATGAGGAAAGGAAGCTTCATTTGACTCGAGAGACAATTATTTGAGAGTTATTTGAGGAGCATTTTCAGATCTCGATACATGTCGATAACTTCATACAATGGTGGATAGATGAATTTCATGATCTCTATCAGGGTTTGGGCTCAGAGATAATACACTAGTCATTTTCTAGACTTGTTTTAGGATGTAGACTACATATAGGATGATAAATTATAAGTTAACAGGTTCATTAGGACTTTAAATGTAGATTTGGCCAGATAGTTAGGATCATATCTTCTCCAACCTTAGAGAAGGTGGTGGAGATGGCCTATTTAGATGAGGAGAATAGAGGCAATACCCAAGAGTATCGTGATAGGGACATGAAAAAGTTATAGGTGTGGATTCACACATTAAAATATTTTAGGTCGCAAGGCATGGCTCTACCTCCAAGATGAGGTTTTAGACCCACACACTTAGCACCAAGACACCCACCACATCTGCGAGAAGCACACACTATCGGGAACACCAGAATATAGATCTTAACCCACTTAGGATGCATGGAGAGGTAGAGGCTAAGGAGGTCATGGTTTTGGTAGAGATATGTAGCAGAATGGTCAATATGAACACCCATCTCACACTTAGTATTTCGTTAGGGTTGGTTCCATGAGTTCGGTTTAGTAGAGTACATGCAAGACACTCATACAAAGAGATAAACATAGATGATTTATTTATAGATCTCTTGATCATTACTACCACCTATGTCCTTAGAGACCTTTTTTACGTATGGAAAAGGTGTCCATGTCATAGAATATGGTAGGTGACATATGATGTGTTCATCGTGTCTACGCCATAATGGATAACCATCAGTGAGCACCATGCCACATTCATTGAGACCATAAGAATAATTAGGGGTATTTTTGTTTATCTATTATTTGATTTCGGTGCTTCCGATTCATTTATATTACCTTCTATAGTGGATTGGTGTGGGATGGTGGTTTCTAGGTAGTCTTATAGATGGTAGGTAGAGTTGGATACTGTGGAAAAAATCAATGTTGATACCTATGTGGAGAGTTGCATACTAGATCTTGGAGTGTTTTCCACAACCTTAGACCTTTGCATTATACTTTTGGGATACTACAAGGTAGTTTCAGGTATAGCTTGGCTTGATTCTCACCAGGCTAAAATTTTATTATCGCAATAAGTTCATTGAGTGCTAGGATGAATTAGGTAGTTCGGAAGTGATTTATAAGTTCTAAAGACCCATCTCCCCGTGTATGATTTCTACCATGAAACTTAAGTGAAGCATTCATAAGGGTTTTCATATATTCACTTTCATCATCAATTATAGGTCAAAGGAGGTTCTAGTTAGCTCACCACTTGATGACCATCCTATTTTGAGAGAGTATACAAATGTGTTTCCCGGTCACGATTCCTAGTTTTCCACCGTAAAGATGTGGATTTCATGATCAACTTAGTGTCGGGTCCTACTTTTATTTCACAAGCATCTTATAGGATGATGAATCCCTAGATTCATGAGCTCAATATTTAGTTAGAGGAGTTGTTAGAGAATGAAATCATCCACCCTAGTCTGTCCCCTTTGGGTGCACCTATAATTTTTTTTGAAGAAGAAGGATGGGTCCCTTCACTTATATGTTGATTTTAGACTGTTGAAAAAAGTGACGGTGAAAAACCAATATCATCTTCCTATGATCAATGATTTGTTTGACTTCATGTGGGGATCCAAGGGGTTCTCAAATATTGATATTAATTCAATGTATCATCAATTACAGATTGTAGAGTAAGATATCCATAAGATAGTTTTTTAGACGTGTTATGGGCACTACGAGTTTACAACAACTCCCTTTAATTTGACTAATGCACATGTAATATTCATGAGTCTCATGAATGGTGTTTTCAGAAATTTCTAGGTCATCTTATTTTGGACTTTCTTGATGATATTTTGATATATTCACGCTCATTGGAGGAGCATGATGAGCATTTAAGACAAGTTTTATAGGTTTTTAGGGAGCACATGCTATTTGGAAATCTAGAGAAGTGTTCTTTCTTTCATTCATAGATTCAATATTTGGGCCATATCATTTTCAAATAGGGAATCTCATTAGATCCTTTAAATATATGTGTTATACTCATTTTGACAACCCCGCCATATTTACATAGCTTAGGAGTTTCATGGGTTTTACAGGGTATTATCATAGTTTTTTTCAATACTTCTAAGATTACACATTTGATCACTTTCTTTAGTGTAAAGGGAATAAGTTCATTTGGTTAGAGAAGCGTGATTTAGTCCTTTCAATTTATCAAGGATAATTTGAATTCTGCACTTATTCTTACATTTTTTTATCCCTTGATAGATTTTGTGGTTTGTCTTTGATGATTATTTAGAGGGACTTGAGGTAGTTCTCATGCAGGAACACTATGTTATTGCATTTTAGTCACGTAATCTCAAGGATTACGAGCTTAATTATCCTACCCATGATCTTGACCTTGCAAGTAATAGTGCATGCCTTATTCTCATTGGAGACATTTTCTTTTAGGTAGACCATTTGTTTGGAGGACCAACCACTTGAATTTGCAACACATATTCTCACAACATAATCTTAATGGAGTTCCTTTGTGAGTACAACATGGACATTTAATATATCAAGGGAAATGAGAATGACACCACTAATTAATTTCAGCTCCACTTATCACCTCAAGATTGGTGGAGAGACATAGAGGGTAAATCTTAGTATTGAGGATGTATGTCATGGATCAACAGAAAAATGGTAGGACTACTTGTATCTTGTTGAGTTTTCCTATGATAAAAATTACCGCATTTGGATTGGCATGACACCTTATCGGTATTTATATGGGAGGTTGTGCAGAACACCTTTGAGTTGGGACAAGTTAGCCAATAGGGTATTTCTTGGACCATCTTTCCTTCAGGACATAGAGAAGTAGGTTGTTTCTATTATACAACGTCTTGAGAAGGCATGAGTATGCTAAAAGGCATATGTAGACATGAAGAGGGTTGATTGCGAATTCTTAGTAAGTGACAAGATATTTTGAAAGTGCATTGGAACAAGAGTCTAATCTAATAAGGAAAGGGCTCCAATATTTCCTCTTGATTCATAGGTCATTTTAAGATTTTGGAGGTTATCGGGCCCATTGTTTACCACCAATATTTTACACTATTCCTATCTTTTTCCCACGATGTCTTCTACATTTTATTATTGTGGAAGTATGTACCAAATAGTTTTTATGTTTTTATTGTTTTCCCTTATAGGTAGAGGCTAAAGAGTAGTGGACACTTAATCCTATGAGTATTTTGGAGCACCAGTGCTTGGCCCTTTGAGGGAAATACTTTGATCAAGTCGGGGTTAAATGGGACAATGATGATTAGACAACCTGCTACATGGGAGGATGCAACACCATTGAGGGCTCGATATACTTACCTCTTCCAATGAATTCCAAGAGGAAGTTTATTCCTATGAGAGGGGATGTAGTTCCCACCAATTTTTTTCTCTATTTTTATGTTGACTCATTGTATTATTTTTTATGGATACATTTGGATATAGTACTATTATTGATATTATTTTGGATATTATTATGATTTTATCACCATCATGGTTCATTTTAAGAGACCTCCAGGAAATTAAAGGTGCGAAATCCCTGGCGAATATCCCCAAAACCACTTTTGCGAAACATGAAATTTTTTTGGGGTTTGTGTGCAACATTTTTGCCTGATTTTCAAGACATGTGACAACAAGGTTGTTATCATACGGCAGTAAGTTTAATTTTATACGAAAACAACCTTGTTTTCGGGTGATAATAAGGTCACTATCGCACAATAAAAAGGTTGTTGTTGTATGATATTAAACTTGTTGTCGCACGACAACAAACTCACTATTACACGAATGCAAAATCATTGTTGCACAACTACAAAATGAAAATCCCCTATCGTGCATCTATAGCTTCCTATCATGCATCAACAACACATAATTATCATGCATTAATAACCTCCTATCGTGTGTCAATAACCTCATGTCATGTGTTAACAACTCTGCCCTACAAGTTCACGATACTTGATATGTCAGTACCTTAGTAAGCTAGTAGTAAGTTAGTAGTATACTACCTAGTGAATCACCTAGGTTTATAGGATATGTTTTCAAGGGGTTGGCAAAGCTAACCCCTAAAAATTACTGTAAATTTTAGGCAAACAGGACACTGACCTGCTCCAAAAAATTTACCTTTTCAAATTTTCCTAAAATGGAATATTCGCCAAATTACGAATATTCACCACTAAAACAATCCCGATCACCATATTATCTTTTTCATACTAAATTTCCTTGGAAGGATGTTGTATGTGGCATGTGATGCCAATTCATTGATTTTATTTTTATTACATGTTTTAGATGTGATGATACATGGATATTGTTGATATTGTTAGGAATTCTAGGCACTGAGAAAGGGGGTGAATCAATGCTCATTCAAACTTTTGAAACAATCTATAGTTATTCAATCATCCAAAATTAAATTGTCTTAACTATGATGAAGCATGAACATTAAACCATGAGAGAGAAAGAGAAACAAACACACATGAACACATGAGGAGACAAGATTTAATGTGGGAAACCCATCAAGGGACAAAAACCACTAAAACCAGAGAACTAGCTTAGACAATTATCTTATAAGGTTACAATGATTTCACCATATGTTGAGAACCCACTCAACTTGAATCACCCACTCCAATATAAGGTCAATCATCCATTTGATAGTTTTGAAAGTACGTACTTACAAGGAATAACCCACTCCCAAAACAAAGTCAAACACCCACTTGGCAGCTTTACAAACACATACTTGCAAGGAATAACCCAATCCTAAATTTTTGAACAACAATTCATACTTTTGTCATAGAATTTTGATCTCCTTCATCACTTGGTTGCTTATATAAACATATTGTGATCATGGTTTTAGCTCATCTTTATTATCTTCTCTTCTCCTAATTTTCATAGTCTCAACACATTTACACTCTTCTCAATCTCTAAAACTAGCAATAAACTCTCATCAACATCAACAACTTACATCATACAAGAATGAGCTATTTGTAACACCACGTAGACTCATACACATGACTTTTCCAATTCATCTTCAAAGAATATTTTCTTTTCACACTTGAATTTCACGTACAAAGGATATGAAAGGTTTCAAATATAATTTTCTTGAGGTCATTGATGAGTCCGACATGGATCAAATATGTCTTCTAAAACTACAAACACATTTAAGATGTTTTGAAGCCAAATAATGACACATGGATTTTTCTACATATCTCTGTTCAAAATTGTCTTTAACTAACAAACCACTCAACTCACTTTTGTTCTATAATTTGTAACATTTTCTCTTACTTGTCATATGCTTCACCGAGCCGATGTGTCTTGTAGCTTAAATTAGGCTCTATCAAGTGTAAAAAACAAAGGAGAAATATTACACAAGCATATATGCAAATCCTTATAACCCCTCAACGTACCTCAACCTTCGCCATTAAGTTTCACACCTTCATTTGATCCCATATAATTACACTAAGTTCAAGAGCTAGCTGATACAATATTGACCCTTGAAAAGAGATATTTATGTGCTCATACCAGATCATATAGTCATGAACATAACACATATAGGTATACATCTCCACTACAAGAGCTTTAAATAATGAGTAGGACATGAGTCGGTTTATTCAACCTTTTCTTCTCGGTCCAATGAGCTCATAGAGTTGAAGACCTTAATAGATACCAACTCCTAAACAGAGAGGTATGCATCTCGGTCATGAAAAATCTTAAGGCTACAAGAAGAATCATCTATAGTGCATCGGGATCTTAGCACAAATTTTCTTCATGAGCATACATTTGACCAAAGGTGCATATAATGATTTGCTCATACAAAGATGCCTTTCTATATACCTTGCAAGATCAAAAACATCCATGTATTCTATGATTCCAATGTCACATTCCAAACATGTAACAGAGAGTGTTCACCTCACAAAGTATATATCTTTCTTTGATTCTTAGCCCAGAGGCCAATTTTATAGGATCTTCAATATTAGCTCAGTTAGGGTTTCAAGAACCAAAACCTAGTTCATTTTTTGAAGGCTTATAACATCTCATATTTCACTTTTACAACAATATAACCATGTGGTCACTTCAATGGGATCACTTGCCACATAATCCAAGCTTTCTTTAACATGATCAAATAGAATGACTTCATGATTTGAGGTTAAAGATAATTGTCATCTTAAGTGTCATAATGAGACAAAACCAGTCTTAACAGTTACATGTTCTACCTCTATAAACTTCTACCTAAAGTATTTAAGGTGCATCTTTGAGAAGGAACTAACCTTTTAAAACTAACCATACCAAGACTAATCGCCATTTTAAGGAATATATTCATGAAAATTAAGCATTTTCAATATTGTGCATACTGATTCTTGAGTCCCTAGAGAAAAATATTGATTTTGAGGCATCTTACTTATCAAACCTTTACACACATAGCTATACATCCCACTTACACTTCACTAAGAAGGTTTTCAACAAGCTCTGTCCTTTCTTGAGTGGATTTGAAAGAGAGAAGTCTACTTTTCATGCACAAAACATAGCCATTATGAATGTCTTAAGTTGACTATTTTGGCCCTTTAGAGATTGTACACCACTTAGCTTTATTTGGTCAGAAACTAGTTTTCAAATACTATTTGGAACTCATATATCCTGATTTCAGTCATATGGCTCATGAACACAAGCAATTTACCTCAACATGTTCACCTAGATTAAGAACTAGTACTTGTAAAGACTTGTTCTTTCAAAGTTATGACTTTGAGATAATCATACCTTGTTCAATTTTCACTATGGATCCTCTAAAAATATCTATAACTAACAAGATAATGACTCAAACGACCATCCATGTCACAATTTTCATCATGAAGACCTTCACATTAGACAACATACACAAGATTTGCAAGGATTGAGATAGCTCTATATGGTACATGACCCAACCATGAAGAACACAAAATTCCACCATTTTGACCTAAGAGGTCTTATAAACTATTAATAGGTTTTACTAACTTGAAAACATGATATAGATACAAATACGCCCATGTTATGCCTATCGCTTCAAGAAGGAAGTTTGGAGAGAGAAGAACACTGCTAGTAAAATGAATAGAATTTTTCGTTCCTTTATCCATTTGTCCTCAAAATTTTAAAAAAAATTAATTCTTGGATTTCTCTTTAAAAATTCCATATATGATTTATCTAAAGGAGGTTTGATAAAAAAATTAGTTCTAAAAAGTTAAGGTGCTCAATTTTCATTTTTCAAAAACCTAGTTTTGTTAAAACTTGAATAACTTGCACAATTCTCTTCAAAATTTGATGAAACTTTACCTAGAGCACCAAAACACCTCCCTATACATGCTCCATGACTTTATTTCTCATAAATATACATTTACGGTCAAGACCAATCTCATTTTCCTAAGCTTCCATTGTTAGTTCTCAAGGGAAGTTTTAGTGTAAACATCAAAATGCTCTAGGAAGTGTTACTATGCTCCTACGATACTTAGGTGTTTCATGGCCTGATTTGAGCTCTTACACCTCATTAGGCTCTAGAACTAGACCTAAATGGGCTAGTTTCAATTGTGACTTGCAACACCCGACTGATGATTACCATAGAAGCTCTTAAAAGTCATTGAGACCCCATTTCGCACCTATGGACACCCGAGAAAGCAACACCAACCATATCCATACCTCTAGTGGGCACCAACCTTATTGACCAAGCTTCTAACACCTTGAAACCATCGTGAAATCACTATGTGAACACCAACCACAAATGAGAAGGCACTACCAATCAACCTTCATGCCCCTTACTAATCCTTACTTCACCTTTTCCACCAATACTACCTCGGCATCAATGCCAATATCAATGCACCATGGTTTAATAATATCCCCCTTTTTCATTGATGACAACAAACTTAGAAACTTTGATGGAAAACAATCACACCAACATCTTCATAGATTTCATTTCTAGTTTCTGGCCAAAGACTCTCTCCCCCTTTGAAAACTATGAAAAAGGTTTAGAAATACAACAACATGATCAACATGTAAATAAGCACCGATAAGCATAACCTTACCTCAAGAATCTCCTCCTTGGATTAGACCTACTACCTTGTCAAAGATGGTTAATTTTAGGGGCAAATATTCATAAAATTACAAATATTGGGAATTTTGACAATTGAAATTGACAATTTTATCATTACCGTACGGTAGTAGGTTCACCAAAATTTTCTGGGTCATAAATAAATTTGACCCTATTTTCACTTGTTTGTTTCACTAAGGGCTGACCAATGTTGGTATATTCGCCATTATGTTATAATATACTATTATATATAGGATTAATTCTCCATAATGCACTAATACAATATAATTTCAAAGCTCGTCGGGTTTGAGATCTAGATTCCAAGACAAAGGTAAAAGTTAATCATGTGAAAAATCTAAAAGTACAAGTTGCATAAATGCAAAACTACTACCATGTGGTAACACAAAATCAAGCTTCCATACAATAACACAAAAATGTTTTCATACACCAACATTCGTGCATTCATGTGAGACAACAATTTTTGGGTTACCGTGATGGTAACACAAAAACTTGTCACACGAAAAATGTATTTGTGTTATCGGCTAATAGAATGTTTGTGTTCTCGGCGATAGTAGTTTTTGTGTTATTGTCAGTTGGTAACACAAAAATGTTGTCGTATGACCACAATTTTGTGTTCTGGCGATGCTTAGCGATTTTGTGCTACTAGCGGTAGTATTTTTGTGTTATTAGTTGATAGTAGTTTTTGTGTTTCCATGACAACACAAAAAGAATCGTGCACCAACATTTTTTCATTGCCGTGTAGTAACATTTTATGTGTTGTCGTCCAAAGAGCATTTTTCCTTGTTTTCACCAATAACAATGTTGTAAAACAAAGAGTATGGGATTTTTTTTTGCTCAAGCCATATTTTGAGAGGACAACTATTTCATTGATACGATCATTTTAACTATTAACATTAAAAAAATCACATACAAAATTAGCGAAATCGCATTTTTTCAAAAAAATCACTTTTTGAATTTTTTTCACTATGCCATATTTTGTGAGGACAAATTTCTCATCGAGCCGGTCATTTTAACTGCTATTGTCAAAAAATGATTTTTCAAAATTTACATATGTTTTTGGCGACATCATATATTGTCAGCCAACAACATATATTGTTCATAAAAATGCTACCAAGTCGATACCATTATTAAACCTGTTCAAACCGCTTTTCTTGATTCGCCATCATTTCGAAAGTCATTTTCACAGATTCGCCAAGGAATCTATAGAATGTTTTTGGTGGAGGGGTCTTAAAATGAACCCTTCTTATTAGTCATGTCTTGAATAGATGCATGGATTTCTTCACCAATCAATCTCAATGCTCCCCCTAAAGTTATTCTTTTCTCTTTGTCTTCATCATTATTATAGAACACCTTCTAGACTTGAGCCACCAAGAACTCATACCAAATATGTGTGCTCTTCCTTCTTTCTTTACTACCTCACCGATTTGAGCTATCGTAACTCGTACATACTTTGAGAAGATACATTCTTGACCAAAGCAAGCTCCCCTTGGACTTGGACACCTTCCTTTGAGGGAAAAAATCATTTTGACAAACCAAATTCACCTAGACCCTTAGCATATCACTCTCTCCATCTTGTCCTCAACCTATCATATAGGTCAGTAAAGCTTTGTTTCAAAGGCATTTTAACTAAACTTTAACACTCTCTAGAAGCATTACCATCTCATGAAACAAACTTTCAATGCTTCTCCTAGATGCAAGCCATCTCCATCTACTTTAGAACCCAAATATTTGGACTCAAAACATAATCATCATACCAAAAGATGAAAAACAAAATATGACATGGTCCTAAAGCAACAGACTTTGTTCTTAGTAAGTACAACCAAAAAATTCTCAACATTCACTTTGAACCATCAATATACCCAAAACACTAGCTTCTCTTTGTCTAGATTTTATTCTTAAAATATCATGATCAAGAGAGAATATTATCACTATCTCCTCATAGAAATATACCATCCATTTCTCAGAAAATGAGCTAAAAGTCTACTTCTACAAGTTTAAAAAGAAGATCATTGTTGTTCTACACAATATGCACTTAACTAGACACCATAGACATACTTCATCTTTCTTCATAAAAGTCTCTTTACAAATTGGAATACCAATATATACCTTATACCTAATCATATGAGGCATCTTCAAGTACTCTTCATCATCGGAACATTTTTATGTTGCTTCTCCTTCCTTGTCCTATTGACTTTCTCAAGTTTTACCTCAACCCATGGTTCACATTGGGAGAAAATTTGCATGATCAAAGCAATTTGAAACCATGCCTAGATTAATTTTATGATCCTTAAGGTACATGTGAAATATCTTGAACCAAAAATCAAGATGGTCCATCATTTCTTATCTTTTCTTCTTTATCCACCATTACCCTAGTAACCATTCCTTAAATATTTATTAGGCATAAATTTTGATAAGAGAACTTTTCTTGAAATATAATACCATATTTGAGTACCCATTATCATGTTTAACTTTAAAAATAAATTTCAAGATCCAACTCACAAGGCGGGTCACCTCTTTTCATGATAGTTTTCTTCACATTAGGTCTCTTGACGGTTTTCATGACTTCACATTAGACTATCAGGATTTCAAGCTAAATGAGCTCATTTTCAAGCATGATTCCTTTTGAATCTTGATGCATGATCTTTTTTATGGTATGTCATCATTTTTAGCATATGTCCTCTCCATTTGACCTTTTATGCTCAATAATCCTTTAAACCACTTTGAATGTAATTTTAACACTCACTCGCCTCATCTTGACTCTAGAATGTACATTGTCCAATTTTGCCTTGTCTATCAAAGCATAATAAGTTCACCATACTCCCTTTTATATCTTAAAGCACCTTGTTACCTTAACATCATGGTTTTCTGATTTGAGAATGGCCTGTAAAGCTTGATAGTGAACACAACCCTCAAAACCATCCAATGTTTTATTTATAGTAATATGAGACCTCAGAAGTTGACTTGACTATGACATCTTGACTAGGCATCATAAGCATCATAGGATTGATTTTATACCTTGAAGACTTGGAGGATAATATGGGTTATTATGCACACTTGAGCACAACTTGTTGAGAGAAGATCTTGACAACATTTGGCACACCTTGATAGACTTAATTTTCTTCTTGCAAGACAATCACACTTGACAAGGACAAAGACACATATGACACTATGTGATTGAAAAACACACATTCTTATCTTAGTTGGAATTCACATTAGGACTCAAAGCTAACATGTTTTATATTACAACAAGATTTTCTACTTGATCATTTGACTCAAGACACTCTCTTTCAGTTTTGTACTCTTATAAATACCTTTCTCACTTGAATACAATATTAACTACATAGAGAATGTTGAAATAGGCATTAAAACCTATTTACCATACTCTCTTTACATGACTACTTAGGAAGGACATTCAAGAACTTTAATAAGCACTTTTACTTCAATAGAAGGCTAAAAAAACTCTTTAACATACCTTTGCAATATGATGGAGACTCTAATCAGCAACTACTGATGGAAATTTTCATTCAAGAACATACTTTGGACCATTCAATTAGCTTCATCATGAAGGAAAAATTTGATTGACAGGTTGATGGACTAATGAGGAGCATGACTTGCTTCTTTCAGCTAATATATGCCTTCTAGAAGCCTAGATAAGGCACACCACCTTATGAGATCACCTCAAAATAGGATATAGTCATCAAAGCAACATGATGACTCAATTATTTCCCTTCTTTTCCTTAAGATCTTTCCATTATTCTTGGGTGCACTCCTTGGTGTGATAACCTCATCATCTAAGCCCTCACTTTCTGATTGAATTCTTGAAAAACATTCATGTTGCATCTCATATACCTGCTCTAGTACAACTTGAGGTAGAAGTTCTTCATCACTTGCACTATAATTTTCTTCCTTCTTGGATTTATCATCACCTCTAGATGTCTTGCTTGAGCTTGTCTCTTCATTTGCTAGTTTTAATTCTTTCTTGGTTGTTTCTATAGGAGTGAGCTTGAATTCATCCTTTCTCTTGTAGATGAAATTCCTCTTATCACAGTATCTTGCAAAGTGACCAGCTTTGTTGCACTTAAATCATACAAGATGATTTTTGTCTCTAGGTGTTCTCTTTATCCAATCTTGCTTCATAGTTTCTTCAAGACAAAATCTAGCTATGTGACCCCTCTCATGACAGTTGTAAAAAACTCTATTCTTTTCATATTCAGTCCTACAATCTCTCCATGGGTGTTCTTTTTCTATTTTCCTCATACAATCCCTAGCTCTATGTCTAAAAACATGGCATGAAAAACAAAATCCATGAAACTTGCTTGAGAATTTCCTTTCATTTGGTTTTCTAATGGTCTTCTTGTGTTCTTTAATATCCTTCTTGATCTCACAATTTCCTTAACATGATACATGTATTAACTCACCCTTAAATTATTTTTTCCTTGTTCTTGTTCCTCCTTAAAGTATTCAACTTTGCACCTAGTTTATCACATTCTTCAACCTTTTCTTTGATATTTTCTTGACATGGCTCATGACTAGACTCATGCTTCAATTCATTCTGATTTGCTTCACTTTTGAAAACCAAACTTGATTTTCACTAGGATGTCTTTGTTTTCTTAGCAAGTCATCAAGATTGCTTGAAATTTCCTCAATTCTTTGATATGTCATTAGTTTATTTGTGGCTTGTTCTAGCTCATCCTTTAGGGTATTCAATTCTTCTTCATGTTTGAAGCAAGATTTTTCTTTTTTTTTAGTGCTTTTGACACATTCTCAACATATGATGCCATCTCATTGAGTTCTTGGCCATGATTAGCTTCCATGAGATTGATTTCCTTCTTTAATTCATTAATCAGGGATTAAGAAATCTCATACTTATTTTTCAGTTTGTTTTAACTATACCACCCATGTTTGTGCCTCAATGAACTCCTCTTAATATTTTAAAATGTTACCAAGAGAACCTACCCTAATAAAAATTGTTAGGAATTCTAGGCACGAGGGGATTGAATCGTGCTCATTCAAACTTCTAAAACAATCTACAGTTATTCAATCATCCAAAATTAAATTGTCTTAACTATAATGAAGCATGAATATTCAACCATTTGAGAGAAAGAGAAAAAATAGACATGAACACATGAGGAGATAAGGTTTAATGTGGGAAACCCATAAAGGGAAAAAACCCACTAAAATCATGGAACTATCTTGGACAATTGTCCTCTAAGGTTACAATTATTTTACCATATGTCGAGCACCCACTCCAATTTTGAAGCACACTCTTCAATATAAGGCCAAACACCCACTTGATAGTTTTGCAAGAACCTAATTACAAGGAAGAACCCATTACCAGTATAAAGACAAACACCCACTTGGCAGCTTTTGTGAGCACCTACTTGCAACGAATCACCCACTCCCAAATTTCTAAGAAACAACTCAGACTTTTGTGATAGAATTTTGATCACCTTCATCACTTGGTTTCCTACATCAACATATTGTGATCATTTTTTCAACTCACCTTTCTTCTCTTCTCTTCTCCTAATTTTCCATAGTTTCAACACATTTACACTCTTCTTACTCTCTCAAACTAGCACTAAGCTCTCATCAACATCAACAACTTACATCATATAAGAATGAGCTATTTGTAACACCACAAACTCGTACACTTGACTTTTACACTTCATCTTCATAGACTCTTTACTTTTCACACTTGACTTGCACATCCAAATGATATGAAAGGTTTCAAATATAAGTGCCTTGAGGTTATTGATGAGTATGACATGATCAGTTATGTCTTCTAAAACTACAAACACATTCAAGATGCTTTGAAGCTAAATAATGACACATGGAATTTTCTAAACCTCTATACAAAAGTGGCATTAACTCGACAAACCTCTCAACCGAATTCTATTCTCTGATTTGTAATGTTTTCTTTGACTGTCTTGTGTTTCACCAAGCAAGATTTGTCTTGTAGCTTAGATTAGGCTCTATCAAGTGTAAAAAACAAAGGAGAAACATTACATGAGCATATATAGAGTCCTTATAACCCCTTAATGTACCTTAACCTTCTCCATTGAGTTTCACACCTTCATTTGATCCCATGCAATTATGCTAAGTGCAAGAGCTAAATGATATAGTCTTGACCCTTGAAAAAGAGAGAGTTATGCGCTCATACCAGATCATACAATCATGAACATAACATATACAAGTATCCATCTCCACTACAAGAGATTCCAAGAATGAGAAGGATATGATTCAGGTTTATTCAACCTTTCTTCTTAGTCAATAAACTCATAGAGTTGAAGAACTTCACAAATACCAACTCCTGAGACAGAGAGGTATGCATCTTAGTCATGAATAAGCTTAAATTCTACAAGGAGAATTATTCTATAGTGCATCATGATGTTATCACAACTTTTCTTTATGAACATACATTTGACCAATGCATACCCTATTTTTCTTGTACAAAGATGCATTTCTATAGACTTTGCAAGATCAACAACATCCATGTATTCTATGATTCCAATTTCACATTCCAAACATACAAAAAGATTGTTCACCTCACAAGGTATATATTTTGCTTCAGTTCTTATCTCAGAGGCCAACTTTGTAGGATCTTCAATATTGGCTCGATTCTGATTTGAACCAAACCCGAGTTCATTGTTTGAAGGCTTATAACATCTCGAGATTTCACTTTTACAAAAATATAACCATGTGGTCTCTTTAATGGGACTTCTTACCATATAATCCAATCTTTCCTTAACATGATCGGATAAAAAAACTTTATGATTTGAGGTTAAAGATAATTGCCATCTAGACTATCATAGTGAGATAAAACTAGTCTTAACAGTTAGATGTTCTACCTCTATAAAATTCTACCCAAAGTATCTAAGGTGCATCTTTGAGAAGCCAATAACCTTTTAAAACTAACCATACCAAGAATAATTACCATTTCAAGGAATATATTCATGAAAATTGAGCATTTTGAGTACTTAGTGCACACCGATTCTTGAGTCCCTACAGAGAAATCCCGATTTTGAGGCATCTTGCTTATCAAACCTTTACACATATAGCTATCCATTTCACCTAAAAGTCACTAAAAAGGTGTTCAAAAGCTTTTTCCTTTCTTGAGTGAATTTGAAAGAGAGAACTCTACTTTTCATGGTCAAAACACACTCCATTATGAATGCCAAGTTGATTGTTTTGGCCCTTTAGAAATTGTACACCACTTAGCTTTATTTGGTTAGGAGCTTATGTTTCAAACACTGTTTGGAACTCATATATCATAATTTTAGTCATACGGCTCATGAACACAAACACTTTACCTCAACATGTTCACCTAGATCAAGAACTAGTACTTGTCAAGACTTTCTCTTTCAAAGTTATGACTGAGATAGGAATACCTTATTCACTTTTCACCATGGATTCTCTAAAAATCTCTATAGATAATAATAAAATGAATCAAATTATGATCCATCTCATAGTTTTCAACATTAAGATCTTCATATCAAAAACATCCACAAGCTTTGTAAGGAATGTGATAGCTCATGTACAGATAATCAGCCATTAAGAACACAAAATCCCACCATTTTGACCTAGAAGAGGTCTTATATGCTCCTGAGAGGTTATACCAACTTGTAAACATGATTTGGAGACAAATATGCCCATTTTATGCCCATCTCTTCAAGAAGGAAGTTTGGAGAGAGAAGAACATTGTTAGTAACATGAATAGAACTTTTGTGTTCCCTATCCATTTGTCCTTAAAATTTTTGAAAAATTTGAGTCTTGAGTTCTCTAAAAAAATCCTTCTATGATTTATCTAAAGGAGGATTGATAATTTTTTTGAGTGCTAATAATTTAAGGTGCTCAGTTTACATTTTTCAAAAACCCAGTTTTGGTAAAACTTGAATAAATTGCACAATTCTCTTCAAAATTTGATGAAACTTGACCTAGAGCACCAAAACACCTCCTCTACATGCTCCATGACTTGATTTATCATAATTATACATGTACTTTCAAGACCAATCTCATTTTCCTAAGCTTCCATTGTTAGTTCTCAAGGTCCATTTTAGTGTAAACTTGAAATTGGTGTACAAAGGAAAAAAATATGACTTGTAGATGCTCATAAATGCTTTAGGAAGTGTGCATATTCTCATACCATTCTCGACTTAGGATTTTCATGGTCTGCTTTGAGCTCTTACACCTCATTAGGCTCTAGAACTAGGCCTAAATGGGATAGTTTCACTTGTGACTTGTAACACGTAACCTCATGATTACCCTAGAATCTCTTACACATCCTTGAGACCTTATTTTAGACCTTTGGGACACCCGAGAAAGAAACACCAACCATCTCCATATCTCTAGTGGTCACCAACCTTACTAACCAAGTTTGTAGCACCCTGAAACCATCCTGAAATCACTTTGTGAACACCAACCACCAATGAGAAGGCACTACCAATCAACATTCATGCCCCTAATGATCCTTACTTCACCTTTTCCATCGGTGTCACCTACATCAACGATAACACTAATGCATCAAGGTTCAACATTTATGAGATTTACATGGATTTTATTTTTGATATATCATGGATAATTATTGTAATTTCTATATATATCTTGTTGACGGATGAATGTTTATGTAACTAATTGGATTAGTTGGCATATGATCGATTTGGATAATTTTGACATGTGTATTATTTTTGTACTTATTTTTTTTAGTATCGAGCGGGTATTATGTGTGAGATACAAGTAACGCCACAAGAGAACATGGGATTCAAAGGATGCATCTCCAATTAGCACAATAGGTTGTATAGGCCAAATATAAACCCTTCGTTTGCTTTGTTCTTGTTGTATTATTTTGTGGACTATGGTTGGAAAATTTGAAATTACCCTCTTGGCACATGTTATTAAATTATTTTGGCCACTTTTAGCACACCTTTCTCCACTTAAATTAATTTAGTTTTATCCCTCTTTAATTGTCTGCTTTTAAGTTAGTTTTTGTGGACTAATTTCTTCTTACTTGTTAGGAGTTCTTAATTGTTTTTGTTATTGATTAAATCAGTTTAGGGTCACATAATCATGGGTTAGGTGGACCAACCACCCCTCTTAAATTCCATCTTTTCCTTAAAATCTGATTTGGGAAGATGTGACCTTTTGGATGATGGGAAGGCAAGTAAAAGAATACATTTTCCTCCAAAGATCCCCAAGAACAATACCTATGGGTGGGTGAGCTCTTTTCAAGGCTCATAAATCCTATTTTCCCCCTTTGACCCCCTTTTCTACCACTTTTATTTATGATTCTTGGATTTGGGGTTGGAAGGAGATTTGGGTGTTTGATTCTCCATGTGGAGATGTGATTTGATTGTTTTTGAATTATTATTTTCTTTTATTGATTTATTGGTGCAAATTTAGGGTTCATGGATGACATGGAATTGTGAGTGGATGGGTGACACGTGTCACTATCCCATTGGTTTTTGTTTTGGAGACTATTCTCCTATTTAACCCTCCATTTTGGAGGGTAGAGGGGTTCTTTTTGTCATTTTTATTGGAGCTAGTTAGGAGAGAGAAGAATTGTTGGTGGTGTAGATCATATACACATAAACACTCACTCAATAAGTTATTTATAACAAATGAAATTTATCAATCCCATAAAGCCTGCAAAATTATTTATTTTTCTTAATTCAAGAATCCTACAAACTTGTACTTTTGACCTCAAATAATCAAAAGAGATGATTCAAAGCTTGAAACATGTTTAACAACCACCCATCATGCTAACCACACCATCACATTGGATGAAACCTCAAGAATTATTCACTTTGGCCTTCTTTTTCTAAAACAACCTCTTAAACTTCTCAAGAACAAGATTGATGGCGAGTTACAATTTATAATAATCTACAAGTCACCCAAAAAAATAAGACCACTTTTGAATACCCTTTTCCATTCTCTAGGTGTGGGGTAAATTTTTTGTCTTAGTTCCCAATGTAAATGTATCTTCCTTCTTTATCTCTCGTCTAGGCCTAACCTTCCCTACTAGCCTGCAGACCGGATGAATTTTGGGCATATCTTCTGAAATAATGACTCAACAAACATGAGCTATACCTTTGGACTACCCATTTCGGCATTTATTTGGTGTTCAAATTTTCAGGTGGGATTCCTTCACAAAATTTTATTCATCTCCCACTATCCTAGCTTCTCCATTAGGTCTTCTAGGCCATCGACAGACCCACAACAAAAGATTGTCAAATAATGAAATAAAATGAAATATTTTAAGGGTATAAAACTTCAATAATCTTCTTTTCTACCTCCTCAAGATGCTATCTATACAATTTGAGGGCTTAACTCAAGTTGGAATGCTAGTTACTAACCATTTCTCTAAAACCCTAACAAGGTTTATATAGTGAACCCGAGAGGACAATTTTACTCATAAAATAAACCAATGTCATTTCTAAGGCTTAACTCCTTTTTTAATAGAAATGTTTCACATTACTAAATATTTCTAGCCAGACATAGTGAGGCTATTTACTACCACCACCGACTAATTTTTGTTTAAACTGCCCATACTCTATCTTCCAAAACAAGGTATAACCAATTATTGAGGAATTCAAACGAAAGTATAGTTATACTTATCTTTTTCAATATCCATGAAATGTTTGTGGGTATACCTATGATCTTTCTCCTAATATCATGTCCTTCTTTTGATCAAACTTCTCTCCTCTTGATGTAAAAAAATTGATAGTGTCTAGATTGAGACACGATTGTCTACATCGAGACCCTTCAATATCTAGGCATAATCATAGCTAATACAAGTGATCACACCTTAAAATAAACAATTACAATGAAAATTGATCTCACCAAACATATACAGTTCTTCCTTTAATTGGGATTACAAGATTTAACAATTATCATGTGTTTATATACATATTATAACCCTTCATTAGACTTTGTTTGCAAACAATTTCATACTAAACCCTATTAGAGATCCAAATATCCTTTTCTTCGATTGATCAATGATGGAAAATAGTTAAAAACTCACTCTTATACCTCCTCGGCTTGAATTACTTCATAACTGACCTCTAGGGTCACAATTCACGATTTCATGTGGAAGTTACGTTACAAGAAAAGAGCTTAACGAGTTTTGAAGGTTACATGACCAAACAAATTTCAAGAAGAGTCCCCAATGAATTATAATGTCTATGATAACCTATAACATGGTTGAAGATAACTTTAAAGACCTTACACCTAACTAGAAATCCAAAATTGGCTCAAACAAGATTCAAAAATTCAAAAATGGAAAAATGGAGGGAAACTACATAGTTTTAATTTTGATCTTCTTAAGCTCATAAAACCAAAATGGAATGACTCCTAGGACCTCTAAGGACTTAAAAACCCAAAATTGGATAAGAAAATCCTAAACTAATCTCAAGAGTGATGCCCCCGCATCATACTCCCAAGGAAAAGATAAGTCTTCCCATGATGTTTTGTTGGGGTTAGCACACTAGTTGTACGAGATAATATATCAAATCTATGCATACATGCAAATAAAAGTAAATATTCTACCAAAAAATACACAAAAAAGAGATATAAATCAACACCAAATATAACATGGTTCACCCAATGTGGGCTACGTCTACCAAGAAACAAGTCAATCTATTATCTAAAGATTTCATAAGATATACAATGAAGATTTACAATCTTCCACACCTCTCGGATGTACAAGATTGTCTTTGACTCAAGATTTTTATTCTTTACCAAGAATTATCTCTCTCTCTCTCACACACATTATTCTCACAATAATCAACTTTTGCAAGTTCTTCTTAATTCTTAATTCTAAACCCTAGCTTTCATGCTTATACAGTGTATACAAACTTAGGGAACTTAGCCATGCAATTACAATCAATAGGCCTATTTTAATACTAAAAATAGATCTAATTCCCATGAGTTAATTAAAACACCCACACACAGGTAACCGACGCTAGTTAGCCCTAACCGATGTCGGTTCCTCCTTGCTTGATCGATGTCGGTCCCTCCATAACTAATGTCGGTTATTGTGTTTTCCATCAAGTTTCATATTGCATGCTAATCTGAAGTAATTGAGCTCCACAACTCAACAATATCCCACTTAGAGATTAATTACTGCACCATACCTGTACAACATCATTCTTGGATCCTTTCTTAGCTTTATTTTTTCCTCTTCAAGTCTCAAACTCAAAGACCAACAGAAGTGGAGTGTAGCTCCAACTTCTCCTTTGTTAATGGATTCATTAGCATATCCGTGGGGTTTTCACTCGTATGAATATTTTCCACATTCAACTGTCATCCTCCAATACTTGTTGTATGAAGTGATACCTCAACTGAATGTGTTTCATTCTTGAATGCAACACTAAGTTCTTTACCAAATTAATTTCACTCTAACTGTTACTGAACAATTTGCAATCATCTTACTCCTTTCCCAACTCTTTCATGAACCTACTCATCCATATCATCTCCTCGCTAGCCTCTGTAGCTATAACATACTATGCCTTTGTAGTAAACAAAGCCACAATCTTTTGCAATCTTAAAATCCAGCTAACTTTCATCCCACCTACTCATGAAAATATATCCAGTAGTGCTCCTCCTACCATCCATATCTCCAACCATATCCAAATCAACATAGCCACATAATGAAATATCCGAACCTCCATAGCATAACTACATGCTAGATGTCCCTTTCAAATACCTGAGTATCCATTGGACTTCTTTCCAATTCTCTTTACCTAGATTGGCCATATATCTACTCACAACTCCCACTGCCTATGTAATTTTTGGTCTGGTACAAACCATAGCATACATGAGACTCCCAACTGCTGAAGCATATGGCACTCGTGTCATGTATTTTACCTCCTCGTGTGATAATGGACACTGATCTTTTCTCAATTTGAAGTGTCTAGGAATAAGTGTACTAACATGTTTTACATTCTGCATCTTGAACCTTTCTAACAACCTGTAGATATAATCCTCTTGAGACAAATATAATTTCTTTTTCTTCTTGTCTCTGTGTATTTACATGTCAATGATTCTTTTTACAGCTCCTAAATCCTTCATAGAAAATGTGTGAACTAGCTTTCCCTTAAGTTCACCAATATCATGCATACTAGATTCTGCAATAAGCGTATCATACATATATAGTAACAAAATAATATAGCTCCCATTTCCAAGATTTTTGAAATAAAAACAATGGTCGATTCACATCTCAAGTAACCATGCTCATGCATAAAACTATCAAACCTCATGTAACATTTCCTTAGAGCTTGTTTGAGCCCATAAATGATCTTTTTCAACCCGCACACTAATTTCTCCTTACCCTTGACTTCATACCCAAGTGACTGCACAGCATATATATCTCTTTATCCAAATCACCATGAAGAAAATTTGTCTTCACATCTAGTTTCTCTAAATGTAAATCCTCTACTGCAACTAAACTCAATATAGTACGAATAGAAGTCATCTTAACAATAAGAGAAAATATTTTACCAAAATCAATACCTGCTTTATATGGAAATATCTTTACTACAAGCATTTCCTTGTACCTTTTCTTTCCACCCTCTTCTTCCTTGATCCTGTAAACCACTTATTTTGTAATGTCCTCTTACCTACTGACAACTTAACAAAATCCCAAGTCTATTTTTATTCCAAGGAGTCCATCTCCTCATCCATGCCATGCTCCCACTGCATGTGGGTCTCATCCTGTATTTCTTCTTCAAAACTCTCTGGTTCACCATTATTATTCAATAATAAATAAAATAGAAAAGGTGTAAATATTTTTAGAGGTTTACTTACCCTTTGTGACCTTCTCACAAGAGTTTGGGGTACCAAAGGATCATTTTGGACCTCCTGGATATTTGTATATAAATTTGTTAGTGACCGACTTCGATCACTTGTAACCAATGTCGGTTCTACTAACCAATGTTGGTTTGGATCTTTTTAACCGATACCAATTATGCTGACCGATGTTGGTCGGGGGTTAACCGACATCGATTCTTGTGTAACTGTGTTGGTATTACTTTTAAATCCAAGAGCTCATTTTCATTCAAAAACTTCTCAACAGGTTCATCCTTGGGTACCAAAATTTGATCCCTGTATATTCTCTTTTCATTCCATTCCATATCACAGCTCCTAATAATTTTAAAATTCTCTAAATCCCAAAAATGGAATCCGAAATCACCAGATCCATAACCAATGAAAGTGCATCTCTTGGATTTTGCATCCAACTTTTTCTTATTTTCTTTATCAATATGCACAAAATCTTCTAAACCAAAAACTTTAAGAAAATAAATATCTACCTCTTTTCTAGTCCAATCTTCCTCTGGTATTCCTCAATCTAGTGAACTTGAAGGCCCATAGTTAATCAAATAAACCGTTGTATCAACTACTTCGCCTAAAAACTGCAAGGGCAATCTAGAATGTATCCTCGTACTTCTAGCACGTTCCATGATTGTCCTGTTCATTCTTTTTGCAATACCATTCTCCTGTGGTGTTCTTGGAACCATTCTTTCTCTATGTATCCCATTCACTAAACAATAATCATTGAAATCCTTATTACTGTATTCACCACCATTTTCATATATACGGCACTTTAACTTTGAATTTGATTCATTCTCAACAAGGGCTTTCCACCTTTTAAAAGTTTCAAAAACATCATATTTATGTTTAATACAATAAACACATACCTTTCTTGTAGCATCATCAATGAAAGTAACATAATACTGGGACCCTCCATGACAAACTACCTAAGCTTCTGGTCTTCAAACATATGAGTGTACAAAATATAACTTTTGCTCCTTCTTAGTTGCCCCAACTTTGAGAAATCTCACTCTCTTTTTCTTTTCAAAAATACAATGCTCACAGAAATCAAGATCTAAATCTTTCAAATCTGATAACTTACCCTTAGCCTTTAAGATTTGCATTCCTTTTTGACTCATATGACCTAACCGATTATGCCACATACATGCATTTAAATTTGAAGTAGATAATGCGTAAAAATAATCAAGTAACATAGATAAATAAATATAATGTTCCAACATTTTTGCCTCTTGCCACAACAAAAGCACCCTTGGCGAGTTTCCAAGAGTCTCCTATAAATGTAACTATGCATCCAGATTCACCAAGTTTCCATGCAGATATTAGATTTCTTTTGAGGCTTGACACATGCCTCACATCTTTCAATACCCATGTATTTCCATTCTACAATTTTAGATGAACTTCCCCTTTACAAGTAATACTGAAAGGTTCATCATCACCTAAATAAACATGCCCAAAATTGCCTTGGACATAATTTCTAAAATAACCCTTATTAGGGGTTGCATGGAAAGAAGTTCTGAATCTAAAACCCAAGATTCAATTCTATTATCTAAAGAAAGAATAAGAGCATATTGCATTACCTCTACTATAGCAAGATTTACTTCTTTACCTTTGTTTGGTTGTTGGTTCTCTTTATCCTTTGACCAACAATATTTCTTTGCATGTTTTTTCTTTCCACATTTCTAACAAGTAATTCCCTTACCTCTAGATTTAGATTTGTTATTCCTTGAATTTGATTTCCCATTACTCTTACTCTTGGATCTCTCCTTCTGCCTGCCCCTTCTTTCTACATTTAAAGCATTCCCAAATCATGATTCCTCTGTACTTTTCCTGCGAATTTCTTCATTCAAGATTATACTAACCACATCATAAAAATTCAAAGTATTATTATCATATGTTGTATTACTAATAAGCATTACCAAGATATCCCAACTATCAAGCAAATAACATAAGAATAAAATTTCTTTCACTTCATCATCAAATGGAATATCAACTTATTTTAATTGATTTATAATAGATTGAAAATCATTCAAATGACAAGATGCAGATCCACCTTCATGCATCTTTTAACTAAATAGTTTCTTCATCAAATAAACTTTATTTGAAGCACTAGGTTTTTCATATAAATTAGCAAAAGACTTCATTAACCCTATCGTAGAATTCGCTTCTGTAATATTGGAAGCCACAGATACTATCAAGTTCAATCTTATAGATCCCAAAGCCTTTCACAAGAATCTTCTATTCTTCATCAATCATTTTCGTAGGTCTAGAATTATCATCCAATGGTAAATACAAATCTCTTTGATATAAAAATCCTCAATCTGCATTTTCCATAATTGATAAATTCGGTATCAAATTTCTCTACCTTTCATTTTTTTTTCTTCTACCATTGTTGTAGCTCCCACTCAATCATAAAACCCTATGTGAATAAATCATTCAACACACAAAACCCTCAAACAAAGTTCTGATACCAATTGTTGGGGTTAGCACACTAGTTGTATAGATAATATATCAGATCTAAGCATACATGCAAATAAAAGCATATATTCTACCAAATGAAATACACAAAACAAAAGATATAAATCAACACCAGATATAACGTGGTTCACCTAGTGTAGGCTACGTCTACCAAGAAACAAGCCAATCTATTATCCAAAGCTTTCACAAGATATACAATGAAGATTTAAAATCTTCCACACCTCTCAGATGTACAGTATTGTCTTTTACTCAAGCTTTTTCTTCTTCACCAAGAATTCTCTCTCTCAATTATTCTCACAATAATCATCAACTTTTACAAGTTCTTCTTAATTCTTACTTCTAAACCCTAGATTTCATGCTTATATAGGTGTATACAAATTTAGGGAACTTAGTCATGAAATTACAATCAATATATATGCTTTAATACTAAAAATAGATCTAATTCTCATGAGTTAATTAAAACACCCACACACAGGTAACCGACGCTGGTTAGCCCTAACCAATGTCGGTTCCTCCTTTCTTGATGATTTCCGTCATAGGTGACCGATGCTAGTCCCTCCATAACCGATGTCGGTTACTGTGTTTTCCAACAAGTTTTATATTGCATGCTAATCTTAAGTAATTGAGCTCCACAACTCAACATGCTCTTGCTTACAAGCTTATTTCCTATTTCTTCATTTGCTTCTAATTAAACATGGCCCTCTGAAAGTGATCCTTGACTGAGTTAATTTCTTCATGTGTCTTTAGTAGTTGTTCCATGCTCCTTACAAGCTTTTCCATCCTTGGTTCAGTTATCTTCATGAGAAAAATGATTTTATTAGGACTGTATGATGTTCTTTCCACCTTTTTACTGAGATTACACACCTAGTCCATGCTCATAGGTGATGGATCTTCATGTTCTTTTATTGTTAAACTATCCTTGACATCTTCCTTTTTCCCTTCATGGTTCATTTCACCTTCAAGATTGAAAAATTGTGGCTTTTTCTTGAAGTATTCACCTTCATGTGGCTATTCCTTCACTTTTCCAAGTGAAAAACCTATATACACAACATCCAAAGAAATATTAGATTGAAAAACTTGAGTTTCTTCTTCATTCTTGACCTCCATTTCTTTCTCATACTTTCTCTCTCCATGGTTTTTCACTTCCTTGTCCTCTTGAACTAGTTTGACACACTGTTCATGATTGTTTTCTTCCTCTACAAGGTGTCATTTCTTCTTACTTTCCCTATGGTCTAAGTTCTATCCTTCCTTCTCTACCTCTAATAGTCGATCATTATCCTTGCTCTTAGTATGATCTGCATATTCACCTTCTTCACCTTTCATACTCACTCTTCTTTTCATGTTACTTTGGTATTCCTTCTCTCCACTCAACCACTTCCACATCTTCTTAACTATACTAATTGTGTTCTCCATCACTTCATTATCCTCTCTTTTAGAATGTTTTCAATCCCATTAGCATCACTCTAGGATGGTATTTATGTCATGATTTCCTATCCTTCAATGGATTTAGTGTATGCCTAACTCCATTCTTCACAAAAGTATAAGTATTTTCCCATCCATCATGAATGGCTTTCCTATAAAATTTCCATGGTCTACCCAACAAAAGATGACATGCATCCATAGGAAACACATCACATAGAACCTGATCATGATATCTACTAACTGAAATTGACTAAGCACTATTGATTAGCCAATATTTGATGATCTATTTGAACCCAATAGACTTTGTATGGTTTAGGATGCCTTATTATTTTCAAATTTAGTTTTTCAACCATCTTAGAAGAAACTAAGTTATCTGTGCTTACCATTATCAATGATGAGTTTACAACATTTACCTCTTTCTTTGCATATGGTCCTAAATAAAGTCCTTCTTTGGGTTGGTTCTTCATTCTTCTTTCTTGCATTCATCAAGACTCTCCTCATCATCAATTATTCACCTGTTTCTAGTTCTTCCACTAGTGATGGTGATGCCACACTTTCTTCCTCATCAACATGTGCAATATGATTTCTTTCTTCATTTACCCTACTACTGATTGCTTGTGGATATTCTAGACACTCAAATGACCTATGACCAGAAAAACTTATTGCATTTAAAATATATTCATGTAAACTCACCTCTTCCTCTTCCAAATCCACCTCTACCTATGTATAAGTAATCTTCTCTAGTATATTGACCTCTAGGTGTACCTTGTTTTTGTGAGCTGCTTACCTCTTCCACATGAGTTTATTATTATTTGTGTCCTCTATTTGACTATTTTCCTCTTCCTCTACCTCTGAAGTATTGTGTCTGTTTCCTATAAAACTTCTCTTCTACCTTCAAGGTTGCTTGGTATGCTTCCTCCACTGTTCTCAAATTAAACAAGTTGATCTCATCATGTATATTAAGCCTCAACCCATTTAAATACCTAGACACATATTCATCATCATCTTCTATGTGACCAGATCTCATTGTTAACTTGCAAAACTCTTCAATATAGTCAATTGCATTCATTTCCCTCTGCCTCATTTTTTTTTTTAACTTTTAAACATGTTAGTATGATAGTATGAAGGAATATACCTTCATTTTAGCTTTGACACAATCTTGTCCCATGATCTGATCTTATCCTTCCCTTTTTCACTCTTTCCTCTTGCACAAAATCCCACCAAATAGAAACATGCCCTATAAGTTTTGTACATGCAAACTTTACCTTCTTATCATCTCTGTTATACTCTCAAAATCAAAGTACTTATTCATATTTGATATCCAATCTATCAACTCTTCTCGAATGCATGCTTTCACCATACTATGGTACCTTCATCCTTGGCTTAGTACCTAGTCCCATGACTTCTTTTAGGATCCTTACTTCTGGTCCTTCCTTTAGTTCTCTTTGTGTAACTACCTCTCTATCTTTCTCTTCTTTATCACTGTCTTCATCCAATATTTTACCTCTTCTCCGATAAACTTCCAATGCTCCCATTCTGTCATGTATGTTCCTCAACATGGAAACCAACTTAGTGTCCCTTTCCTGCTCTCTATTTCCTCCTCTGACAACTCTTCTTGGTGAAAATTTGAAAATCTTCACTTCTCTTGCAAATATCCTCTTCACTTCTTTTTTATCTTTTGTCTTCTTCTTTGTAAATTTCTTCTTATCATTCACTCTCATACCAAATGATGCAGAGCATATACACACCAACACTCACTCAACAAGTTAGTTTGAACAAACTAAATCAATCAATCCCTTAAAACTTGCAAAATTGCTTGTTTTTCTCAACTCAAGAATCCTACAAACTTGTAATTTTGACCTAAAATACTCAAAAGAGATTTTACAAAGCTTGGAACATGTTTAACAACCTCCCATCATGCTAACCCCACCATCACATTGGATGAAACCTCGAGAATTAGTTAATTTGGCCTTCTTTTGCTAAAACAATCCCTTAATCTTCCCAAGAACAAGGTTGATGGTGAGTTATAGGTTAGAAAAATCTACAAGTCACCCAAACAAACTAAGACCAATTTTGAATACCCTTTTCCATTCTCTAGGTCTAGGGTAAGAAAATTTTCTCGAGTTCTCAATGCAATTGTCTCTTCCTTCTTTATCTCTCCTTTACGCCTAATCTTCCCTACTAGCCCCGCCCTAGATGAATTTTGGGCATATCTTCTAAAATAATGACTCAAAAAAATGGCCTAGACCTTTTTGACTACCCAATTTGGAATTTATTTAGTCTTCAAAGTTTCGTGGGATTCCTTCAAAAAATTCGTTCATCTCCCACTATCCTAGCTTCTCCATTAGGTCTTCTAGGCCATCTACAAGACCCACAGGACCACTATCACACAATTCAAGAAAAGGAAAGATTTTAAGAATCGGAAACTTCAATAATCTCCTTTTCTACCTCCTCAAGATGTTATCTATAAAATTTGAGGGCTTAAATTTTTGTAAAATGTTAGTTACTAACCATTTCTCCAAAACCCTAGCAAGGTTTATACAGCGAACTTGAAAGGACAATTTTACTCATAAAATAAACCAATCTCATTTCTAAGGCTTAAATCCTTTTTCTATAGAACTGTGCCACCTTACTAAAGCTTTCAAACTTGACAATGAGGCTATTTACTCCCACCACTAACCAATTTCTGCTCAAATTGCCTCGTACTCTATCTTCCAAAATAGGGTATAACCAATTATTGAAGAATTCAAATGAAAAGATAGTTATACTTATCATTTTCAAGATCTCTGAAATGTCTATAGGCATACCTATGATCTTTCTCCTAAGATCGTGTCCTTCTTTTGATCAAACTTATCTTCTCTTGATGTAAAAATTTGATAATGTTTAGACTGAGACACAATTGTCTCACACAGCCCTTTAATATCTAGGCATAATCATAACTAAGACAAGTGATCACACCATAAAAACAACAATTATAATGAAAATGGATCTCACCATACATATACAATTTTTCCTTTAATTGAGATTATGAGATTTAACAACTATCATGTGTTCATACAAAGATTATAGCCCTTCACTACTCTGTTTGCAAATAATTTGACACCAATTCCTATTGAGATCCAAATATTATTTTCGCAATTGATCAATGATGGAACAAAATTACAAACTCACTCTTATACCTCCTTGGCTTGAATTACTTCATAACTGACCTCTAGGGTCACAATTCAAGATTGCATGTGGAGGTTACATTACAATAAAAGATCTAAATTGAGTTTTGAAGGTTACATAACCAAACAAACTTCAAGAAGAGTCCCCAATGACTCATAATGTCGATGATAATCTAAAACATGCTTAAAGATCACTTAGACCCTACACCTACCTAGAAAACCAAAATTGGCTCAAACAAGATTCAAATATGCAAAAATGGAGGGGAACTCCATAGTTTGAAGCTTGACCTTCTTGAGTTCATCAAACCAAAATAGAATAACTCCTATAACCTATAAGGACTTAAATAGCCAAAAATTAGACAAGACACACCTAAACTAATCTCGGGAGTGATGATCCTACATCGGTTGGCTTGGGGGAGTGGTGTCCCCGATTTCATCCTGAAATTTGTGATTACCCTATCCGAAAATTTTCGTACTTTTAAAATAATGGGTTGTTTTGTGTTTTATTGCACGAAAGTTCTTGTATTGCGTCAAGATATTCCCAAAGAGCCATATTAGCCTTTTTCACGAAATACCCAGGATGCCCAAAATTGTTATATTCTCATTAGGATTTATCTATGGGAAATTTATATTTAATTATTTTCAGCCCCGTATGATATGAGGCTATTTGCGCTCCGTTTAACTCTGTTATGATTGAACATATCATTATTCCCTTGTACTGAAGGATTTTAACTTGGAATAAGTTTTGGGCTTTATTTGTGACTTTTGGCAATTTTTTGTGTTTTTGTGTTGTTCCATTTCGTTTCACGTGAAATTTCTCTAAAACAATTCCTTTGCCGGGTAAGCCCGATTTTGGCCTGGAGCAGCTGGAAAACATATACGCACATTATGCCCGGAGGAAGTCACCATTGAGGTCTGGATCACTGGGAAAAAGTGAAGTCGTGCACAGAAAAGCCCCTGCGGGGATGGACACATTTTTGAAAAAACAAAGGATTTAAGCTGCAATGGAAAAAATAGAAGCAACAGACAAGTGGGATTTTATTGTTTGCCTTACAGGGTACTTTTTCCCGTGATAGAAAATTCACTTAAGCTGTAGTGGGAAAAATAGAAGTAGCAGGCAAGTGGGATTTTATTGCCTGCCTTGCAGGGTATTTTTTCCCGTGATAGAAAATTCACTTAAGCTGCAGTGGGAAAATTAGAAGCAACAGGCAGGTGGGATTTTATTACCTGCCTTGCAGGCACTTTTTCCCGTGATATAAAATTCACTTAAGCTACCGTGGGAAAATTAGAAGCAACAGTGTGGTGGAATTTTATCACGGCCTTGCAGGTACTTTTTCCCATGATAGAAAATTCACTTAAGCCGCAAAGTGGTAAAGTTAGAGGCATGCTTTGCGCAGTGTGGGAATTTATTGTTAGGAATTAATTTACTAGTGCTCTCTTATTCATATTTGTAAAGTGATTTATAATCACGTACATGTATATTGGTGAGTGAGTTATAACAACTCACATATATAGGAAGTTGGTGAGATTTTGTAGTTGAGTTAGTTTCCTATATTCTACGGAAACTCCAAATTTATATATTAGGCTATTGTATTGTGTGAAAGATATATGAATATCATATTGTTTTGTATTATATCTGCATTGTGCAGATTATTGCACAAAATTTAAGATTTGGTATCGAGCCCTGTATTCACGGTTTTTAAGGAAGTCACGTCTAGATGGAGTAATAGTGTGTGTGGGGGGTTATTCTCTTATAAAGCCCCATTGATGGTGTTATTTTGTGATAGGTAATTGAGAACGTGTTTCCTTCTTCTTGGTTAAAATTGGATGTATATAGATTGATATTCTATATGTGTTGTCATTTCCCCTTGGCGTCGAAAAGTAAAACTATGCCAAGTTATTTCTCTATTACCAGCCTGTAGAATCCATCTCCTCTGTTGAGTTATGATCACAAAGGAAACTTGAATAATCATTTCTTTCTGCTACATCTCAGGCATTATGAACTTCCCATGCCAATCAGACATATAGATTGAGATTTGTGCGGATTTTATCAAGGTGATTCATTTGTATGTATTCACATGATCTGAGGACTATTATTACCATATACATCCAGTTGTTTCAATGCCATTCTTGGTTGTTGGTAATCCATGTGCAAAACCATCACTTTGTGGTTTGTGGTAAACCAATTGCAAAACCACCATTCTCGGTTTGTGGTCAACCGTTTGCAAAACCATCCTTGAGGTTTGTGATCATCCTGTGAAAATCACCAGATCATGAGCAGGTGCAAGTACAAAGGTAGGTTTTCCCCATGTTCGCACTAAGGGGGGGAATGTTAGGAATTAATTTATTAGTGCTCTCTTATTCATATTTGTAAAGTGATTTATAATCACGTACATGTATATTGGTGAGTGAGTTATAACAACTCACATATATAGGAAGTTGGTAAGATATTGTAGTTGAGTTAGTTTCCTATATTCTAGGGAAACTCCAGCCTATATATTAGGCTATTGTATTGTGTGAAAGATATAGGAATATCATATTGTTTTGTATTATATCTCATTGTGCAATTTTGTACCAAATTTAAGATTTGGTATCAGAGCCTGGTATTCACGGTTTTTTAAAGAAGTCACGTCTAGATGGAGTAATAGTGTGTGTGGGGGGTTATTCTCTTATAAAGCCCCGTTGATGGTGTTATTTTGTGATAGGTAATTGAGAACGTGTTTCCTTCTTCTTGGTTAAAATTGGATGTATATAGATTGATATTCTATATGTGTTGTCATTTCCCCTTGGCGTCCAGAAAAGTAAAACTATGCCAAGTTATTTCTCTATTACCAGTGCTGTAGAATCCATCTCCTCTGTTGAGTTATGATCACAAAGGAAACTTGAATAATCATTTCTTTCTGCTACATCTCAGGCATTATGAACTTCCCATGCCAATCAGACATATAGATTGAGATTTGTGCGGATTTTATCAAGGTGATTCATTTATGTACTGTTACAGATCTGAGGACTATTATTACCATATATGTCCAGTTGTTTCAATGCCATTCTTGGTTGTTGGTAATCCATGTGCAAAACCATCACTTTGTGGTTTGTGGTAAACCAATTGCAAAACCACCATTCTCGGTTTGTGGTCAACCGTTTGCAAAACCATCCTTGAGGTTTGTGATCATCCTGTGAAAATCACCAGATCATGAGCGGTGCAAGTACAAAGGCGGAGTTTTCCCCATGTTTGCACTAAGGGGGAATGTTAGGAATTAATTTATTAGTGCTCTCTTATTCATATTTGTAAAGTGATTTATAATCACGTACATGTATATTAGTGAGTGAGTTATAACAACTCACATATATAGGAAGTTGGTGAGATTTTGTAGTTGAGTTAGTTTCCTATATTCTAGGGAAACTCCAAATTTATATATTAGGCTATTGTATTGTGTGAAAGATATAGGAATATCATATTGTTTTGTATTATATCTCATTTGTGCAATTACGTACTCAAATTTAAAATTTATTGCCTCGCCTTGCAGAGGTAAAAATTCCCATGGTGAAATAAAAGAAAAGTGACTTAAGTGAAATCACGGATTTTATTGTCACTTCATGGGATAAATAATCCCATTGTCAAAGTCAAATCACTTAAGTAGATCATGGGATTTCCGGGGCTGCCTTGCAGGTTAAAAAATCCCATTGTCAGAAATTCTTAAAAATAGAATTCTATTATGCAAAAAAGTGAGACCCACCTTGGGTGAATAATAATGCATTAAATAAATATTTGTTAATATTTATTCACCCAATTTTGGCACCTGGGTTGTGGAAAAGTCAACGAAAGCAAAGGGGAATAAATCAATTAGAAATAGATTTCCAAAATTAAATAAATTTAATTTATTTAATGCAACCTCTTTTGAGAAGGAATTAATACTTTTAAAGTATTAAATGATTATATTAATTCCTATTTTCAGTGGCTATGGTCAAGGCACACTGTGAAGCTTAAGTGAAGTGATGTGTGAAGGATTAAATTAGATTAATTTAATTTATTGGATGGCTGTCCTTAAACATGCTATTTTTAAAAGAGAAGGACATGATTTTTAATTAATTAATTGCCTTTAATTGTTAGGGCAATTATTAATTATAGAATTGTGAAGGTTATATAAGCATGGGCAGCCATATGAGTAAATTATTTAATTCACAGGTAAAGAATTGCAGCCAAGAGGAAAAGTGCGCCCCTATTTGAAGAAGGATTTTGCTCAAGCAAGGTGGAAACAAGGCTAAAAGCTTCCAAATTTGGCGCATGCTTTAAAAGAGGTTGATCTTTGTCTGCATAATTGTTTACACATGTGTTATAGGAGCTCATGTGTTGTTGAAAGGATTCATGCTCCCTTTATGTGCAAATTAAACACCATTTTTTGGGGCAGCAGGCTTGAAAAGTGCATATTTTTATAATTAAAATTCACTATTCATGCTCCGGTGGCCATTTTTGTTTGAATAAATTGTAGGAATTCAATACGGTGCTTTACAAAGGAAAATGAGCTTTTATCAATGTCTAATACATTGCATATATCCTCCGAATCTGAAGAATTGTCCAGATCTGCACCAGTTTTGAAGAATTCCAATCACATAAGAAGAAAAAGAATTGTTCAGAAAAAGATAGACAAAGCTATGGTAAAGAAAGATGAAAAAAAAAGCACAACGGAGTCATGCATCACTTCTAAATTTGTAGATACTGGAGACACGGATCTAGGCTCAAAACCTCTTGCTGAATTGATAGACAAATCCAAAGCAGGAAAGACTTCACTCATGCGTGCAAGAGAAACTTCACTCATGCGTGCAGATTAAAAGCAGTGGAATTATTCGAGTTACAACTTTTCCATCCATAGCCCAGTTGCCAAAATTTGTTATGTAGGTGCAGATCCATATCCAGATGTAGATACAAATGCAGATGTAAATCCATATGCAGATCCAGATCCAGATCTCATAGTTGCAAAAGCTTCCGGCACAAAGGCTTCATCCTCTTGTTTTGAATGCAGCCCGTGAAGAAGTCAATGCGTGGAAAATTCCTTCCAAGATCCTGTGCATGTGCTCTCATCTTCCAGTTGAAGCCTTCATTGAATTTTCATTCACCCTGAGTGCTTTCCGTAATTTTTAATTACTCATATGCAATTAAAAATAAGGATGATGAGTTATCTACGGACAACCTTGCACTGATGCATGTACAACAGAAGAACTACAAAAGCTTCAAAGGAAAAAGAGAAGACAATGTGAAGGCAAAATTCCAGCTTGCTTCCAATTCTAACTGCTTGCAATTCCAGCTTGTTTCCAGATCCAGCTGCTTCCAGATCTAGTTTGAATCAACTGCATGCAGACATGAAAAAGGACAAAGTCAGCTTTTCTCTTCCTTCTTCTTTCCTCCGACAAAGTAATTGAGCGATCAATTAAATTATACAACTTAAGTGATTGGTTTAAAAGCCATTACTTGAAGAAGTCAACTACTTGGAGATAGGTGGCACGTGCAAAGTAGAAGGTTCTATTTTCAGTTGCAAATCATACATGTCACGCAAAGAGGAATTCCAAGAGGAAGATTGCCAGTTGTTTCTTTCCGACTTCCACATGTGCCAATTCAACTAAAAGCTTCCAACTTGTAATTGCCCCTCTACATTCTATAAGTAGAGGAAGAACCTTCGGGTTAATGGATCAGAATTTGTAAGCAGCAATCTTGTGTTCTAGACTTTGTGTTGAACCCCTGAGAGCAACTTGGAGCAAAGGAATACAAAGGAGCAGGTTTCCAGAGAACTTTGTGTCACGATGTACTTGGTTTCTTGTTTTTAATCTTAGATCTCTTAGTAAACTTTGTGTTATTTTAAGATCTGGATCTAGAACTGCCTTTGTTTTATAATTATGTGTGTTCATATCTATTAAGTTTCTTCTATGTGCATGCAATTAGCTCTGCTATCTACTAATTGGGATGCACATCTTCCCCATTTCTTCTTTGTATTTCCTTTACTTCCTTCTTCTATAAAATACTTCCTTTCTTAAACAGCTGCTTACTTGCTGCAGAACTTCTTAGTTATGGTTCATGAACTAAGTGGTTAAAGTAAAACCCCTGATAGATAATAACACATTTTCATTGACAAATCGACACGGAGCCTCACCGCTTAAATGAGGGAGATTTATCTCATGACTGCCTAGGTTTGATGCTATGCAGAAAATCTAGCCAACAGGAGCTTGGATTGTGCATTTACAAATCTTGTGCTTAGACTCTCTTTCTTGTGAGGTAGGTATCACATCTTCAAACTTGGTTATTGCTTTAGAAATAAATTTTCTTACTTTCTTGCTTGTCCTTGGTGTTGAAATGGCATTTTATTTATTTATGTTGTTGTTGTTGTTTCATTTCTTGCTTTTCTCCATCCACCCCCTTGAGGGAGTGGACTTTTGGAGTTTTTGGGGAAGAGGGAAGGATCCCTCTTACTTCCCACAAGGCTTAATGGGTTTCATTACAAAATCCCTTCATTTGGTTTAAAGTGGGAGAATTATTTCCATATGGTTTGAAACCATCTCCCATCCTTGCTAAGGAAACATCAAGGTTTGAAAAACCTTGGCAAGGAGGAGGCAAGGAGAAATAAGGCTTATTGGAGGGATATGGATCATTTGGAGGTTTTGTGAATATTTGGAAAATTTATGAAATATTTTGAATACTTGTTGAATTTGGATAAAATGGGACTTCTTACCTCTCTTCCCCACTTGTTGAAGCATGAAGCTTCTTATGTTTTGTGTTGGTTCTCAAATCATTTTGGTTGCTTGAATGTTGTGTTTTGATCTCTTTCCCTTATCTCTCATTGTGCTTACTTGGAGGCATGCTTCATCTCTCTCCCATGGAATTTGAGGGAGGCTAGCATGCTCTCCTTATTCGGGAAGACGTAGTGCCCCTCTAGCTCGTAGAATCTTTCCATTTCTCCAACCTTTACGGTTTGCATGGATTGTTAAAGAATGCTTGTGTTGGGTTGTCGTTTTGGCCGCCTTCGAGTTATTGTGAATTAAAAATAACAATAAAATAAATTAAACATTTGAGATAATTAAATAATAGGGATAAGTTCGAAGTTGTCCTTATGCGGACTAACCCTTTTGAACCCATGGAGTGTCGTCGTGTCTTCGATTTGTGCGTTGACGTCATTTTCTTGCGATCCATTCAACTCGAGAAATTTTTGAACCTCGAGTTTGAAATATTTATATACTTCTTGATAATGGGAAATGTCAATCTAACTAAATTATATTGCTATATCAATAAAGGTAATCCACTTAAGTTCCAAATGGAGATATTTACGTAATTAATAAGTGGCATATCGGAGAGCACTTTGGAGGTTTCGATTAAAGTAAATTTTAAAATAATAAAATAATTCATGAAATTAACAATAGAAGGGAATTCTATTAAATTTAAATAAATCATAAAATATTATTAATGATGAAGGAGTTCTCCAAATTATTGGAGCTTGTGCCAAACCTCTTTCCAAGTAATGTAATGATGAAATTTTTGGGTTAATGGGAGAATTTTTTTATTCAATGTCTGAGCATCTATGAGAGGATTTTGGAGATTATTTCTGGGTCAGGAAATGTGATTGCAATTCTGGGCATGCGTGTGTGCCAAAGGGGGAATGAAGGTGTCGGGCATGGTTTGAGCATATATCTGGGTAGAGTGGAAAACAATTTTTTCTATAGAGGTTACTGGTTTTGGATGTGGGGATTCTCACGTACCCTCCTTGTTGCTTCACCAAGTGCAATAATATGTCCCCAATCTGATCTTGCTGCTTACATAAACACGTTCCCAGCCTGTTCTTAAATGGAGTTTCTCATGTTATGTGTAGACATTTGCCGAGCATTCAGAAGGAGGGAAATTTTGTTATTTTGCAGATTTGTAATTGTAAGCGCCTGTTGGGAAAGGTATGGAAATTTAATAGTTATGGTTTTGGAATGTGAACTATTTTTCTTGCCAGTGGATAGCATTGGCATTGTCATTTAGTTCCTGGCAGTGTGGAGAAAGGAGAGCACCTAGGTAGGGCACATGAGGTGGTTGGAAAACTACCACAGTGTTGGGTATGCACAAAATAGTTTTTTAAAAAGGCTTTGGAAGCTTAAAATCAAATGCAATTTGAACAGGTGTAATACCACACCCCATAACCTGCTACTAGTTTACCGACCTGCACTATGTTGGGAAATAAGAACAGCGCATGGTCATCCTTTAAAGCATCGTGGAAGCTAAAGTTTTGATTATGTCGTTACTGTTCCCAGCTAGACGTTTATACTAACTGTGGAGGCATACCCTATGCACGTGAAATATTTATTGAAATGCCTTGAAATAGTGCGTTGGTGGACAGTTAGGTAAAATGTGGAAGCATACTCTGTTGAGCGGCCACAGAGAGGATTAGCATGGCTCCTACGCAAGGATGCTAACTGTTTGACAAAATGCCTCATTATAGTGTGGTCACATGGGAAACAATGATTGCAGGGTCTGTACTTTTTGCAGAGCATACAGGTCAAAGGTGTATATCCTACGTGGTAGTTGTAAGCAACTTATTAGAGGTGGAAGCTAGACAAGGCGCATCAACTATTTGACAAAATGTCTCAATGAGACCCTGTAATGGTTGTAGATTTTGTAGCACCTCCTCCAACTGACCGCCTTTCTTAATGTTGCAAGATTGAGATTGGTGTGGATGGCATTGGCATTTTATTTTTAGCCTAGACGTGGACGCATATAGCGGGCACACAAAATGTTTGACATAATACCCGAAGAAAATGTGGTCAAAGGACTCCTTCAGTATTCACTTTTCTTGGTGGCCTATGTTGTATGGACCGTTTAGGGTTTTGTTTTGGCCATTGCATTGGTTGTAAAGTGGTTCGGTGGTGAATATTTGACTTGGTCTTGTATTGCGAGTTGGCTCACCTCCTTCACGTGCATTGTGACCTGATATGTTTGATTTTTGTGGGCTACGTGACATGCCAACTCAGCGGTGGGCTCAGTTGGATTTTGTTGACTGTTGGCAATATGAGTTGGTCCCCAGACAGAGCTCGATTGCTTGAGATCGTTGCTCGACTCCATTTCTATCTCGATCTCATTGGCTTTATGAGCTGCTTATAGTATGGCAAGGGAACTATTGATAAAAGCTTGGTGTTCGAACGACCGCGAATCGAGCTCAGTGCGATCCTTGTACTTCACTAATTCGATTATCAGGCATGGTCATCTTACCCTCTCTTACATGATCTTAATGTTTCATGTTTTCTTAATTTTAATAGAGTTATAAATCAAACCAAAGGAAAAAACAACTTTTAGGTGAATTAAATGGGACGTATTATTTTATAGCAAATTTTGCCTCTTTTTTGTACTTAAACTGGACAAGTAACCGCGAATGAAGACACTACTCTCTTTCACCTCATGAAACTATTGGTAAAACCACAATATTATTTTTGGATTCGGAAACCACACAGCTGGAGGGTTAAATGCGGAACATTATAAAACCTACTTCTTGACGACCTTGCATAATGTTTATAAAAATGTTTTCTGAGGCCAAAAACATCCCTATAAACCTTGAAATGAGAAAAATCAAACTTTGGTTGTGTTCCTCGTCACATGGAGGGTTCAACCGAACCACGGTAGTCCTCAAATGTTTGTTGACTTTGTTTCGTCAAGCGTTTAGGAGCCCTACGGGTTAGTTCATAGCTTTACAACTATTGAAAGTTAAAAATACAGTTTGGTTTTGACCCGTTGTTTTGACCTTGGGTGTAGAAATGAGATTTGGATTCTACATACCTCTAGTATTTATCCATGACAATCACTACCAACCCTTGTGGAGAAAAACATCTAACAAGATAGTTTACCGAGATAGGTTTTGTAGGCCTCACGTTTGTTGAATGACAAGGTCATTGGGTGCATTTACGATCGGTGGCTCCATAAATATGGGTGCCAATTGAACATAGCTCGCAATTTTGGTTTTTTTCAGCTCCAAGTGTTTCCATTTATATAGGGGAGTAGGTAGGAATTGGTTTTTGTGTGTTTTTGAGTATCGATTTTATTTTTAAATGATGATTTTTAAGCAACTTGTCTAAATTTGACACTTTTTGGAAACTTGTAACTAAATGGAGAAAATTGTCATATGACCTTATCCAAGCAAAATAATGATTGGGAAACCTTGTAAACATAAAAAAATGACTGTACAAAACCATCTTGACACTTGTTTGAAAAGATATTGAATGTGAAAAGAAATGGTGTTTTTCTCTCTCTCTTGCATCTAGCTTTCTTTAGTTTGGAAAATGAAATGAAATGGCATTTGTATTCTTACTCCTCTTGAAAATGTGTTAGGTATTATTTCATTTTATTGGGAAAATGTGAAAATGCAAATAGTGCTTGATTGCGCTAGATCCATGCCGTAGTTGTGCGACCATGTGGTGTTTGCAGGTACACGGACATGAAGAAAATTGTAGCGCTCTATATGCTTTTGTAATAACAAGTTATCCTCGAGATACATGTAATATTAAATGGATGTATATGAGCACTATGTTTATAAACATGAATGTTATTTATGGATTATTTTGTGATGAGTGAGAAATTGTAGTATATTGGCATCTTGGGGAAAATGGGCATTCTATTCTAGGGGTGATTTAATTATAGGTATATATCTTGCTAATGTTGTAGATGTACATTTTAACGGAAATGAAATGATCTTTCATAGTGTGCTTTTGTGGGTTATTAATGAATGAACTCCTTTGTGTTTTACTAATTACTTTGGAATTCATAGAAGAACCAAAGCAAAAAGGATGAACTTAGAGTAAGATCCTTGTTTGACACCCTCTTGTGTGTGAGCACATTAGCTTAGAAAACTGAAAATTAAAGGATGAGCCTAGTTTTCTTATCATTCTTTAGCACCTCCTAGCTTGAGGTAATAAGAGCACAAAATTAGGATTCTGTAGAATCTTGTCTGCTTGTCGACTTTTTCATGAAACCACCCTATAGGAATGGTAATGGTTAAACATTGTTTAGAGTAAAAGGGGTTCCTACTAGGAATTATATTCATGCATGTTGAAGTTGTGTGGGATGCTTTAGTTTAAGGCTTAGAGTCACTTTTGTGACATGTAGGACATAAAGTCTAAGCAATGTAATTGTGTAGTTGTCTTGAGGTTAAGCATGAAGGGCTAAGCATTGAACATACTTGATTCCTAGGGGTAATTAGGAAATGTAATTTCACAACTTTGAAATGTGATCATGCATACCTTGGCAAACCATAAAGTGAGGTGGTACCTCACTTAGTACCTCTAATAAAATCCCGACTCTTTTAAAATGTGAATGATATAAGACTGACACATAAGTGAAACTTGGAGTTATCTTATAACTTAGTTAGGCCTTCTTTTGTTGTTGAAAGTACATATAAACTGCTCCACATGAGTTCGAGCATGTGAGAAACATAATCTCTTATCTAGAAAATGAAGCTTATGACATATAACTATTAAAAATGACTCTAACCAAGAGGTACCGTCAAGTATAAAAGAAATACCTTGGATTTGACAAAGTTATTGCAAAATAAGGGTGTTTGGTTACTCCGGTTTTGAATTTAGTAAGGTGTAGATTCCTTGAGTGCAAATGAAATGATTAATCATGTGACCTCTCATGAGGTTATTGGTGAAAGAGACTTTGATGTATGTTTCCCCCACGAATGTCTCATTTGTAATATGTCTTTAAAATTTGAGAGTCTAGGAATAATGAAATGAATTGTGTTGTGTGAGATCAAACTCCTTGTAGTCTTGAATCCCTATGTGAAAAGCAAGTGTTATGAATCGTAATTGTTAAAAAAATGTTAATATGAGATCTAAGTAATAATGTAAATATAATTAGAACAAGAGTAATTGAGATGAAACTATGGAATGATTGTTACAAAAATCATATATGCACCTTGAATGATGTCAAACCAACTAAAATGCCTAAGATGATCTTAAAACAAATGAAAATAAAGGAGGGCATCATTATGATCCAAAACATTTTATTAAAATGGGAAATATACAACCTTGAGGTATGAGCGCATGTCTCATATACATAATGTGGTTTAAACAATGATGTCAAATGAAATAATGAATATGTAGCCTTGGGAACAAGAATATTTGTTTACATGATAAATGATTTTGAGACCTATAGGGTTAAATAAGGGAGTTTAAATGGTAGAAAGATGGAACCATCTTAAGTGAAGTGTTTTACTTAAATAAATGAAATGCGAGTCACAAAAATGGGGGTAAATGTATGTTTCATGATTAAGGCTAATAATGAAATATGATTTCAATAAAGGTTTTAACCATGAAAATGTATTATTGTGGAAGGTGCTTCTTCGGATGTTCATGTTGTGGTTGGGTCGTGGTTTCATACTTGTTCATTTATATAAGTGTGGCATTGATTTGCATCTTGTGTCATCTTGATATTTGCATGTTCTTCATGTTGGTGTAAATGTTACATGTGGTGTTGAGCAATCTTGTGTAAGCATTTTTGGTGTTGTATAGTTGTTTCAGATAAATGAAAGTAATTTTTTTTTATCCTGGTATAATTGGTCTTGTGTTTGGGTCCCACATGAGTGGGCACTATAGAAGAGGAATGTAATGATTCCATTTAGTTGGGTGGAAAACCAAGTCATCTTCTTGTGGTTTGTGTGTGTCCTATTTGGAGATGAAGCTTGATTTTGAAGTTTGCTTGAAGCTTATTTCATGCTTGGAAAAATAGAAGTTTAAATTAAAAATTGGCTATGTTGCTCCTACTTAGCAGGAGGTTTTTCCTCTTGTATTTTAGAGTGGTTTAGTGCTTGTTATTGTAAGTAAAGAAAGTTGTAAAATTGAGTTTCCTTGGAGTGAAAATTTCATTGTTTTTAAACTTGTAAATCTTGTCTTGGATTGGATTAAACTTGTAAGATTTTGTTAAGAGAAGTTCTTCTAGCATGGTTCTCAATGGGATTTGTTTTGGGATAAAACTCTTTGAACTTGCATGAATATTATCCATTAATAGTAACCTTGAAAAATAGTTGTTGCAAGACCAAAATGTCACTCCAAATTTGTATAATCTTATAAAGTATTCCTTGGGTTATTGGTTGTGTTTAAAATAAGATGGAAACATAGTTTGGGGAGTTAAAATTGTTTCTAAAACACTATCATACTTTGGTGTTGTTTTTGATATTGGAATGGAAAAATGTCCCCTTTAAAGCTTGAATAAACTTATAACTTTTATGCTTAACGTGTTGGTTGAATTAACTTGCAAAAGGGAGAAAATGAATATTAGATGCTAGCACCCTTATTGTTTTGAATTGTAGTGGTTATAGGTTTACCAAGATTAGATGTTTGTATAATTCTGTAGTGTCATGTGCTTCTATTCCCTATCGGTGAGGGAGAAAACCTCTCATGAAATGGTTTCTATTGGGAGGCACCTCAGTTCGGTGTTTTGGTGAGGACTTACCTTACATGTTTTTGACTTAGGATCAAAAGGTATTGAGAAAACAACACGTGTATGTTTTGTAAGTCTAAATATCCTCGTGTGTAAGCATTCATAGTCTAAGTGGTAAGTGTCCCTTGGGAAACCCATGCCAAATTGGGCGTCACATGTGAGATCCATACTTAATTGTGATCACATTGTTTCATGTTTTTGCAACTTTGAGATCATAAGAATAAGAATAATTTGGTATTTAAAATAAAACAATATATGTTTGTGTATATGAATATATTAAAACAATATAAAAGATATATACATATATAGTGGTTGGATAAAAATAATAAAAAATTAAGAAAAATAAAATAAAAATATGGTTAAACCCATGGAAAGGGTGGATAAGACAATCTTAGTGTTTCTTAATTTTATTTTGGAGGGAGATGAGCGGCCACTATGGAGGGATAGGGGAAAATATCCAAAGCATAGGGCAGTTGTAAAGCTAGATTCCACAACCTTTTCCATCATCTCCCAGCATGTGGCAAAATGGGAGCATTGGAACAGGATTTAGACATGCATGCAAAAAAACAGTGTGTAGGACTAATTCCCGTCTCCACAACTTTTGCCAACATCTTCCCATCCCATGCCAAAATGGAAATTTTGAACATGGTAAAGACATCCAAAAAAGCATAAAGGGCAGAGAAGGTTTCTTGAAGTTTAGTTGCAACTCCTTGGTAGAAATGTTTGCAAATGCACCAAGAATGTGATATGTTTGACAAATGTTTAAAAATGTGTATGCATGAACATTAATGATTGTAGGATGTGTGCAAAATGGGTGTATCAAAGTGTAAATAATAGAGGAATTTTACCTCTTGTTGAACTTGTGGGTGCTATGGTTGCATAGATATGCACATAATGGGTGTATGGAAGATGTAGTAATTTTTTTTGAGAAAATGTATAGAAGAAACATGGTCTCAAGTGAGCATACATGACCACGTAATCTTCATTCTTATTTTTTAAAATATATGTATACAATCATGTCATTCTTCGCGTATATGCAAGGAGAAGTGGTTAGGTCTTGTTTCACTTTGGAAATCTTGAGGAAATCCTAAATTTTATCATCAACGAGCTAGATAAACTTGAGGTGGTTGTGTGGATTTGAATGTAGGACCGTGTGTTTTATATATTGCACCTTTTTGTTCTTTATTAAACATCTATGCAAAAATGGATGCATGGATGATGCTTTTGACTGTCTAATAAAATGTTTCAAAAATAAAATAAAATGTGGCCACATGAATAATATGGTTGCAGGATCTACAAAATGCAAATTTGTTGAAATGACATTGTAGGTCTTCCAAGCATATTGGGTAGTTGAAACTTTAAACGCTATCATCACCATGCCAATTATGTCTTGGGAGACTGTATGGAACATGGCTGATTGGTGCTAAAAGAGTACATAATATTTTAGATTCACAATTTTTGTTACACTAACTCTTCCCTTGATTCAGATGATTTGAACTGTTTGGAGATGCACGGTTGCCGGTCAACAATTATGTGAAATGAGGAAACATAAACAATGTTGTGAATATTCCAATAGGATGTCCCAATGATACATGGTGAAATCGAATACAATGGTTACACGAGACACACAAAATGAGAGCTTACGAATAGGCTATGGATATCCATCAAACAAAGTATGCGATCTTTTGGAGCGTGTGTGGAACCGCTGAGTACCTCCTAACCACATTCATTGACTTGCATAGATATACTCTTCTTTTTCTACTTGTTTTTGATTTTTTCCATTTATAATGGTTAAAATGTTAAATCATAAATCAAGTTGTTTTTGAAGTGTTGATTAAAATCTCTTTGCAAACCACGCTAAATAGTTTCCTCACATCGTGTCAAACCAATGTCGTAGGTGGTTGCCTTGGACGATGTGTCTAGTACTAGGTCATGAACTAGACCAAAAAAACCTCTAGAACCATTCACCATTATATATGCTTCATGACCAAATCAAACCGAAAAGAAAAATAGATTCTAAAATGCAAACTTATAATGTTGAAATAGTCTCAAATTGTGACAAAATCTTCTCAAAACTAGCGCACAAAAAGTGTCTCTTAACCTCCTTTACGTTGACAAAATATTAAAACCTACTCCTTATCATATGGAGTCCTCATCCCATCTTGGAAACATCATCGAGTCGATTTTTAATCCTTTTGCAAAGTGGGTTTCGATCACTTTCACAAAAATTGGTTGTTGGGAGATCTTGTTTGACTACGACCAAACCCTCTAGAAACCACTTCGTATATTGTGCCTAAGGATCCGAAACTAAAAATTTGACCCTGCATACCTCTTCATTGTTATATGGGGAATAATGTAGATCATTTTGTTTTAACCACTACCCTTAAAAAATACATTTTGTGCACATGCTTCAGAGCCCACTTGGCTTAGTTTGCCGGGGAGGGAAATGACTAATTTTAGTCAACCGGCTCCAAAAATTTGTTATAGTTTGAGCCTCGGTGATAGGTTTTGGATTCCGTCTATTTCTAGCGATTCTTTGTATAGTAGAGAACGATGTAAAGTATTACTCATTCTTTGCGCAGGCTCATTTCGTGGCCATTTGGGCTAACTTGTGTAGTAGTGCAACAAAGACCACAGACTGCATCGACTCTCTAAGGTTTGTTCGACACTTAAAAATAGTGTGATGTTTGGAAATACATATGAAGAGTATAAATATGTGGTTTGGTACAATTAATCGAGATTGTTAATGAAAAGTAAGAATTGTGTGATTTGGCACCTATACTTAGGCTCTTGTAGTGATAATGAGAGATGAAGACTCTGTTAGAAGTCATAGAATTTGATGTTACTCTGAAAAGCCTTTGAAACTTGAATGTAATGAATCAAAAATTGTTTGTGCTATCTCTCACTCTCCTTGGTTATGGAAATGGTTTAGTTTATTTGGGTAAAAGAAAATGGGTGTTTTCTCTCTCTAACCTCTCTCTAAAACTTAAAAAGGTTATTTTGATTTAAAAAAGTATGGAAAATGAATTGTTTTCTCTCTCTAGCCTGAAATTGATTTGGTGATTTTGTTAGTATGTTTAATGATTATATGTAGTGTTTAGTGAGTAGATGAATCATTTCCCAATTGAAGAAACCAACCCCGGTATCTTTTATGAATGTAGTGATATGTGGTCTTTCGAATATGAGTTGTGCACCACCTTATGAGAATAGATCATACCACACATAGGGAGGATGTTGCTTATAAATATGTGTAAATGGAACTTCCTTATGAAGTAGAATCTAGGAGAAGATCGGTTATCCAAAAGAGACCCAAGTAAGCGGGTCACACAAACATTTCACTCCTTGCTAAAAGATCCAATCACATGTCATGATATTCATACCAAACCATTTTTCTCTTAGAATTTTTAGAAACCAAATTAAGTTTTTTTGTGCTTTTAAGTACATTTAGCATGATAACTAAGTGGAAGGGGGCTCATTTAAAAATAACTAACGTGTAGGAAAATGATGGAACTTAATGTTTTTCATGGAAAAATTTATAAAAATGTACAATGTTGGTACAATTGTTGAATGGTTTTGGTAACAAGTGGAAATAGGGTGGAACCCTTCCATGTAATGTAAAAGGGACATTCATCTTGAATCTAGGTGCAACCCTGAGTGTATGATGTGGAAGGAATTGATAATTTGTGCTTATTATCACATGGTAACTAATGAAAGTTCTTCCAAACCCTTTTTGTCACTACCAAGTAGGAAGGGATCAAACAAAGTAAATCTTATAAACTACAATTGTATTGTGAGATGATAACATGACAAGAAATAAGTGAGAGAACCTTCATGGTCCTAAGTAGGGAGTTTGTCTTTCATGTTAACAACTTATGGAAATAACTTCCTGGGAGTTATCTCGAGAATAAGGTTTTCATGTCCTTTTATCAAATGCAATCATTTTCATATGTTAATGTGTGAGTATTGTTTTCCTCTATTGATTCCTTGGATGACTTAGAATAATTTATTAAATTTAACTTGAGCCTACCTCTTAAATGTGTTGAGCCTCATTATTTAATTCAATATAACTAATGGTTCCAAGCAGTACCAAACTTGGAAATCATCGAATCCAATTTTACAAACTAGGTTATATAGACTATTCATGAGCACATAAACTGCTCGATTAAATGTTGTATGACCAATAATGTTAAGTAGAAAATTAATCTACAGAGAAGATGTGAACCACATAACCTATGTGTGTGGTGGCAAAATCCCTCTTGTCATAAACCTTTATGTGGGCATGTTTTTGTTGTATGTTAGGCTCATTTAAGAAAATGTGGTATAGTCGGTAGTGGTCTCATTAAGGAGAGTGTTCATGGTTATGAATATTAACTATATTTTAGCCAATGCTTCTTCAAAGGAGAACATTGTAATATGATGTAAATAAAAAAGATCTATATATAGTGGATAGAGTCCTTATATTGCCCCTCCTTGGTGGTTTAGGTTATTTCTTTAATCACCTCTCCTTGAAGCTAATTGAGACATTAGCTTATGGTATTTTTGCTTTTCTATCCTATTAAAGATGTCCAATGAAGCTTGAACTTGGTGGCATAGGCCTTCCATCTAACATAGCTTGGCTTAGGGATGTGTCACCACTATCTCCCTTATGGATCATTAAAGAAGGGAATGTTGGCATCATAGTTTTTGTCCTACACCAAGGCACATTGGTGTGTACCTTGGAAAAATCAGATCTAAAGGTGTGCTTAGTATTATAAAAATTAATAATGTAACAAAACAATTACCATGATTTTAGTGATGTTTCTAAGGTGAGAATTTATGGGCATTACACATCTCAAGTGATAGTTAATAGAATGATCTATTGTTTGCTATTATGGATCTATCTCTTATTTGAACTCAAAATGAAAATAGTTTAAACCATAAGAATAACTATATCTCATTCTTGTTTTTAAAATTAAATACCTTAATTAATAATATTTATCTTCTTCTTCTTTACTTGATTAATTTGGTTTGATATAAAAATATATCCCTATTTTTTCCAAGAGTAGATCCTTTTTACCTTTTAAAATGGGTGGGGTGTTAAAGTTTTAATACCCACATAGGTATATAATTTATTTTATTATATATATACACCATGAATTTAATAGTATAAAAATTGGTTTTAATTCCTTAACTTAAAAATATTTGGTTAGATGTATAAGAATATATGGGGTCGAATTTATGCAATTTTTTTTTAAAACAAAGATATTGGAGGTCTCGAACCCTCCCCAAACCCTGGGTTCATATTGTATGCCACCATGGGTATGCCCCTATATTTCTCCATACACGGCCTTTGGAGGTCGAATCCTATTTGCGCACAACATAAACACACACACAAAACTTTTATTATTGGTTGCATGAACCACCCTATATTAGGGTTATATAAATTGATTATATATATATATATATATATAAATACATATAAAAAATAAACTCATTTCAATCCACTTCTCACAAATCTTGAGTTGAGATGACATGCTCCCTTTTCCCTAACCTTAGCGAAGTGTCGACACGGTCGGCCGACTCGGCCTGCTCCAATTAATACTTGCTCAAACCCGAATATTCATGTGTCCGATGACATGGGTTTCCTTTCAAGTGTTGAGGTGTTGCGAGGCTATGTGGCTCCCATTTTGTAACTTATGTTCAGATTGTGCATGTGGAGCTCGCCGTTGATTGTATCCCCTTCCCGCCTAGTGTAGCCCTTGACCATGCGGGTGCTCAACCACTCGATGGCCGCTTAGAGGTATTTCAAGTTCTAGTCAAAACTATCACTGGTATTACCCTCTTCCTCCAAACCCATCGATTTTCTTCTGGGTTGGACCTGCAACGTATTATCTCTCATAAAATAGGTTTTCATCTGGGTTCCTTTGGTCTCTCTTTTATGGGAAAAATACTTTCGAGATGAATTCCCTCTTGTCTCCTACGAGATTTCCTAGGATTCCATGATCTCTATGATGGGATTCTTAAAGGGGGGTGCTAGAGCTCATAACACTACATCCTTCAAGGAAGCTCTGTTCAAGAATGCTACTTCCACCTCTACTACCCCCAGTCCTCCCCCAACCTATCTTGTTGAGCAAGCTGCGGACTCCCCTTCGTTGGAAATCACAAGTTCTGATTCCCTGACACTAAAAAATAATCTGAAAAAAGCCCTCATCTACATATTTAATGGTGTTTGGCCTTCGACTAATGCACTTATCTAATGGGTTCACTCTAATTGGACTAAAAATTGTGACCATTTTTTATGTGCAAGAGGTTTCTTCATCATTTTGTTCTTTTCTCGGAAGATTATCAGAGGGCCTTGAATGAGGGACCGTGGTTTTGGGGTTCAGATTTGGTTTGTTTACCACCCCTTGGTTCCCTCACTTTGACCCATGCTCCTATTCCATCTTGTGAGTTCCTGTTTGGGTGAGGTTACCCAATCTTCCTCTCCATTTCTACCTTCTGCGGAGGAGATCGGAAATTGTTTAGGAAAATTTATAAAACAAGATGTTACGAGATTTCATAGTGGGTTACTCACTTTTGTCAGAATATGTGTTGAGGTTGATCTTAGCAAAGGACTTCCAGACAAGATGACCCTCAAGATGGGTGATATCTCTCATGTTCAGCCTCTTGACTATGAAAATATGGCTTTCAGATGTAGAAACTACAGGACGTTGGGTCATCTTCAGTCTTCTTGTCCTCATAAGAAAGTTCACCCTGCCAGGAAAAAGCCTTCTAAGTACTGGAGCCCCCCGACCTCGATGAGGACTCAGATTCGGATGTGGAGATTTAGGAAACTAAGAGTGCTGACACACTAGTCGAGGCCCAACCTACATCAGCATATAAGGAAGTTACGTTGGGCCAACAAGTAGAGTCTACCCAATCGGGACAGATCCAACCCGGGAATCAAAAGACCCCACGAATCTGATCATTCTGATTCGGATAAAGAAGGCCCCTTCTCCCTGAATCAGGAACAATAGATGGATAACCCTATGATTTTAGTTGTTTCTAGTGCGCTGGCTCAGAGGAACATTTAACGGAAAATTGGCGGTTGGTGTGCTCTAAGAAGGGAAAATTGGCGATTAGTTGTAGGCGAGGTTATTCTTCCTTTTTTTTTTTTTTCTATGACACATTATTTATTGATTACGTATTTTTGGCGCTTTCCTCTCTTACTCGGGTGTGATTTCTTCTATTTTCTCCCTTGTGTTGTATGGGAATTCTCTTCTTCTTTTTCTCTCCCCCCTTATTCTTTGTTCAAGGTTGTGGGCCCTTTCAAAACCCTCACTTTACCCTTATCCAATATATATATATATAAATACATATAATATCTTTCTATAAACCCAATTTTAGGGTTTGTAGACAAATAAATGGTTGGGAATTGACAAATAAAACTCTATTATCCTCCATGAGAGCTCCCTTGAAAACATGCAAACAAAAATAAGAGAAAATAAGAAAATGAAAGAGATATGATAGACTATAATGAAATTAGGGCTTTTATAATCTAACCTAAAATAAATGGTGGATAACCCTTTGATCTAAGGGATCCCAACAAACCTAATATGAGCCACTTGTCAAGTGGTATCTCTAGTTGACTTTGTAATTTTCATGCGGGGCCTATTTTCCCCCTCTCCATTTTGAATTTGGATGATTTTAAATAATTAAAATTGAATTACTTTTTTAGTTGGTGCGAAGAGGGCATGTGTCCATTTGGATGGGGCCAAATGAGACCCATGTCCCAATTAAATTGTTTATACCCTCATTAAGTTAATTTTTACCTTATTGGATTAATTAAACCTTAGGAGTTGTTTTACTATCTTGACTAAATAACCTCCTAATTAGCTTAGTGTAACCCCTTGGTTAGGAAAGTATAATAATAGTTGTTGAATTAAATCTACCTTAAATGGAATGGACATGGTTGGGACCCAATTATCACCCTTATTTCTATTATAAAACCTCGACACCTTCTAAACAACCTATTAAAATGGTGTATTACATTCTAGACTTGTAGTATCAACTTGGTTGAGAAAGTTAAAGATTTTTAACATTTAAATAACCCTTTGAAAGAAGATTGTCCCAAATTTTACGAGGTTGACAAGTAACTTTGATTATTGTTTTGGTCATGAAATAATGGGCATGAAAAGTTGACCCAAGTTCTAATCCTACTAGAGAAGGGCATGACTGTGTCAAACAAGAAAAAAATTCTCTTTAGAGAGGTTAAAATACGTCAAACATTAGTGCCTTTCCAAGAACATAGTTTGGTGTTTTGGTGTCGAATTAAATTCACAATTTAATTGAACTGAGTTCAAAACCCGATAGTGAGTGATGTGAAAATACCAAATAGGATTACATGTCTACTTAAGAGAGGTTAAAATATGTCAAAATTTAGTCAATGCCTTATCAAACACATGGTTCAACATTTTGATGTGGAATCACATTGAAAACTTAGTTGACTTGATATTGAACCTTGCTCGAGAAGGGTGTGTCTATGCTAAGAAATCTTAAACCTCTTCTTGAGAGAGGTTAAAATATCTAAAAAAACTATCCAATCACCCATTTTGGTGTTTTTGCATGCACTTACATTCAAAAGTATTGACTTGATTGAAGCCTACCTAGGAAGGGTATGTTTATTGTTTCTAGTTTCTATTTTTAGAGATTTATGGCCTATCTATATGTATTCCATATGTCCTAGACTTCATAGAGAGTTGATTGAGTGCCCACCCAATCAATATAGTGTGAATGAGAGTGAATTTTGCCAACCAACTAGTATTCAGTATCTCAAATGCCAACCAACATCAACATATATAGAGAATATAAAGAGGGGCCTAGATATTATTTCTTTCTTTGGAGATTCATCATATATTTAGGGTGGGGTTCCCCATATATAAATAGGTGGGACTACCAAGGAATCTTAAACCTCTACTTGAGAGAAGTTAAAATACATTACAAAATGTGATTTTCCAAACAACATGGTTGGTATTTTGGAATGGACATAACATTGACATGGTAGTTGACTTGAGATTGAAGTATACTTGAGAAGGGAGTGTCTATGCCAAACAATAATAAACCCTTTCTTGAGAGAGGTTAAAATACACAAAAATTGGTAAGTTTATTTCCAAGAACGTAGTTTGGTGTTTTGCAATGGACTTACATTCACAATCTAGTTGACTCAAGTTTGAAATCCTATAGCAAATGACATGGCAATGCCAAGTAAGGTTACACCTCTTCTTGAGAGGTTAAAATATGTCATAAATTAGTAAGTACCCGATAAGCACCCAATTTCATATTTTGGCATGGAATTACATTGACAAGTTAGTTGACTAGAGAATTGAACCCTACTTGGGAAGGGCATGCCTATGCCAAGAAATCTTAAACCTCTTCTTGAGAGATTTTAAAATACATCAATTATTAGTAAGTGCCTTGCTAAGAACCTGATTTTTAATTTCACATGGAATTACATTTACAAATTAGTTGACCCAAGTTCGAACTCTACTTGGGAATCAATCATAATGAGCTACATTATGTAGAATTTAATTAATAGTTGGAAATAATAATTTAACCTTAATATATATATTTTCAAAAACTAGATTCTTCCCTCTACAAACCCATATAATTTTTAAAAATAAATTACATAAAGTGATGCTATTTTTTGCCTACAAAGGAAAATAAATGTTTAGAACATCTAAAATTCTTATTGGTTGTTCTAATTCAAGTTGAAACCCAAGGTTTGGATCCCTTTACCAAAATACAAGGTTGTTTAGGAGGGGAAACAATTTAAAAAGAAAAGAAAAAACATAGGGTATATGCCCTTTGCAAATGGTAATTGTAATTCATTATTTTTTCTATAGTCATCTTCTACATTTGCAAAGGGTGTGTGTGTTTATGTAAAGGGCATACACCCTTTGTAGAATTATATAAAAAAATCATAAGATTCATATTTCCTTTACCATTTTAATAGAAAATTTCTCACTTTACAAGCTCTAAATTTGCTCTGCACCCGACAATCATCAAATTATCTATTTTATTTTTTCAAGCATCAAAATTGATCATTTTTATTTGAATTTTGATCCTCATTTGATTATAAAGCATAAAATTCGACCATGAGGTATGGTAGTCGATGTCCAAGACCAATTAAGGAGAAAATAAATGAAGAACTTGAAGTTCAAAGAGAGAAAATAAAAAGGAAAACACTTATGATATAAATGAAAACAACTTGTAATGTTCATGTCAAGATACTTCTTTCACAATAAATATTTTTTATATTAATAATAACATGTGTAATTTAATAGAATTATATTTATAAACATCTTGAAATGAGATAAGAGAAGAAAAAATAGCGAAAATTAGTTAGCGGTTCCCCTTAATATCAATAGGTCAAGGAAGGATATCACAAAATATCGATGAAACTCAATATGTATGACATGGTAATAAATTTATAACGAATGATGAAACACATGGATAAATATGATGTAACAAAAACACCTATCTTAATGAAGTTGGAGATCATTATGGTATAATTAATTTACATGATGATAGTGAATATGATCACATAATGACTCCAGATTAAACCCATTCCAAATGAATAGTATTTTACTAGTCTCATAGATTTGATGTTGACTTAGAAAAACATCCTTATCCTATGGTTGTAAGTAATAAGACCGACACTTTTAATAAATTATGTCTTATCTAAGTTGACCCATATATTTAGGATAATTGGAAAGACACCAAGATATTTGATTAAAATAGATGACATGATATTAAAATCCATGGAAATTAAAATGTTAAAACATAAAGTTAGGTGCATGCTAAAAAAATAAGAATCTACGACTTTGAGAAGAAAACACATACAAAATGATGTCTAGTATTTATTGAAAATTATGAACATAAATAGAACAAGGCTGTGATGCTTATTTTAAGGCTGAGAACAATAAAATTAGAGGGAAAAAATAATGTAATTGTAAATAATCTAAGTGAAGCATTTAACGCAATAGACAAAAATGGTCAAAATAACGATAGTAAAATTGTGATAAATGTATTAACTTAGGATATTGTGAGTAAGGTAACAAGTACACATAAATTTGTGAGTGAAACAATTATAGCCTTGAAATTGAATTAAAAACTTTATATAGAGGCATAGGATGAAGAACAAGATTGAATAATCCTTCAATCATAGAGTGTTGGACATTTAATGTTATTCTACAATGAAAATACAAGTATTAGTTGAAGCAACAATATATGTTATTGAAAAATATTGGCATGAGAACACAATGGTCTTGCGTAGTCTTAAAAAATTATGAGGAAGAAGAAAATGGTTTAAATATGTGAGTTACACATAAAACATCTCCTAGAAACAACCCTTAAAAAACTCTATAATAAGTTTCTTGAACAATATAAGGATCAATTGAGGATTAGCCAAAGGTCATTTGAGATGTATAAGTCATTTTAAGTCAAAATAAATCAAACACACACCACTTTTTGTAAGATCCACATAAAAATATCTATGCATTTTGATGTTTCATGGTATACATTGAACTTTACAATAACAATATTGTGCATGTATATTAGGTTCCTTCTCCACCAAAATTTGTAAGAGAATTTATCCTAAGTCTTCTTTATAAAAAAATTGATGGAAAATATTAATTTTCCAAAAAATTGTTTAGAGGGAATATGTAATAATTGTGGTAACTTGTCATGTTGGAGTGGTCTCTGCGTGAGGAAATTACATGTGAATTTAAAAGTAACTGGTTGATCTTAAAAATTACAAATATATAAAGCATGCATTAAAAGATGGACATATGAAATCAAGATTTGAGTTGGTTACAACCCAAATAAATGTATCTGATTTCTTATTAGAATTCAAGAACATTACTTACTAGTATGCAAGACACACACTAATGTTAATGGTTGGATGTATGATTCAAGATATGAAAAAAACATTCCAATTGGAATCATTATTTCAATTATAGACTTTGATAAAAATTACATAGCATAAATCCAAAAGGAGGCTCAATTTAAGTACCATAGTTCAATTCAAGTTTATATTTTTTTGCATATTATCTTTATACATGAACTTGATAGCATAGATAATGCTATACATATTTTAAGAGATTTCCACTTTTATAATAGTGATGACATATCAAATTTCTCAAAGTTCATCTAAAGTTGTTTTGAGATATTTTATGAGAATTTGAATATGAGATATATAATATTCAATCAACATTATGTTTGGTCGTATAGTTATGCATCTCAATTTAAGAATTTTCACATATTCTATCAAGTTGAGTATGATACATGTGAAGACTAGATTTCAAAATTTTGAGAGTTTCTTTAAGGATGGTCATAGAAAATGGGAGCATGATAGTGTTGGAGCATGTGTAGAAAGGGTCTTGAATAGAGAGGGTTTGAAGTAAAATGATGATGCTAAATTAATTGATTTTATAGCTATTGTAGATTGGTGTAATCAAACATTGGCAAATGAATTATATATATAATGAAAATATAATTTCTAGTTAGTGAAGGAAGAAAACAAGATAATGTATGAAGATTGCTTGATCTAGAATGAATGTTAGTTGTAGACATCTAATTTCGACCACGCAATTTTAATACTAATTTTACACTAATTGTTTTATTTCCCATCGAGTTATAATTACTGATTTTATGCTAATTAGATAACATTCCCCATCTTCTCGGTCAATTAATGATATTTGTTAATTAACTAGCTTTGTCCCTCATCTTGGATGCCAATTAACATCGCTTCATTAGTTAAAATCCTATTTTAATTAATTAATTAACCATTATTAATTAATTACCCTTCCACAATATTTTATTTAATTAATAAACCTTCTTATTAGTTAAATCCCCCTCTTAAACCCTTCAAATTCTACTAATTTCCTCCAAATAGCTTTTATAAGCTAAGTTTGGCCTATTAATCAATACCAATTGATTAATTAACCCCCCATCCCCCTCGGCCCCCCATTCCCCCAAAAAAATTTTTTTCCATGAGTTACTAATATCTAATTAATCTCTTCTAATCATGCTTATCCTTTTTAATTCTACATTCACTTTATCCCACTATAGCGCCCACCCATGTGGGACCTAAACACAAGACCAAATATACCAGAATATTTATTTATTTACTCATTTAATCTACTTGATACAACTATGCGATAACATTAAGACTCACAAGAGATTACACCACACCACATGCAACGTTTACACCAACATGAAGAACATGTAAATATCAAGATGATACAAGATGTAACCAATGCCACACTTAGATAAATGAGCAAGTATGAAACCACGACACAACCATGACATGAACATCACGAATTGGCACCTTCCACAATATCACATTTTCATGGTTAAATCTTTGTCATATTCATATTCCAATTTGAGCCTTAAAGGTTTGAAGAGCACATAACATGAAAACATACATTTTATTTTTTAGGATGCATTGCTTTTATTTTGTTTAACACTTAACTTAAGATGGTCCCATCTTAACTACCATTTAAAACTCTCTTATATAACCTTATAGGTCTCGAAAACATTTATCATGTAAGCATATATTCTTATTCACAATGTTACACATTATTTATTTCATTTCAGATTCAATTCATAATAAATACACTTAATTTGGTTCCTTTCTTCACTACAGTAGTTTTCAAATCAATTGCTAATTTTTTTTTAAGTATTTCAAAAATGTATGAGTCCCCCAATGCTCCTCTTATGCCAAGGATTTGTTTCCAAAAATAAGATTACTTGACATCTTGCCTTGCTTTCATTACGTAAGGGGAAACTAACATGAGGTCAAGGGGAGAAATCTTATGATTGAAAAAATGGTAAAATTCAAGTTTCTTTCTTTTGTTTTCTTCCGCTAGCTAGAGCACATTTAGTTCCCTTTTGGTAATTATTACATTTTTAAGATAATAATTTAGGTTTCTCAAATGCTCGAACTCATGCGGAGAAATATATAAGTACTTTTAGCAAAAAAAGAAGGCCTAACTAAGTTATACAATAACTCCAAGTTTCACTTATGTGTCAGTCTTATATTGCTCACAATTCACAAGAGTCAGGATTCTATTTGAGGTAATTAACAACATGAGGGAACCACCACTCTTTGCGGTTTACCAAAGTTTGCTTGATCACATTACAAGGAATAATAATTTCCTTCCTTAATTGCCCTTATGATCCCATACACATACATTTATTATCTCTTCTAGAGAGACTTAGCATAAAATACCACCATCTAAAAACGTTGTTAAACATTACATCAATCATGTCACAAAGTGACATTGCACCCTTAACTATAATAACATGTGTACTTCCACGAGCACAAGAAACCCTTTATAGAGAATGACACACAAGTAAACACAATGCTAAAGGAATCTACCACTTGATACAAGATAACATTAGATCAATTCAACCTCCCATAGGTCAATTAGATGTGAGAGGTATTAATGGAGTCAAATATGAGGATTTGATGCAAAGTTAAAAAGTACCGACATCACTCACGACGCTTATATATCACCATGAGATCATTCAAAGGTGAAAAGAAAGAAACGACATGTGATAAGTTTAAGTCTTTTCTAAAATGATAGGGGTATTGTAAAACTATACAAGACTCGTTTAAGAGAGATACACAACAAGGGTTAAGAGCATGATTCTTTTTGATAGTTTAGGAATAGAAAGTTTCTACCATCAACATAAGTATTAAGGGAGAAAACAATAATTAACATTATAGAAGTTTGTTTCAAAACATCTAAACCATAGAACAACATACAAACTCATAATCAAGATCATACCCAAATAGAATGCTTGTTTTCCCAATACACCAATATAACACAATTTCTTACTCATCACAAAATAATCAATAAATAAAATTCATGTTCATAAAAATAATGCTGATACATCTACTTAATATTACATGTATATTTCAATGATATTCCATATTACAAAAGCACAAGAAATAGTCATTTTCTTCTTGACCTACGTACCTGCAACCACTACATGGTCAACACAATTGTTGTTATGGCATCAAACTACAATCAAGCACAATTTATGATTTCACAGTTTTCTAGCAATAATGAAACTATATTTAACACACTTTAAAGGAGAGTAAGAAATATAATGCCATTTCATTTCATTTCCAAAGCCAATGAGAGAGATAGAGAGAGGAGAGAGATACCACCATTTCTCCACAATCAATTTATTTTCAAGAAAATGTTAAAAAAGGTTTCCTATAGTCATGTATTCATGTTTACAAGGTTTATCTATCATTTTTTGCTTGGATAAGATCATATGAGAGTTTTCTCCAATTAGCTACAAGGTTGAAGAAAGCGTCAAATTTAGACAAGTTGCCCAAAGATCATAATTCAAAAATAATCTTTGAGACTCAAAAACACGAAAAAAAATCCTACCTAATCCCCTATATACAGGGAAACACTCAGAGCTGAAAGAATCTAAAACTAGATAACTGTTTTCAAATGGCGCCCATATTTTTGGAGCCACCGATCGTAAATGCACCCAAACGACCTTGTCACCCAATGACCAAAGGCCTACAAAACCTATATGGAAAAATAACTTGTAGGATTTTTTCTCCAAACTGAGGGTTGGTAGTGATTGACATGGAGAAATACTAGAGGTATGCGGAATCCAAAATCCATTTCTACACCATGGCCAAAACGGTAGGTCAAAACCAAACTACATTTTTACTTTCAATAGTTGTTTAAAGCTACAAACTAGCTCACTTTGGGCTCCTATATGCGCTACGAAAAAAAAGGTCAAACAAACATATGAGGAACAACACATGCTTCGGTTGAACACTCCAAGTGACAAGTTACACGGCTAAACTTTACTTTTCTCATTTTGGAGTTTATAGAGATATTTTATGCCTTATTGAAAACATGTTTTATTTTTTATTTTTTCAAGGTCATCAAGGAGTAGTTTTGAACTAACATTCAAGTTTAATTCTTCCAACCAGATGGCTTTCGAAACTGGTATTGATATCAAAGTGTTTACAACCACCATACAAGGTAAAAGAGTGTAGTGTTTACATTCATAGTTATTTATTCGATTCAGCATATAAAATAGAGGCAAAATTTGCTAATAGAAAACATGCCTCATTTAATTCATCTAACAAATTATTTTTCCTTAGTTGATTAACAACTCTATTGCAATGAGGAAAAGTAGAACATTAAAATCATGCAAGGATAAAGTAAGATGACCATGCCTGTTTGAGAAACAAAGTGGAACGCGAGACTCCAAGAGGTCTACATTTATCATCCGCAAGACCACACAATTAAAGCAAATTTTTCATCAAAAATTTGCGATTATTATGCTTACCTCCACATTTGCATACAAACTACCAAGTCATTTGTAATTAACCAACAAAAAGATACTACCTAATGTTTTATGGGTTGACTAAGGCTTGTTCCATATTTCCCAATGATACATTTCATTTCCACAAACCAACACACTAAACCACATTTCCAACATAAGCACTTTATTTGTTTTCCACATTGCCCCACATGCTTGCCCATGCACATTGTCTAAGCCACCAAAAGTGGCTGAAGGCTTCTCAACACATCCATTTTTATATACCATACAATCCTTGTTGTTCACAAGCCTAATTTATCTAAGGAATTTTATCAAACAAATTACATGCATGTGCATGGGGCCATGCTATCTTATCTACATCACTCCAATTTTAATACAAATAATCCAACGAGACCTCATCCTCTCAAGGAAATTTAACTAACAACCCATGTGTATTTCCAATTCGCAATAGCCATAGTAAAACAACCAAGTCTTAGACATTGTTCCAAATTTCCCTTCTTGGCGCAGAGGCTAGCAAAGAAAGGCTATGGTGTTTGGATTTACACCTGCCCAAAATTATGTTTTTCGTTAAAGCTTCCAAAGCTAAATTTTATTATTATTATTATTTAAAACAAAACCATTTTGTGCACTCTCAACACCAACGTATTCCATGATGACACACAACATGCAACACACCGCCTTTAGTGATCCGCATTTCTTTGTGGCAATCGACAAACAATCCCTATGTCATGTGTATGTTTCCATTTATAAAAATGGATCTACCTAGGCACTAAAAACCCTCTGCTAATTAAAAACAAAAGAAACAAAAGGCCCTCCTTTAAATGAAACTTGACAACGTCCATTCCTTGATCCAAAACTCTCATTTTGACACAAGTTGGGAGGAAGCTAGAAAATATCTCTGGAATTTTGGATTTAAACTTTCTCAAGGAGTTTTTAAATTCCTTTGAATCCTTTTACAAACTCATTTTGTTCAAGTACCGAGATACTCATTTTAGTGGCATCCCAAATAATAAAAACAACAATCCACGTGACCAGCGCATGCTTTCCCAACTATAATAAAAATCAAACAATAAGAATGCCATCCTCCAATTTGGCATGATAGGAAATGTGCAATAAGGTATACAAGGTGTTTTCAATAGCTCCATCTTCTTCCTATCTTTTCACAATTTAGAAGCCAGGACCAACCCATTACAAAAAAAAATCCAAAAAGAAAAAGTAGAACTGCAAACTACCTAGCTCTAACTCTACCGATTTCCCTCACATGAGCAAGCTCCAAAACCAAAACCCAAGAAATGCAACTAGACATCCTTTGATTTTCATTCAAACAAACAAAAACCAAAATTTTTGAGTTGTGGAGCTTAATTACTTCAGATTAGCATGCTATATTAAACTTGTAGGAAAGCATAGTAACCAACATCGGTTATGGAGGGACCGACATCAGTCACCTATGACCGACATCGGTAAGGAAAGTACAGATGACATCGGTTAGGGCTAACCGGTGTTAGTTACCTATGTGTGGGTGTTTTATTTAACTCATGGGAATTATATCTAATTTTAGTATTAAAGCAGATCTATTGATTGTAATTGCATGGCTAAGTTCCCTAAGTTTGTATATGCCTATATAAGCATGAAAGCTAGGGTTTAGAAGTAAGGATTGTAGGAATTGATGATTATTGTGAGAGAGAGAATTCTTGGAGAAGAAGGAGAATCTTGAGAGAAATAAAGTATTGTACATTGTGAGAGGTGTGGAAGATTGTAAATCTTCATTGTATATCTTTTGAAATATTTGGATAATAGATTGGCTTGTTTCTTGGTGGATGTAGCCCACACTGGGTGAACCACGTTAAATATGGTGTTGATTTATATATCTTGTTTTGTATATTTCTTCTGGTAGAATATCCACTTTTATTGCATGTATGCTTAGATCTGATATATTATTTTTACAACCTTGTGCTAACCCCAAAAAAAAATTCCAAAATACTTCTCATGTATGCACCTCACATACCAAAAATTTCATTAATTCATTCTTGGTAATATTTTTGGCACAAGCCTCAATATTTTGGTTGAATTTTGGGTTATTAGATATAATTAAAATTTAATTATTTTTGTTTTACTTTTGTTGTGTGTACACTCTAATATCAAAACAAAACACTATATTATTTATTATTTTAATTTTTCTTTAACCATAACCATAATTGTTCCTTGATAAGCCTTTTGATTTATCACATAACTATCTCCATTTGAAAATATGAGGTTTAACTTTGTTGATATCCATAATATGATTTAGTTAGATCATGCTACATTAAAAAAATATAAATATCAAACATCAAGCATCGCAAATGATCCCAAGTTGGATGAATCACAAGGAAAACAACATTACCGTATAAGACAAAGACACGAAGACACACCATAGGTTTAAAAGGGTTAGTCTGCGTAAGGACAACTTTGAATTTATCCCTATTATTTTATTATCTCAAATGTTTAATTAATTTAATTGCTACCATTATTTTACGATCGTGGAAAGAGGTTATGAATGTCCATCAAGCCCTCGCCGGGATAGAAATGATAATGTGAAGAATGGGAGGCTCTTCATCCACGAGAGGTGGTATTAACTTGTGTTGCACGGAGGCTTGAATCCTACCAGAAATAAAGCATCTCGAGGCTTGTATTTTATTGCTTTCTTAAATATATATGATTGTACTCTTGACCTTAAAGGAGTGATGAGATACGAAGATATATCTCCATACAATTACTTTTATCCTTTATTAATGTCTAATATTGTAATTTTAGAAAGGTAGTACTATTTTCTTACGCCTGTTTAATTTTTTTCATTTTATGAATTATTCATATTGTAAATACGCTAATAAGAATGAAAAAATCAATCATACCAAGGGAAAAATCGAGATCACGCAACTAAAGTTGAAAGGGTGGTAATGGGAGGGGTACTACACACACATTCACTTGGTTGTAAGCTTCTCCCAAATTGGAAAGCTATATAAGAAACCTAGTACACCTTGTCACACCTTACACCTTGTCCTTGTAAGACATCACATATCTCAAGAGAGAATTTCCCTCACAAGAAATCTTACATAAATTGAGAAACCTCTTTGCTAAAGTTAGTAGGAGAAGAGTAAAAATGGCACTTAAGCCATATTGATGAGATCTCTTCCACTTTAGTAAAACACTTTGATTGCACATAACTTGCGTTCGGTTCACATAAAGGAAGTATCTACATATCGAGCACATCCAAACATCAAAAGGGAGGTTTGAATTTAGTGTAGATTTACATTTTGTGTAATTTAATTAAGATTTTCCTTTTTAGCTCAATCTTGATGTATTTGTTTAAATGAACTAAGTTAGGGTTTTACTTAGTGTTAAATCCCTTCCATTAGCTTAGTTTAATTTCACATGCATACATTAGTCAACATAATGTTTTGGTGAATGGTGTTGTAGGACCCTCAAACCTATGTAGATAGCCCATCCATCATAAGCATTTGGGAATAATGGAATGATATTATCCGTTGATTTTGAGCACATCCCACATTTTGTGGATCAAAGTAAAGTTTTGTATAATTTTAGCTTTAAATAAATATATGATATTTGATTTTTTCTGTAAATTTAGAAAAAAATGTAGTTATACTTTGAATGCAAAACATGTTTTTATAGTTTTTATAGATGAAAGAAATGAGTAGGGAAAAAATTAATATCTTTATCGATATGTATACTCAAAGAAAATTTAACTACAATTATTACAAATGGGAAGACCTAGTTTATCTTATTGGATTTATGCTTATCAAAAGAAATTGAAACCTATAAGAGGATGCTTCACTATTTAAATTGGTATATTTACAAATATGTAGTTAATTAAATTATGTGGAAAATATCACAACAAATATTTTTGGAAAGTTCGTAAAGTTGATCATGAAGTGATGCTTGAAACCCTTAAAGTGAGAGTTCATCGAAAAGGTTTATTGGAATGGCTTATCAAGGTTAGTTCTGAATTATTTTTATGTTTTGAACTATTAAGGTTAACTTAAATTAAGTGTATTCAAATTTTTTATTATTATTTTTATTTTTTTATGGAAATCGCACTAGTTTGGTGTTTTGGTGTGCATTTACATTAATAATTTAGTTGAATAAAGATTGAAACCTACTCGAGAATGGCATGTCTATGATAAACAAGCTTAAATGTGTGCTTAAAGAGGTTAAAATACGTCAAAAAATGTAAGTGATTTTCTAAGCACTCAGTACGGTGTTTTTATCGTGGATTTACATTCACAAGTTAATTGACTCGATATTCAACCCTACCCAAGAAGGAATTGTCTGTCAAGAAAAATTAAACCTATTCTTGAGAGAGATTAAAATATATAAAAATGGTGACTTGCCAAGCATGTGGTTTGATGTTTTGGCATAGACTTACATTCATAAGTTAGTTTACTCGAGATTGAACCCTACCTAGGAAGATCATGTATATGCAATAAATCTTAAACCTCTACATGAGAGAGGTTAAAATGCGTAAAAAATGTGAGTTATAAAGTACTTTGTTTTGTGTTTTGGTGTGGACCTACATTAACAAGTTAGTTGACCAGAGATCGAACCCTACCCAAGAAGGGCATGTCTATGCTAATAAAGCTTAAATGTATTCTTGAGAGAGGCTAATATACAACAAAAATATAACTTGCTAAAGCAGCTAGTTTGGTTTTTATAAAAACTTACATTGATAAGTTATTTGACCAAAGTTCAAACCCTACTCGAGAAGGGCATGCATCTACTGAGAAAGATGAAACTCCTTCTTGAGAGGGGTTAAAATACATAAAAAGTTAGTAAGTTACTTTCCATGAACCTAGTTTAGTGTTTTGGTATGGACTTACATTCACAAGTTAGTTGAATTGAGATTGAACCCTACCCGGGAAGGTCATGTATATGCCAAGTAAGCTTAAACCTCTTCTTGAGAGAGGTTAAAATACGTCAAAAATTAGTTCCTTTCAAGAACCCAATTTGGTTTTTTTTTAAGTGGACTTACATTTGCAAGTTAGTCGACCCAAGTTCTAACCCCGCCTGAGAAAGTCATGTCTATGCCAAGAAATATTAAACCTCTTCTTGAGAGAGATTAAAATACGTCAAAAATTAGTTCCTTGCTAAGAATATATATTGGTGTTTTTCTACAGACTTACATTCACAAGTTAGTTGACTCGAGTTCAAAATTTGATAGAGAATGATGTGATAATACCAAGAAATATTACACCTCTTCTTAAGAGAGGTTAAAATATGTCAAAATTTATTCAATGCCTTATCAAGCACCCAATTTGGTATTTTTGTGTGGACTCAAATTGAAAATTTAGTTGACCCGAGATTGGACCTTACCCAAGAAGGGCATGACTATACCAAGCAAGCTTAAGCGTCTTCTTGAGAGAGGCTAAAATATGTCAAAAAAATGTAATTGAATTTCTAATCACATGTTTTGGTGGGTTTTCATGCACTTACACTCAAAATTTAGTCAACTTGAGATTGATCCCCACCCAAGAAGGGTATGTTTATGTAAAGGAATCTTAAACCTTTTCTTGAGATAAGTTACAATATGTCAAAAAAATGTGACCTTGCCAAGCAACATGTTTGGTATTTTGGAATGGACTTAACATTGAAAAATTAGGTGACCCTAGATTAAGGGAATGTCTATGCCAAACAAGCTTAAACCGTTTCTTGTGAGAGGTTAAAATACACTAAAAATTTAGTAAGTACATTTCTAAGAACCCAATTTGGTGTTTTTTGTTGACTTACATGCACAATTTGACCCAAGTTTGAAACCTTGTAGGGAATGACATGAAAATTCCAAAAATGTTATATCTTTTCTTGAGAGGTTAAAATATTCAAAAATTAGCTAGTTCCATAACAAGAACACCATTTGGTATTTTGGAATGGAATTACATTGAAAAGTTAGTTGATTTGAGGTCAAATCCCACTTGGGAATGTCATGTCAATGCCGATAAATCTTAAACCTCTTCTTTATATAGGTTAATATACATCAATTATTAGTATGTACCTTGCTAAGAACCCGGTTTTTAGTTTTCGCATGGACTTACACTCACAAATTAGTGACTTGAGTTTAACCTATACCCGAGTCAATCATAATGAGATATGTTATGTATAATTTGAGAAATAATTGAAAATAATAATTTAAACCTCTTCTTTAGAGAGGTTCAAATACGAAAGAAATTAGAAAGTGCCTTGCCAAGAACCCAATTTTGTGTTTTGGCATGGGCTTCTATTCATAAGTTATCTATCATAAGTTTGAAACCTAATAGGGAATGGAATGAAAATTCCAACACAAGATTACATATTTTATTTTGAGAGGTCAAATTATGTGAAAAATTAGTAAGTTCCCTTCCAAGCTTCCAATTTGGTATTTTAGCATAGAATTACATTCACAAGTTAATTGACACAAGATCAAACCCTACCCGAAAAGGAATGTTTATGCCATGTAAGTTTAAACCTCTTCCTAAGAGAGATTAAAATACTTACAAAATTATTAAGTTCCTCCCAAGTTAGTTGACCCAAGTTTAAAATCCTACGAGGAATGACATGCCAATGCCAATTAAGGTTATACCTCTACTTGATAGGTTAAAATACGTAAAAATTAGTAAGTACCTTGACAAGCACCGAATTTTGTATTTTGGCATGGACTTACATTGATAAGCTAGTTGACTTGAGATCAAACCCAACCCAGGGAAGGGCATGTTTATTCCAAGAAAACTTATACCTCTTCTTGAGAGTAGTTAAAATACATTAAAAATTAGTAAGAGGCTTACCAAAAACCCAATTTGTTTTTAGTGTGGTCTTATAAAGCAACAAAAATCCATTCTAACTTCACCTTCTTTATTATATAAAATAGATTCATCATTCAATTCACCTTCAATATTGTATGAAAGTGATTCACAATTCTCACTTCACCTTATCTATAACGACTTTAGACCCATAAGTCTATGCAATACCGATTACAAATTGATTACTAAAATCAGTTCAAGTAGGATCGGGAATGTTGTGGGCAATTTCATCTCGGCTAATCAAGGAGATTTTGTTCGGGAAGGAAAATTATGGACAATAATATAATGATCCAAGAAGCTATTCATTCTATTGAAAAATCAGGGAGATCTGCTATGCTCGTCAAGTTGGATATGCACAAATCTTATGATAGGATTTATTGGTCTTTCCTCTAGGCCATTTTGATCAAGGTGTTTCCTTTATTAACATGATCATGACATGTATCTCCATGGCTAGTTTTTCGGTCCTGGTGAATGGAAAACTAGAAGGTTTTTTCCAAGTGGGCGAGGTTTGAGACAAGGAGACCCTCTTTCTCCCTTTCTTTATATTATTGTTGTTGAGTCTTTAAGTAGGATTTTTTACTAGGATATGTCTCTCAATAGTATTCAGGGTGTTAAAATATCTAATGGCCTTCCTCCTATTTGTCTTAATCAGTTTGTTGATGAAAATTTTTGTTGGGTAAAGCCTCTGTCTAGGAAGCCTCTAACTTTAAGATAGTTCTAAATGATTATGAATTGGTTTTAGGATAGTTGGTTAATTTTCATAAAAGTGTTGTTTTCTTTATAAATGTGGAGGATTTGATCCAAGTTAGATTAGCTCACATTTTGGGGTATCAAATTAAGATGTTTCCTAACTCCTATTTGGGAATGCCCCTTGTCCATAAAAATCCTGATTTATCTATTTGGAATAACCTGCTGGAGAGAGTGAACAGAAAACTATCTACTTGGAAGGGTATCCTCCTTTCTTAGGCTAGAAAGATTCAATTTCTTCAAATATCCCTTCAAGGAATCCCTATCTATGTCATGTCCCTCTTTAATTTTCCTTCCAAAATCATTGTCTCTTTGGAAAATATTTAGAAAAGATTCTTATGGGCGGGAGTAGAGGAAAAGTTTAAGTTTCCGCTTGTAGCATGGGAAAAAGTTACTAAACCCAAATTGTGTGGTGGCCTAGGACTGAAAAACATTAAAATCATGAATGAGGATTTGATAGCTAAATTAGGATGGAGGGTGGTCAGAGAAGAGGGTCTTTGGGTGGACATCATCAAGAATAAATATTTTCCAGATACAGGTAGAATGGACTCCTTTTTCAATCAAAATGATTTTCCTAGAGGATCCATATTCTGGAATTCCTTTGTGGCTTCCAAGGATATATTGAATAAGGGATCGATTTAGGAGATTTGTAAAGGTAACATAATTAGCTTTTGGAATGACAACTAGATTAAAGATAATCCTCTGGCTAGTATGGAGTCTTGGAAAATGGTAGCAAAACATTATGAAGACAGGGGAAATTTTTTTATACTGGACTATTGGATCCAAGGTGAAACCATCAGTTGGGAGGTCATTGAACCCCTCCTAATTTTAATGGGGACAGTCATCCTTTCGGGATCTTAACAATAAATTAAGGAATTTCTATATACCCAAATTTCAAAAAAGGAAGATTCCATTAAATGGAAAGAGGAAGAATAAGGGAAATACATGATTAAATCAACATATAGGTTGAACTTTAAAGACTCTATTCAAAAAGAGTATTGAGGTAGACTTTGGGTGAAATATATTACTCCAAAAGTGAATATCTTCTATTGGTTAGCAGCCCAAAACATAATCCTAATGGTGGATAATCTCAGGAAACGTGGTTTGACCATCCCTAATAGATGCTCGCTTTGTAGGAAAGAGGAGGAAAGTGTCAATCATCTTCTTCTTCATTGCCCTTTTTCTCAAATGGTTTTTATGTCTATCCAGAACTGTTCAAATTTCAATGGACCATGCCGAAATCCATTGAGGACTTTTATATGCAATGGGAGAGTCCTTTCAAGTTCCCTATTTTGGTGATGGCCTAGAATATTGCCCTCCTCATCTTTTTTTGGGGTCTATGGAAAGCTAGGAATGATTGCATCTTTTGTGACCAAAAGGCTAACCTCAAGAAGGTCAGAAGCAGAGTGATAGCTTCCATCAAAGAAAATATCAAATTGTTTAAAGGTAAGGAGAAAAAATCATGTCCTAGATGGGAAGAAGAAGTTCTTAAACCCTCACTTATTTGGATATCAGAAGGCCCATAATTCAAACCAGATGGATCAGACCGAGAGCAATGTGTTTAAACTAAATTTTGATGGTGTATCAAAAGGAAATCCAGGCCCTGTTGGAGGGGGGGAATCATTAGAAGCAGTGATGGAGACTGGCTATATGCCTATGAGGGTCCTCTGGGGAGACAAAATAACAACATGGCAGAGGCCAGAGATCTTTTTTGGGGTGTTAACCTAGCTAAGGATAAAGGCATAAAAATATCCACATTGAGGGAGATTCCCTCATTATTGTTAATGCCCTTAACAATAATAATACTATTAATTGGACCTTAAGAAATGTACTTTATGATGTCATGGAAATTTTAAATTTTTTTGACAAGGTTTCAATTAATCATATCCTGTGTCAAGGTAATACGTGCACGAATAAGTTGGAAAATTTTGGTGTACAAGGCCATGAATATAAAATATAGAGTAAAGACGATGACTTGCCCTCAACAATTAATGAAGAAATTGGAAGAGATAGACTGCACTATTTTTGATGATTCTTGCACGAGTGAACGTTGGTGTCACTTGGGCCAAGATAGTTTATTTAAGGGGAGAATATTCACCTTATGTTTCATTTTTAATAAAAGTATTTTGTGCATTAGATTTATGTGAGAGCTTGAAAGGGTGTGCTTTAGTGCCATGGGAGGTGATAGAATCAGGGTTGAGCCTACGAGCCAGGGTATCAAATACTATAATCCACCTTTGTGGAAAGTGCTCAGGATTGGGGGTTTTCACAAATTTATCTCTAAATTGCATGGCCATGACCCTTCATTGTTAAAGGATTTTGGAATGGATTGGAATGAGGGAAAGCTTACAATGAGAGGCATGGAAATTGAAGTCGGTGAGAGTGACATTGGTCAAAGCTACGAAGATGCAAACAAAAGGGATCAATATTTTCAAAGACATAACCCGCAGGGAGCACGAAATTGAGATGTTTCTTGTGGGTAAGGAAATGTGTCTTTTTTCACTGATGCAATTGCTAGATCTTGTATTCCAAGAATTTTGAAGGAGGTTTATCTCCAAATTATGAATTATATTACTTTGGAGGGAAAATATTATAAAATTTACACGCACCATATGTCTCTCCTTAATATGTTCAAACATAAAATTATGGTGAGCATTCCTTTTTTCCTTTTTATGTCACTAACTACTTCTTTAAGGAGTTTCTAGAATGACAAGGTGGACATGCCTATCCATGAAGGGCTCATTCTTCTGATGTATGAGAATGGGAAACCCATTCTAGCCAAAACCCTGAAAGACATGGAAGAGGAGGAAGACATCACCTTAGCGGAGTGCCTTACTAAAATGAGGGCTGAAAAATTCTAGTGTATAAGATTTTTGAGGAGGAGGATGTGCTTGACAAAGGGGTGGAGGGAAGAGGTGAAGCTAGCACTTCCAGAAACAAGGGCATCGATGGTGAAGACAGGGATTTCAAGGGGTTGAAAAAAGGTTCAATATTTAGATATGGTGATACAGGATATGGAAGAGACCAATGCTAGCTATCGGGAGACTATGATGGATGCTATTCAGACTTCCAAACAAATCTGCACTTCCCAGGTGAATACCAAGTAGGTGATAGTCGAGCTGGAAAAATAGGTCAAAGCTTTGAGTAACAGGTTGGAGGTGATGGAGGAAGGAATGAAAAAGAGAAAGTTCAAATTGTGTGTTAGCAGCTCTGAGGATGATGTGGAAGAGGATCAAACTGTGATGAGAGAAGGGGAAGAGCACAACAAAGAAAGTCTTGTTGACAACAGGGAAGCTTCCCCTAAAAGCCAAAATATTTTCTAGTCATGGACTGTTAGTGGTTTTTTGGCAAACTATTACTTGCTACTTTTTTGGGTTGTTTCATTTTTTTCTTCTCGTGGTTTTTATGGTCCAATTTTTCATTGTAAGAATTAAGCTTGTTTAACTCCTTTTGGACCATTCTGTCTCTGTTTTGGCTGGTTGTTTATGAGATTTCTTGTAATAACTTCCTTTGTATGGCCCCGGGAGCCGATCCTGTTTTTACCTTATTTAATAAAAATGTATGGAAGAGAGTCAAATTAGGTGGTTAATTGAGTAAATTTCAATAAGAGAAACCAATCAACCAACCAATTTCACTAATTCAAATGATTAGACATAAATAATCTAGAACTATATTTCTTTAGCCCTTGATGCCCCCAAATGACGTTGGCTAGTTTGGTCTAGAAGTGTTCTTTAGAGAAGATTCATGCTTTAAAGGCCAAATAAATAGTGAGATTCATCAATTTGTTTTATGTAAACTAGGATACACAAATATGAATCGTCATTTCCTATGGTTTCAAGCAATGGTCCTCTAATTATTCTTGATAGGGTTTCTCTTATGTTGGTACAATGTAATTATGGTATCTTAGATTATATTGAGTCCAATTAATGGTTTAGAGAGATAAATTGGTCCATTAACTCAAGTATCTTATGATTAAAGTGGCTAATGGATGAATTAAATTTATCAATACATCCAATTGGGTGTAAATATTCTAGATCCACCCTCCTCTAGCCCATCAATCCCTCACAAAAAGGTGGATAGTCCTGTCCTAGAAACATTATTCTAAAGGTGATGTAGATCCATGCATAAACACCTTTAATCATCCAAAAAATTCTTAGAAGTCACAAAATCAACTTGAACATGCACTTTTCACAAAGAGCAAACACCTTGCTAAAGTAACCTAAACTTTCTCAATATGCCAAAATACATTAAACCACTATATTAAGACTCAAAATCACTACAAACATGTTTAACAACACCAACTAAACTTGCTCCAATCACCAAATTAGTTTCAAAATATCATTTATCAAAATTTTCCCTTTTGACCTCCAAATTCCCTTGTATCCCTTATAAAATCCTTTTTCTATCATAAAAACAAAATACGGGAGTATTTCCTCACCGGTAAGTTTTTAGCTACCCATTATCCCATTCTAGGAGTCTACAAAGTTTCATGCGTTAACTCCCAACCAATTTTTTTATTACACTTTCACCATTTTCTCCAAGGTCATTCAACTATCCCTCAACACACACAAATCTCCATGTCTGGAAGAAACAATAAAAATTCAAGAAAATATAATGATTGATCTAGACACCCTTTTCCTAGTTCTTGCTTTCGGTAAATTTTGAATCCTAACCCTTTGTACATTTCTCCCAATAAAGTTTTTTCTCCTTCTAGGATTACAATTAGGTCTCTAGCTAGGGTTTTGAATAGATAACTACTGTTTATCACTTGATCACTATTATCAATGTCCCAAATCCATTCAACCACTTCATTCACACTTTTACCAATTTCAATCAATTCTCTCTTTCCTTTCTATCTTCCTTCATTCATGTTCTCACATGTTGTAGCTTCTAGGCTTAATTACATGTTCTCATTTCTTCTTGGTATTTAGTATCCTTCTTCTTTAGTTAACATATCCTCTAGGTTTTAGTTTTTTTATACACCAAATTATTCTTATACTCCACTTCTACTCTCTCTCAAAGGTGCTCTCTTGTTCACTTCTCACAAACTCAAGTTTCTTCCTTACTTTCCTTTCCCATGGAACTATAACATGAAACTCTATGCAAATTACTAAATACCACCCCTACAATACGTATTTCACTCTTTTTTAGGCTTAAATATATTTACCAAGAATCCCAACATATTATCTACCTCTTCCTTTATAGCTTCCACTTCTATGACCATCACAATTTTTTTTTAGATAAGACCTGTCATAAGACCACATGTAAGACTAAATAGAAATCCTTTTTTATTCACTAAACTTTGGCGCACTTAATCTCAATGTTGTTGAGACACCTCCTTTATTATATTCTTTTATTATCAACTTTATCAAGACTCCTTAGATCTTCTCTTAGTGGTAATGACTCTACTTTCACACCAATGTATCCAAATTTGTGTATACATAGTTATGTCAGGGGTTTTTCACAACGGTGATTCCTTAGACTTGTGATTAAGTATTTCAAGTATTTAAAATTTAAAAAACATTATCAAACTATTGTTATCTAGTCTCTTTATGCCCTATTTTACTATATTCAATGTCATACTAGATCCTCTTAATCATCACAAACCCTTGCATGTAATTCTGGTTGTATTTATTCTCACCGTTACACTTCCAAATACATTCTCACACCGCCTAACAATTGATATCATTCCAATATTCTTGATAAGAACTTCACAGTCAAGGTTTCATGGTTTTCTTGGTCAAGGCTGTACCAAATTTCAACATCTAACTCGAGACAAGGTATTCAAAGTCCTTTGAAGTTTATTGGCTAATTTTTCTTCTTGAGAACCTAATTGGAAGCTTACAAAGCTCTCAACCACCTACGAGATCTTGTAAGGAATTATCCCAAACCACTTCGAGTTACTAACCACATACAAAGATTACTAAGTCCTCTTAAAGTTTCTCGAACCGCCCTTTACCTTGAGACAAGATACCATAGCATAAGAGACAATATCTTGATTATAGAATTTTTATTTGACTTCACACATTTGCTCAAAGGATAAATCCTTTTTTAGATTTTTGAAACATAATTAACATTTTGGTTTCACCATGCATCAAGACACAATTAATCTTTAAGGTTTCATAGTCTTAATAAAATAATAACATAGTTATTATCTACAACCCAGTCTAACATAGTATACACAAATCACTAGATCCTTTACTCTTTACCATCATAGTTATTAATATTTTACCACTTTTATCATTGTATAATCATATTATCCATGGAATGGATATTTTCATAGAGTTTTATATACATTTATCATCTTAAAATATTCCTATCCTTCATTAATACAATAATTCCTTACCTTTCCACACAAATCGAATAATAGTTCTCATTGTCATGATTGCATCTAGAGTCTTCCTCATGCCTCATTGACTATCAATCATCTAAACCTACAACAAAGACATTTTACACAACATTCATATACTTAATTCCCACAAGAATCATTCATAAACTTGCCTTGATCATTCACCATAACATGGTTACATAGTTATGCACAATTTTTACAAGAAAGAAGCCTTTTATTAGATGATTCTTGGACTTTACAAAGCTTATCTAAGCCTTAAAGGCTCTATCACATAGATATTCCCTTCTCTAACCTCTAAAATCTCCACCAAAACCACTCTCATTTGAATTCACTAAGCTTATAATTATCTAAGAGAGGTGGTTAGGGTTCACCAACCTAACTCACCCTTACTCAAGCACCCTAGATAATTACTTCATGGTAGGGTCAAGAAGGTAATTACATTACATGACCAACTTAGTACACTAAAATTAAGCCTATTCTAACCCCGAACTTACTAACACACTAACAATTAGAGTTACAATACACTTCAAGCTTAATTTGAATATTCAAATGTGGATTTTGGAGGGAAACCTCCAAAATTCCACTTATTACATCATAAAGGGTCCATATGGACTAAGTAGGACCCAAAACATCCTATGAACCTCCTAAGAACCTAACCAAGCCAAAATTGAAGTATATACATGATGCTCCTACATCAAAAGGCCAAATAAATGATGAAATTTGGCATATTGTTGTATGAAAACTAGGATGTGTAGAGATAATCTTCCGGCTCATACAATTATACATGGTGGTCCTCTAATCATTCCATAGAGGTTTTCTTTCAAGTCAGAACTGTAGACACCCCAATTTCACATCTATCATAAATCAATTAATTTCCCTTCCTCATTTCCCACAAAAATACACTTCGAATTAATCAAATATAATTTGATTAATTATCCATTTCCAAATCTAAAAATAATCTAATCCTCACAACATGTCATTATTCTCCATGTTTTTCCACTATTGAATTAAAAATTCAAATTCAAATCCTCACCCACCATTCGTGGTCCCCACTCACCTAAAATCCTCCACTTATGAATTAAAAATATAATTCAAATCCTCACCCATTCTTCGTGGCCCCCACTCACCTAATCTTGCCCACATTTTCAAACCATCCACCTAATCTTGCCCACATTTTCAAACCATCCACCTAATCTTGCCCACATTTTCAAACCACCCACTTAATCTTGCCCACATTTTCAAACCATGATTACTTAAATTAATTTAAGCTAATCACTCCCTCAGGCTATAAATACAACCTTACCCCTCCCCTCTAAACACACGGAGAATAAGCTTTCATGCCATATCTAAGTTCTTGCATCCTTTGAGCAAAGAACATCATTCTGCCTTGTCCTAATGCCAAAATAGCCTCATAATCCTTTTTCCCATCCAGTGCAAAGTAAGAGGATCGTTGTTGCAGGAAGGTCTTGCTCCGTCTTGAAGAAAAGCACCTACATATCACAAAATCAGGGCTCAATCCAAGTTTCCTAGCCCATTCTAAGGTTTGCTACGGAACGCGAAGGAGGAGGTATGATTATTGGTATTTTACTTTCTTGTTAGTAGTGTATTTTTCCTAGTTTACATTCTGGCACGCCCGGTTACTTTCGATCTGTTACCATTAATTTCCCAATTAGTGGTTTTATCCGTTCTTTGTTTATTATTGTTCATTATTATTTCCTTTTCTATTCCTTATGGTCTTCTTTGGTTAACCTTCACGCTTTGGTTAGTGTCTTTGTTGTGTGGTGTCTTGTGGTGTATCTGCAGGTTATAGCAACAATGAAACTATGCAGCTCATCCTGTCTTTGATCTCCTCGGTGCTTGGTGTTTAGTAGTTCTGATTTTTCTATTCACTTGTAATCTATAGAAACACAAGCACTAATCATTAGTTTATCATATTAGTGTCATGGGAAAACCAATCCGGAAAATATATTTATTTATTTCCTTTTGCTAAAATAACTGCTTTGTAGGAAGTTAATCATTTACTATTTTTTTATTTCTTTTATTTTAGTCAATCATTTTATGATCTAACTCTTTCTTTCTATTTATTTTTATTTTTTAACCTTGCTGTCAAAATTTTAGCTTCTCAGGTGAAGTATAGAAGTCAGAAAATTAAAAAAACAAGCTCCCGGGACGTTTTTCTCACGTTTAAAATTTTCATTCAGAGCGTTCTCGTAGCCCATCTTCCGGAAGCCATAACTTTTGCTCCCGAACTCGGAATGACTTCATTTTTTTTTAACGAAAGGTATTGAAAAGATCTATGCAATGAAAAAATAATTTTTAGATTTAGACTTACAGAAAAATTTTGGTTTCATTTCTTCTAACACCTGTCTTTTTTGCAAAAAAACAACAAAATTATAATTTTATTTATTTTTATTTTTTAATTTTTATTTCCCGAAACATCCTCACACGTATGCTCTTTCCTCGCACTTCAAAAGTGATCTTGGAAATCAGAAACGTGAGGCCACTCAAGCTTTAGAAAATCATTTTTATTTTTAATTTTTTGCCTTACATTTAAATTTTCCGCGAAAACACTTCTCGGTAACGTTTTCACCCTCTTCTTTCATCATTTTTCTTTTTTGTGAACATAATCATTATCGCTATTTCACAATCATGATTAATTGCAATAATTATTAATATTTATTTTTTTAACAAAAACTATTTCAATTGTATCCGCGTATGCTCTTTTCTTGCGCCTTCAAGCGATCTAGAAAATCAGAAACGGTCACAATTTTTTTTAGTTTCTTGTTCTAACATTGCAGGATCCCCTAGCTTTGTTTTTCAACTGTCATTTTAATAATTATTTTCCTTTGTCATATTCTTAATATTTGTTTGGTCGTTGGTTGTGTATGCTCTTTTCCTGCGCCTTTGAGCGATCTGGCAAATCAAAAACAACCACGATCACTTTTCTAACATTTCATTTGCAGGATAACTACTAATTTGTTTTCTGTAGAACCGCGTTGCTGGAATATTGTCAAAAACAAAAAAAAAAAACAACAAAAATCCCGCAAAAATACCACCATTTAAAGACAATTGCTGAAACTAAAAAAAAAAGACGCTCAGGTACGTAATTATTTTCTGCTAGTGATTTATTTCAAGTTGGAAAGAACCCTGCGTTTAATCACTTTATCATATTGTTTTTGCACGTAGACGAGGTGGATTTCATCACCACCAAAGCTACACCGGTGACGTGGACTTGACTACCACGCACCAACAACATTTGCATTTGCATTGCACTTTGAGACCTAGTCTCATCACAGCGTTCGGTATTTACCTCGCCGCTGCTCTTCACTTACAGGTAATGCTGTCGTGCAGCGCATGCGAGTCACGCCTAAATAGTTATAACAACGAAGCTTGGGCATCGTCCCTGTAAATCTTCGGGAGTTATAAGGACACCATACACATTCATCCCTCCATCACCTTCCACCTTTTCACAAAACCTGTTTTGGACATGGTGATTCACTCCAAAACAAGTAAGTAAGAATTGGTGAGTCTCCTCCAAAGGCTCTAAGGGTTCCCGTACCACCTCCGTCCCCGTCGTCACTAGGTATATCGGGACTAGGGTATATCGGAGGACGCATCTTCTTGGAGTAATAAGATCCCGCATCCACCATTTCACAAAGATACTTGTATGATTGCATGAAACAATGATCATTCCCGAAGTTACCTCATAAGCCAAAATAATTGAATCCACATGATTGCTTGCTGTTTGAAAACAAAATAGTTTAGCATTGTTTTTATCATAAAACTTGGCTAATATCAATGTGTTTATTGTAAAATTCAAATCCTAATCGTGTTCCACAACACCATTTCTCGACCGATTCAATACCAAGCGAAAAACATCCAAACAATCCAACAACACAGACCAAAACATCACACCAATTTCATTAGCTCACTTTAGCCAATAATACATCTCATGCATAGCTTGTCTTCACTATATCCATAAATATTGAGTGACTTGCGTTCACTCCTTATCTCATCAATTGTCAGAACATTCTTTCTAGCTTGTTTCAAGCTATATCAAAATGACATTGAGTGACTTGTTTGAGTTCACTCATTATTTCATCAGCTATTGAGTTTAACAAAATCCCATCCGACACAAATCCCTTCAAAACTCATTTTGAGTTCACAACTGTGTTGAGTCACTTGTTTGAGTTACTCTTCCTATCAAAAATCTAGAGCTTGTTAAAGCCAAACCAATCAACATATTCATCATAGCTTGTTTGAGCTACATCCCACTTGTATTGAGTACCTTGTTTGAGTGTACTCCTTACATTTTCATCTGTTAAGCTTGTTAAAGCCAAACCAATCAACATATTCATCATAGCTTGTTTGAGCTACATCCCACTTGTATTGAGTACCTTGTTTGAGTGTACTCCTTACATTTTCATCTGTTAAGCTTGTTTAATCCAAACCAATCAACATATTCGTCATAGCTTGTTTAAGTTATATCCCACTTGTATCCCGAGTAGCTTGTTTGAGCTTACTCCTTATAGCCTTGTTAAAACTTGATTGAGCGAAAACAAAGATCATAATCAATAGGTTGATTTCTTCATCGCACATTTCTTCGTTCTCCCTCTCTTTCAAACATGAAGAATTCACGAAAAACATCACACAATGAGCTATTAGAACAAATTAATAAGATGACAACACAACTCTCTCATATGGCTACCCAAATCAGTGAGCGATCACCCAAAAAGCCGATCATACAACCTCACGAAGAAATCAGTTCACGTAAAGTCCAACGCGCTTACCCCCTCGGAGAAAGTCTCTAGTGTTTTTCATCAACTAAAAGAGGCTAAACCGATAAAATATCCAATTACAAAACCCTTTGTCAAAGGGGAAGCTAAGCCATCTTGGTACAAACCTAACACATACTGTGACTTTCATCGCATTGATGGTCATCACATAGATAAATGTGTACGATTTAAGAATTACGTCCAAGACTTAATTGACGACAACATCATCTCTGTAGAACTTGATGACAATGCTCTTGCAACCAACGACACATCCAATACCACAACTTTCCATGAAGAGCTGACTACTGTCGAAACTCCTATATATACTGAAATTCCACGAGATCATGACGACAACAATCAAGACTCTCTAATTCCAAACCAATCGATATCTTCTTCAAATTTCCTTCCATTAGTTCAAACATACATTGAACCTGTTTTGACAACAACATTCTTCCAACATCTACTGAGCACTTGAACTTATTTCAAGACTCTCTTTCAGCCCAAACATATATTGAACCTGTTTTGGGTGACAACATTCTTCCAACATCTAACGAGACCTTGATCTCATTTCAAGACTCCCTTTCAAACCTTGATATTACTGTAGACACTACAGACGAGGTTCCATCAACAGGTACCATTAAGTTTGATTCTATTCTTCCAATATTGGCTCTTATGCCTAACATCTCTAGCCTTTTTGTCGAAACACAACCACATCAAGTTTGGACACTTGCAACAATGCAACCTGTCATGACCATCATATTTTCAACGATCGATCTTGCAGGCATCTCATCACTAATGATTCTCACCTATCAAGACTTCTATGTGCATATATTCTACGAGGTATGTATACCTAGGAATATCTTTATGCCACCTTTTCCATCTTTAATTTTGAATCTATCGTCAAATCAATTAATTCATGGACAAACAGAAGCAAAAAATCAAACAATGCAAACTGAGGCCACTCCCTTCTCCCTTGTTTATGGTGGGGAAGATATTTTACATGTCAAGGTTGAATTCCCATCCTTTAGAATATCCCTCAAAGACGTAATCAATAAAGATTATTATCAACATTCACGCCTTAATGAACTCGAGCTTCTTGATGAAAAACGACTTAATGCCCTAGATCATCTTCAAGTATATCAAAATCAGCTACGACATAGCTACCATAAAAAATTCAAACTTAGAAAATTTAAGGTCAATCATTTCATTCTCAAAGAAAATCGAAAGAACACACCCAAAGAACGAGACAAACAAGACAAATTTGAGCCCAACGAAATCATAGATAAATTTGGCTCTGGAGCCTATAAATTGGCCACTGCAGATGGTCAAGATCTTGATGAACCAATGAATGTAGTTCATTTAAAGAAATTTTATCCTTGAGATGTTCACTAATGCCATAGGATACAACGTGTACATTGTTCCTTTTGTCTTTCTTATCTCCGAATAATTTAAATTTATTCATTTCCATTGGCAGATATTTTCTTTATCAAAATCACATCTTCATATTTATCATCATGAGACAAGTGCTAATATAAATCCTATTAAGTTTGTGAGCATCATACTTCTTCCACTTTCAGTCGCTTTCCTCTATGGTCATACCTAGAAGCTTACTGATGGTAATATATCCCCTTCTAATACATTCTCTCTTTCATAACAAAGCTCTAAACTTCGTTACCCAGTTCATTTGGTCGTCCATCTCAGTCTTCGGTGTTGAACCCTCACGTCCTACTAGTCGTGTGGGGCTGAGATTGGGGGCAGATGTTTCTTCCCAAATACAAAGCACTATTGTAAAAAAATCCATCAATTCAATAACTTATGAATAATTCATTGTCACATCTTTCGTCCTTCATAGTCTTTGGTGTTGAGCCCACACTTCTTACTAGTAGTGTGAGACTAGGAATCGAGGAAGGTGCCCTTACTCGTCTACGTCTTGTCTTCGGTGATAAACCCTTGCCTCTTACAAGTGGCATGGGGCAAAGTGTAGAGGGTCATTCTCATACAAGCATAAAAACATTGCAAAATATTCTAAAAAAATAAAAAAAAAAAAAAAAAAACAAACAAAAAGGAAATTCACTCGCCTATATTTTGCCTTTGGTGATGAGCCCTTGCTTCTCACTAGTAGCATGGGGCAAGGCATAGGGAGTCATTTCAAAAATACAAAATCTTACAGTGCTTACAAATTATAGAATCCCCAAACACGTAATTTAGATGCCTAAGTGAAGAGAGAACTATCCCTTAACCTCATATCTTATCAATCAGCAGGCCACATAACTGTCTAAGTCTAGCATGTGACTCATAAAGTGAAAGCCATTTTTGAAACCGGTTCAGTACCATTATGAAGAATGGAGTCACAATTTCTCAAAGGGATTGTTGTTAGCATTTGTCTCTATATTCATTATCTACCTCCTACGTCCTTCTTGATTCTTGGTGATGAGCCCACACATCTTACTAGTTGTGTGGAGTCAAGAATGGAGTTGGAATTCTTTTCATCATATCATCACCACCATATCATGCCAATGGAAAGTGAATTTATGTTATTTTGAGCATAAGTTACAATGCGGAACACGGTACATCGTCTCTCAAAAATAAGTCTGCACTCTGGTCCATAAATTGTCAATCACAATGTAAAAATCAAAAAACATTTGAAAATCGTAAAAAAATCCAAAAACATTTGATAATCGTCAAAAATCCAAAAACATTTGAAAATCGTCAAAAATCCAAAAACATTTGAAAATCGTCAAAAATCCAAAAACATTTGAAAATCGTCAAAAATCCAAAAAACAGTGTAAAAATCCAAAAATCCAAAAACATTTGAAAATCGTCAAAAATCCAAACACAGTGTAAACATCATAAAAATTCAAAAACATTAGAAAATCCAAAAAAATATAAAATTCAAAAACAAACATTAGAAAATCAAAAAATCCAAAAACAAAAACATTAGAAAAAATCCAAAATACAAAAACATTTGTAAAATTTTCAAAAGACCAAAAACATCCACAAAATTGTAAAAACTCAATAAGTAACACAGTTCATCCTTTGAACTATTATCCCAAACGAATGGTCCAACCACCTTATGACTACCAATTTCAAACCACTTCTCCTCGCGTGAATCCTCGCTTGGGGAAAATCCGGCTCTCATTGTTTCCTTGTTTGAGGAGACTGACCCAATCCTTTGTACCTCTGCTTGGGGGCACATCTAATCAATCATCACTGTGGAACACGTTAGGGACATGTTTACTAGTTCTTGTGTTGCATTATTAGTGGCAAATTATTAATTGCTTTCTTGTATCTTGATATATTACAGGGGGCATCTTGATTTTATATATCCTGGTGTTCTCTGTAATATTCTTATGTTATCTGATTGCATGTCGTACTGGGGCATCATACTTTCTTGATGGCCTCTGTCTATGCTCTCTTCCATTTGCATATCGTACTGGGGCATCAAACCTTTTTGATGGCCCCTGTCTATGCTATCACGCATATTACAGTCTAGTCATCCTGATCTTTTATATCACGATGCATCATGTTCATGCTATATTAAAATTAAGATGCTTTTCGTCATGTGAGTATCTTCCTGCATGATCAACATCTTACTTTGCACCCCATCCATTCACCCATACTAATGCATTCTCCAGTTTGCGAATCCTACTTGATCACCGTTGCAGTTTGCGAATCCTACTTGATGATCTTTCTCAAGTAGCATTCACTATCCAGCAGCTCCTTCTCCCCCACCATGATCACCATGTATTTGATCCATTCATTCTCACTTCTCATTTTTACTCCTCTACCGCTTATACCCATATTACCCTTCTCACCATTCCTGTCCCCTCTCACCCATTGGTATTCTTTCCTTTCACCCGTTTTCTTCCCGCTTGACAATCTTACTTAATAACCCCTTCTATATGGAATCCTCAGTGGAGGTTTACCCTCTCCCTAAGATCTTCCCGCTGTAGAAGCTTCTTCACCACCTGCCCTCTCATTAAATAACCATCACCACCAAACACATCTTCCAACTCCACCTCTTCTACTTCCGATTCCCGCATCATTACTCTCACCACGTGGGCATCCCAATTAAGGATTCCCCTCACACTCTCCACCCTCCACTGCATATATTCCTTCATCCATTCATGTTATACTCCTTTGTGTCCTTTCTTTCTTATTATCACCTCATCTCATATCATATACCACTTAGGCATACCTCACTGACTCTTTTCTCATCCTTCCCCAAATCCACCTTATGCCTAGGTCATCCTACTTACACGCTCTCGTAGTATGGCAAATTCACTTGAGGGTTCCCCTTCAGTCCATTTTGTCATACCCTATTCCCACCAACTCTAACATCATCCTTCTTTCTCAGCTTGGCGATCTTACTTAACCACTCACCCGGCATGGCGATCTCACTTAAGAGTCCCTCTTAAGGATGATCTGTCTCCTTGCCTTTCCCCATCACTACACACCCTTCACCATCCATATTTCCTCTTCATTCCCCATTATCACATCCTTTCACCTCCTTTTTGCTTCTCGCAAACACCACTTCTCGCTTGACCACTTTTCATCTCCAGTTTTGCTCACATGGCAATCTTACTTAACCACTTCCATCACATGACAATCTTATGTCAGGGTCCTCCCTACACTTAACTTGTCATCGTGAACTTCTCCCCCGCCTCATTCTTAGTTCACTTTATCGATCGTTTCTTCCACCTGGTATCTCCTATTACCCACTTTTTCCTCCTACTATTATCCTTTCTCCACACATCTTCTTACAACATACACCTCATCTCTTCCACCTACAATCACATTCTTTTCCCCCATTTTCCCCTCCTTGATCCATCATCCTTCATACCGTTTCTTCCCATTCTTTTCATGTATTGGTTCTTCATCCTCACCTCGTTCATCCTCATCACCCCCATCCTCTCTTCGCTTTCACTTTGTCCTAACTCCTCCCTCCCATCTTTTCACTCTTTCCCCTTCATCTTCTCACATTCCCCTACATTTCTACCCACACACATATTCGCCATTATCAAGTAACACTCCTATATCATTCTTTCATCATCATCTTCTCTTCCCGCACTCATAATTGTCAACGGGTTTTCCCTAAAAATTGTCAATCCTCATTCCGCACGACCTCATTCACTCCCTTGGACCTTCTAGATTTTCCCTTCATTTCTTCCCTCCTCTAAGCCCACCACTCATTGGCAACGGGTTTTCCCTAACGTCCCTTTGTTGGCGTTACCCTTTCCAGTCCTCGTTCGCTTTCTCTCCTATTCTTTTCCCTCACTCCCACCCTTTCTTGTCGCTTCTTACCCATCTCTCCATCTCCTCTTTGCCCTCTTCACTATCTTTATTGTCTTCATCATACATCCTTTTTCTATTTTCCCATCATCCTAGTATCCTCATTTCATGCATCTCCATATCTTTTCCAATCGATGTCATTCCTCCCCTCTTTCTTCTTTCAACATTCCTTCTACCCTTTCCTTTCCACTTATTACCCCCTTTTTGTATTCCCTTCCTTCTCCATCATTTTCTTTGTTATCCTCTTCTCTCTCCCACCCCTCGTCTTCTTTTACTTCCCCTATATCATCTTCTTCCCCTTTTTCCATCACGTTTCCTCCTTACATCCCCATCGATAACCTGGTTGTTCAGTGTTGTCCTGTCTTTTTTATCATCCCACTCTCCACATGCATCTCCATACGGTCTGTTCCATATTCTTTGCCTTGGTCTTCCTCGCAATGACGTGATTCCTTCAATCTTCTCCTTGTATTCATTCTATCTTCCTTTCCTCTCCCCTAATTTTCACGTTTCTTCTGACCACTTCCCCTTTTCTCTACCACCCCTACCTTTTTGTTCATTCTGTATATGTTTCTCTTCCTTTCTCTCCTCTTTTTCACACTTTCCTCGCCCCTCATAGTTTCTTTTTTTTCTCCGTTCTACTTCTTCTTTTGTCCTCTTTCCATTTCCCTCCATTTCACCCCCTACTCCCACCTCGTTTTCTCCTTCTTATTTATCCTTTCCCATTTCCTCCTTTTCTTCACTCTCTCATTTATTTCACTGCCACGTATCCCTCTTTACTATCTCTGTTGCTTCCTTCATTTTGCACATCTCTATTTCATCCCTTCACCCTCTACTCTGTCATTTTCCTCTTTTTCCTTGTTTGTCCTTCATCATTCCCTTCTTCCCATATCATCCCTCTCTCTTATTTCTACCTCTTTCATTCCTTTTTTTTCCCTCCCCTATCTCCCTTCCTCTTCTCGTAATCAACCCCAACCCTATCCATTCCCTTTTCTCTTTCCCACACACCCTCACACCTAGCATTCAAGGTCGATTGAATCCTTCCTCCATTTGCGTCATGCGGTCATTCCAGCCTCTTCTACTCCATTACCGTCCTCTTCTCCACCAAATCCATTTCCCTTCTTTTCGAGAGTTTTGTCGTATATTTCATTCTCGTCAATCCTCTCGAGGGGCATCACCACATCTATCCATAATCACATCTTCTCATGACATTTTTGTCTTGGAGGATACCATGACATCCGTCACTCACCACTTTCTATTCTCCCCAACAAACATTCACTCTACCTTTTAAAAAGTAGATTGAATTCTTCCCCCATACCGTCTACTTTCTTTGAAAGGACACTACTTTCATAGTACCCTTCCAAAGAGGGGCAAATGTAGACACCCCAATTTCACATCTATCCTAAATCAATTAATTTCCCTTCCTCATTTCCCACAAAAATACACTTCGAATTAATCAAATATAATTTGATTAATTATCCATTTCCAAATCTAAAAATAATCTAATCCTCACAACATGTCATTATTCTCCATGTTTTTCCACTATTGAATTAAAAATTCAAATTCAAATCCTCACCCACCATTCGTGGTCCCCACTCACCTAAAATCCTCCACTTATGAATTAAAAATATAATTCAAATCCTCACCCATTCTTCGTGGCCCCCACTCACCTAATCTTGCCCACATTTTCAAACCATCCACCTAATCTTGCCCACATTTTCAAACCATCCACCTAATCTTGCCCACATTTTCAAACCACCCACTTAATCTTGCCCACATTTTCAAACCATGATTACTTAAATTAATTTAAGCTAATCACTCCTCGTTATAAATACAACCTTACCCCTCCCCTCTAAACACACGGAGAATAAGCTTTCATGCCATATCTAAGTTCTTGCATCCTTTGAGCAAAGAACATCATTTTGCCTTGTCCTAATGCCAAAATAGCCTCATAATCCTTTTTCCCATCCAAAGTCAAAGTAAGAGGATCGTTGTTGCGGGAAGGTCTTGCTCCGTCTTGAAAAAGCACCTACATATCACAAAATCTGGGCTCAATCCAAGTTTCCTAGCCCATTCTGAGGTTTGCTACGGAACGCGAAGGAGGAGGTATGATTATTGGTATTTTACTTTCTTGTTAGTAGTGTATTTTTCCTAGTTTACAAGAACAACACAAAAATGTATCTTGTTTTCTTTCATGGCCAATTCATGGTTTACAAATTTGAAGTGGTGAGTAGAACAAGTAAATTTTGATCAAAGCACCCAATTGACAAACTAAATTTGTTAGCATATCCAATTTAATGTAAATACACCAAAACAACATTATTTCAACCCCTTGACACTAACTAGTTTAGTTTAGAAGCTTGTTTAAGAGAAGCTTCATGGTTCAAAGGCCAAATCGGTGGACAATTTTGGCACGTTATTATACATAAATTGGGATGTATGGAGATAAAAATTTAGTCCTTATGATTTCATTCAATGGACCTCTAATCATGCATTAGAGGGTTTCTCTCAAGTAGGCGTGATGTAAAAATAACAACTCACTTTCTCTCACAATCAATTCATGGTATAGAGAGTTGAAATGGGATGATAAATCAAGTGAATTATAATTAGAGTACCCAATCAAATAACCTACTAAGACAACATATTTAAATTGGCATAAAAACTTTAGAACCACATTCTTATATATCTGATGCCCTTAAATTTTAGATAGTCTTTCCCATAATTGTTCTTAAGAGAAGCTTCGTGGTCTTAAGGGAACAGTTCCATATTAGACTAGTTATCATTTTTTGGAGGTGTCAAGGGGATGGAGGAAAGTGATTATATAGTATTTAATCCCATCCAAAACATTTCCGAAGTCCATTTTTTTGATTGGGCTCTTTGGTTGGAACTTGTTTGACATACTAATATAATTTGGCTCTCTAAAGTACAAATTGGCCGAGAGAGGAAATGAGACACTATTATTGGATCTTGCCAACTTGAGAGAAACCTTCCAGGGGCATGATTAAAGGACCGATGCATGATATCATAATAACTAATAATTAGTTTATATGCTTCTCTATTTTTGTATAACATCGCAATAAAATTTGTCATTGATTTTTCCTTCAAACCACAAATCTTCTCTTAAGCACACCTCCGAGACTAGACTAGGTGATGTTGTTTAGGGGTTTCAGAGGGCTATATGAAGGTAATTCTAGCTTAATTATTTCCATCTTGATGTATTGAAGAATCATGTTTTTAAATTGGGTTTTTTTGGTTAGATGTTATTTGATCTATTGGCCCAATTTGGATCTCTAAAATATGAATTGGTGGTGAGAGAAAATGAGCTTCCATTTTTATTTGCACCTAATCTAAAGAAAATAATTATAGAATGAATAGAGTACTATTTCATGTAGCCATATGAATTGACTATTTGTCTCAACACATCCTAGTATGCGTAAAACAAGGTGCCAAATATTACGTTAGATTTATCCTTCAAACCATGAACCTTCTATTAAGAATGTTTTTACACTATACTATTGAACATAATTTAGGGTCATCAAGGGGATGAAGGAAGGTGGTTCTATCATGTTTACACCAATCTATACACATTGGATAATTTCATTCATTTATTGAGGACTTCGGTTAGACCTTCCATTTTTGCATCATCTTGAATTGAGAGAAACCCTCTAGGGAATGATTAGATGACCATTGTATGCAACAATTGGAAATGAAATTTCATCTCTCTACATTCCAATGTTCATACAATAGTTCATTGAAGTTTTATGCTAATTTTGATTTTAGACCCCAAATTTTCTCTTAAGAATAATTCCATAGTAGACTAGCCAATGTTTTTGGGGGTGTGAAGGGGCTAGATGAAGGTCATTATAGTGTATTTACACCAATTTAAATGCATTGGTGAAGTCATTTAATCACTTTTCCTATCTTAAGTGGAGATCAAACCTTACTTTCCCTAGATAGTCTCTTCTAAAATGTAATTTGTTCTCTGTTCAACTAACTTGTCAATGTAATTCCATAAAAACATGGTTCTTGGAAATTCACTTACATTTGTTTGACTTATGTTATCATCTCATAAGTGAAGGTGTAAAATTACTTAGCGTAGAGACATGCCCTTCCTAAATGCGGTTTCAATATTAGGTCAACTAACTTGTCAATGTAAGTTCATAATAAAACACCAAATTAGGTTATTGGAAAGTCACTTACCATTTTTGACATGTTCTATCCTCTCTTAAGTGGAGTTATAATATTTCTTGGCATATACTTTTCATTCTCGAATGTAATTCTATCTCAAGTCAAGTAAAATTTCAATGTAATTCCATGCCAAAACACCAAACCAAATGCTTAGCAATTCGCTTATAGTTTTTACGTAGTGTATCCTCTCTTAAGTGGAGGTGTAGATTTTATTAGCATTGTAATTTAATTTTTGAGTGAGGTTGGATCTCAAGTATAGAATAACTTGTTAATGTAAGTCCGCACCAAGTTCTTGGCAAGGAACTTGTAATTTTTTTACGTGTTATAGTCTCTCTTAAGCATATGTATAAGAGGATGTTTAAGAGTTATTTCCATTGAAATGCCCTTGCTTTGAGTAGAATTTAATCCCGGGTTAACTATATTGTTGATGTAGGTCCACACAAAAACACCAAACTAGGTGTTTCCCATGTAACTTATAAAATTTTGGCATGTTGTAGTCTCCTTGAAGTAGAGGTATAACATTTATTGGCATAAAAATACCCTTCCTAAGAACAAATTGATCTTAGCTCAACTAACTTGTCAATGTTAGTCCATGCCAAAATAACAAACTAGGTATTTGGAAAGACATTTTCAAATTTTTAACATATTGTAGCCTCTCTCAAGTGAATAGGTAATTATTTTTGGCATAGACATGCCCTTACAAAATGTAATTGAAACTCTAGTCAACTAGCATGTCAATGTGAGTCAATGCAAAATACCAAATCATATGTTTGGAAAGTGACTTACACTCTTGTGACACATTCCATCCTCTCTTTAGTGGAGGTGTAATATTTCCTAGTATTTCAATGATTTTCCTGAGTAGGTTTCAATCTCAATTCATGACTAAATTGGTAATGTAGGTCCACACCAAAACAAAAACTAGGTTCTTGGAAAGGAACTTATAAATTTTTAATGTGTTGTAGTATCTCTCAAGTTGAGGTACAAGAGGATGTTTAAGATTTGTTGGCATTGACATTTCCTTCTCGAGTAAAATTCGATCTTATGTCAATTAAATTATCAATGTAGATCCACACCAAAATACCAAACTAGGTGCTCGGTAAGGTACTTATAAAATTTTGAAGTGTTGCATTATTTCTCAAGTGGAGTTATAAAAGGATATTTATGGATTTCTGGAATTGACTTGCCCTTTTCGAGAAGAATTCTACCTTAGGTTAACAAAATTATCAATGTAATTCCACACCAAAACACCAAAATAGGTGTTTGATAAAACACTTATAAAAATTTGATGTGTTGTAGTCTTTCTCAAGTGGAGGTATAAGATTTCTTAGCACACACATACCCTTCCTATATAGATTATCATTTAGTTTTATTTATATTTTTTGGCCGTAAACTCAATTTATATCAATTCAATGTATAGTAATGCCCATATTTTTTAATTTTTATGCACTAAATATAAAGTGAGAACCTTGTTATTATTAAAAATTCAATTAAACCTCTATCATGTGGTGTAAGTTTTTAAACATCACTTTATTTTCACATTGATTTCTGATTTGAAACGAATTAAATATTGTTGATTCTACAAATGGCTCAAAATCTTCAATGATATGCAATTTTAAAACAAATAAAAAATAAGTTGAATATGAAAAAATATTTAATAGATAAGTAAAAGTAAAATAGAATACCTAAATTATAATTTTATATACATTTGAAAAATAAGCCAAATGTGCATATTTATATGTACCATCCCATACAAACATACAAAATTGTCATTAACATACAACATGAGTGATGTATGCATACAAATTGAGAAATATTTTTCTTTTTCACTACAAATAGCTCTACATATATCTTTGTAAAACTATATCTACAACTAATTATTTGTCTCCTCAGTGTCACTAAATAAATTTCCCCTCTTCACCCTAGATGTAGAGCCATGGGCGTTGAATCTCAAAAATGAGGAGAGACCCTTATCTCCTCCATTTGTGCTTAGATGCATGGAAAATAAAGCAATTAGAGTCTTTAAAATTTAAAGCATGTAAAACTAATCAATTTTATATGCATCTTATTAAATTTATACATTTATTGCAAGAATTATTTCATGTCTTACTTGGATTCTTAGGTCCTGTTGTATATCAAACATGTCCTTGGTTATGAAAACATTCATTTGTACTCATTAATAATATGATTTAGAATTTCAAACAAATATATCAATGAATTTGAAATATTAAATGATTATTTAACTTCCTACATAATTTTTTATCATACCTTTGATTTTACATTCAAAATAATGTCGAAACAAATGTATCCAAACAACCCATCTAAAATTATTTGTTTGTGGCTTCTATGGAGTATAAATCCAATGGAAGGTTTTCCTCACTCTATGAGACCTTAAGTATATAGCTGGAGAATATTGTGGAGAATAAGATTAAAAATATTCATAAAAAAATTAAAAACAAATGAATTTGAAAGTAATACTGCTTGAAATAAAATTACAATTAAAGTATGTGTTCTTACCACTTGAGAAACTTACATATATTTTAGGGTATAAAGTGAGTGCTTTGGGTGATAATCCCTCAATAAATAAATAAATTTATTGTATCTATGATGTTGCATTCATCAACAGCTTCATCAAAAATGTTTCTAAAACAACCTCTCTAAAGGTTGTGATTTGTTATTACGAGGGAGCATCAAGACAATGGAAGGGTTGCCTCACTCTATAAGACCTTGAGTATACATCTAGATAATATTGTAAGAGTATAATAAAACATATAAGATTAAATATATTCATTAAAATATAAGTACAAATGAAGTGTAAAGTAATATTTATTGAAATAAAATTACAACTAAACTATGTGTTCCCACCGGGCCGGAGTAGTCTACACTTGCGCATGATAGAAAATGGGTACTGGGATACATCCCTCTTAATATTTTTTTCTGTTATTTTCTGCAATGCAAATCCAAATAAATTACTATTTACATGTACAAATAGAGCTAGAAATATACCAACATCAATAGACAATAAATAACTCAACAATGCCTCAATTAATTTAGAAAATGTACTGCATATATGTATTTTCAACACTAATAGCCATTTTAGCAACAAAATGTAATCTAGGTGGGGTCGATATGGATTTTTCCATCAACATTACAATAATCAAAATGAAGACTTTAAAATTATTAATCAATTACTTGTAAATGTATATTAAGATACATTTATTATTAGTTTAAAAACAAAACTATTACTAATTACATATGTTCATAAGTAATCAAAAATAGTTATTTCCTCGGTGTATCAGAGTTGACACCTCCCTCAATTTCTCTAATAATTGGAGTGGATACATGGAGATCTTGCACATCTCTCTATGTAAAATCCTTAGATGGTGGAGTAATTATATATGGCATAGAGAGTTGTATAGAGTATTGTAAAGTGGTATCATCGGGCTCTACAAACTAATGTGCATGTTTTATATGTATTTTATGTGTATGGTCTAGCAAAAATCCTCCTAAATGATGTACAAAAATGTAATGCCACTTTTACCTATTCCACCACTAGATGCACCACCACCTAAATCATCAAAACTATGAGGGGCACTACGACTCATACTTCCGCCTATAGCCCCTATAGTTTGAGAACCATGTGTACCCACTTTGTATACCTCCCATAGGGAAATCATTGTATTTGTCAAATTGGAAAGCTCCCGAATAGTATCCTTGTTTGCATTGTGATTAATTTTACTATGGATGGAAACATGTACTTTTGTCCTCTTACCTCTAGGGGAAAAATTTGTACATTTTTGTCTCTCCTAACATAAATTCTATCATATGATGACCCACCTCTCATTCCCAAATATGCTCTAGAGTCTTAATAATTTGGATTTTTAAAGTAAAAATCATAATATAGTTTTAGCAAAAATAATAGAACCTCGTTATTGGTGCATGGAGGATCATCAAAGACTACTCAACACCTATCTCAAAAGTTTTTTTAACTTATTCATTAATATAATAGAAAATTCTCATATGTTTCCTACTAATTGATTGTGGATCATTGCTTCTAGGATTACGAAACAAAGAAAATTTAATTGTTTTGATATCTTCATGCCTTCATGGTATCATATGTCAATCCATTGACATAATTTTTTTGCATGTTTCCCTTTCAGTTTTTGTTAAATTTATTTTCCCTAAAACATTTTTATTTCATTGCAAACACTTTTCAACATATTTTCAAGTGCACTGTGTGCATTGTGTGTCGAGGAATCATGCAAACTATTAATGATTATTTCCAATTGTTGTTGGTTCAAATTATAAAATTGAAATAGTTCATATTCTTCATTTCTATGGGCCTATAGTGGTTTGTGTGGTTTTCAAGTAGGATTTTTTTATGGATTATAAAAAAAATTACATTTGACCCCCACATTTTCTCCAAAAATGCCTCCATTAAGATATAATTCTAAAAATTAAATTAAAAACATTTATTTTCTATATCAAAAATCCTAATTCATTTACAACAACAAATTAATCAACTAAATTGATAAATTGAACTAAATTGGGATTTTGAGAGACTTGTTGGTATGTGTAGTATGATGAAAAGTATTTTTAAAGGGCGTACATGCTATTTTTATGAGTTTCAAATACTTTTTTGAAAGTCATTGGTTTGAAAAGTAAGATCAAAATCTATGTTTTTAGATGTTCTATAAAGGGTGTATTGCCTTTTTATTGCAAATGACCTACACACTTTTCAAAATAGTTTCAGGAAGGGATTTACAAAGTGTGTGCATGTGCTTTATAAGGGCATATTCCCTTTGCGGAAAGTGACCAAAATGGCCATAAGATTAACCCCCAACTTTGTACATATACCCATTAGTCATTTTTTTTAATTCACAACATGTCAATCATGAAATACTGATAAATGGTGTTTATATGTGGAAAATATTCTTCAAATCTACCTACATCTATCTTATAGCACCAAATTGAAACCTTATTTTCTTATATTTTCTAAAATAGACAATCAATCATAACATAAAAACAAATGATTCTTACATGTCTAATTTAACCCAGACATGTGGCTAAATCTATTCAATCTCACATTAGTAAGGGATAATTAAATATACGTACTCAAATAACACCATTCATTCACAAAAATTGACAAATGGTTACTCATATATACCTTATTTTACCCAAATCAACCTTCATGTATTTGATATCACCACATTGGGGCCTAATTTAATCACATTTGTCTAAATAATGACATTTACTAAAAATAAGAATAAATGTTCTCTCGAGATGCATACTTTTCCTCCTATTCCTACACTTATTTATTTGCACCTAATTATGGCCTAATTTGGTCATTTTTTCTGAAATAATGGCATTTGATCATTGTTAACTAGAATTTTGTTGGTTTAAAAACAAAATAATGATTTTTTCAATGTAAATTTTTGTCATTGCATTAATTAGAACATGTTGCAATACCTATAAATATTGGAAAATCAATAACGAAAACAAGATCATACTAGCCTGATATAAATAAATCTATAGGAATCACCATCCCATGAATATTATAAAATAAATGGTGGAATATATTAATCTAACTACCCAACTAATAGGCAAGCAACTAAAGTTTGAGTTACACTTACTCACCTATATCACATTTTATTAATGATGAATTAACCTACTTAAGGTATACCTAACATTCCTCGTTAATTCATTATGGTTTTAAGTGAACAAAAGAGATATTATTTGAATGCCTCAAAAATTTCCCATGCAAGCGACCATGGTGAAGACATTTTCATGTTATTCTTAAGTTGAAAAAATTAGAGCTAGATGTTGTGTTGTTCAACATGATCAATTATAAAATGAACTTGTACTTCAATGTAATTTATGTGCTCATACAACATGGGATTATAATTTTTTTACAACACATTCATTGGAATAATACACAATAGTAGGTTTTTTCTGTGGTACTCTTAATCCTTCAAGTATGTAACATAACTATATTAATTTGTAAACAACTCCTCATGTCTTTGAACGATATTCTAATTTAGTGGAAGATTTAGAAAATATCAAAGGAAAGTGAATATCAATGATCCTTGTGTGGGTATTTCAAACATATCTCCTTGAGATATGGACATCTAGAAGGTAGTATATATTTGCTTCAACTGGAACAAATTACGTCATCGTTGATGTTAGTGTGAATGAGGTGTTGTACCTAACTAGTTCACTATTTAGGTCATATTCACACTATGTAGTTAATTTTGCTAAGGAATTTATTGTTTGTGTATAATTTAGTTGTAATCTTGATCTCACTTTATGAGATTAAGACACTTCATATTCTCTTTGAGTGCTCCACCTAAATTTTTCCTTTATAAGAAATGTTGATCATTGTAACATTATGGTCATTTTTGTACATTTGCATTACTCATAATCAAAGGGCGTATTATCTTAATTCTCATTTTTTAATTTTGCATGTGTATGGAGGAAATCGATGGTGCAAAATATCTTGGCTTGTTAGTTTCCCAAAATTGGTATCAAACCCACTTCTTCCATCCTCCTCCCTCTTTTCGATGAGAACTACCATTGAGATTGTAAATGGAGCACCCTAGAGTAGATCTGACCTCACCATTGCATTCAAAAGGAATCTTTCAATATGGATCCATATGAAATTCACCTAAATTTGAATTCATTTTTTTGCATATTTCATCCCCCTCTGTATCATAGTTAGTTGTACCAGTATGCACATCTATATTCAAGCCCTTGTATATTTTATTTTCACTCCAGGAGTCATAACTTGGTCATACAACAACATTTTTTAGGAATTGGAAAGCTAGTTCTAGTATATTTTCTATGGTATATATTATTTCTTCGTATTTGATTGTTATTTGTCATATTTTTCTTGTTGAATCCTTTGGTTGCATGAAAACTTAGACAAGCCATAAAATTTCACCACAATGTTTGTTTCTTGAGTTCAAATAGGTGTTGGAAAGGTATCAATGAGATATTTACATCCATCTATCACCTTTTTCAGATGTTATGTCAGATACTATTTTTTTTGTTTGCACTCTAATTTGATTGTTGGATTTGGGTTGGGAATATTTTGTCAAAATTTCAATTCCAAAGGAGGTTATTTTCTTATTACAAATCAATATCTTCTTGTATTATTTGTTTTTGTAATTTTCATCATGGATCAAAATCATGTCCCATTATTTCTCTATATAACTATGTTGACTGGAAAATAACATTGGAGATCAACATAAGGAGACTAGGGGTACATCAAATAACTATGGTAAGGAATTAGAACCAAGTCTTATTAATAAAAATCAAGATGGTTTAATAGGTTTGATGAAGCTTTTGGTGTTGTCATTATGTCAATGTCATATGATATCCTCTTTCACTTTGAGACCTTTTCTACACCCAATTATATTATGACTATATTAGAGTATTTGTTTGGGAAACAAAATAATTTGAGATATTTTTAGTTGGAAATTAAAATCATCAATTTAGATTAAAACCAAGCTCAAATAATTGAGGTTACAATTAACATAATGCATTATTCAAAAATAGATTCACAGTGAGGTTCTTTTTATTCTTGTTAAGCTTGGTTTTGATTATTTAGTTATTGTGCCTAGAACTCATGATAATAAGGATGTTCTTAGTCCTACTTGGAAAAATGCATTATATTGATGCATTTTATATATCTCTCACTAGTGAACATGATAAAAATATAAAAATGGGGACCTTTGAGTCAATATTTCACATGCCTTTATTACAAAGCATCAAAATACTTCAAGTGGCAAGGAAAATAAATAAGAAAACACAAAGGATAATAAAGGTGAGAAAGAAAAGGAGTAAAAATAAAAAACACCTCTTGATAAATATTCCTCTTAAAAAAGGGAATATTATAAGAAATATAGGTCCAAATGTGCCTATTGTAAGAAATTTTGACATGAAGAACATAATTATTGTGAAAAATAAATCGATGAGTTGAAAAACCTCTTGCGGAAGAACAATATCAAACTGTCTTTAACCATGTCGTTGGATTATTATTTCTCTTCTTAACCATCACCATCATAATAAAATCATGATCAAGATAAGATGAATGGTACGTCACTTATTACAGCTATAAATCATAAAACAACAAAGTGGCTTCTAGATATAGAAGCTTCACATCACATGACAACATCATTGGAATTTTTCTATACAATTGAGCCTTATTCAACACCACATATCATGATGGGTAATAACTCTTACATGATAATTTTTGGAATGGTACTATTGATGTAGAGGTAAATTTAATGATGTCTTGGATGTTCCCTATTTGTACACTAATATTATCTCAATCATTCAAATTACACATAGTCGTAAAGGAAAAACAGCTTGAGTTCACACCTAATTTAGTGATCATAAGGGATTTTTATTATAGGAGATAATTGCTATTGGAGAGGTTGATAATTTATATAGGCTATATACTTTATCCTATTTTTCTCCTTAGTATTTTGACAAGTCTTTAATTGATGACAATACTAGTATTCATACATCTAGTGTGCACAAAGAGATTCAATTGGGTCATTTTCATATTGGTGTTGTTTCACCCACCTTGGATCTAGAGATTCATGCTAATATGTTATCTACTTCATCTCATGTCATTTATGATTTTTTTCGCACAACATATTTCCTTCCACCAATTCATGGAATCATGATAATATTCATAGTTCTTCGGATTTAGTTGATTAGATTGGCTTCTTAATAGGCATCGCAAAGTTGTTGTGTGACTTAGATCTTGAGGATTTTATTCACAATATTATATATATATTAATCTTATATTTGATGATGAAATTGATTTGTATTTTCATGAGCATCACTTGGAGGAGACATTATTATCTTTAGATGTTGTCCTTTCTTATTATTCACAAGTTTTTAATTTGCTTCAACTTGATTGAATTTTTGAATCTCTTGATTCCAACATGAGGATACTTGAGAAATTTCACAAGACACACATCATGAAACTTATCCTACCCTTACATTGTTTCATGGATTTTCTTATACACCCACCAATGGAGTTATTTCTTCCTAAAGGGAGAATTATAGTTTTCCAATATTGCATTCATCCTTTGACATTCACCATTGGCAATATAGTTACTTAATTATGTAGAGATTCATAATATCTCTCTTTATATATTATGGGGGATATTCATTGTGTGTGTGTGTGTGTGTGTGTGTGTGTGTGTGTGTGTGTGTGTGTGTGTGTGTGTGTGTGTGTGTGTGTGTGTGTGTGTGTGTGTGATGGAAATGAATGTTTGAGATTCATGTTGAACCATCCTTCCACACTTGCGAGACATTTGATTACATGTTTTATCTCTTTTGGAGAGGGGTTTTTCCTATGGGTTTTTATTCTTTTCTTCATTTGTGAGAGATCATTTATACATGGGTAACTCATCAGGCCTATTATTTGAGACCCATCATCTCTTGCATATTTTCATTTTATTAACTCCTCTCTGTTTTACTTTAAGGGAGTGTTAGTGTGACAGGGTGTTATACCTAACTAGTTAACTATTTAGGCCCTATTCATACTATGTAGTTAAGTCCACATAATCATATAATGTTTGTGTCTAAGTTATTTATAATTTTTATCTCACTTCATGAGATTAAGATGCTTGTCATAATCTTCTTGACTGATCCACATAGCTTTTTCCTTTATAATAAATTTTGATCATTGCAACATTATGGTCGTTTTTTTATAAATTTGCATTGCTCAATGGCTCATAATCAAGGGAAATATTCTCCTAATTCTCTTTGTTGATTTTGTGTGTTTGTGGAGGACAATTATGTTGTATAAGATGATGCAAAACCCAAAATACATGATTCAATCACCCAAATTGTTTTCTTAGGAGTCACAAATTTCAACTTTTAAGTTACTTTCTCTCAATAACCTTCACCTTGCTTAAGAAGTCTAATTTTTCTCAAAATACTAAACATGTATAAATCACTGTATTAAAATACATATTTGCTTTATACATGATTTATAACACCATATAAACTTTCTCAAATAGTCCAATTATCCTTAACACAAAATTTCACTTGATTTTCCTTTTTAAACCTCCTTTTACTAGTAGCCTGCAAATAGAAAAATTCTATCAAATTTTGCAAATAAAACACCTTCATACCTGACTGGTAAGATATTTAGATACCCATTTGTCCCATTAATATGCACACAAAATTTCATGAACTATATTTATTCCAATAAAAAGTTATCCACCTTTTTGAAAATTTTGACTAGCTTCCCAATTAGCCCTTCTGTCATGCAAACCTCCAAACTGGGAACGATCTATAAACAACCTATGAAAAATATTTACACTTCATAGTAACTATTTCCAATATTTTTCTTTTCACTAATTTTTATGACCTAATTCCTTGTACTCCTCTCTCAATGACAAACCCTCCTTATTCACTAGGTTCCTTAAGCCTTCACTAGGGTTTGAAAGAAAATTATTAGTTTTGGAATTTCCTACTAAATTTCCACCTTACTCCACACATTCATGACTTACTCATAGAATTCCCGCTTTTCACATCCTTCCTTTGTCTTCATTTTGCTTACTTTCGTGGTTTTGGCTTATCCAGGTTCTTGGTTTCCCATAATCCCTTAATCATTATTTCCCAAAATTTATCTTCCTTTATTTTTCCCTTAATCCTTCCTACTTCACTTTTCACTCACTTTTCTATCATTCCTCTCTTCAAAGTTACTCAACCTCATTCACTTAAGACTTTTCTTGAACTTCAACTTCACTAACTTGATGGTAAATCAAACAGGACAATCAACATCTTTGAGTGATTCTTAACTCTGGGTTTTTCATTATAATCCCAAAATCCTCTATATCTCCTTATAACACCATTAATGTGATAATTTTCCATAGAATTTACAAAGGCTATATTTGGTTTACTTGAACCTATGACCTTCCTTCCAAACCCTGAACTTGGTATATCATTGTCTCATCCAAGTTTTCTTAAAAAATTGTCTTAACACTCCTCTCATTTATGGTTAGACTCATCCTCCACACATATTTCCACGATTACTATGTTATAATAATGCTTCTTGATCATCTTCTCCATATATTTCTTAGGAAGATTATTGTTTTCATCCTCACAACTATCACAATTTTATCTCATATTGTATATTGCTTCCTTGAACCTCCAATACTTTGTTCCTTATTTGATTAGGACCTATATGGATCCCCATCACATATTATTCCCCTTTCCAAACTTATATAGAGCCCTTTCTTATTCACTAAAGTTCCACGAGTCTTGTATCTTTCCTCATTATGCTCTAAATCCTAACTGTGTCAATCTATATAGACCACGCCTCGTAGATTCCTTTTGCTCAACATTGAATATTTTAGTAATTACTCCTTATATATTCAAGTTCACATTCCTCTTGGCAAAATGATCAAATACCCTACAATATTTTCCAATATAATGGCAATGTGGTCATAATTATCCTTATGGGGTTTCAAACTAAACATGCACAGTTCCTCATATTGATATGGAAAGACACCTTTCAAAAGTATTAAAACTTAATATTTACCTTGAGTACACCAATTTATCACCATATTACTCTTCCTATGACTAAGTTTAAAATTTCTTTAGGACTCTCAAGTAAGAGTGTCTTCACAAAACCTCATGGAACAAAAATAACCCCGACTGTGTTAAGTCTTTTATTTGCTACTCACCGTATCTTGGATTTTTTCTCTGACCTAACCTCTTTATTACCTTGAAAAATCATGCATGCACATTTATCAATGCTTTCAGACCCTTCTCTAAAAACTTAGATTGATTACATAGAAATGATATGCTATTTTTAACTCAACTCAAGTCTAGGGTCTAAGATACAACTTGAGTATGCCCATTACATGTTAGATTTACACTTCACACTTCCATAATAAAAAATCCTTCCATAACCCAAGGATTTATTGAAATATTCACAATACTTATATGATCATGTAAAAATTCATAAATTTATATCAAAATCCTCCGAATTAAATCTTGACTTTGCACACAAAATCTTCTTATCTTACTTCACAGTTTTCTCCTTCCTTTGAGTTTGCTAACTTCATGACCTCTCTTATAGACTCTCCTTAACTCCCTGAGATTGCATAGCTCACTTAGTACCTATATCAACATACAAGGATTATGAAAACATTCAAAATACATCAAATTCATTCATTCATGTTCATGACATTCATCACAATTCTTAAACCAAGAAGCCTTTCATTAGATGCATCATGAGTTATATCAACTTCAAGAGCTCTAAGGCTCTTTTGCAAAGATCTTCACCCTCTCTAACCTCTACCAATCCTCACTCCAACCCTCATCATTCAAATACATATGGTTTTGATTAATTTTTGAGGTAATTAGGTTTACATCCACTTAACTCACACTAATACAAGCTTACCATAGTGAGTTACATCTAGGTAGGGTCAGGTAGTAGAGTTTATGACATGATCACCCAATAACATCAATGTAAAACCCATATTAGCATCTAACCTACTAACTTAGGATTAGAGACCATACAAGACTAATTTGAATATTCAAATGTGGATTTTGGAGGGAAACCTCAAAAATGCCACTTATTGACAATCACAAAACCATCTAAGACACCTTAAAAATATTATTCAAGCCAAAATTTGATTATGTATGATGATTCATGTAAATCCCCTTATAAACACCTCATCATCTATACTTTTGTTAATCCATTGAAGCTATGTCCTTGTATTTCCCAGATACTGTTGAACACTATCATCATGACTTGAACTTATTAGCATAAATACTAATTAATATAGTTATAACTAATTATCTTTATTTTGTGGTATTTTGAGTATGCATTTATTCTCTTGATTTCAATAAGTTGTTTGAATGATTATTTGTGTGATGCCACTCTTTTTGTGAGAAACTTGTTATATGCAACAACTTGTATGCAATAAAAGGACTTATTTGTAGCAACCCATTCATAACCAAAGGGAATCACATACAGCTAAGGAACTATCCACAACAACCCATCCACAGCCAAAGGAGATCACCTACAACAAAGAATCCATGATTATGAAGATATCTTGGAACCTGAAAGAAAAACTCTCCAAGTCTATACATGTCGTTTGAAGAGGCAATTACAACTGGAACATGAGAACTGGAAGATAAATCAACTATGGATTTGATTATTCATTACAACTCACTGAGAACTAATCAATTAGTTAAACATGTGATTTAAGGAACTTGTTGGTTACTTGAGTTATGTGTTTGATATTTGGACACCTATTAATTAGTTCTATTACATGTGTTTAAAATCTTATTGTTCTGTTTGAGATCTTCCACTTGTTCCATCGAAGATCTTTTACTTAGTCTATTTGAACTCCTAGTTAAACTCTTATTCTCATGTTTTGTTGTAATTGAGGAGTATAAGAGAAAAGGTTAATGTTGGAAATCTATTTAGATAGAGAATAGAGAATAGAGAAATTAGATAATAGAGCATACATATACATACAAAAGTTACTTTGTTCCTAGATGTAATATTCATTCCAATTCAATAAATAATTTGAGTTTTGTTTAGTAGATTTTAGTTACAAGCCTTATGAGGGATTAACACCCAAGGTAGGGCCCACTTGTGGTCTGTTAAACCCCTCCATAGTTTTTTTTTCCATTTCATTACATGATTAGACTAGGAAGTAATTTATCTCCTATCTGAATTCTAAATTTATAAGCTTTGTTTTAGGCATAATGTTTAGAATCCATTTGCTTTCAGTTCCAAGTTTTGTTTCAAGCATTGTTATTTAAAGTATTGTAGTGACAACAATTTCTTTCCATACCTCCTAAATTATTTATAACTCGTGGAATCAACACCGATATTATTGAAATTTTTTCACCCCTTGGTTTGATGATTAAATTATGTGAATTAGAGAACAACATATTAGTTATTTTAAAGTTAATTTGCACCACCATTTTGTGCCGTTTTCCGAGGATAGTGCCAAGTTATAAGGTTTTTGAGAGGTTTTGCATTTCTTAGAAGCAATTTAGGTTTAGAAATTCCACATCAAAACCCCCCACTAATGTATGTTGATTGAGTTGAGTTAAGTTGATTCATGCACTGTCCAAGAGATTCCCATGGTATATTCTTACCCAATCCTCAAATAACACAGATCTCTTCATATGATTAAAGATTATGAGGAAGACATACTTTCCTCTATACAAGACTTGTTGTTAGAAGATCCTCCTCTAAATGAAAGTTCTGAATCTACTCCCGATCACCAATCATGAAGAGGAAGTAAATCAAAATTTTAAAGATAGGGGAACTACTTTTGAGTTCCCAATATCCAACAATAATCAAGCCTACTGTAATGAAGAACATTTCTTTGTCAGCCCTTCCTAACTTTCATGGATCCATAACTGAAGACCCATACAACTTTTTTTTAGTTTTATTTTTATGCAGGAGCTATGAATACACCATAAATGCACATAAGCTCAAGTTGTTTCCTTCTACACTCAAGGATGCATGCCTTGAGATGGTTCATGGGTTTAGGAAGAGATGATGTGACAACCTTGACCACAGATGAAGGAAAAATTTCTAGTAAAATATCAAGATTATTGCAGGCCAAGTAGCAGAGGAGGTGATGAGACTCTTCAGGATGGAAAAAGGAAGATGAGCCATTGAAGATTACCTAGAAATATTCTTATTTAGTGTTCAAAATTCAAAACACACAAGGTTACCTAATGATTCCCTCAAGATACTTTTCTTAAAAGGACTTAGTGAGGAGGATATGGATACTTTGGAATTGATAGGATATGGAGATATTTTAGAAAAACCTTTGAGGAATTTTTGAAGCCTATAGGAATTAATCCAGAGAAACTATGAAGAGAATAATAAGTGCTAGATCAAAGGGTGGATCAACTACCAAAGGAATTGGGAGATATCCAAATCAGATATTGTGAACATGTTCAAGAACATGAAACAAGAGATAGTCAATGACATGGCCACCTAACTTGATGCTTTACATGCTAAAAAGAAGAGAGAAGATGTAGAGGCAACACTTATAGAGTTCTTCCATGCATGCAGAAGAAAGAAAGATGATTTCAGATGCAGGGGATATGAAAACATTGCAAAAGAAAAGGAGGATTCAATGGAATTCAATATGATAGAAACATAGGATGGAAAATTCTTCTATGTTGCTAAAATAAATCCATGGTCTCCAAGACAAGGAGGTATGTCACAAGATCTATGCCATCTTTTCAAAATTGGGCTAGTAATCCATATATGCAACCCCACCTTGGGCTAATACTAAAAAAGGTTGGACTACATACCCTAGCCAATACCAACAATAATGACCTCCTCAATTTTTCAGGCCAACAACAATGGCAACAACCCCATTAATCATGGCAAAACAGCCCTTTGAGAGGAGGGAAACAATGGAATAACCCACCTCCTAATTACCAACAATCTTACCAACAACCTCCTTATCCACAATAACAAGCTCTGATGCCAAACCCCAATATGGCTCTCAACCAAAAGCCACTCAACTACCAGCTCAACCAACACCTAACCCCAACAATAAATTTTCTCAATCATCCTATACCATTGAATCAACTCAATACCCTACCTATTCAGTTGATGTTAATAACATCCATCTTCTCTCAAGAAGAACACTTCCTCCACCAAGTAAACCCACCATTACGAGATTACGAGAAGAAACCATGAATACTTGTTATTAGATTATCCACAAAAATCCATCACTATGCAAGATGATCCATAACAACCTAAAGAGTTCCAAAAGGGTAAAATGCAAGCTAATGAACCACCATTTCCATAGAGATATTACAAGAAAAGAAGACTGACCTCAAATCAAATTCTGATTTTTGATTTTGTCAATCAACTAAAGGATATTTGTGTCAAAATTTTACTTATTCAAGCCATCAAGGATGTGCCCATCTACAACAAGTTGGTTAAGGATATATGCATAAAAAATATAGGTAGAAAAGGAAGGATCCATCCACTATATAAGTTATTGGACAATTGGTTGATATTATGCTTGGAAATTTAGTTTTACCCAAGTACATAGATCTAGAAGTCCCTTGGTGAATGTTACAATTAATGGCACAAAAATAAAGAATACTCTAATTGACTTAGGGGCAACCATTAACATCATGACCAAGAAAATTATGGATGACTTGAAATTGGAAGGACTAAGCCAACAACTATAGTCTTACAACTTGCAGATAGATCAACAGTGAGACTTGAAGGAGTCTTGAGGACATAGTTGTGGTGGTAGACTCTTGGGAATACCATGCTTTGACTTTATTGTCCTTCAACCAAAATTGATTTTAGGAGGTTATCCTATTATTCTAGGGAGGCCATGGTTGGCACTATTGAGATGCATTCATAGGTTGTAGGTCTAAAAATATGATTATTTCCAATGGAAGTGGTACTAAGAATCTTATGCTCTATCCTCCTACCCAACCATTAAATGATGAAGATCAAAAATTTGGGTTGAAGAACTAGAATCATATCAGAGCTCTATACAATAGCTCATGATGTTGGAGAAGTATTTTACCATTGAAGGACAAGAAGAAGATGTTGTTATATCTCCAATGTCTTGCAAAATAACTATGGAAGAAACAAAGAAGTGGATGATAGATTAAGGTGTTTAAACTGCCCCTTAAACCAAGTTCTACCACAAAAAGCACCATGGATATTCCAGGTAAGAATTGTATTCTTCATCAAACTTCTTCCCCATGACTTACATATTGAATTTTTTAGCAACAATGTATATTCAATGATTGATCTCTCCAAACAAGTGGAGATAACACGGGAAAATCACTCAATGTCAACAAGTCTATGTTGGATAGACAACAAGAGAAATTGTTGATTGCTCTTTTGCAAAAACATAAAACAACATTTGTATGGGATTATGGTGATATGCATGGAATTCATCCTAGGATCTTACACACATAAGATTTATATCAAAGAAATTTGTAAACCAATCAAGCCACAAAGGAGAATGAACCCAGTAGTGAGAGAGATTGTAAAAGGATAATTAAAGAAGTTACTGGATGTTGATTTATATACCCATATTAGATAGTCAATGGGTGTCACCCCTTGTCATTATGCCAAAGAAGAATGGAAAATGGAGGATATGTGTAGATTATAGGAGCTGAATGCAACAACAAAGAAAGATCATTTCCCATTGCCTTTCATTGATCAAGTGCTTGACTTTGGCTAGTAAAAATTATTTCTCTTTTCTTGATGGATATAGTGGCTATAATCAAATTCAATTGCACCAGAGGATCAAGACAAAACTACCTTCACATGCCCATGGAGAATATTTGTTTATTCAGTTCTTCCATTTGGCTTGTGTAATGCACTTGTACATTCTAGAGGAAGTCTTGAGAATATTTTTAGATTTGAAAAATGACTGCATGGAAGTCTACATGGATGAATTCACTATACATGGAAAAATTTTGAAGAAGCTATGCAAAATCTGACAAAGTTTTGAAGAGATGCAAAGAGCACAATCTATCCTTAAGTAATGAAAAATGCTACATGATGATGTCTGAAGGTATAGTTTTGGGACACTATCTTTCTTCTAATGGAATTTAAGTTGATCTAGAAAAGGTATCTATTATAATCAACTTTCCAACACCAAAGAAACAAAAAGGATGTTAGGATATTTCTAGGCCATGTTGATATTACAGAAGGTTCATACAAGATTTTAAAAAGATTACAATGCCACTTTTTGTATTATTAGGAAAGGATGTTGTTTTTGAGTGGACTAAAGATGTGAAACTACATTCCAAACTTTGAAATAGATGTTAACTACCACTCCTATCTTGAGAGGACCTGATTGGAACCTACCTTTCCACATCCACACTGATGCATCAAACCATGTATTGGAGTTTTCTTAGGAAAAAAAGATGGAGTTATGAATTATGCAATTTATTATGTTAGCAAGAACTTACAGCATGCAAATTAAACTACACAATAAAGAAAGGAGTTCTTGGTAGTTGTGTATGCTATCAATAAATTCAGACACTACATCACATGTTATCTAGTGTTCATTCACATTGATCATGTTGCAATCAAATATTTGATAAAAAAACTAGTAGTAAGCAACAAAATCATAAGGTGGTTACTCTTCTACAAGAGTTTGATGTCACCATATTGGACAAGCCTGAAAAGGACAACATGTAGAAATTTCCTCTCAAGGATGGAGACTAATGATGAAGAACATGTAGTTGATGATTCTTTCCAGATGAGAACTTATTTTCCATTTCTACCAAAACACCTTGGTATGTAGACATAGCCAACTATTTGGTCTCAGGTAAAACACCTCCACATTACTTATACTCTAAGAAGAAATATATAGTTGAAAAGAGTGTACATTTTTCTTGATAGTTGGATTTCTATTTCATATAGGACAAGATCAAATCATGAGAAGGTGTATAGATGATGAGGAGATATTTGATGTCCTCAAGCATGTACATGATGAACCTTGTGGAGGGATTTTTTTTAAAAAATAACATTACATAAAAGGTGTTGAAAACTGGTTATTATTGGCCAACATTACATAAGGATGCAACACTATACACCAGAGATGTGATAAGTGTCAAAGAATGGGTAAGCCTACCAAATCTGATGAAATGTCATTACAACCTCAATTGGTCTTGCAGCCTTTTGACAAATGGGGCTTAGACTTCATTGGCCCCATAGATCCTAAATCTCAACAGAAATAGATACATCTTGGTATGCACAATTATCTAACTAAGTGGACAAGGTGAAGGCATTTTCCAAATCAGAAAAGTGAGAAAGTATCCAAGTTTCTCTATGATCACATCTTCACCAGATATGGAGTTCTAAGAGAAATTATTACATGATCAAGGTACACACTTTACTGCTGATGTAATTTTTGATCTAGTTAAGGAGTATGAAATCAGGCATAGGAAGTCTACACCATACCATCCCCAATCTAATGGCCAAGTAGAAGTTACAAATAGGAGATAGAGGCCATCTTGAAAAATACCATTACACTTCACAGAAATATTGGGAAAAATAGACTCTAGAGGAAGTATGGGCATTTAACACAACGTGGAAAACAACAACTGGCTTCACACCATTTGAACTCTTGTATGGTAAGACTATTTTTTTCCAATTGAATTTGAGCACAAAACATTAAGGACTGCACTTGAGCTAGGTATATATTTATCTGAAGCTCAAAGGAAAAATTCTCCAACTCAATGAGTTAGATGAATTGAGAAGACAAAAATACATAACATAAGTAGTGCAAAAGAAAAGAGTTAAATGGCATGACTAGTACATCAAGACAAGACAATTTCAAGAAGGTGACTGGGCACTCTTGTTTGATTCAAAATACAAGGACCATATGGGAAAAATCGGACAAGGTGGCTAGGCCCCTATGAGATTGAGAAAATATTCCCTAATGGAGTTGTAAAACTCACCACCATAGACCTTGTGAGGTTCAAATTATTGGTGAATGGTCACAGTTGAGATTGTATAAGAAACTAGTTGACATAAATACATTCATGCAACAATTTAGAGGAGGTCAAAGTAGGATGGAAGTAAGGACATCAGAGTTAAGATCAAGAGTTGAGCCTATTGGCTCATCTTCTGAGATTCCAGAGGATTGAGAGATTTTAGTGGCCTTGGTATATTCATCTTTTTGACTATTCCAAGGACAAATAAAAGTGTTGTGATCAGCCCTTTTGGTGATCAACAACACTCTGCTAACACATTTTATTTCTTAGAGTTTTTTTTTTTGTTTTGTAGGGTTTGATGTAAGGTGATTGCAAGAGTGTATGATCTCCATCACAAGGAGAGAATGCAATGACTGAAGGTTCCACTTTAGCAACATGCAAAAACCCTTGTTTTTTTTTTTTTTTGGTGAAACTCATGATTGCATGAAGGAATATCAAGGATATCTACATGTGTGAGATGGAAAAGAGATAACTGGCACCCCAAAATCGGCATTCCCTCTCTCAGGAGTTATCTAGTTTTAGTAAGGACCAAAAAATATTAGTTTGACACACATCTGTAGCATCATAGAAACTTTCATAACATTATAGAAAATTTTCATGCAGCCAAGGTGCAAATCCAAATAAGCATGCATAATAATCATTCCAAAAAACATCAAGATAAGTGCACTCCACTATCACTTTATTAAAGTATAATTAGAATGATTATTATTAATTAGCATTTATGCCAAGTCATCATGTATTTACTACATTTAAAACACCATTGCCTTTCATGTTATGAGGTGTCCCTCCACATAATCCCATGTTGTCAAATCAATTCAATTTTCATGCTTCACATGGATCACATCAATTAATGATCACTCCCACGTAACCGTGTTGTGTCCTTTCGGTCTCAAAGTTCAAAAACACTAAAAATAATTCAACACAACTCAATTATGCATCATTTCTTCAAAAAAATATGTGTGATTGCGTGTTGAGACTAGAGTAGGCTACAGATTCATAATGGGAGGAGATTTGATATGACATGAACCCACAAAGCATTCTCAACTTCTTAGCCACCCTCAAATTTTACAGTATTTTCAAGATAATGGTTGGTTAGATTACATAAACCAATTTCAAGGATTCAATGAAGCAATGGTTGAATATTTTTCCAACACATTTAGTGATGGGGAGGAAAAAGTGAAGGGTTTATCAATCAAAATCAATGATGACATCTTGGCAGAAGTAACTAGCCTACCTATGCACACAGGAGAACCATTTCTAGAGAAGGCTAACCCAAAAGTGGATCATAAGAGAATTTACAAATGATGATGATGCATTCATCACAGATAGACAAAGGTACACAAAGAACTTCCTTAAACCCTTATGGGATGAGGTTGTAAATTTTATAATTAAGTACTTTACTTGTGAGGGAAGGTATTCTAGGTTGAATACAATTCATTTTAAATTATTGAATCATCTCAAGAACAATAGACAAGTGAATGTACCTAATTTCTTACATGATATATTGAAGAGGATGAGTAGGGAGGCACAAAGGGGTAGGTCTGCACTATGTCACACCATTGCCTCATCACCTTGATTATAAAGCACACCCTGCAGAGGGATTATCTTGAGATAAGGTGGGAAGATTTTACAAGGGCCAATAATATTGATGAATTTTTGGGAAGTAGAAGAAAGAGGAGAAAAATTAATGAAATATCATCTACTCATGTAACCAAGCCTACAACATCTACCTCCCAACCTAAAGAACCCTTTCTTCTTTCTAAAATTTTCCATCTATTGAGAAAACCTCTTTGTACCAATCTCCCCTGAGAGAATTTTTATTGTTGAAACCCTCCTAGAATTCTCCACTCCTAATCCTCCACCTCTAAAGGTAAATGAAATCTTCCAAATCCACTCCTACACCACCAAGGTGCTCTCATAGGCTCAAAACCAAAAGGCCAAGGACCTCTAAACCAAAAAATCAAAAGCCATATCACTAGATAGTGATGTGGAAACTACAAAAGAAATTGAAACACAACATGGAGATATTGATGCCCTTTCATGAGAAAGAGTACCCTAAAGATCCCATGGAAGGTCATGAAGAGAAGAAGGGAGAAGAAATTGGAAAGGAAACTGACCAAGAAACTCCTGATGAGGAGACAATACATGTAATGGAGGGTCATGTGGAGAAAAAGGAAGAAGAAGTTGGAGGAGAAACTAGACAAGAATACCCTGAAGAGCCCATGGAGGAGCATGAGGATCCAAATCTGAATGAGGAGGAAATTCCTATATGAAAGTTTAGGAGAGATACATAGAATGAGGAAGAAAAAAAAAAGAAGTTCTAGAGGAAAAAAACATGAAAAAAATTTCAAGACATTGTTGAGAAGGTTATCAAGCAAGAATGTGAACATGAACACATGCCACAAATTTTTGAACAGGTCATTGAGCACCATGTTCATGGAATTGAGAAAGGCAATGTCTGTAGAAGTTGAAAAAGTACAAAAACACCTTCTATAGATGTGGATGATGTAATTGAGCAAGTGTTGGGGAAGACACCACCATTTACACTACCATTTATGGAACAAACACCACATGCTAGTATACAACAATTGAATGTAGCCCCATTACAACCACAAATTTTCATTCAAGAAGTTATAAGGAACCTGTGAAACCACCTTGTAAGGAAATGGCCACACAAACAATACTACTTGATATTGATTACTTGATGAATCAATTTGAGACCTATGTTAATAGGTTAAAGGAAAAGTGGGAAAGAGAGAAAGAAGAACTCATCTTCTAGCACAAGAAATAACTTGAGGAAAAGGATAGAGAAATTAAAAGGCTAAAGAAGAAAAGAAGAGATAGTCCAGTGGCCCATGAGATATTCAAATGCAGGCCTCCATCTAATGTTTATGTTATCTTCTTAAAGGAACATATGTTGCAACTCAAACTAACCTGCATCAATTCTGATATACCATATGATATCAAGTATAGCTAGGAGCTTCTTTAGGTTATATCAAATAAAACTCATGAAATTCAGCTCTTATTATGTGAACTATACATGTACAACTATGCTCTTGAGTATGATAGGATTGGATTCCAATCCTATACATTGAGATGTTCAAGTCAAATCCTTTGTTCTTATTTTGTGAATGAGTTGGATAGAAAGACAAATGGAGGAATACATGCATTTGGAGAAGGTACAACCACTGATGGTTAGGGATGAAGCTACAAAACTAGAGAATTTGTAGAACAATATGAAAATTATATGAAGAACAAGGTGATCAGAAGGAGAGTATGGAAAATGAGGAAAGTAGCACATGAGGAAGTCAAGAACATGATTAGGGACCATGGAATATAAGTGGTACAAGCATGCAGGATGTGCTAGAATGATATGTCTCCTGAACTACAAAAGAAAGAGATGCATTCTTATCCTAATATCATGCCAACTCTAAGAAGAGTGAATGCATACATTGACATTTCTACTAAATGTGTAGATACTTGGCTTCCAATTGGCTATCATCCTCCAATATTCCACTTTCCAATACCACCATGGATAGGTGATAGACCACTTGAATGAAAGGATACAAAAAAAGTTATGCACATAAGGTTAAGGATAAATGGTGGTTACTTCTTCATAGAAGAGGAAGGGATAGAGACCCCATTTGACTTAGGATTTATGCTATTTTCAATAACAAGAAATTGAACCACTTAAATGAGGACATTTAAGAAATTAAGCTTGGGGTGTGATGAGTCATGTAAATCCCCTTTATAAACACCTCATCATCTATACATTTTGTTAATCCATTGAAGCTATGTCCTTGTATTTCCCATAGATATTGTTGAACACTATCATCATAACTTGAACTTATTGGCATAAATACTTGATTAATATAGTTATAACTAATTATCTTTATTTTGTGGTATTTTGAGTATGCATTTATTCTCTTGATTTCAATAAGTTTTTGAATGATGATTTGTGTGATGCCACTCTTGTTTGTAAACTTGTTATTTTATACTAATATGTAAAGGACTTATCCGCAAAGCAACCCATTCCACGACAACCAAAGGGACTCACCTACAACTAAGGAACTATTCGTAGCAACTCATCCACAACCAAAGGATATCACCTACAAAAAAAGAATCCATGATTATGAAGATCTCTTGGAATGTGAATAATGACACTCAAGTTTGTACATGTCATTGAAGAGGCAGTTATAACTAGAACATGAGAACTAGAAGATAACTCAACTATGGATTTGATTATTCATTACAACTCACTAAAGAACTGATCATTAGTTAACACATGATTTAAGGAACTTTTGGTTACTTGAGTTATGTGTTTGATATCTGACACCTATTAATTAGTTCTATTACATGTGTTTAAACTCTTGTTGTTTTGTTTGAGATCTTCCACTTGTTCCATCAAGATCTTTTACTTAGTCTATTTGAACTCCTAGTTGAACTCTTCTTCTCACATTTTGCTGTAATTGAGAGTATAAGAGAAAAGGGTTAATGCTGAAATCTATCTAGATGGAGAATATAGAGAATAGATAAATTAGAGAATAGAGGATACACAGATACAAAAGTTACTTTGTTCCTAGATGTAATATTCATGTCCAATTCAATAAAGAATCTAGTTCTGTTCAATAGCTTTTAGTTACAATCCTTAGAGGGATTAACACCCAAGGAAGGGCCCACTTGTGGTCTGTAAACCCCTCCATAGTTTTTTTTCTCTGTTTCATTGCATGATTAGACTAGGAAGAAATTTATCTCCTTATCTGCATTCTAATTTACAAGATTTTTTTAGACATAATGTTTAGAAGCCATTTTCTTTTAGTTCTAAGTTTTGTTTCAAGCATTGTACTTTCAGTGTTGTTATTTCAAGTATTATAGTGAAAAAATTTCTTTCCATACCTCCTAAATTATTTATAATTGTGCATACAACACTAGCATTATTGAAATTTATGTCCCTTGGTTTGATGATTAAGAGAGAGAGAGAGAGAGAGAGAGAGAGAGCTTGAATAATAGTATTTGAGTTCACATGCAATCTTGCATTACACACACATATGTATATGTAAATGTGTGTGTGTGTGTGTATAATATATATATATTTTTTGTCTCATTATCTCTTGTTGGAATTTTGTCAAACAAACACTTGACATACATATGCTTTTTATTGGAGAGTCTCATTACACCTTTGAAAAAAGAATTATATAATTTTTTTGTTTTCGTAAGGACATAGTGTATCCAAAACCATTTGGGAAAACAAGGCCCAAATAGGGAGTTACATATGTATGAAAATTATCCCAAAAACACTCATGAGGGGACATTTGTTTTTGCAATGGATGTTCAAATTTATTAATGAGGAGGCATATTGGTATTCCAAATAGTTTGGTAAAATTCAACCAATAAGTGGAGAGAGGTTGGTAGTAAAAAATCACAAAAACAAGTGACATAAGGGGAGGAAAAGGCACATTTTTGGGGAGTTATTAGTAGGGACAAATGAGAAAATAAGGGAAAGGTATAAACCCACATTGGTGATGGTTTTTATGTAACAATTATATTAAATGACTCCCAAGATAAATACCTACTATGTAAAGATTATTGAGGTAATGAAAATATGCCTAAGTGTTTTTAAATGTTTGTAAGCTCCAATAAAGTGTTTTAGCGTGTTTTTGAGCATGTAATAAGATCATTTAAAAATTTTTATGAACTAAATTTAAAGTAATTAGAAATAAAATCTCATCTCATGGAGTTTTTTGTTGCTTATGCATATGCATATTTTCTTTGAAAAGGCCCAAAAAAATTATTTTGACAAAATATTTTGTCTATTTTCTATGTAAGGATCGGTAAAGGTTGTGATTGTGTTTAAATAAGATAAGATATTCATTTTGAGTACTCATATGCTATATATGTTTTCCCATTCTTTCATTTTACAAGCTTAGTACAATTCACTAGCTTAATAGTTTATCATTCTTCTTAACAAGATGGAAATTATGGCTATCAAGAGGAAATGCACCGAATGGGTTTGATAACATGAAACGGGTGACAAATCATTAGATAATTTGTGTTTAGACCACTAGGAATCACATGCCATTTTTGGCCCTCGAACTAGACTGCATCAATAGTCATGGTTCATAAAAACATTTAATGATCAAATACATCACATACTACATCAATGTATGGAAAGCATATCAGACCCACCCTATTATCTCCTATATGAGAGCTTGCTAGACTATAGTCACATCTTGATGGTGTTGGTCAAATTTAAGTATTCATGGGAGAAATTATGCTTGTCTTGTTATTCCGTGATCACGATTGTAACCATGTGTCCCATAACATGAAACTAGTACATAGGTCCTCTTCGAAACCACTAATCACAAAACTTTTGATCGGCCTTTATTCCAAAAATATTAATTTAATATCCCTTTTTATATTGGTTGTATAATTGACTTTATTTAAATAAATTTTACATTATAGTGTGTGTGTGCACGCGTGCATGCACATGTGCGTCTGTGTGAGTGTGCGCACTCCCCTAAACATATGATTGATAGGAAACATTGAATAATAAATTTTATATCCCTCTAAATATCTATTTTTGACACGTTATCCAATAATTCTTATTGAATTATTAAATTTTTATAGGGAATAAATGTTAACCCATGTTAGAAATTGAGTTAAGTTTTTATGTAGTTACTATAAATTTTAATTAATGAAAAATAATTAGTAATTATTTAATTTTTTATGTTTATATAAAACCAATAAAGAATTTTATTTTATTTTCATGCATTAACTTTCCTGGTCAGAAAATTAGTATTATACATAGTGTACTATGACACAAAAATGTTATGAAATTATTGAAAATAAGAATTCAATACATGACAAATCAATCAATCAAACTATACAATTGTAAGACGTCATGATCGTGGTTAGCCACGACTAGTGAGGTAGATATATTGATCATTTGTTGAAAACCTCAAATAGAGTGGATGAACCTAGAATATATTAGCCATGAAAAATCATAGATGGAGTCACATGGAAGCATGTGTAAATATATGTAGCTCCCTGGAGGCATTTTTATTTACCCTTGGATTAAATTTAGATGGCCACTTATTCTGTCAAACCAAATTTGATAAAACTATTCCCCTTCAAATTATGCACGATAATAGTATTCAAATTTAATTTATTACGAAAATCTTAACATTTATTTTCATACATATAAATATATTATAAAACTTGTGTGTGTGTGTGTAAAAATATTATATTTCAAATTTGTTGGTTTGAAGAGATGGTAATTTTAAAATTGTGAAATTATTTTATGACTAAAACCTGAAAATTGGGTAAAAACATCATGGTTAAAATTTCCAATAAATGTAGTGAAATGGTGCATGCATACACATACATGGTATTAGGTATCTAATCTATGTTAGGTTTGAATTTAGGCCCTATATTTACAATGGTTTAATTACATATACCATTTTTGTAATTTGAAAATAATTGTTTATGATGGAAGTGACATAATATTGAAATACTAGATATTGATCTTCATTAATTGATCCATCCCAATAATCTCTCAATCTTGGAAGTGGATAAGTCTTCATGATGTAATCAAGATCTTAATATTTTGTGTCCATCTTCTCTTTCAAACATTTTCATTGATCTTTAAATCTAGGGTGAGGGAACATGCATATATTTGACTTAAGTTATCAATATTGGCCATTGATCTTCAAGTTTTAATTTCATCCGTCAATAATATGATCGTTGATCGTGCATATGAATAAATAGTTGAGCTGCAATTGAAATATTTTTTGTCAATGTAAATGTTCATTTAATTTGTACCTTTAATATTGTAATATCATTTGAAAAGTGACTCAAATATATATAAGGATATTATAATATTGAGAGTTAATATAGTGATTGAATCTTAACCATCAATATTTCAATATATTCTATAATGGGTCCTTTCTTTGAAGATCAAGTCCTTACATTGACCATTGATATATGGGATTTAATCTAGACCGCTCATCTCCAAATATGATATTTTTAAGTGATAAATGGACATTGTATTTTATATTCTAATTTATGGTGATGGTGTCAAGTTTAAATCTCATTTTTAATGTGTTAATGCTTAAATATATATCTCAAGAGTTAAATGGTGCTTACGTATACACACATGGTGTTTGGTCTTGGATATACATTACGTTTAGCTTTAGGCCCTATATTTAAAATGGCTTAATCATGGAAACCAATATTATAATATGAAAATAAATTCTCTATGAAGCAAGTGACATAAGGTTGAAATATGGGCGATCAACCTTCCTTAGTTTATTTGAGACAACATTCAATTAATATTAGAAGTTAACAAGTCTCTCGTGATGGAATCACAATATTATGATTGTCTATTTATCTTATATTTAATTGTTTCTACCAATTAATAAATCTCAAGTGAGGGGACATGTGTATGTCTGAATTAGATATCAAGATTGGCCATTGATATTCAAGGTTTAAGTTTAGTTTCCAATCTTAAGATCTTTAACGATGCATATGAATAAATAATTGAATTGTGATTGCAAGATTTTCCATTGATGTAAATTTTTATTAATTTGAATCATCAATATTGCAATCTCATTTTGAAATTGATTCAATTTTATCATATGAGATTCTAATATTGATCATTGATATATTGATTTAATGTTAACTATCAATATTTCAATCTCGTATATAGTGGGTCTTTTCTTTAGAGGTAATATCCTTATATTGATAGTTGATCTACGAGATTCAATCAAGACAACCCATCTCAAAATTTAATCTATTTAAGTGACATACATTTATGTTACTTTATCATTTGATTGATGGTGATGGTGTCAAGTTTAAATATTTATCATTTATGCAATAACGTGTTAAGAAGGTTGGGATGTAAGACACAAGATCCACCATCAATTAATTATTTTGTATGCATTATTCCATTTTCTTCATTATTTTACAATGTTTTATCTCCCAAAATTTATCATAACCTGATTTATTTGTGATTTTACAACATATTGTTCCCTTAAATTTCTATAACCACCTTTAATGAGATTTCCAAGATCGTAGAAAGCATAATTAAGTATTGGTTTGGGATAATTCATTAGAGATAAGTTACAAAACTAGAAATAAAAATATTTAATAGGCCAAACAAGTATTTTAGAAATGGATTCAACAAACTTAAGTATGAATTGGATTTTATTCAATTTTCTACTCGCTTAATTAATTATCACCCCAAGAAAGATAGTGAAAGGAAGAAAACCACTTCTTATAGGATCCAAAACTCAACTTTAATAAAAATGTCTCCTCCTTGGTTTGGAACATCAGTTATCCCTAGGAATTATAGTATATTGTTTCATCCATCCATATGTTAATAGTTGGACCAGCAAGAAATATTACTAATAGACAATAGAGTCCCTCTAGTTTTTGCAATGATAAGCTAAAATAAATTAGGGACCCGATTATTACAAGTGTTGGGGAGGATAAGAATACTATAAGACTGTATTTATTTATGCATAATTGGAAACACACGCAAAATTATTCTACCACGAATCACATCTGGTTGGGGGATTTAGGGATTTTGAATGTTAGAGATTATCCCTAGGACCTTTCCTTATTTGCGTGGAATGTAAAACTTTATAATTCTCGTAACAGGACCATTGTGTGCCATGATGGGAATATTCTATTAGATATAATGTCTGGGAAAATTAGGAATTTTTCCTAGTTGAAATTTATTCCAAGTGATTTTGTGAATGAAAGGAATGAAAATATACACTATTTACATGCATAAAATTTTTATAAATCCATTATTCTTCCAGAATTTATGCCCTAGCTAATTGGAACTTACAATAATAAAATGTTTTTTCCTACATATTATAGAGTACCCTTTGACATGAATATCTTCCATAACTATATGACCTCTTTAAAAAAATTATTATGGTAAGTACTATTGGTTGGCAATATAGATAAGTTGGATGCATTGGAAACTCCCTTATTAAACAAAGTGTCAAATATTATTAGATAATATTGATGAAGAATTTAGTAAAGTAAAAACTATACATGGTTTTCAATTCCTATACTACTCTCATCTTCACTTCATGTATATAAAAAATTGTTTGACAATGAAAATATACTTGGGGTGAAGTCTAAGATGATTTTGGAGATCCAAGGGATGGGTCAAGGATTCCTATATAGTTTTTGTCTCCCATCACAAATATATATATTAAATATTTACAATATGACATCTTCTCGTATTATTTTGTGACCAAAATCTATGAAACATTTATAGTGAAGGAAGAGGGAAAAAGTATATGTTGTTGTGATATTTTTCTAAGACCACATAATTATAAAGTGTTTGGATGATAAGTGAAAAATTTGGGGAGATTGGTACTTGGACAAAAACATACATATTTTAGGATATATGGATACAAAGTCAATCCTTTGAGAATCCCAGCCTATGTCCCCAATATGTTGGCCACATTGGAATTTTAAAGGAAAATTTCTTCAAGTGGATAGAGATTTTGTAAAAGTAGGTTATGAAGAAATAATTAAATTAACTTATGAAGTAGGATATTATACTTTTAAAATGTAATTTCTTTGACTATATCACCAAAATTGTTATATGTTTCGGGTTCCCTCAAGTTGATCCCCTAAAAATTATGATCGAGAGGATTTTTTTTAAGATAATGGATAAAACTGGAAGACATTCAAGCTTTAAGAATTATCTAAACCTTACTAAAAAATTAGGAGTTTTGTGGAAAGTAATAAGTTGTGTACTATTAGATATCATTACCAAGTTTTTTTGAAGACAATGAGTTAGAAGAGGGAAGAAGATCTTAGTTATCCCGGTTCCTTTTCCTTGACTATTGATTACCATTATCAATTGGCCCATTATATAAATGTATGAATATTCCCACCTCTCTCACTCACATATAAAATTAACAATATAAGGTTATACAAGGTATAACCACCTCACTATAACATGAAGCAAAGGTTGAACAAGTTAAAGGTGAAGCATATAAAAAGTAGAAATATTTAGGAATACCTTAGGAGAAATAAGTTATAATAGGATGGTACTAATGGTTATGGGAATACATTCCCTAAATTCATTCAAGAACCAATTGATATAAATCTTGAGTAGGAGGTGATATTCCTTCATATATTGTGGTTGTGGGCCCCAAATTTGAAAATGTGATTATTAAAATACCAAAGATGATGAGATTAAAGATGATAGAGTTAGGGAACACAAATATTTCTTTCAAAATTCCAAATAATTTCAAGAATAAAATTTTCAAGCCAATTTGTGAACAACAAAGATGATTAAAGGAAAGTAACTACAAGAAACTCACCCAATGGTAGACTACTTTTCTTCTAAAACGGAGAACAATGCCCATTTATATCATGTTGTTCCCATGTCTAAAAGGAAGAGGATGTCACTTGATGGTTCCACTCCCAAGTAGGAAACTAAAATTATAGAGGGTTGTGGAATTATGGTACTTCCTGGATGGGATCCCATGAAGTCATTGGTAATGTAGGAAACATTGAAAGATGAGACCCTTGTGGGATTTCGGGCATGAAGTAATCATCAAAATAAATTACAACATGTTTCTATAGAACCAAATTTAATGTTGATATGGGATTCCTAGCTGAATGGACTGTAGCACCCATTACTAAGATACCTATGTGCCAATATAAGAAGGAATATTTTTCAAGGATTTGTACAATTGTTGAAAGTTGGGAAATATTTACTGTAAAGTCCTTTAGTAAATTGACATGGGTAGTTTCCTTCAATGAAGCCAACGTAAAGTGTTTTGAATAGAAGGATAATCAAATACAATGGGATTGTGAAAATTTGAGGGGAGATAACTTTAAATTGAAGTAAAAATTGGAGGGGAAGACTATTTTGAACAATATCCTAGAAGAGAGTCTATGGAGTTACAACAAAAATTAGTATCCTTACTCCTAAATTTCCCTAAGTAGTTTTTCCTACTATGCTTGAAGATGTAAAAAAGTTACATGATGAGTTGAAATAGGAATGTTGGTGAGAAAATTTATCGGTTATAAAAATTGGTGGATATCTTGCCAATGCTCGGGATCCAAAAGGCACACTCCACTGTACCTGTGAAAAGTACTTGCAATGAGTTGTAAGGGAAGAATTTGCTGAAATATGGAGGAAAGGGAGTGATAAGTTAGGTAGGGGTAATTAATTCTACAAGTAAAAAATTAGATTCTTACCAAAGCTAATTAGAAGTTTTATATTCACAAATTATAGGAAATAAAAAAAATAAAGTTCAAAATATCAACGATGAGAGGAAACCATGCACACAAATTTGCACACATTAATACATAATGAAAATAAGAAACTCCTTTCTTTATTGACATCTTCACAAGTTGTAAAATTCTTAAAAGATAGAGGAAAATTAGATAGGAAAAGTGGAAGAATTCTATCTCTTTTACCTTGATCAAAAAATCTCTCTTGAGTGCACAAAATTGACAAACCCTTAAGCAAGAGTATGCCATTACATTATATAGACCAATAAATGACTCTTCGTATACCCCCTACATGATCTTTCATTTTTACTCACAAAATTTGAATCTTGATTTTATTAGGAATGAAATTAATTTCCCTTATATATTAACCAAGGGAAACTTATTACAATGTTTTCTAAATCCACATTTAAATGAATAGGACAAATGTCATGATTTCTCACAACGAAGAATTAGAAAAGAGGTAGAGAAGAGGAGAAAGAATGAAGAGAGAAGGGAATAATTATCCAAATCATGAGTGGGGATACCTTCGACTTTGATGAAGATCTTGCCAATGATGATCACAACCTCTGCATGATGCACGAACACCCTAGACCATAGAATGAGTGTTTAGAAACACTATTTCAAGATTTCCCAATGTGAGCTCGGGATGAACACATACAATTCCCACGATGATCATCCTTGAAACATGATTTGTGAAATCCTTGAATCATTGAAATCACCCTAATCGAATCAATTTGACTCGCCAAGATCCATAAGTGATGAATATGGATCCACCTATTGTACCTTGCGATGCTTTGGTTTTCTTATAAACACAATTGAAATCGTGATGATGCTTCCAGGACCCTTGTGAATTTATCATTAATTTTTTTGAACCATGGAATAATATTAAAACTTCATAAAGTGTCCAAAAAGTGGAAAGATGAGTGAGAATGAGGCCATCTACAAATTTTTACACTAAACACTTTAACTTTCTATTTTTAGCAAGTAGGACCATGACCTGCTATTTTAGAACATATCACCTATTTTGATCCAATTTTATCCTCTGAATCTTCTGAGACACTCCATCCTCTTTCATTTTTGATGCACTACTATTTTTAATGCATTTATATTTTCAGCAAGTTGCTTTTTAGAGACCCGTTATTTTGGGAAAATTGTCATTTTCTGCCATGTCTCCATTTTACACATTTTCTAATTGTCTCTGAGTGATCAAACATTTAATTCGAGGGAATTACTATTTATAGCATGTAGAAGAGCATGAGATATGATATTTTTAGTAACTTTACAAAATGTTGTTGGTTTGTAATGGGGATTCCATTTTTGGGTTCAAATCATCGTCGTGATTATGTGCTCTAAATTTCATTGTGTTTTTCTCTCTAGAAGGCTTAGAAATTAAAAAAACTAAATTTTTCACCTAGTGAGATTTTTCGGGCATGGAGTTACTAGGGAATCCATTAATGGAGTCATGGATATTTTTTATAGGTCCTAATTTAACCTCCAATTTCAATGAGACTAACTCTATCGGGATAGGTTTTTCATTTGGAGTTTGTGGCAAAAATCTAGCTTGATTCGACTGCCAAATTGATGGGAAATTTGACCAATGAGAGCCAAGGCACGAAATGGAGTTTTTATTACAGTTAATAATATAGGGAATAATTTTATCTTCTATTTTTTTCATATTTATGGCCTCTAAAAATGAGGAAGTGTTCAAAAATATCACTTTAAATCGCGCTCTAGATCGTGAGATATGAACATTTCACCGTTTTGGTTTATGAGGGTTTTTAACACTCAACGAACAAGGTGACTTCTGAAAAGTGATGTTTTTGTGTTTCAAAAGTGGGGGAGGATTGAAAATGGGTAAGAGAAGTAATGAAAAATATACAGAAGTGGAATCAATAAGATAAATGAAGGAATATGGAAATGGAGATTTCATGGGTGCAATGGGAAGAAACATCAAAAGCAACAAGGTAAGTTAAAAAAACTTAGTTTATTTTTCAATTTGGACATGAGTGCAATTTTTTTCCCAACAATACCAAACATTTGGGATGGTTGGTGGAAAAATTGTTCCCCTGTCTCATTGGTCCACTTGGCATGATGTGATTTGTCAGTGAGGGAGAGAGGGGGGGCTAAAAGTGAAGCTCCTAGCCACATATCAGGGTCACATGGTTGATCAGGGGCTTAAATGGGAGGGAGAACATATTTGTGTCCCTACCATCCCAAAATTTTTGGATAATTGGTGCAAAAAAATTTTCCCCTCTCTCGATTGGGCCACGTGGTGCTTTGCATGATTGGATGGAGTGGGGATCAAAATGGAGCACAAGGGCTTAACTTGGCAAAAGGGGCTCCAAAATGGTCATATTGAGGTCTAAGGGATTAAATGGGAGGGGGAAAATTTTTGTGCACAAAATTTACCAAATATTTGGAAAGGTTGGTGCACAAAAGTGTGCCACCTTCTGATTGGTTGGAATTTCAAGGTAGAAAATTGACTAACTCCTTAAGCCATACCTTAGGGAGTAACTTGTCGAAGTCGTAACTTGAGTTCCCAGAGGATTGTTTTATGATTATTTATATTAAATTGTATTAAAATAGAATTATTAACACAATGGTGATGGTATCATACCTTTATTCTTCCTAAAACCCCCTAAAAATAGGATTTTTCTCTAGGATCAAAGATTATGCATGCTGAAAAAAAGGTTGTGGACAGAACCACCTAAGTATTGTGAAAAAAGTGAGACTACCATTATCTAGGTAGATGAATTATATTTCTAATGATATTTCATTTTTCTCTAAACTCTTTATGGATCTCCTGAAATTGCTTCCCAAAGCTCAGAGCTATTTTTGCATTATGCATTGCTTTACCCTCTAGGACCCACTTTTGCTAAAACAACTCCGAAACTTCTAAAAATTACCATATCCTTCCGAAACCAATTTCAAAACATTATTATCTCTCTGATACACCTTCATGATGAGTTTGAGTCTTTCATTCTGCTCTGGGGGTGTGTACCAGCCTCAAGAAGATCAAAGAAAATCTCTTTCTTAAGCTTCATAGAGAGCATGTCTTGAAGAAACTCATTTTGGAAGTTATTTAAAGGAGTGGATATCCATAAATCACTTATGAACACGAAAAAATAAAAAAATTATACCACTTAGAAGGATGTGATATGACCACCATAGGGGTTAGGGTGATCTAGACGAGGGTTTGGGATGACCTTTAAGAAAAAAAAATCACTATAGGGTATGGTTGTCATGCTTTCAGGTGTGAATTTTTCCCTTGAAAACATTCATGATAATAGTTGGCTATGAATTTGGGACATGTCATGGATCAATCACAGTGAGGATATGACATGAAAAATTTAGAATCTCAATACATAACATTGACCAATTCCTTATCCATTGGACTATAAAGTCATACAACTTGTAATAGATAGAAAAAAAGGAGGGACACACACAAACACAACACCCACACAATGAAGGGAAACAAACCACAATGAAAATTAAAAATTAACACAAAAAGAAAAGGGAAACACACCTAAATCACCTATGGTACAATGTAGGGACAACCCACTTTCACTTAAGTGCTTACCTTTTTAGAAGTTACCCCAGAAAGAATAACATTGAATGATGGAGCTATGCAAAGTTGTTGATTGGTTCCAGAAAGCAGCCTCCTCTCCTTAATTACTTATGAAATATAGATGCTTTTGTGACTATCTGTGCACTTTTTAGGAGTGATCCTACATGAGCTTCTTGATGCTCAGACCTTCACTTAGAAATTTCATTTCCTTCATTCTCTTTGAGATCAGTTTTGGAATTTCATTTGTCTTACGTGCTTGTCCACATTTATGATTTCTCATTGAGTGTCCCATTGTTTCCCTAGGAATGATTCTCATTCAAATTATTTGAATATTCTAATCTCTCTTCATTCCCATATTTATGTTTGTAGACATCTTTTATATGAGGAGTGTGGATATCATCCTTTTGACCCATATCATTACGAGGTATTTGGAAGCTATGTGAAGTTTCAGAACAACCTCATACCTATATTGGATGACCATGGATTTAGGAAAGAAGTTGAGACTTAGCTTGAGATATTTCGTGCTTTCAACTTCCTCCAAGATCTCTTGTACATGATTCCTCTTTGGTACTTCCAAAAGCTCATCCTTGTATTCATTTAAAAAATATTTGTTCGGAAATTCAAGGAAACTATAAGGAGGCATTGTTTTATTATCTTGAAGATCATGGTGTTCTACTACTTATTTATGGAGGGGAGCCTCAAACTTGAGATCCTCATAATCCTTTTCTTTGAAATTTTCATTAAAGAATAAATCCTCTTCTTCAAATGGGAAAGAAAGCACTTCACTTTCATCATTACGTTTTTCACCCATTGGCTTAAGAGGGATATTGGATTTTTCATCTTGGTAGAACTCGTCATGACCAAATATTGAATTGGTTGAGCACCCAGGGTTAGATTTATGTTTTTCTCATACCTTAATAGTTTTCATCGGAGTTTGAGACTTGAGAGCTTGGGATCTTCTGTTTCTTTCTCCGCAACTCTAAGAAAAATATTACACTGATTCTCCTTTCAATCCTTTTGAGAGCTCATTATAAATTGGATTTTTTTCTTCTTTATGGAGGGCATGATCCAAGGAATCTTCATCTTCGAATGGGGATGAGAACTCATCTTCCTCCTGGGTAGGAATACAAGCTGGTTTCTCAACTTGAAATTCACCAAGAACTATCTCTTCCTCTTCATGGAAAACATCATCCTGAAATTCAGGGGATATCTTACAACTAAAATTTCCTCAATGCTTCTTCAAGATCTATACCTCTTTGGGAAGTAATTATCAGTCCTATCAAGATAGGAATCACATCCTCTTCTTTGGTTGTTATGAAATGGTTCATCTTCCCACTATTTTTGTATAAGATATTGGCTCCTAGATTTCCTACCTTTTATACTGTGTACCTCATCTTCTTCTTCGGAAGAAATATTTCCATATCTCCCTTAACTGAAATGGTTAGGGAAGACTAGGTCATTTGGATTTTACCTCCTAACTATTGGAAGAATATTCTACCTAGTAGCATTCTAAATGACACGGGAATTTCAGCTGCCAAGATCATCATTGAGACCTTCTTGTCTGGAAATTTGGTGAGGTCCACTTGTGTATCTTTGACATTCCCTATAAGAGGGACATACTTTGTCTCCATGGAGTAAATATAGCCACCAGCTTTGAGTCATGGTGATTTTGAGGTATTTTGACCTTCACAGAATTACATTATCGGAAGAACCATAATCTATAATGTAATTATTCAATATGTATTCTCCAAGAGGAAGGGAGACATATAAAGGATTGATATTGTCTTTATTTGATACACTCAACTCAAACATGTTATGTGACGGAGGTGTAGGTGGATTTGGTAGAGTTTATTTAGAACTAGGAGTCACAACATTGGGGCTTGTGGTGCTAGGTTGTGAAATACCACTCTTGATATGCCATAAAAATCTCAAAAATTTCTTAGGATGAGTTCACAAATGTTTGATTTCAGAAATATGCACTTTGGTTTTATTTTCATGTTCAATGATGTCAAAAGGGGAAGATGCAGATAAGGAAGATGAAGCCACTACTTTTGGATTTGGGGCAGGATTGGAAGCAGGGGTAGATGTTTTGGGAATGGAGGGTATTTTGAAAGGTACACTAGGAAATTTTGAAATATTATATTTTACAAGAGTGAATTTAGATTGATTAGGAGCATTGGAGGACTTACTTGGAATTACAAGAGCTCTCTTGCTTGCTACAAGATTAGGTTTATCCAATGCAGACTCCATACTAGGGGAAGAGGAGATTTGCAACATAATATTTTTTTGGTAGAGTTACCACAGGAGGATCTTCGCTCTTCTTCTTCATAGTAGTAGTAGGGGAAGAAGCTCCCTTTTCAGATTGAGAGAAAGTGAACATTATACATGAAATACTAGGTGTCTCTGTGTCCTCATCTTCATCACCTCTTGAGTACTCACATAATCTAATTTGTGTATTATTCTCTACTTCCTCAATCTCTAGGAAATAACCATCTTCACTTTCTTGCTCAAGATACTCTTTGTCTTCTTAAGTTCTGCAACTTGCATTGACGGGTGGGGCCTCCAAGGAAAGCCTTTGAGGTGCTCCTAAATCTGATTTCATTATTTCTTTGAGGATATATTCGTTCAAAAATTACCCTCTTCAATGATGCCATTTCATTTGCCAATTTTTATAGGAATGGATCGGTTCTCTCATCTCCAGGATGTTGAGCCTTTCCCTTTGAGGGGTTCTTGATCTTTCTAGATAGGATGAGATCATATTCAACTTCAATGGCCATTCTTTGTGCTTCTTCTAGATTCCTTGGTTGGACCCTTCGTAGGAAGAATCCTACCTCTAGTGATTGGGCATTAATGAATAATATTCTCACGTTATTGTCGGATGGTGAATCATCTTCTGGTATTCTCTTGAGTAACCTATTGAAATGGGCCACAAAGTATCTCATAGTCTCATTTTCCTCTTTCTTAATTTGTATCAATTAGACGATGAGGTCTTGGAAATATTTAAAAAATTTGAATCTTTCTTCGAAGTGGGTCTTGATGTCATTCCAACAAGTGATGGATCGGGTAGGAAGGAGGTAGAACCATTATGCTACTTTTTCTTGGAGATATTCCACAAACAATCTTACAATGACATATTCATGTTTGATTCCAAGAATTCCACATGATGTGGTGAAGGCTGATATGTGCTCTTCAGGGAGTTACGTGCCATCACCTTTGAACTTTGGAAATTTCTTGCGGGAATTTATTGGTAGATTGTGAAGAGGAGGTTTAAGAGTGAGTGGGTTTGTATTCCTTCCCCATGGAACAATGGGTTGAGGTCTTTCTACTTCATCTTCCATTGTTGATTCTGCTTCGATTTCAATTATTCTCTTGCTTCTACAATTTTTTTCCCGATTCTTCTTTTGGTTCTCGTTATTCTTCACTCGGGAACTCAATGCTCAATGGTGGTTGAAAGATGGGAGAATTTGTAGGGGGAGTATCAACAGGAGTTTGAATGGGATTACCATGGGTAATAATGTGTGATTTATATGGGGATGATGCTTGAGAGAAGTAGTACAGATTATCTCTGATTCTTTCTTGCTGATTTTGCAAATCCTCAAAAGTGGGGTCAAAAACTCCTCTGAATCTATTCAACCTGGTATATCAACTTTCAGCTAGATTTTGGAAAATATTACAATGGGAATATGAAAGGACACTGTGGAATACAAAAGTTCACTTGCAGGAACCGACATTGTGTCTTTCAACAATGGATTTCCATGAACTCTTTTTCTTGTTTTTTCAATATTTGATTTTTTTATATTTTTGGAGTATTTTATTTTTTTGGTATTTTATTGTGATCATATTTTGGGTGCATATTGCTACCAAGTTTTCCCCACATTGGGTGCCAAAATTTGTTGGCGTGAAAAATTTTTGGTTAGAAAAATTGGTGGATATCTTGCCAACACTCTAGGAATCTATCTCCCTCTTCTTATGTGGTGCAGATCCACTTTATTGTGACTAAAAAAGGGAAATCATGTTGTTGGCCAAGAAGTCGTGGATCCAACAGGCACATTCCACTTTGTATTTGCAGAAATTTTCATGTAATGAATTACAAGGGAATAATTCTTTGAAATATGGGGGAAAGGGAGAGGGAAGCTAGGTAGGGGGAATTAACTCTGCAAGTAGAAAATCAGATTCTTTCCAAAGCTAATTAGAAGTTTCACATTCAAAAATTATAGGAAAGAAACAATCAAGTTCAGATTATCAACAATGAGAGGAAACCATGCACAAAAAGTTGCACACATTCATGCATCATGAAAAGAGGAAAATATTTTCTTTATTAACATCTTCAAAATTTGTACAATGATTATAAGATAGAGGAAAATTAGATAGGTAAAGTGGAATAATGCTATCTCTTTTGCCTTGCTAAGAAAATATCTCTCTTGAGTTCACAAAATTGACAACCCTTAAGCAAGAGTATGCCATTACATTATATAGACCAAGAAATGACTCTTTGGATACCCCCCAAATGACCTCTCAAAAAATGTGACTCTTGACATTATCAGAATGAAATTAAATTCCCTTTCATATTAACCAATGGCAACTTATTACAATGTTTGCTAAAGCCACATTTAAATGAATAGGATGAATGTCTTGATTGCTCACAACGAAGAATTAGAAAAGGGGGTAGAGAAGAGGATAAAGAATGAAGAGATAAGGGAATAGTGATCCAAATAATGAGTGAGGGGTACCTCTTCCTTTGATGAATATATTTCCGACAATGATCAAAACCTCTGCATGATGCACGACACCCTGGACCACATAATGAGTGTTTAGAAACATTGTTTCGAGATTTCCCAATGTGAGCTCAGGATGAACACATACAATGCCCACAATGATCCTCCTTGACACTTGATTAATGAAATCCTTGAATCATTGAACTCATCCTTCCAACTCACTTTGACTCACCCACTCCATTAGAGATGAAGATGGATCCACTTGTTGTTCCTTGTGATGCTCGCCTTGCTTTAAACACAATTGAACTCATGATGATGCTTCCAGGACCCTTGTGAAGTTATCATTATTTTTTTGAACCAGGGAATCATCTTAAAGCCTCGTGAAGTGTCCAAAAATAGGAAAGATGATTGATAATGAGGCCCTCTGTAACTTTCTACACTCAACACTCAAACTTTCTTTTTTTAGTAGGTAGGATCGTGACCTGCTATTTTGGAACATATCACTTGTTTTGCTCCAATTTCATCCTCTCGAACTTCAAAACACTCCGTTTTATTTCATTGTTGATGCACTAATAATTTTAGCACATATCTATTTGTAGCAGGTTGCTTTTTTGGGACCCACTATTTTGGGAAATTATCGTTTCGCCATGTCTCCATTTTACACCTCTTCTAATTATCCTGAATGATCAAACATGTAATTTGGGGGACTTATTATTTATAGCATGTAGAATAGCATTGGATATTCTATTTTTATTAATTATCCAAAATAGCCTTGGTTTATGACAGAGATGAAATTTTTGGGTTTGAATCATCATCATGATTACATGCTACAAATTTTGCTATGTTCCACTTTCGAAAGGCTTAGAAATAAAAAAATGAAAAATTCTCCCGCTTTCGAGCTTCGTGGCATAGAGTTATCGGGAATCCATTAATGGATTCATGGATATTTTTGACAAGTTCTATTTTCACCGCTGATTGCAATGAAATCAACTCCATCGATATAGGTTTTTCATTTGGAATTTGTGTGTAAAAATATAGCTTGATCTTCGCTGATTGATGGAAAATTTGATGAATGAGATCCAAAGAAAAGAATGGAGTTTTTATTCTAGTTAATAATCTAGGGAATAATTTTATATTTTGTTTATTGCATCTTGACAACATCTGAAAATGAGGAATTCTGTAAAAAATATCACTTCAAACCATGCTTCGGATCATGAGATATGAGCATTTCACCATTTTGGTTCATGAGGGTTTCTGGCACTAAATAGACATGTCACTAGCTGAAAAAGTGATGTTTTTTATGTTTCAGCAGTGGGGGAGGATGTAAAATGGGTGATAGAAGCAATGGTAAATATATGGAAGTGGAAACAATGGGAGAAATGAAGGAATACAACAATGGAGGTTTCACGGGGTGCACAGGAAGAAGTAACAGAAGCAACAAGGTAATTAAAAAGATTAGTTTATTTTTCAACTTGGACATGAGTGCACTTTTTTCCCAATTTTCCCAAAAATTTAGGATGGTTGGTGAAAATAATTGTGCCCCTGTCCGATTGGTCCACTTGGCATGATGTGTTTTACTAATGAGGGAGAGAGGGGGCTGAAAATAAAGCTCCTAGCCACCTGTCGGGGTCACATGGTTGATCGGGGACTTAAATGGGATGCGGGAACATTTTTGTGTCCCAAACATCCCAAATTTTTAGGATAGTTAGTGCATAAAAGTGCTCCCCTCTTTAATTGGGCCATGTGGCACTTTGTGTAACCGGGATGGAGTTAGGGGCTCAAAAATGGAGCAAAAGGGCTTAACTTGGATAAAGGGGCTCTAAAATGGTCATATTGAGGTCCAAGGGCTTAAATGGGAGGGTGAGAATATTTTTTCACCAAATTTACCAAATATTTGGGATGGTTGGTGCACAAAAGTGTCACCTTATGATTAGTTCAAATTTCAAGGTAGAAAATTGACTAACTTCTTAAGTCATACCTTGGGGAGCAACTTATTGAAGCTGTAAATTGAATTCGCAGAGGATTTTTTTGACACTTATTTATATTAAATTTCATGAAAATGGCCTTATGAACACAATGGTGATGGTATCATACCTTGATTTTACATGCTAAAAACAAGTTTTGGATAGAACCTCCAGAGTATTATGAAAAACGTGAGACCACCATTCTCTAGGGATCTAAATTATCTTCTTGAAAATATTTTTTTTGGATCCTAACTCTTTACGGAGCTCCCGTAATTTCTTCCCAAATCTCAAGAAGTATTTTTGTACTGTAATCGCTTTACCCTCCAAGACCCACTTTTGCTAAAACTGCTCCAAAAATTCTAAAACCTCCTAGATCCTTCCAAAACCAATTACAAGACATTATTAGCTCTCCGATACACCACCATAATTAGTTTGAGTCTTTCATTCTGCTCTAGGGGGGTGTGTACCGGCCTCAATAAAATTAGAGAAAAATACCTTTCTTAAGCTTCATAGAGATCCTGTCTTGAAGAAAATCATTTTGTAAGTTCTTGAAAGGACCTGGATATTCCTAATTCACTTATGAACATGACTACACAGCACATTAAACCACTCATAAGGATGGTATAGTATTGACAAGGGGGTTAGGGTGATATAAATGAGGGTTTAGGATTCCCTTTAAGAAAAACATTTCACCGTAGGGTATGGTTGTCATGCTTTTAGGTTTGAATATTTCCCTTTCAAAACTCATGAAAACAAGGAAACATAATATTCCCTATAGAATAAGAGAGATAATTTTTCTTGACACCCATTATAAAGATACATACTAGGATTTATAAAGCTCATAGTGGATGATATTCATAAGCTATTTGAAGTCTTGTGGGATAATATTTTAAGAAACAAGGAGCATCACCATATTAGTCGAAGTTGATAATAAAGTGGGGACTAACTCTAGGGTTTGGTTTGATAGAAACTCCTAAAAAAATTATATAAAATGTACATTGTAGTAAAGGAGGATGGAGAAATGGAAGAGAAAGGATGGGATGATGTAGATAACCTTAAGAAACTAATTACATATATAACAAAGGCCACCGCTAAATTTTGTAGGATACACAAAGATATAAGACGGAAATTGAAAATTTAACTAAATCCCGGTTTTTTTGTAGATGTTACAAATAAATGGATTGTCATCTCCATTCAAGGATGTAAATAGAATGAAGAATAACGATTAATGGAAGCATGATATTCCATAACTTCTAGAAATATTTGGAATAATAATAAAGACCAATCAAACTCCCTATGAAAAGGAAGTAGCTAAATCTCATGACAAATATATTGAAATGAATTAGGAGTGGAGGTATTTAATAGAATATGTGAAACTTTCAATAGAATCTATTTGATTGTAAATAATCTAGATGTAGAGAAGATACCAAACTACAACTACTTGATGAGGATGCATGTTGGAAGTTAGTTTTTAACTAAAAAATGAATGATTCTATTTATATTTATTTTATTTCATCTTCTATTCATTTACTCATTAAGCATAAGCACATTAAAACTTTTATTTGATTATTAGTGAAAAGGGAAATTTTTGTAATTGAGGAACCATGTGGATACACTCATTTTTTAAAAAATCTCTTGATTTTGATATATATTAACTTGATGGACAATAATATTACTATTTATGATTTGTTTACATAATGTTTTTTGTGTTATTTTCTATTCATTTCATTAATGTTTTTTTGATAATTTTATGGAATTGTCTATCCATTTCATTATCTCGAATGAATATCCTTGTCAATTTTCACTTAAGAAGTATTCGATTCGGGAGATATTTCATAAAAAAACTATACATAAAAATCTTATCACATATATAGGAATATGTCCCCCCAACAACTATCTTCCTCTATTTGAATCATGTGTTTAGAAGAATTAGGAATGAGTTATTTGAAAATCTCAAGCCATGATCATTTTTAAGGAAAAACTAGATGTAAACAAAGGTAACTATGTCATAACTATGTCATAAAGGTAACAAAGGTAAGCGGGCAGCAAATGGAAAGTGGGGGATGATAGGGAGATAAACTTCGGGAGGATAATTGGTTCAAGTGGCAATCTCTTGACAGATTTGGGATGGCTAAGGATAGTCTAATAAGCAAGTATGGTATTAAAATTAAGGACTACATTGAAGGAAATGGCACCAACAAGAATTGGAAAAAACTTACTGTGGAGAGAATTGATCCGAAACAAATTACTTCCTCCCTTCAAGATCATTTAGATCTTATTCCGTTAAGTCAGCTGGAATCCAAGGATGAGCTGGTTTGGAATAATTCCCATGATGGGAACTACTCACTCAAATCTGGATATATCAATCTCTTCCATAGTAATCAAACAGATTTTAATTGGAACAAGATTTGGATGTCTGAATTAACTCCCAAAATAATTTTTTTCCTTTGTCAAGCTATCGAGGCGTAATTCTTACCACCGACAACTGATGAGAAGAGGATTTATAATTCCTAATAGGTGCCATCTTTGTAAGAATGACTCGAGGATATCACCACCGCTCATTCATTGTGATTATGCCAACAATTTGGAACTTTTCCTCTCTAAATTTGAAGCTCTCTGGGTGTTGCCGAAGGATCTTAATCAGCTATGGAATTGTTATCCCGTAAAATTGACAAGGGCAATTTTACCGATAACCATACCGAAAATTTTGTTTCAATCCCTCGTTAGGGATCCTTCGCGTCCGAAACATTGCAAAATCCCTCCCCGGGAAATCTAGTTTTTGAACTTAGTCTTTTTGAGCCTTTTTTGGTGGGCGCATGGATTTTCCTTGTAACACATAGTTTTGATGCGCCCCCTTAAAAAGCCTTTGGCGCATGGTTTTACATGTTAACACGTCTTTCGATGCGCCAAAGAATGTTGAACCACTTTTTGGTGCGCCAAAGGGCGCACGTATTATATCTGCAACACCAAGTTTTGGTGCGCCAAAGGCGCGCTCATTCTTCTGTTGACAATTCCTTCCATGCGCCAAAGGGCGCACGCTTTCCATTGTCGACAGCTGTTCCCATGCGCCATTTCAAAAGGTTGGTGGCGCATTAATGACAGGTTTTTCTATAAATATCCGTGCGCGCCCATGTCATTTTCATTCTTTTGTCAAGCACGTGATTGCTCTGGATTTGTCAGCTCTGCTCTGTCGCTATCTCGCCCTGTGGACCCGCTTTCCAATCTTTTGCTATACTTAAGGTAAGAGGTTCTCCCTCTTCTCTGTTTTATGCTTTCATGTTTTGGTCTGTCTTGGTTTGCTGGTCGGTTTGCAATGGAAGGTGTTTAAGCTAGCTTTTTCCCCCCTCTGTGCTGTCCTGTTTTGTTTCCTTCTTTTCTTCTCTTCTTCCTTCCTCCCTCTTTCCAGATCTGCTGGAAAGGAGAGTTGTCTTGTCAAGTATCTTTTGGGAATGGAAGAAAGAAGGAGAGAGCTTTTGAGTCGTTAGTTTGAGAACTTATTTCAAAAGGCGCACTGGCGCGCCTTGTAACAATAAAGACAGACGCGCCCCACGGCGCACCTACCCTCCATGCAACATGCTCAAGACCCGCGCCCATGGCGCACCCTGCCATCCTGCTGCATCTTGAATCCATGCGCCCTCGAAGCACGCCCTTTTCGCATGCTACAAGTCTAAAACCTGCACCTCCTTAAAAGCCTTTGCGCACCCTTTGTCCATGTTGCATAATGTTTCCATGCGCCAAAGGGCGCACTCAGCTTCAAAGTAACACAAGCCTTCTGCGCGCAAGTATAAAGATTACATAGGCGCGGGCGCGCCCTCCATTGCAGTAACATGATGTTGTGTAAACCCTCCATACGCCGCGCTATATTCCTTTGGCGCATCATTTGTCCATGTTACACAATCTTTTCCATGCGCCAAAAGGCGCACCGAACCCCAATGTAACACGCATTTCCTATGCGCCTGTTATAAAATGCAACCCGCTTCATCCATGCGCCATGCGCCTTGCACCAATATAACCTCTCGTAACATTCCTTTTCGTGCGCCTTATCTATTTGGCCTGCATCGGCCTGCATTTTCCCGCCCGAGCCTTTAAATCTCTAACTCTTTCTTCTCGCTAGCTTTCCAATGGAAGATCAAATGACTAATTCAACCTTTTTGGATTGGGTCTCACTTCTTCTTCATGCGAGATCAGCAAATCGAGTTCGAAAGAACACATGTCTACGCAAGCAAGAAACCCACCAAACCAAGAGGAAAGGCTAAACTGACAGAAGAAGAGATGAAATACAAATATCAAAGGGTCAGAATGCCCGAATCACAGGCTGAGTGCAGTATGGATGTCAGGGACTCAGAGTTGGGTCACATTGACATGGATGAGTTCTGGGTTAGAACTCAGAAGGTTACAAGAAGTCCATGGATGGACAAGCTAATAGGCAAGGCTGCCACGCACTTTGCCGGAGGAATCCCCACGCTCGCTGTGTGAACAATGAGTTCATGATGGTAGTTCGCAACGCATCTTTTCAACAAGGACACAAGATGTGTCGAGAACAGCAAGGGCGAGGTAGTCATAAACCTCACTGCCCGTCATTTTGAGTTGATGCTTGGCATCCCTCACCACCGGAACTACGTGGCTGTTAGCCAACAGGAATGCATCAAGGCCTGGGAAGACAACGAAGGCCGCATGCGCTTAATGAATGAGGTCTACCTAAAGAATAAGAAGGTAGTGACCCGGTGGCCTCAGACTATCCACCGAAGTGATTTCTCAGAGGAACTCAGTGATTCTATCACCTTCCTGAGCAGAGTCTTCGGGCTTTCAGATGCCCACTATTTCCATAAGTGGATGCTGCGGTACCTAGAAACAATGAATAAGAATTTGCCCGATCAGCGCTTTTGCTGGGGTGAAATAATCAGCAGCACCATCTCTGAGCAGCTACAACAGTTCGCCACAACGGGAGTGTTCCATATGAACTCCTATGTAGTCTATGCTGCAGCATCGGCAAGGGATTACCCAGGGCTCAACCGAAGTGGAGTGTGGCCTCAAGCCAAGATATTTGATTACTATCCAGAGCTGAGGCTGGAGAATAGTATCCCTCAATTTGCCAAAGTTAACGATGCATTCTTCTATCACGTCATCTCGCTGCCGAGGCCGAACATGACTCATGCCAGCCGACAACCAAGAACATAGTGGCAGTCACAGAGAAATGGGGAGCCTTGTTCACCCAATTTCCCACGTTCACCTATCTAAGGGCTGTCAACTTTTTGGGAGAGCCAACCAGGCTACCAAGGTATGCTGGACCAAAGTTGATTCTACTGGAGTTATCAAGGCAGCTGGTCACATACCATGAAAAGTGCCTCAAAAGAAAGAAGGGCGGAACTCCTTTCCCCCTCACAGTGGGCCGGTACACATGCTCCTCCTATCACAAGGCGAAGGAAATGTTCGCAGAGCTGGAATTGCTAAATTTGAAACATGACTTCCCAGCCAGGCCTACCTTCGATCCTAGGAGCTGCCTGCCAAGGGCTAAGCTTGATCCGATCCATGTCCCTCAAATTGAGGATATTTACATTGACGTTCTCCATGAGGTGGAACTCAGAAGAAAGGATCACTCTCGCTTGGCATTAACGGAAATCATCCAATACGGAGTGGCCATTGTCCCCAAAGGCTTCCAAACCACGGAAGACGAAGTAGACAAAGTGTATAATGACACAGAAGGGGATGATTGGCCCTTCCCGGACATTGACAGAAGCAAGGCTCCTCAAACAATTGAGGAGAGGGTCAAGGAGACTATGCGGAGAACAGAGCATTGGTGCCGCATGAACGGACTAATCTACCTCGGGGTAGATTTCACAACTTCCCCTTTGGGCAACGCACCTCCGAGGTCAAAGAAGCTGCTGAAAGGTAAAGGTGCCGAAGGTGAACCTAGCACCATTCAGGAGGAAGCCCCTGAAAGTCCTCTTCCTTCAGAGCCTGAACAAGTAATAACTCTGGATTCGCCAGAGAAAGAATTGACAGAGGATAGTCCTATACGCCCATCCACCCAGGATGTCGGCGTCGCTACAACTTCAGAGGTCCCTTCTATCCCTTCTTCTTCTCTTCCTTCCCCTCCTCGAGTGACTCAAGCAACCACTCCTTTGGTTGTGTCCTCTGCCCCTTCTTCTACTCTTTCCCCCGCCTCTTCATCTATCTTCTCCTCCCTCGCTGATTTGTCTTCTTCCATTTCTTCCCTCATCTCCGAGCTCCCTTCCCTTCCTATGTCTTCTGCGGTTGCGGTTTCCCTTCCTCCCGTGGGCACTTCCTCGGCTATTCTTTCGATGCCGCCGCCGCGTGTCTCCACGTTTTTCCCCTCTTCTACCGTTGCTGCCTCCCCCTCTGTCTCTGGTCCTTCTTCTATAGGACCAGCTTGGATCTCTCAGCAGCTGAGCCAACAAAAGAGGAAAGTCCCCATCGCTCCGATGGACTTTTCGGTCATTCCGGCTAAAGGAGTGAAGAAGCACAAGCCGGTTACACGCTTCTCAAAGAGCGCTGCAGGTGAGAGAGTCATGGAAATAGCATACCCCAACCCCCTCAAAGAGAAAGAAGATCTGTCTCCAACAGATTTCACCGTGACCCAAGTCACAATGGGGACATCCTCAGAAAGTCTCCAGGGGGAAGCTCTTTCCGCAGTGGATGCACTCTGCAAGAAACTTCAGGAAACGAAAGAGGAGAAAAGGCTACTGAAGGAGCAGAATAAATACCTGCTTCAGGCCTTACAAAAGATGGGAAGTGCACCTCCCACAACTGCCGCCGAGACTCCTGAGCTGCTCAGTCAGGAGAAGATCAATGAGTATTCAAAGATTGGCGAGCAAGGTATGGCTGTTTCTGCTTGGAGGAGCCAGATCATCAAAGATAGTGAAAAAGTAATCGCCGAATATATCAGTTTATACCTGAACATCGAGAAGGCGAACAAGGAACTCCAAACATTGGCAGGCCCAATATCAGAAGAGTTAGAGCATGCTAGACTCCAGCACGAGACCTTCCAACAAATGTTCGACTGTTCAGTCGAAGATCTGGTCAAGTTCGGAGTCTTCGGCCATCCAAGGGCCCTCAACAAAACTATGTCCACTTTGGACTATCGGATAGATCAGCTAGAATTCGTTTTGGAAAAGATAGACAAGGTGAAGGAAGAGGCCCTAGATGCAATGCATCAAATGGAGAAAATTGTTCTATCTATGACTCCAGGGTTGCTCACTCCTTCCCTCACCTTGAGATCAGCTGATGATACTATCCGGGTTTTCAAGGAGATAGCTTCTCAAGGGATAGGGCCAGAAGTCACGTTCGACACCGAATCCATCAACAACTTACTGGCCTGTAGGGACTTCATTGGTTTCCTTATCGAGGCGGAGAAAGATTATTCCAAACTCCCGGAAAAGCTCATAGATTTAACGGGAGACTTGCGGCTAATCGGAACGCACAAGGATCCATCACAGGGATCAATTTGGGCCAATGATCAGCAAGTTCTTGAATACGCGCTCGAGTTCCACATATCATCACCTCGGCAAAGACTAGAAACAGTAACCCCTTTTCGGCCAGCAGATGATGATGATGAGTAGCTTCTTCTTCTTCTTCTTCTTCTTCTTCTCCTCTCTATTCTCCGACTTTCTTTCCGTAATATCTGAAGTAAGTTGGCACAAATGATGACATCATCCATGTTGCATCATGGGATGATGTCATCCATCAAAGTTGTCAAAGTCAACATGACTTTTGGATATTTTGTAAATATCTTTGTAAATAAGTGGTTGGCTCCATTTTGCCTTCTCTCTCCCTCATTTTCTATAAATATGAGAATACTTGTTGTATTCGGGGGGGTGAACATTTTTCAGATAGAAATAGAAGTGAGGAGAGAAAGACTTTGAGCTTTCTTGTAATGTAAAAGAACAATACAATTATTCGTAATTTGTGCTCAATAGTCAGTATATACATTAGATCTTCCTTACGTTAGATCTATATGTGTTTAATCTGTTAGTTCATATCTACTTTTCCGTCATTTGTTTATCAAGATTGCTTTGTTTATTTATGCAAGTAGGTTTGGCTCATTTACTACCAAACTAAAAACATAAATCTTCCGACCTTTCTCGCTTTGGAATTCATTTCTTTTCTTCCTTCGGATCTGATCTTTCTCTTTTCCCTCTTTCATTCCTTTCTTTTCTCACTGAAACACTCTACTGGGATGAGATCCCAACCCCGAAGGCGAGAATCATGAGACTTGCATAGGTTCCCGCTAGTAGAAATAGCAATAAACCGCCGCTTTCGCTTTCAGTCTCAAAGAGGGGCTAAGCCCGCAACACTGTGGCTCTGCCTATCCATAGATCTGTCTCACATGCATTTTCTGGACCAACAGAATCAATGAAACCCACCGTTTAGGCATTGTGTTATCAAAAGGATCTCGAAGTCGGCTATCCCACATTTAATCTAGAGGATTTGGAAGGATAGAAATGATATCATTTTCAAAATAAGAAGCAAAACTATAAACTTAGTATTGGCAAAATTTCTAATGGTATCAAAGAAGATATTGCGATTTAAACCCCCAAGAACAAGAGATATCCCGAGAATGAAGAGTACATCTTATCCAATTGGCGCGTATTGGAAGTTGGAGCAATCCCGTGAATAGTATTGATAGATCTTCGATCAAATGGCATCCTCATGATTCTAATGGGTACAAGTTGAACTTTGATGGGGCCTCTAAGGGAAACCTTGGGACAGCGGCAAGAGGAGGAGCAATACGGGATCATAAAGGTAATCTGATTGCTGCGTATCTTTGGGAAAATGGGAGTCCAAAATAATCATTTTTCCGAAGCATTATCTCGCTCTCTCTGGGGCTTGAGAGTTTCCCGTGCTCAAAATATTTAGAACCTCGTTGTTGAAGGGGACTCCTAAATATCATTAAACTTCTTAATCACCCTCATCTCCTAGTTGGAGCATTAAGGATTTTATCTCTCGAGTCCATAAGTATTAGTCATACTTTCAAAAACATCGTGATTATGCATACTTATAGAGAGGGCAATAAATTGGCGGATGACCGCCAATTATGGCATTAATGTTAATTTCACCGTCTGGGGATAATAACAAAGATCCCTAAACAGCTCCATAACAACATTCATGTAGACGCCATACGCAAGAAATCCCTAGAGATGAGTCATAATCTTTGGGTGAAGATTAGCATCAATAATGAGTCTCACACATGTTGCTTTAATGAATATGATGATGCAAATTATATCAAATATACATGTTAGTGAGAAATATTTGGGGAACTCCAAGTGGAGTTATTTTGATTTGAAAATTACGCATGCGGGATGTACTACAACTGTTAAAAGCTAGATTCATAGCTCCTCGGAAACCGATGGCAGTAGTAATGTGATTGTTGACAGGGAGTGGGCTATTCCCACACGTGACTTTCTGCAGGCTCAGTTCAGCAGACACGCAGCCATTTGTGGGAAAAGCAACGGCTATCATTCCCAGTTTTGTGCGGTTTATAATAGCAAGAAGGGGACAGGTCTCAATGCACACAGGAATCTGGGAAATTGTTGTAATCAGCCTATCACAGAGAAGATGGGAGGACATCCCTGCCAAATTAAGCCATGTGTGGACCCCAACTGGAAGGAAAATATCGAGCTTTGGAACATTCTCAGCAAAGGTGGTATCACCAACTTCATGGAGAAGGTGCAGGGACATGATCAAAGCATTTCGTGTGTTTTGCTAAGGAATGGAAGGAGCGGACTGTTGATTACGGGGGGCAGAAGATATTGGTCAATGAAGATCTTATTGCTGAAGCGACCGGTCTTTGTTTGGAGGGATACCACTTCTTCAACAAAAGGGTTGACAGAGATGCTGAAGAGAGAAGATTTGTGGAAGGATCTGAGAAGCTCACATTTGGTACAGCGGGCCTGCTTGTCAGTTCAATTCCTCCACCCTATGATGAGGTTACTCGCATGATGATTCGATTCATCTCCTTGGAAGGTAGGTTTGTCACTGTTCCTGCTAAACATCTTATCTTTCTAAACCACTTCCGTAGGAATCGTTTGGTTTGCTTTCCACATTATCTGCTTGAACTCCCTTGAATGCTCCATTTTGGAGTTTCAGAAGCACACCCGGGTGGTTCCCATACACCAAGGACTTATTTTGTTGATTCATAAATGTTTTCTCCTTAAATACCCTGGTCTTCCTTCCTCTCCTAGCCCGGCTCCCCCTTTGATGGGCTCTGCTGCTGCCAGCCCTATTTCTCCATCTGCCCCCGCCACCACTGCTGTCACCCCCCAGCCGGCTGTCCAAGCTTCTCCATCCATTCCCCCTACTGCTGCTCCCGCCACCCACCTCGCCTCTACCTCTAGAAGACCGGTCACCAGGGCCTCCAGGAAGCTCAACCTTGAGACTCTTGCTGTGGAGAAGGAGCCTTTCGAAATTGAGATTGCACATGACCTTCTGAATATCAACAGTGCCAGTCCCCAGGATGTGCAGATGGATAGCTCTTCTAAGAGGTTGGAGGTCTTAGAAGTTGAGATGAAATGAAGGATGAGGTTAAGAACACCAAGCTAAACAGGGCAAGGGCAAGAAAAACATGGAGGGGGAGGGAGATATTGATAGCATCAGATTGATGATATCTATAAAAAGCTGACCTCCTTAGACTCCTGCTTAGGGAAGGCCAAAACTCGACATGATTACAACATTGCCACCTTTAGGGCGATTGAGGAGTTCATTGAGGGACATGTCAAAAGTGTATCCAACCTCAGTGGTGTTCCGGCTACACTTTGGGGTAACAAAAAGGAAAGCAAAAGAACCATTGAGGAGCTAGATTATACTGATGCTGCCCACATGAAAAATTTAGGTATGTACCACTCCTGGAAGAGAATCAAGACCTGCATCGACAAAGCTACCAAGAAATAGTATTGGTTGCTTCATTGTTCTTGTTTGTTTTTGCTTTTTTTTTTTGGCGGTCTCTTTCTTGCTTTTGCAAGAATTTTGCTGTTTTTGTCTCGTTTGAGTAGCTGTTTTTGGGCTACTTCGAGCTTCATTGTAACACTTGGATCTTGATCCATTCTCTCTGATTTTCACTCCTATTCCGGCTCTTAGGCCTTCTTTTGTACTCAAGGGTATAGTCCCTTCCAAAAAACTATTTGCCAATAATAAAAAAACTATGTCATAAATGTTTGTCTCATAAGTAATAAATATCGATTAGAGTGGATGAAATTCAAATTCATAATTACAAATCAATGAATTTTTCCTCAATCATGCATGGGGTTCCTTGATTAATCAAGGTCTTCCCATGGGGAAATCATGAATTAACATGACATTGTATTGGATGATCATGAGAGATATTAGATAACAAATCATACTTGGATATGCTTGGAAACTACAACCATATATACAAATAAATACTTATAACTATTCGGATATAATTTTAGAATCATATAGCTCAATGGCACTTCCTACACATACATGCAATTTTTCACGTAGATAAAATTGAAGTTACATAATATCATAAACTCTCGTAAGTTGGTCAATCTCAGATACAAACATAAATGCCAAAATCTATGGTGACATATTATTCAACCAAGAGATGAACTAATCAATAAATCAATTTGAATTTTTAAAATACACATGCCACTAATTTATGGTTTGGTGTTATTTTTAAAAACATTTCAGATACATCCCAATTCCTAATTCCTAGAGGCCTACAAACATTGAGCATGAACCTAAAATATGAGTGAAGAGAGAGTAGAAGAGTTGGTGTGAAATTTTACTAGGAAAATATATTTGACAATCAAATTATAAGATTCAATTTTTTACTTGATGACTGTGATTTTGGGGTGTATGAAAATAAATTGAAAATTTGTATGGTTATTTCATCAATATGTGTTCGTGAGTTTAGAAAGAAATAATTATCATGTCTTCCATGTTTCTCATATCAATAAGTGTGCTTCTTTGAGTATCATAATAATTAGTGTGCTTATTCTATTATTTTCTACAAAAATATAAATTAAATGATAAGATATATTTTTCTATTAATATAAAGAATATTAGTTTTATAGTGAACCATTTACTTGGAAGCCACATATAAAAAATATTATATATTAGGTACACTATAGTTTCCTTTGATTGAAAATAATGAAATCTATCATGGAATATTATTTGCATTAATTGTATATATTATTCTTAGCCATTAAATTTGTTATTTGGTATGCAACATCCATTATCTTATACTTTAATTTGTAGCTTGCTTATCTCACATAATAATCCTCACAAACTTTTCACATACTTGGTGATGGTTGTGTTGAGTATGATGTCAATATGATAACATGATTGATTAATATTGGAATTAGTTTTAGTTGTGTTTTTATTTTTTTGTATATTGTTAGTTAAGTGTAAAATTATTTATCTAGAATTCTAGTTTTATACATCTTTTATTTATGGACTAGATGTTCTTTTTAGAGAGCATTTCACTAGATGTGCACTTAACTAAGTTCAAATAATTATCTGGATTCATCTGCATAAGGGGGGAAAAGTGTGTGTGTGTGTGTGTGTGTGTGTGTGTGTGTGTGTGTGTGTGTGTGTGTGTGTGTGTGTGTGTGTGTGTGTGTGTGTGTGTGTGTCATACACACACACAAATGAATTTAGTCTTATTTTAGTCTATTTCTATTTTTAGGAGAGGTTGGGACACCTAGTTTAGCTAGTGTGCAAAATAGACTATGCATGTGTCACTTAAACTAATAATGGCTTCTTGCATGTTGACCATATATTATTAGTGGATGATACTTGTCATCTTGAATTTATTTTTAGTCATTTTTAGTTAATTATATCTCACTTAGGAGCTGAATTTATTATTATTATTTAACTTTTTATTCAATTATAGACAAGTCTTGTTATAATGGCTATATTAGCCTTGTTTGTTAATTAAATTAATAAGCAACAATGGGGTGAATTTTTAGAAGAGGATATATTTTAATATTGAATTAATATATAGTTTTATTTATATATATTTACAAAGAAAATTAATAATCTTTGTATTCATTATTTTAAGTTATTTCGTGATATTTTGTCATCAATCTCACTTATAAGCATACTTGTTTAGTTATTATTATTTTGGAAAAGATTGGTTGATGAATAGATTCATTTAGAGAGTATTTCAAATATGATTTTCACTCCATCCACACAAAAACCTTCATTTGGTATCAAATCCTCATTAAATAAAGGTTTATATAGCTTTTATCCATCATTAAGATAATCATGGATACACCGAATTCTACTTTTATGAATATCCCCATCTTTATATGAGATAAATTTGAATATTGGAGAGGTCAATTGAAGAGCATTATTATTTATAAGGATTATGGGAGAATTTAACCCATGGATACACTCCACATATATATTTGAATACTTTATCTCAAGATCAAAAGAGAGAAAAAGGAATAAGAAAAGATAGATGCACAAGTTTTCTTCCATCTTCAAATTTCTATAGATTTTAGCATCTATCTAAAAATAATATGAAGTAGGAATTCTCATGAGTCATGGAATACCTTGGATAATTCATATCAAGGATTTTATAATGTAATATATGAAAATAACCAAACACTTAATATGATTTTTAAAAACCTTAGGATGTTAAATGATGAAGTTGAAGAATATTTTATAAAGTTAAATTATTTAGTTCGTAGAATGAGGGTTTATGGAAAAACCATAGAAGATAAGTTTATATTAAGGAAACTTTTGAGATATTTGACACAAAGATAACTACATATTGTGATCAATATTGAGGAGTGTAAGGATAAAAATACTATGAGTGTTGATGAATTATTGGGTTTTCTCTCATACCATGAGGATAAGATGAGACTATATGAAGGATATCCAAAACAAACACTTGCAACAAAGTGATGTCGGGGCTCCCCAATTACAGAGCCTTACAATGGATTGTATAATAAGTTACATATTTATATTTATTTCTTAAGGCCTTTATGGCATATAAATGCACCTAATCTCTCTAAGGAGCATACAAACTATCATGGATTTTTACTGATTCTATGGTGTCCTTACTATGGACCTAACCTAGACTGGTTTCCTCTATTTGACTCTAATGTAATACATACACTTAGATGATCTCAGATATATTTATTCTTCACACACTACATCCTACTTTTGACCATCATATTTCATCCCTTAAAATGGTAGAGCCAACCATATTTTATAGTTGGGTCTTCCTTTAGTGAGATAGACCTTTATAGATGCTTCTAGATCTTCCCACTCAAACTCAAGATTGAATTCAAGATCATGAATGCTATCAACCACCCTTTCAACATCTATTCACCTTTTTTTCCATGTCAGTTAATTTTTTAGAAATTTCTATTATTTACGTCCAATTATCTACTCTTATCGGGTTCTATATGTCTTTTTGTAACACATCATGTCATATGTCGATCATCTAAACACTTTTTTTCACATAGTCCTTTGCCACACCTTTGTCTATGCACTTATGGTCTTGAGTTACACCTTTATCTCTATCCTTATGACCTACTAACTTTTGGGTTTTCTCAAAACATCCATGCACCTTCTTTACAATATACACCATTTCATAATCCATTTTTCTCATAAATTTGTGTGTCCTTCGCAATCTCCTTCATTGTGTAAAAATCCTCACAATTTTCACATGCCTCCAGCTTATATATTTTGTACCAAAATACCTTGTCACACCATTTCACACCATTCTCCCATAGGTTTATTCTTTCCTTATATTCTCTTATTTGAAAAACTCCCACGTGCCTCAATCTTCTATGTGCCTCTCTAGACTTCCACACACTATTGTTTGCCTCTCCTACTTCATACTCTATGTGCACTACACTCTTCTTATCTATATATATTATGCAAAGCATATGCACACTTATTAAAATATTTATGCTTCCTTTATTCATTCCTCATGTCTTCCATCCTCATAAGGTACCTACAATTAACCAAAATCATCCAGATTACCTTAAAGCCGGGATGCTCCTACATCAAACATATGAGGTACTTAAAATTTGAGCTCCACCACAAGTAGACTGAGTGAGTGGTAAAGCCACCCTTCAAACTATTATAATATATAGTCCTAACTTCTTAATCTAATAAGCCTATTTATATCTTCCATGCTTATTCCTTTTCCTCTTATAATATTTTTCACCTCATTGTTACTATTTTGTGTTATTTTACACTCCCTTGTGAGTGTATTCCCTCCATAAACCATCCACCTCCTCTTAGTGTTCCTATTTCTCTCATCCTTTATGAGTCTTCACTCACCATTGATTACCCACATTTTCCAAAAGTCTTTAGGAGTTTTATTCATCCTTTTCCTCCTTATTTCTTCACTTGTTTCATCCACACATCTCTTCTTTTACACCAATTTTCTATCTTAAATATTATGTTGTGCAATCTATATTTATTTATTATCATCTTTATATTGTAACATCTTATCCTTATGTATTATACCTTTGTGCACCTTTCGGATGTTTTATTCCTTGCACATATTCTCTATCTACTATGTTGTATTCATTTACACTCCCTTCTTTAGTGCATAAATCTATATACATGATCCAACTTGCATATTTATCCAACGTAGTCCTAATCTTCATGTGTAATATATCCTTATAGAATCCTCCATCACTTATCCTTACCTAGACCCTAGCTGAGATACAATCGCTCTCTCTTTGACCATTAGGATTCCATCTAGTTTCTTACATAATTCTCTTTTATCCTTCTCCGTGGATTATCTCATCCTATTAACCTTTTGGGTGAGTCCTCACAATAACACACTTTCCTTCACATCTTTTTATTTTGGTTTCACTCCTAATTATTCCTCATGCATTCTTCATTGGTGCTTATAGATATGCTTTTCTTCCCCTCTTTCCATGGTAATTTACACATGACACATTACATCTTCTTCAATTCCTTGTTAATGGCTTCATTGCACAAAAAATCCTACAACTTCTCCCACATGAGGCTCTTCTTCTACTATCCATTCCTTTATTTCCTCTAGGGAAAATTTTCTTCTTCTATGCGGTTTACTTTTATGGCCCTCCTTCCTTGCACAATATTGTACATGCTTATTGAGATATTTATAGATCTCCCTCTTCCCCAATGAACTCTTTTTTATGCACACTCTTGCAATCTCCTTTGTGGATTTCTTTGGTATTAACTTTAGGGAAAATTGTTCACTTATTCTCTCCATTTCCTTGGGCCTAGTGCTCCACCTTCCATCTGCACCTTCATCTATAAAATCTTCCACTCCACGACTTGGATTTTCCTTCCTTGTTCAATCCTCCTTTATGTACTCCTTTTTCCCTTGGTTAGGACTCCACTCACCTCTCACCACTCTCTCTCTCTCTCTCAACGACCTCCGGATATGGTATTTTTTCACTCTCCTCCATGTTCTCTTGGTATTCTATGAGCATCTCCTTATTGACTCATTTCTCCTCCTACACAATGTCTATGCACACTTCCATTAGGATGAAATGCAATCACTTCTATTTATTCTATTCTTGTGCTACCTTTTCTCGCACATTCCCAAGTGAATCCATATTTTCCTTTCACCCTTTACTCAAATCCTAACATGGAATTCTCCATATTTACTTGTGCACCACCATAATGGTTTTCCACACATGTTCTTCATTCATCTCTTTGACATATCTCCATGTGGATTTGGTGCTCTATGCATTCTTATTTCAATAGGGATAGATGAAATCTCTTCTTATCCATGTGCACTTTCATTGTATTTTTCTCCCATTGTAGAATATCTCCTTTTCATATTTCCATGACCTCCCCAATAGGACATGACATGAATCCATTAGTAGGATCTCGCACATCACTTGATCGATGAATCTCATAATCTTCATCTCTAGCTTACATTTCTTGTACTTAATTCCATCATGACCATGCAAAATTAGGTCAATTTTATGGGTTAGGATTCCTTTTGTGTTTCAATCCCAGCTTGTAATCCATATCCTTCATAATTATATTTTTAGTGATATAAGTGTCAACCACTACCAGTAGCACTTACCCTTGGTATTATACCTTACACGTAATATTTTTCACGTATCCTCCCATGACTCCACCTTAGCTATCTTTAGCACTTGACCATATATTATATTCTCCTCACAACTTTATGTCTAGCCTTTCTCCTTCCATGATCTCTATGCAATTACTTCTATTGTGTTGTCCATTTCCTCACCGTACTTGGGATAATCTCTGCAGGATTTCCTCTCTCTCCACACATATAACAACATCCATTTAATACTATACACCAATCTATTTTCTCCAAGATAATTCTCCACCGACCTTCCATCTCTTGTGAAATTTCAATATAATCCCCATGAAATCCATATTATTGCATTATCGACTCTCCACTAAGCCTTATCTCACCTTATACATCACTTATGATTTTTATGTGTGTGTCACATTATTGTGCCCCTGACTCCTCTTTGATCCCTTCATGACTTCCTCACACATTTTTATTGTTTTTCATCTCTCTTTCCTCACCATTTTTATGAGTTTCAAGACCTCTTCAATGATATTCCTCCCGTAATACACTCCGTACACCCTTGAGATCCGCCATTATCTCTTCCACTATTCTCACTATTATCGGATCTATTTCACCTCCTCTGGGTGACATCTTATCTCCTTCAAATCTTTAACTTCTATACTATGAGATATCCTTGCATTCTATACCCACTTCCTCATAGTGGAGAACACAGTGTCCTATATATTAGCCTCATGTATGAAATTCTATGAGATATTCTTCTTCCTTATTCTAGGAAAGTATCCCACTTTGATATGACTTGATACAAGGGACTCCCCCACTACATATTCACACAAAAATACATAATAAGTTACATATTTCTATTTATTTCTTAAGGCATTTATGACATCTAAATGTATTTGATCTCTAAGGAGAATGCAAACTCCTTAGAGATATAAAAATTCTATGGAGTACTTTTTACAAAACTAACCTAGACTAGTTTCCCTATTTGGATCTAATGGACTACATACACTTAACCACTCTCACATGGATTTCTTCTTCCCACGCTTCATTTTCCAAATGGTATACTCAACCATATTTTATAGTTATGCCCCTTGGTATTCCTTTGGTGAGCTAGACCCTTCTAGATGATTCCAAATCTTCCCACTAAAACTTGAGAATGAATTTAAGCTCATGAATTCAATCAACCACCATTTCACCATCCTGGGAACACTCATTGTGCCACATCACTATATATTACGTCCAATTATCTTCCCTTTTTAGGTTTCGTCTATAATTTTCATAACACACCCTGCCATCTTCTTGATGAAATAATTTTTCGTGTTGTGAATTATTGAGATTTCACCAACAATTCAGGGCTAATCCCATGCTTCTTTTGTATGGGGAGGATACCATTATTAAATGTAAAATACTTCAGCTATCTAAAACTATTGGGGTAGCCAATAGGATGGGGATCACACAAGAACACTCCACTAAACCTGTGGAAAATGATTGTATGAAGTAAAAGGGAGGAATTTATAACAAAGATAGGTAAAAGGGAGTTGGAGAAATAAGGAGAGCGAGGGTTATTGTTGTGAGTAGGCTTACATAATTCACATACAATAACTAGAGTGAGTTCACATCCAATTAGAAGAACACAATTGCCAACCCCTTTGGAATGAAGATACCATTATAATTTATATCATTATAAATTGTCCTTTCATCTACCCCCTCACAACCTTTCACCTATCCTCATCACTTGCAACCATTAATATTCTTAGGAAGCGATTATTTTTATTATTATTGGAAAAATTACTCTTATGATGTTTATCTAATAGTCACTTAAGTGAATAGGATGAAATAGAAAAAAATACATTCTTAATGAGAAAATATAACATGGAGGGAGAGAAGAGATAAATAGAAGGGGTTAAATCACTTGATGAAGAGTGTTGGTATGGAAAATTTTCTAAGTCATTCAATTATTTACATGCATATGCACATCCTTACACACCGACATGTTCCTTCACGGTGTGCATCATGGAGTTGTCTATCATGCTCATTGGAGCTATTTGTGAAATCCTAAGGAACAAGGAAGTGGTCCTCACTCTCATTGTGAGATAAAGAAGGAACCATCATGAGTGATGCCCACACAGTCACCTCAAGATCACATTATAATGCTTCACAATAGTTTTTCTAAACACTAATTAAGTAGTCTTGAGTGTTCATGTATTTTGCGTAAGGAGGATATTGTGATCACCATACTTCAAATCAGAAATTTCTTCATCAACAAAGCTTCTGGTCTCCCAAAATTTTACTTAGAAATTTTAGGGTACCCCTTTGAAAATTTTGAGTTTTTATGTCTTGTGAAGAGTTGTGTTCATGTTGTTTATAGTGTTTAGTATGTCTAGGTTGTTGCCTTAATTAATTTTAGTTACAGGGATTCCTTATAATTATTTAAAAGGTTACAAGAGGTTGCTTGGGAGTAGTTGATAAAATACCCATGTGCTCAAAATGCTTAAAATTCCCTGAAAAGTCAATTACTTGTCCTCTTAAGTAATCGGGTTCTGCAAAGTGCTTTACTTCTAAGTAACAAGTAGTTTATCCTCCAAAACCCAGGTCACATAGTTCTCCTTCTTTGTACTAAATAGGAGTGCTTTTACTTATTAAAATTGATAATTCAAGTAGTTTAAAAACCCCACAAAACTGATTTCCATCTCATAAGTTTTGCACTAAACGAGTGTTTTTACTTCTTAGTTTTACACTAAATTGAAATGCTTTTACTTGTCAAAATTAAGCAAGTAAAGTAATCCTTAAACACCACAATACAACCCTTCTTTGCACTAAATCGATACCTCACTACTTGTCTTATTTGCACTAAATCACAACTACTTTACTTGGTAAGGTAAAGCAAGTAAAGTCGTCTCTCGAACACCACATAACTAAGTACTTAATTCATCATTGTTTTACTTCTTTAAAAAAATTAATGAAGTTAAGTTGTTCTCAAAACCCACATATAAGGAGAATGCTGACATGGTATATATACAACCCAAATTAAATGAGCTAGAATATATTAAATCTCAAGAAATTACATGTCAGTTCCATGCATTGAGAGAAGTTGTTTGATATCCGAATCTTGAGAAACCTTGTGCGCCCGATCGAAGGAGAATTTGTGCAAACTAACTTTGACCCATTTGCAGGAAAGGTTAGTTTTATGTTTTTCTTCCTTTTCTTGTGTTGTTCTTCCTCTGTGTTGTTATTTTGTCTATTTTGTAGTTTTTACTTTGCGGTGTTTTCTTTTCTGTTTCTACAATTGTGGTTAGTGAGTTTGATTGAATTAAGGTTTTTTTCAATTATGATTATTGTTATGCTAGTTAAATAAACTTGTTTCTACCTTTTGATGAAATATCCTCAAAATTCTACCATTTGTAAACCCGGTTTTCCCTAGTGAACTTGTGAGTTTCTGTAGGGAATTTACTTCCTTCTTCTAAGTGTCAAAATGATGATCTCTTGTGTGGATTTGAATAGTTGTTACTTGCTATGCTATTCACTATTTGGAATTAATTCTACTTCCTCACCTATGTTTTGCACTAAATCGAATGCTCACTACTTCTTATACATTGCGGTGTTTTGAGTTACTTCTACTTCTAATGACTTATGGGTTTCTAGAAATATTTTACTTAAGGCTTGTAAGATGTGCTAAACCAACCCCTTATTACTCCTTAATGCCTTGTGGGTTTTAGGTTACTTAATACTCCCAATATGCTTTGCGCTAAAATGATGGGTTATTACTTCATATACATTGTGGGTTTCAAGGGACAACTACTTCTTATGCATTGTGGTGTTTTGTAAAGATGTTACTTCTTTCTTCATTGTGTAAAATTGAATTACTCTTACTTGTTGACTTCAAGTCTCAAGTAAGAGCATCCTAAAACCCACAATGCATTGAAAAATGAGTTTTTTTACTTGATCACTTCTAGTGAACTTTGAACTTCACTTTTAAGAGGATCTCAATATATTTTCATGACCAGATTGAATCTGAATATCTGCATGGAATTGAAATAATGTGACTTGACTTGAATTCTATATTTTAAGTAGGGGTTGTTGCTAATATTTTAGTAGTTAGAGCATACTGATTACTTGAAGGAAAAAAATGTCTGAGGTAAGGGAAGAATCACTTAAAGCAAGTGAGAAGTCATTAGAGGAAGAAGTTATTGTCATTTGAGAAGACCCTAATCTTGTCATTGAAGAAACTTCCAAGGCTAGGAAAGGTAAAGGAAAGGCTAAGTCTAAGTCAACCAGTGAAGAAAAAGGGAGTAAGATGAAGTATGAGTATAAAGGCTATCTAGTGGAATCTTGTATTGTATCCAAGCTTACTAAAATCAATGACACAGACATGGGGCATGTCTCCATTAGTGAATTGATTGAAAGATCTAAGGCCAAAATTCAAACACCTCTCATGCAGGCCTTGACTAGAAGTGGGTTAATACAAGAAATTTTTTTCCTAGTACTACTCAATTGCCTAAGTTTGTACTAGAATGTGCTAAGCATTATGATTCTCAAACAAGAACAATCAAGGATACCGCTGGTAATCTGGTAGTGAGGCTTGATTCCCATTTCTTTAACCAATGTTTGAAGATCCCTACTATAGATAAACACTTGGGGGTTAGTATGGAGAAGGCTAATGAATACTGGGAGAACAACATGGTGATGCCATTCAGATCATGAACTTAAATTATTTAAAGGAAAAGAAGCAACCTCAAGATTTCCTAAGTCTATTGTAAGATCTGATCTGGTTCAGGAGGTAGATGATATAACTCAATTATTGTGTAGGATCAATGGAGAGAAGAATGCTAAGAGTTTCTCTACATGGATGTACTACTTTATCAGAATGATTGAGACTAGTAAGCCTAGTGCTTTGATTAATTGGGCAGAAAATTATTAGCAATAATATTGATAGCCAATTATGGGGAGTCATTCAAACACTTGATTTCAAGATAAATTCTTATCTAGTATATGTGCAGTAAAAAATGGTGTTTTTTCCAAGTTACAGAAGCCAAGGTACCTTAGATGAGAATCCAATTCATGAATATTATCCACAATTGGCCTTTCCTGATTATTTCAAGGAGTACAGATAGGTCAATGATTTCTTTTCTATGAAGTTATCTACAAGATTGATACTGAGTTGAAGGAAAAGAGGGTGTCTGATGTTGCATGGAATGCAATTGTTCAATATGGATGCATTTTTATTCAGTTCTCTCATTTCACTTATCTAAGGGTTTTTGGTTTCTCAAGAAAACCACTAAAGCTTCCAAGGTATCCTAGTGATAAGTGGATTTTACTTGAACTATGTATACAACTGGTGGAACTTCATGATTTACAATCGGGATTCATAAAGCAGTGGTTCACTTTCCAATTGTCATTGGGAGTTATCATTGTGCCAACATCCAAAAAGCTTGAAATGTTTCCAAAGAAATTTTCCACAATTATACTCAAGTATATTATAAAGCTAGAATAAATTTTGATTACATAAATATTGCACAGAAGATAGTCTCATTGATCACAAATATCTCCTAAGCACTGGAGGATTATTGAATAGATTGTTGGGATGAATTTGAAATTAGAAAAATATATTACAACAGAATGATAGTGCAACAGATTATAAGCTTCGGGTTGGAAAATATTCCCAAGAAGCTCTCAGATGATGGAAATGTAATTTCATATGCATACTATGAGGAGGGTAGGGATGATGCTCTGTTGCCGACCATGAGGAACAAATCAAAAAAATTATGGAAAGAACATCTAGGGTTCTTCTCTATACTTCCAACTGGCTTCTTAGTAAAGGTTATTGCCTAGAAGAATCTATGATGAATGAAATCAGTCAAAAAATCACCAAGAGAAAAGGACCAGGGGAGAGTAATAGGGGTCTTACAAAGCTACAACCAAGTAAGAAGCCTAGAAAAAATGTGCACCTTTGAAGAAAACATCAATTTCAGAAGTTACCCCAAGTGAGGCTTCTCACTCATTGGTGTCTTCATCTGTTGTTGCTCCTACTATACAAATTCCTTCCACAGGAAGAAATTGTGGTGCCACCTTTGAGCCCTACTACATTCATTTTCCCTTCAATTTTGGCAGAATTTCCATCTCCTCATCCTCCTCCTTTCTCTCCACTAAGAAATCCTCCCCCTCCATCTTTAGAAGATCAATTAAATAATCAGGAGGAAATACATATTGTTTTCGAGGAAGGTTCCTCACTTTAGGAGGTATCTCAACCATTAGAGAAAGGTAAAGTCTTAACAAAAACTATGGAGATAGAAGAAGGAGAGATTGAAAAGGAAAGTGGAGAACGTACTCATTTGGAGACAATTCAAGAATCTTTAGTTCAAGATCCTCTATTGCAGGAGGGAGTTGAGAAAGAAAAGGAAGTTGAATGTAATGTTGATAACAAAACTGAGAAGGAGAAGGAGATTGAAAATCAATTGGTTATTCGGAAGATGGAGGAGTTTTAAAATGTGTTGTTACAAGATACTACTATTGCCGAAGCACCAAAGGTACAACAAGAAATGATCATGTATCCTTCCAAGGAAGTTACTACTCAAGAGATGGTAGTCCACTCGACACCCCAGCCTCTTTAGGACAAGACTTTGTTACATGGTTAGCATCATAGACACTTCCTAGTGATAAGGAAGTGGTCAATTTAGAGGAAATGGATTTACAATTGTTGAAGAGTATTGAGAAGAAGGGAAGGAAGTATAAGATGGCCAAGGTGACTTCAAATATTATAATTGAACCATCACACACAAAAATTTGTTGAAGTGTCTACCCCTACCGGTACGGGTAAGGAAAAAGCTTTGAATTGACTAAGGAAGATCTGATGGTGACAAGAGTGCCTCTAGGTGAGGTAACTACTTGAAGGCCTTAAGCAAGATACACAAACATTGATTAATAGTCTTTTTCTTAAGCTTGATGAGGAAAAAGCTAAGAATACCAAGTTAAAGAAACAAAATCCAAGCTATGTGAAATAATTATGAAGGTTGTAAGGTCTTCGGTTCAACTAGTATTGACAAAAGAGTAGGTGAATCCCCAAGTGATCACTATAATGGAAGAAACTGGTGAAAAGGATAAAGTTGTGGATGAATGGATAACTAATATCACCAAAATTTCTATGGAGGACTACAAAGAAATACTTGTAAAAATGAAATAATTCCAAGATAAATGGGATAAACTAAAAGGTTTAAGGCAGGAAGTTGATAATGAATGTGGAATGGTAGAGCTCCAGCTTCAGAGTTTACAAGAAATAGGTTCACTTCCAGATAATGTGTTAATTGAAGATCATATTTCCCCAAAGGGTCTGTGAAGAAGGGGAAACAACATGAGCTTATTATTTCATTCCGGTGAAGGATTCTTAATCAAGTGATGGAAAGGATGAAGCATTTAGAAGAAGAGGTAGAGCAAGCCATGGATGAGCTTGATGATGGCATATATGATATCACAAAATACAATATTGATAAACCTCCAAAGGACATTGAAGAGTTCCTTCAATTATTTCATCAAGAAATGAACAATGCTACCATTCCCTTTGGTCGAGAATCAATGGAAAATTTATCAAATCTTCAAGGGGATGTTAATTACCTTACATCTAGAATTGGGAAAGTAAGAGGATGGTGTAAAATCTTGGAGAAATAATTATTCAGGTTTGAGACAGAGATGGAGGCTATTGAAAAAGTAGATAATAATGTGATCAAATACATGTTGGATCAATATGCCAAGTACCGTGAAAAGAATAAGGATATAGTTGAGGAGAAGGACAAGGCAGAGACTGAAGCATTGCAGTTGGAATAATTCTTATTCTTATTATTCTTCTCTCTTTCTTCATCTACTTCTCAATGTAATCAAGTAATGTAATTTATTGTATGACTGAAGTAATTTGGTTAATCACTATTACTTTAAGTTGGTTGATAAAGTCAACTACTTGATGATAGTGGTGAGTTATTTTTTCTCATTTAAATGATGGAACATTCCAAACTCATATGTGGCATGCAATGAGGATTTTGAGGAGAAAATTGCTCAACTCCTCACATTTTTGTAGTTAGAAATTTATGGAATTATAATAGACATTGTCTCATTTGTATTCCCTTATGAAAACTATAAATAAAGGAAGAGGCCTCTTGGTCAAGGGGATCAAGGAATTTTTGCAAACATATGTTATAATTTATACATGGTTGTTTCAAAATTTGTGTTGAAATAATTAGATGTTCATTTTGTAAACAGTTGATAATTGAATAAGAAGAAGGAATATTTTGTGGAACTTTGTGTCTTCTAAAGTCTTGTTGTGTAAACTGTGAAAGCTAATGGTAAAATTTTCTTTAACTTTAAATTTCATCTAAGTGCACTTATTTTCATTTTCTAAGAATTGTGAAAATCACCAAGTATTTATTTATTCCATGTGGTCATAACTAGATCTATTATCTACTCATTTCCAAGCATGTTTCCTTTGCATAGTTGTTTTTATTTTCCGCATTCTCTTTCTACTTATCCTAGTAATTATTTTCTGTACAACTGCTTACTTGTTGCATAGTTGTTTAGCTATGGTTCATGAGTTGTACAACTAAAGTAATACCCCAAATATAGATTAAAATGTTATAGAATAAATAAATAAATCCAATGGGAGCTTCACTACTAAATCAAGGGGATTTATCCCATGAATTCCTAAGTTATATGTTTATTCAAACATAAATTTTAGTCAACACCTTCTCTTTGATGATCTAAGGAAATTGATAAGTGCTATCCATGTTAGGAAATAAGGGATAAAATATGCGGAATAATCCCTCACGAGAATCGCAATAAAGCAGAGAAACTAATATACGAGAAAAATATTTCAGATCTTAAATAAAAGTGTAGAATAAAATAACACAACGAAAGAGACAATATTTAACGTGGTTTACCCAATTTGGGCTACGTCCACCAAGAATAACTTGCAAAAATTTATTATAAGCCACCACTCTCTCAATGCAATACCCAGGATATGTTTGGAGCTATGCTCTAAAAACTCTGACTGAAATTCACACCCAAATTCAAAACACATCTCGTAATGTTACATTATATCTACCATATGCATAAAACCATATAAGTAGACAAATTTGCTTAAGTAGTTTTAGAAGATATGTGATGTTGGAAAAAGGATTGAGATGATAAGGTATCAATCATACTTTGGGTGTACGAAAAAAACCTATAAACGATTGAATAAATCCACACCCTTTCAATTGGTGTTTGGCACAGAGGTTTTATTACATGTGGAATGTAAGTTATCATCCCTACGTATTACATGCATAGGAGGATTGGATGATGAATAGGTAGTTAATGAGATCATTGACAAATTGATGCAATTATGCGAGTGACATGACATTATGCATTAGATTCAAAAGACAGAAAAGGCACAATTTTTTTTTAACATGATAAGAACATCAAGAACAAGTATTTTATAGTTGCAAATATGGTACTTCTATATGAACCCAATTTTGTGTGCCATTCAGGGGAAGTTGAAAGTCCATTAGTTGGGACCCTTGTAGTGAGAAAGATACTAGATCCGGGAACATGTCAATTTCAATTGTTGGATGGCACCATGTTTCATGGTTACTTGATGGGATTAGGCTAAAGCCCCAATGTAAATAATATTCATGTGTTTATAATAAGGTAGTATTACCACTTAGATTAGATTTCCCTTTCATGTTTTTTTCTTTCTTTCTTGTAATAAGTGTGTTCACACGCAAGATTTGATTAGTTTCTAGTGAGTTGATGCATAGAGGACCACACATACCTTTAGTGTGGGGTGAATCAGGTGTGAGTACCCAAAGAAGTGACTATGTGATGTTAGTATGTCTTTTAGAGTTAGCTCAAAGGTATGAACGATAATATTAAAGAAGGGTGCTTGATGGATATGAATTAGGCATGCACGAAAGAAAATAAGAGTGTTGTAGGTTCTCGGGAATGATGGTGATCAAAATAAATTTCTTTAATATTGAAGACCACGCAGAGGTTTGCATAGTATAACACGAGGGACATAGCAACACAACACACTACTTGGTATGTGGCATAGAGGAAGATGGGTTGTGGTACAGGTAAGTGTATGCAAGGATGAGTGCAACCTAGAAGGTAGTGGCATTCCGAAATGTTACGACTATCGCGTGTGGAAGAAAGTAGGAAAAAGTGTGGAAAAATAAAAAAGTGCATTTAAAGTTCTAGATAGGTGGTAGGTCAAGATAAATTATTGCATTAAAATTTTGGAAAACTATAAAAAGGGCACCCGTAGAGGTCATTCCTACCTTACATATTGAAGAGTTTGAGTGATTGAAGAGTGACTAAGTGTGAATTGCATGTGTGGATGTGAAGAGCTTGTGTGAAGGAGATATAAAATGAACCGAGATCAAGATACACATGGTCCGAGTTGGGAACTCCATCAGTGGAAGTAAGATCTTGGGAAAAAGGAGTGGAGGTAAGAGATATGGGGTTTGAGGGTTTTAATTCATAGAGCTAGGGTTTAGAGAATCACGAGCTTAAAGTTTTATAACTAGGGCATAGGTTTCGGATCACGAGACCATAGTAGAAATTTTTAAAAGATAAAGTACTTAAAAGGTTGATACCCAAAATTGAAGCTCAAGATTTGAGTAACTTAATTTAGTACCTAGGGAATGTTCTATCTGAAAATTGTAAAATTTGAAAAATTAGTGAAGTTGAAATGGTTGAGAGAATAAGTAATGGCACCAACTAAGGCGATTAGTGTTGCACAATCACCAAAGGGAAAGGGTAAGGGAAATATTAAGGAGCCGAGTTATTGGGGAGACACTAGAGGAGTAGTTTTAAAAATGCGGTACCCCAGGACTTATTGGTAGGGAAGCCATGGGAGTCACACCTAAAAAAGTGTAATTTTAGTGATTATATCCATTTATCAAAATCCCATGAGGGGGAAATCAATCGGGATGTGATGAAAAATATGGACAAAAGGACCACAATAAGATACCTAGTTTATGATGATACCATGGAAAAAGACTTAGAGAGCATATGAGTGTTGCAACTCTATGATTTACCTTTATTTGGAAAGCTTGAGTGACTACACCAATGGATCATGTCACATATCCACGAGGAATATTTCTACTTTTTCGGGAGAAGGATGTGCATCATTGCGAACTAATTAGACATGTAACATGTTTGTGCGGCTCGGTGTTGAAATTGAGCAGGGACTTAGGTGATGATGATGGGGTAGATGCCACAACAAAGAAATTCAACTATTTATGAGGGAATAGCGTGATGGATATCATAGTCATCAATTATTAGGCCACACAAGTTGTAGCATGCATGTTAAGCTACAAGTTAGGTACATTAGAGAGCTGGTCTCAAGTGAACAAGAAAAGGGTGCACATAGCACAAAAGATAGTGCAAAATAACCTATACAATATTGCCAAATTTATTTCCAAAGGAAAAGTAGAGGAAGCACACATCCAAATGAGAAAAGGTGAGAAGATAACTTGGGGTGCCATACAACTTTTTTGATAGTGTTTAAGGAAATAGAGGTGTTAGATGGACCTAATGGTATAGATATACCCGAGTTGATAGTAAGTCCCTTGCGGTAAAATTTATTGAGTATACATGTGACAGGAAAATTACAAATCCATACAAGTTACATGTGGAAAATTGGTATAGAAGGGCGCAAAAAGCATTTAAGAATGGGTGACATGGAACAAGGGAATTTCCCTCAATTTTGGATGGATAGGAAGAATTTGTAGTGCATCAACACTTCATTTTGGGAAGGTTTTTTCTAAGCAATGGAGAGAAGGGCCCTTGGTGCAAAATTCCCTTTTCCTTCTTTGTCAAGTACTTTGGGAATCTTTGAATAGAATAAAGGATTCACATAATTTGAGTTTTTATGTAGACAAGGTAGATTGTGATTGCCACACATTATGCACCACATATATATACCCATCTAATTTGTCCTATGTGGAGGTAATGGAATCAAACAATATGGATATTACTCCTACAACTCTTGTGGTGGGAGTTACAAAAGTCCCCAATGATGATTCATGTCCTTCTAGAAGTTTTTGAGTTCTAAGCACATTTGTAGTATCTATTTGTAACCTATACATCCTTACTTAACTTTTGCATGCTTTCTTCCAACTTCCCGCTGATTTATGCATGTTTTGGCCTTTAGTGTCGGAAACCACCCATGCAGGCGGTGGTCCCGTGTTGATCAGCCCTACTACCCTACCTCAGGTGGTGGTCCAACATGATTTTTCTAGAACTCTTCATGCATGGTTTTAACCATGTGATTTCACTTAACTTGACTTCTAGGGTGTGTTTGTGAACCAAATTTCCTAAAAATAGTCTTGTTTGCATGGTATTCCTTCCCTCTTCTATTTTTAAATAGATTTAATTAGTTTGAACTACCTCTTCACCCAATGATTTGGCACTCCAAGGATGCCTTGTGTATGAAGGCACATCCCAACCAATTCCTATATATTCAATGCTTGTATTCAAGAAAATGGCTTAAGAATTTTGTGTATCTTGCATAGTATTGCTACCACAATCCTGCTGGAAATTACATAGCCAAGCTCTGTTCACTTGTGTTATCCCTCTTCCACTTGCATTACAAACTAGAATGCCTTCAAGATTCCATTTCTCAAGCACCTTCTCCTGTTGCTTTGCCTTTGCATTCCCAATTCCTTGGACTCATATGGACACACAGAAGAAAGAAAGGATAAACTAAGGGGACAAGTCATCACACAACTGGATTTACCTCTATTCTATGAATTCTAGGTTGGAGTTTTTGTTTGATTTCCTTCATTTTTGCAATTTATCATTGTTACATCATATCAAATAGAGTAGAAATCAATTTCCTTTCATTTATAAGTAATTAGTTAATTTCTAAGAGGGTTTAAATCATTAATAGCAGCTCCCAGTGATGATCCTCTTCTTCCCATCCCTATGGATCTGAAGGAGAGAATATCTGTAGGAGGTTGTCTACATATCATAGATCATTTGGAAAATTTCTTGTTTTAAGTTAGTTTAGTTTCAATACACTCAACATAGGTGAATAACCACACCAAGTTATTTTTCTTGTTTAGTTTTAGTGTAGAAGTAGATTTGATTATTTAGAATAAAGAAAATTGTTGTTTGTAATTATAATATTTCAGTTTTGTGATTTATTTAGATTAGTTTCCTTTCAGCAATAGCATATAGATTGTTAGTTTCATCTTAGTTAATTTGGACACTTCAAACTAGTTCAACATTGAGATTCAATTAGACAAACCATAGGGAATTTACGCTACCCATTCATAGCCTCTAAATCTCCCCTTTTCCAACTCAACTACTAGGAGATCACACTACTAGATCTTAGTCACTGATCCTCCTATAGTTAGCCACACATTTCCACATCGGCTTTTGGCACTGACCTCGGGGGTCGAGTGTGGTTGAAGGTTGCATGTCAATTTTCATCCATACAAATTGGTGAACCCGACGTGAAGGATTAATTCCTTCTTGTTTCCTTTTCTTTCATTGTTATTACCTCACCTCTCCATTTCTTCCCCTATTTTGGTAGGTATTTTATACTTTCTAAAATATGTCTAGAAGAGAGTTTGGTGGGCCATTTGGCTCTGATAGATATTACACCAACGTTCAACCACAACAGTCCCCTTCTCTTTTGAGGTGGGGTGAAAATTACACAAAAACATCCAAACCTCCCTAGTTACACTTCAAACCCCATTAGCTATGTAAGGATGGAGGAGGTTGATCAACCATTAAACATGCAATATGGTCAACCCAATGAAAACCATGTTGTTATCACAAATGGAACATGTTCTTACCATAGAGTCTTGTCAAGACCTCACATTGCCATGCAATCAATAAAGATGATATATTTACATGAATAACTAATCCTCTTCATCAAGATAGATGAGTCTTTGGATAGAATGAAGGCTACAACCTCTGAGATTTTGAATGCCTATCCTAAGATTCTTACTTTTGAGGAAGACAAGAATTATAACACTGAACAATTCATGACAGGTATCATGAGCCTACTCAATCAAACCCTACCACATGCACCCCAACAAGGGACTCAATCCTCTCCCAATGATCTTATTTCTACTTTAGTAGGGAGGATTAGAGAACTAGAAAGTGCCCAAACTTCACAACCAACACATGCAGTAGGGAAGAACACAGGGTATCCAATTGATAACAAAGGATACATCCCTTCCAATGAGAAACCAACACAATATCATATACAACAAGGTTATCCGGTTCATTCAAATCCAGGTGATCTTCTCACAGGGTTAGACACACTAGGGATGGGTCCTCATCCTTCTCAAGCTTATCCTATACAAGGGCTGGCTGGAAGTGCATTCTCGAATGCCACCACAATAAGGAAATGTGATGTTCCCTGGTTTTATGCCCGCTAGTCCATATCCTGGTACTATCCCACCTTACATGCACATGTATTCAAAAACTCCCCAGATGGACCCATATGTCCATTCCCTCTCCCTACATGCCATATCAAGGGACCCCATACGTTCCCGTCAAATGCTTATAATGCATCTTATCCAACTCCTCCTCCTCCACCTCCTCATCAAGGATCTTGATGGTGGAATCTTACGTAATGGGTACATACATTGAGTACTTAAAGGAGCCTCTTGACTTCACCATACGTGGTGTCATGCTTCCACACCCATTTCTTGGATCTTCCAAAATTTAAGGGAGAAGGAGACCCAAATGCTCATATCAAGGCCTACGCTACTGCTATCAGGGAATTGCTTCCTTGGGATGTTGTAGTGGCTAAGATATTTCCAAAGACTCTCGAAGGAATCACATTGGATTGGTATTACCATATTAAGCTTCTATACATTCCTTTAAACAACTTGTTTCTGAGTTCATCAAAGCATTTGACATGAACAAGTTGTTGCATATAGGATTAGGGAGTTCTACATATTAGACAGGAGAAAAATGAATCTTTCCACCCATTTCATCTAGAGATGGTGCCAAGTTCTCTATTCCTCTATAAGTGCACCCAACATGGACCAGATGGAACTTTGTGATCTTTTCCTTCACTCACTCAATCGAGAGACTAGGGAGGAAGTCCAAAAGTTTCCTTTCCATAGTTATGAGGAAGTATTGGAAGGTGCGCTTTGGATTGACCAAGCCACTATAGATAGTGGGCATAAGATCTATGGTCCCAATGGGAAATTGGTATCCCCAAATCAAAATAATGTAAATTATCAAAACAATGGTGCCAACAACCAAGGACCTAAGGGTGTGAATCACAATCATGGTGCTACCACAAATAGTGCTATTGATCAAGCCAAGAATGTTGGTTTTCCAAAAAATGGTAACACTAACAATAAAAACAACATGAGAAATCAAAGAGCCCCTAACATTGTGTCTCTCGTCAACACAGTTGATGTAAACCATCCCTCTCAAAAAAAAAAAATCAAACCCAAGGCCCAAACCAATATCAAAACTCTAGCCAAGGGGCAATGAATCATGGTTATAACAATCAATTTCAAAATTATAATCGAGGTTATAATCAACAACAACAAGATGCTTATCAAAGGCCAAGAGATTATGACCCTAACCTATATTTGTGGTTTCCATAAGGTTCGAGGTCATGATGATAGGACTTTTTGTGATTGCAACAAGTTTCTGCAAAGACTTCCCAAAAACCAAAGGCAACTCTTTGTAGACATGTTCCTAGAAAATCCTGAAACAAACCCATAACCTAGTCATACCAGACCTGTCACACCTCAAAATGTGAACCCTAAACATGTCATGGGGATTCCCAAGTGAATCCTCAAAATATAAACAAGGGTATTCCTATAGGAAATAATGACCATGAAGCCTCAACTTCTGACAACTCTCGGGTTGCTCCTAACCTTGGTTCAAATGATAATACAAAAATCTTGGGGTTAGTTGAGCTAGAGGTTGAGCCTAAAATTAATGCAACAACTCTGGATGAAGGAGTACATTTCACAACCCCTACCCACTCTTTCCTTCCCACAGGATGACATTCCTACAATCTCAAAACTAGTAGGAGCCTATGATTTAATATCATATTTGAACAAGACCTTTTCTCACATTTCATTTCTAGATTTGTTGAAGAATTCACCTACACATCATTTTGCATTGCTCAATGCACTAGGTCTTGGTCATCTAATCCATGTTATGCCACCTCCTAGCACTCAAATAAATCATATTGACTTTGACATACATCCTCTGGACAAAATGATAGGGATATTGGGTTTTTTTTATAGACAAGATGCCATCTGACACTGAAATTTCCCAAGAGGTGATCCTGCCTTATTTTTACAAGTTTGGGTTTATAAAAATTGCATTAAGAGAGCCATGATTGATGATGAGGCTGCTGTAAATGTGGTTCCCTTCTCTTTCTTGCAAAATGTTGGGATATGGAGAGACAAAATTGTTCCTCTACAAGAAACACGTTACGGGGTATGACAGTCTTAAAGTGACCTCGATTGGAACCATAGTTCTTCCAGTCACACTTGGTCCAAAAACCATCTTGATGGAGTTTTACATTATCGATAGGAAACAAGTTATAACATGATCCTTGGGAGACCTTGGATTCATCGAATGAAGGCTATCCCTTCTACCCTATTCCAGGAGATTAGATTCCTCCATTTGGGGAAGGTCTTCATCACTCAAGGGGATCCTAAGCCCTTTGATATACACTTAGAAAACCTCAAGAAGAAGAAAGGAGTCCATACGAGTATGAACTTCCTGTGAATCAATTGAACAAACCACCTCCATCAAAAGAGTTAGTCCCGATCACCCCGGGTGTGCCAAGGCTGAAGTCATTGACCCAAAAACATTTGAGGTGGCAAAAAATAGATAAGGGTAAATCAATATCTGTGGAAACAGTGTCCACTAAAACCACAACGGAAATTATGAAACTCTTAGAGTGATGATCTGATCTTCCTCCCATTTGAACCACAGGGATGGGTAGTCTTCTCGGTTTAGCATCTCTTCCCTCCGATGACCTAGGTCTAGGTGTAAACATGATAGAATTAACAAACAAAGAAGGGAAATTTGAGATTGAAATGATGCCCATCAAAACCATCTCTGAGGGTTGTTCTATTCTAAACCCTAGTTTCAACCCATGTGTGTCTGAAACTAAGCTTTCCATATCCATGGGGCAAGGCCTCATCATTCAACAAGGGTCACAAGTAAACACAATGCTCTACATAGGAAACAAGGCCAGAGCACATAGTCATGCTCACCCACACACCATGTCTCAAGAACATGACAAAGAGGTTCACGAATGCCTCTTTCAAAAAAATGATTTTAATGATTGGACATATACACTTCTGGAAAGGGTTGTAAGTTTAAACCCAGAATGGTAGGCCCTTGTCAAGAGAATAAAATTTTGAGGATCATGGTTCTCCATTGTGTACTTTTAGGGGTGAAGAATTTGATATTCATCAACTTTCTTCACCTTAGACATCATGACATGTAGTTTCACTTGCATTTCCATATGTACATTACTTGCATCTGCATTGCATTTTCATCTTCCGGTTCATTTTGTAAATTTGTGATCAAGGGACTTATTCTTATAGCAATTCCTAAAAACTTCTAAAAACATTGGAAAAACATTCAAATCATATCTCTTCAAATCCTCATGGTATCATCAATTGTTTTCGAATCATTTCATCAATTCAAATAAGATAAGACAAAATTTGATAGTAACCATACCAAGGCCTGCATACTTGGTTCTATTTATAGTTTCTTCTAGATTAGGTGTCTTTTCCTATAGTCTATTCTAGAAGCTTCATGGTGTCACATCTATCCCATATACATCTCTTTGGAAATAAGAACATTCTAGACATTTTCCTAGATAAATAAGTCAAATGCAAATCCACATAAAAATTTTATTTTACACATTTCTTTTCCCTACCAACCTTCGGTGTTGAGCTTGTCTCTTACTAGTGATGTAGGGTTGGGAAAGGAGAGAAGTGCCCTTACTCACCTATGCCTTGTCCATGGTGATGAGCCCATACTTCCTACTTGGTAGCATGGGGCAAGGTGTAGGGGGTCTCTTTGACAAATTTGAAAGTTAGAAATAGTTCATTCAAATGTTGTGAAATCATAAATCAAACAAAGTGAGTTAGATGTCCAAAATTCCAAAAGAGTTTAAAACCTCAAAACCAGATTTTTTCAACCAAGTGGCCATCTACGGATCTAAGTCTAGATAAACTGGAAAGAAATTCACATTTTAAACTATGAAGAAAACTTGAGTAGAATGAGGTTGTAGGGTCTCAATTTGGTTTTGCCAAATCCTTGTCTTTCTCTCATCATTACCATTCAACAAATTTCTATAACTTGTGCCTTTTGGATCTTGGTGTTGAGCCCTCACATCTTACTGGTTGTGGGAGTTAGGAGTGGGGAAAGTTCATTCACTTATCATATCACTCTTTCATCACGTTTTCCAAAATAATACAAAGTATCAAAAATTTCTTAGAGAAACTAAAGTTCAACATTACAATGTATTTTCATTATCATGTATCAACATTACAAAACAAAAAAAAAAAAATCATTTTGTTAGCATTCATATCCACTACATACATTCTAAAAGCATATAAAAATGGAAATTCTAAACATCTAGAGTACACATGTGAAGTGAGCCAAAAGGAAGTCAACTCAGATATAATGAATTACCAAACCAAAAAGAAGAGTATATATATATCATAATAAATCAAGTTTGTGTACAATGCCATCACACACTAGGCATGGTCAAAATGCTCACAATGAGCCCAAAATATACAAAAAAAAAAATCATATAATGCCTAAAAAAAATGGCAACTAAGCAAATAAAAGGCCCAATGGCCTATCAATCCCTATGGGATCCCTCGAGATGGTGCACGGTGACCATCCAGGACTCCTACTATGGCTATGATGATGAGAATGCACTGAATGGTGGGAGTGCTCATGGTGGTGGCCACTGGTTATGGTCTCACTATGAGAGTGACTCCACCTCATCAATCTCTCAAATAGTTGTCTCATATGTGGTCACCTGAGTACGGAGAGAAGTCATGACCTCTCATTTCCCTCTCCAGATGGGTGCAAACACATCAGTGTGTCTTCTTCTAGCTGAAGTGGTTTTCTTGTCCTCAGTCATCTCAGCTCGGTCTTCCCCAAGGGATCAACAAGGTGTCCACACACACCCATCAAATAAGATCTCACCACTCCTTGTGTCAGTCATTGTGCAAAAAAAAAGAGAAAATGAAAAGTTAGAAAGTTAAAAAAAAAAAAAAAAAATACCAACTAACATTTCCAATAACAAAGGTCAAGAGAAGAGGATCAACATACTCGGATCTCCAGGCATCCATGTAGGGTAGTGGTATTGTTGTTGCTTCTATGCTAATGGTACGGGGCCTCCCAAAAATAGAGCAAGATGTTGTCCCATCACAGACTCATCATCCCCTCTCTCATCATGAGGAAGTGGTCCCTCAGAGACAAGTGTCTCCTCTCTGTCCACCTCCTCTCGCTCCTCTCTCAATATCCCTGAGTATCATGCCACTCAGGATCACTCTCCTCCTCCATGTGAGCTAGCCTCCACCTCACCTCCCACCCAATCCCTCATCATCCTCCTCTCCAATCTCCTCTCTCACCCGAATCCTCTCTAGTCTCATCCCATGTATACTCCTCAGAGTTGAGTCCACATCTATGGGCTCATCCTCCTCTCCACTGTGAGTAGGTGTGGCCTCAATCTAGAGTAAGGGTGCATGAGTGACACCAGCTTCCCATCGGGCATGAACAACTCACCTAACTATAATAGGCACCCCTAGAATCACCATTGTCCAACCTGGATCTCCTCTAGGGCCCTTCTGGGCCTCCTTGACACTCTGTATATAGGTGCCACTAGGGGAAAGCATATCAATATAAGGAAGGCCAAACTACTGAGGAACTCAGCCAAATGGGTGAATCTCAACCTTCCTCATCATATGTCAACTAACTGACCGGTGGTGGTACAAGCTATCACTTGTGGTCCCATCCTATCCCCAAAATCTACCATATCATGGTATGGGTTGTCCACCATGTCTATTGTGGTCAAAGAGGCCAAGCCACTGGATGATGTGGCACTCTGAGAACTATCATCATCTCATCCATCCATCTAATCATCCTGATGGCCCCTGGGTCTGTATAATTGAGTACTCCCCCTCCCATAGGGGATGATCCACTCATACACCCAACTCATAACCAATGTAGGGTGGCTCAAAGACTATGTCCTATAACTTGACAATATGGTATAAATCATGATAAGTACTACCAAGGATATCTTCCCCCCAGGTGTAGATACGACCATGAGCCTCAATCTTATGTGTAATGATGGGAGCCCAACAATAAAGTAATGTATCACCTCCCTTATCCCCATCAACCACGAGGCCAAGATACCCATGATGGCCTTGCGAATAGTAGGGATGGGAGTAGTAGCAATGGATCGAGACCTTCATCCCCTTCTTTGAACCAAAGGAAACCATGACATCCCCCATATAAGTGGCCCATAGAGTCATCGTGGCTCTAGATCCTGTTGTCTCAAGAGTCAACCTCCTCCCAAGTATCGAAACTCCAAGTATAATATGATACACATCCTCTAGGGTGATCATCCACTCACCCCTAACACCCAAAAACTAAAAGGTATTCTGGTCTACATCCCAATAAGAAAACAAGTCACATAGTATGTGATTGGTAGGAGTGACATGGGGCACCCATGTAATCCTCCATATGCCTGCTCTCTGAAGAGTATCGGTCTCATCTTAAGTCAACTGATCTAAATCACTAGGAGCTAGTCACACTCCCTCTCATGACTCCAATGGATGTACTCTTCCTTCTTCTGCATCCACCAAAACATAGAAAAAGAGCAAGTTAGTGACATATTTCAAGAAAAAAGCTCATCAAAAACATAACAAAACATTAAAAATCCAAAAAAAAAAGTTAGCATGAGTTTTAATTTCTATTTTCAGAATCACCACCATTAGGTGGGTGGCGGTGGTTTCAAAACTATCACCTGTCAAGGGGCGGTCTGATGGCACGCATCTTGATGATTTTCATATGGCTTTGTTAACCCTAAAAAATGCTCTAAAAATGCAAAAATACACCATTCTTTGCAAAATAAATGACTACCCTATGGGCACCCCCCTAGAGACTAGTTTAACACAAGAAATTTTTAAAATAACCCCCTACGCAAAGATTTTCAACTTTTAACATTTTAGGTTTCAAAATAAACAAATGAGGAAAACTAACCTGAGACCACGTGGGTCGATCTCCCACTCATGGAGGCATGATCACGATCTCTCAATGGTTGTTTTGGTATACTCTCTCATGAAAATGGTCACCGTGGGCCCAGAGCTCAAAAATCCCAAGTCAATATGCAAAAAATGAATTAGAAAATGAGTTTGTTTATATATATATATATATATATATATATATGTTATTATAACTTTTTTTGAGTGCATATGTTTGTAGGGTTGGAGCATTGGTGGAGGTATATTTTATCCCCACACAAATGGTAAGTCCTCTTGTCATTTTAATTTAGTGTTTATTTTTGATATTTTATCTATCTACACTTGAGTCTTCTCTTCATTTTGTAGGTAGCGGGAGTTTGGATGAAAACATTTTGACACATGGGCATGTCAGGTATAGCTTCTAACTCCCCATTTCGGAATGCCATACTCAAACTTTACATTTTACACCTTTTCATGGCTAAGACACTTCTCTGAGGGGGAATATGTACGCACCCAAAATTACATGTGCTACATTGTCGAAAAATGGTTACAAAAGTCCCCAATGATGATTCATGTCCTTTCAAGAAGGTGTTTGAGTTCCTAAGCTCATTCAGTATATATTTTGTACCTAGACATCCTTACTTAGCTTTTCCATGCTTTCTTCTAGCTTCCCACTCATTTTTGTGCATGTTTTGGCCTTTAGTGTCAAGGGACCACCACCTTGCACTGGTGGTGGTTTTGAAACCACCCCAGGTGGGTGGGGTCCTGACCACCCTCTGGATAAGGGTGGTCCACCACCACAGCAGGGCATTCTTGAATTTTTCCAAAACTCTTCATGTGTGATTTTTAACACATGTGATTTCACTTAACTTGACTTCTAGGGTGCGTTTGTGAACCAAATTTCCTAAAAATAGTCTTGATTGCATGGTATTCCTTCCTCTTCTATTTTTAAATAGATTTAATTAGTTTGAACTACCTCTTCACCCAATGATTTGGCACTCCAAGGCTTGCCTTGTGCATGAAGGCACATCCCAGCCAATTCCTATATATTCAATGCTTGTATTCAAGAAAATGGCCTGAGAATTTTGTGTATCTTGCATAGTATTGCTACCACAATCCTGTTGGAAATTACATAGCCAAGCTTTGTTCACTTGTGTTATCTCTCTTCCACTTGCATTGCAACCAGATTTCCTTCAAGTTTCCATTTCTCAAGTGCCTTCTCCTACTGTTGCTTCCTTTGCATTCCCAATTCCTTGGACTCATATGGACACACAGAGAAAAGAAAAGGATAAACTAAGGGACAAGTCATCACATAACTAGATTTATCTTTGTTCTGTGAATTCCAGGTTGGAGTTGTTGTTTGATTTCCTTCATTGCTTGCAATTTATCATTGTTACATCATATCAAATAGAGTAGAAATAAATTTCCTTTCATTTACAAGTAATTAGTTAATTTCCAAGAGGGTTTAAATCATTAATAACAGCTCTCAGTGACGGATCCTCTTCTTCCCATCCCTATGGATTTGAAGGAGAGAATATCTGTAGGAGGTTGTCTACATATCATAGATCATTTGGAAAATTTCTTGTTTTAATTTAGTTTAGTTTCAATACACTCAACACAAGTGAATAACCACCAGGTTATTTTTCTTGTTTAGTTTTAGTGTAGAAGTAGATTTGATTATTTAGAATAATAGAAAATTATTGTTTGTAATTATGATGTTTGGCCCCATCGGGACCACCTTTGTTCCATAACAAAAAAATGATCAATACACACAATGGGATGTAGGAATTTACTTAGCCTCTAGAGGCCTCCCGATTGAGAAAATTTTAAGTAATTCAAAAGATCCTAAGCTTGGGTTAAATTTTTTTACAAAAGGGGCAATATAGAGGCATCGCGCTAAAACTAGTTTGTCGAGCAACTCAACAAGATGAGGTCCTATATTGTGTAGCAAAGCCCAATATATCTCGGTTGAGTTAGTAGATCAAAAGAGTGGATCATGCATGGTGGAATGATGAGATTAGATCTTGGAGTCTGTGGGGTCAAAGACATATCTCACCACAACAATCTAAATAGGTTACTGAGTGGATGAGCCATTATGGCTTGGCTTAGTAGAAGAGTTAGGGGAATGTATAGGATCACAAAGGAATCTCGGGATAGGAGCAATCTGATTGGCCACACATGGATCAAATGACGAGTCAACCGGTTTGAAGGTGGGAGCATGAAGGAATCGACTCATGTGGTGAGTGAGCTAGAAGGGCATGGATCGATGGATTGAGTCATGGAAGAGCCTCACACTGGAGCTCAACATGGGAAAAATGGGTGTGAAGTCTCAGTAGAGCTCAAATGAGCTCAAATCTAAACTAGGTTAGCACACCGAATATGGTAAGGCTGAGATTAGGTCCATGCGAGGAGGGATAGAAATGAAAATCAAGTCAAGGAGTTGATGAGGCAAGCCCGTGATAAGAGGGATAAACCCGATTTAGAGCCAAGAGTCTCGAAGGCATCACAAAGGTTGCGGCATGGTAAAAGTGATCCCCTTAAGTCATATCAACATTAAAGATAGCTCGCATGGTGAGCGGGGAGTTTTTGGAGAGATCACCCCATGGAAGAGATCCTGGAGGATCATGGTGTTAGTGAGTGCATTTCGGGAATCATTGTAGAAACATGGGGAATGTTGGTGAAATTTTGGCTCGGCGTTAGTGGATCAAGCTTGGAGGGAGTTTGGTGTAAATTTACATAAGGCTCCTCAAGGCTAGTGATTTTAGGGTTGGCGAAGTCCAAAGTCCAAATTTTTGGACTTCATAGTTGTGTAGCTTCTAGGACTCGTCCGAGAAAGTATAATTGGTGAGTCAAAAACTCGAAACCTTACGAGCCCAAAGTCCGATGGGCTCGGGGAGTCAACTTCCTTTTCGGGGTCCATGGAGGGGTTATTGTCAAAGATCAAGGAGGACTATTTTCAGAGCTCAATAGGTGAAGATTAGAAAATGGTGAGCTTGGAAAGTTTGAAGTTGGACTCTGACAAGTTTGGACTCCAAAAACCAAAACAATCAGCTTGTGGCGAGTGTGGAGGTCGCAACAAGTGGCAAGGAAGGATTTTGGAGAAGAAAATTTTGGAGCGGGAATATTAAGGAGGTCACTGAGTTGGGGGCATTAAAAACCCAAAACTATGAAGCAATAAAGTTTGAATTCCACCCGCGATAAACAAAACCCAAACCCCAAAACTTTTAAACTGTCGAACCATTGTTGGGGTTCTGTTGCATTGGATGCCAAGCCATTTTGGGTGATGTGCTAGGTAGGTGAGTGCATTGAGAATCAAGCTCACATTGATCTAGGGGTGATTCAGTGGCATATGGAATGGTGAGATACATTCAATGGAGATCTCGGTAGGTGGGTGAGAAGCTCAAATGGTGGCCCAAGCTAAAATTAGCATATCTTGAGCATTCCTTAACCAAATTTAATGAAATTATGCTTGTAGGATAGGAGATTCGAGTACTATCTAAGGGAAATTTCAAAGATTAGGGGATAGGTGGGAGAAAATTCATGATGAAGCTATAGAATCTAGAGGCTATACCGAGGTGAAATCATGGAGCCCTTTTCATCTTGCACAAGATATTGTCATTAACAAAGCACATATTTTGTAGATCTTCCCATACCCATTGTAGGAAAAATAATGATTTTTATGGGTAATTGAGACAATTTGGATTTCTCTTCTCTCTCTCCTCTTTTTCAAATTATCCTATAAATTATAAGAAGGGGATCATTCCAAAAGGTTGGACACTTTGTAATTTCCCCTCCCTTATTTCTTATCTATAAGTAATTTTGGGAGCTTCAAACCACCCTATTTGAACACTGTAATGTAAATTTGTGCTTTTGGCCTCCAAATGTAATGAATTGTATCAAATTATTGGAGCAATAAAATCATATATGTGGATGTTTCCAACCCTTTATGTGTTTTATTACATCTTTTCTAGTCTTTTCATTACATGTAAAGGTTATTGTGCATTGTTATATTTTCATTGCGAGGTTATAGTCATGCTATGATTATTGGTAAGTGGGTTTGTAGTAGGTGTTTGGATCTGTGGTGCTTGACCACCCTCCCCAATTTACTTGTTTTCATTCTCATACAGTGTAGGTTGTCCAACATTCCTTCTTAGTGCATCACCTTCCCTTAGAGTAGATTCATTTTTTCATGCAATACTTCTATCCTTGTCCCCTTGGAAAGCATTAGAGTAGGGTTAGATTAGCCATTCTCTGCACTTTGGAGTAGTTTGGCACTAGGTTAGGAAAGGAAGCCAACCTTCTCTGGAGAGCTATCCCATTTATAAATTTCCACACTTTAGGATAGCTCCATGTTTGAAAAATCACATTGACTACCTAGTTAATCACTTGCAAGCATTAAGGGGTCTTGTGATTTTTCCATAACATTTTTGGCACACCCGGTGGGACTAGAAGTCATCTTCACAACTTTGGGAGCATTTGTAAGGGTTTGAGACTCCAGATTTTACAGATTTCAGATTTTGGAGTTTTCACTACAAGGTTAGAGTCCCAAAATAAATTTTCAGAGGTTTTTCATGAGAAAAATAGGCCCTAAGTCTCAAGAAAGATAGATCGGAGGTTGAAGATAAAATGGGTATTCTTAAAAATATGAAATTTTGCATTTTGGAATTTTAGAATTTTTTCCATTTTGGAGTTTGAAGATTTTCAATTTAAGACATTTTGGGTTTTTTTAATTTGGGTTTCGAGAATTTGGATTTTCAAAATTTAAACTTTAGACATTTCAGATTTTAGGATTCGATTTCGAGATTTTCAAACTTACACTTTGGATTTTGGAGTTTTCTCATTTTGGAATTCGAAGGTTTTAAATTTTTGGGATCTCTTTGTATTTCAAATTTTCAGAGACTTCCAGTTGTAATAAAATGTCCAACACTCCAAAAATTAGCAACCAGGCCTTTCAAGGTTTCCATTTTCCATTTTTGTTGAGTTTAGATGTGTGACTTGGAAAAATTTTATCCTTTGGAGGCTCATTCCTAACACATCTAGAGACTCCCGTGAAGTAGAACTAAATGGTGTAGTAGCCCAAGTTTCCCAAGTTCATGAGAAAATTTGATCTAGATCTAAGACAAGAGAAGAAGGATTTTTGAGTACTTACAACTATCTCTAGGTAGAGGAAGGAGAGGAAGACCACAAAGGTCTCCATATTCACCAAACATAACTTTATCAACACCTCCACTTGATAGACCTTTCCTTCAATCAATTAGGGTCCTTAGACCAATCAGAATGGCTCATCAAACACAACCAACTACTTTTGTCAAATTCACGGTAAGTATTACACTTTCCCTCAATGCTAAAAACCCAATCCCATTTACAACATTGAAAAACATCCCCTACTTCACTGGAGAAAACCATACCACCCCTATTGACCATATTTAAGACATTGCAAATGTTTGTGTAATTCATGAGATCAAATAAATGGATGATGTAGTTAAATTATTATCCTCCTATTTCAAAGGAAAGGCTTTGTAATGGTTTATGAACTTAATAGGGGTTTGATCACAAATTGGAATCAATTATTTACAACCCTTTGTGATCAATTCGGAGAAAGGGCAGATAATCTATCTTTATTGGAACAATTGACAATAATTAAGATGGATCCAAATGAGCAGATGAAATTTTAATTTCCGATTCCAAAAGACATGGGATAGAATCCTAGTGGCCGTGAGACCAACTACCCAAGGATCATTCCTCTACTTCTTGAAGCCCTAAATTCAGATATATCTATGATGATATAGTTTATGGGAGGTACAACATTGTTAGGAGCCTACAAAATATCCATCGAGTGGAGAAATGTTTGATTCAAGCTAGCAAGATTGCACCCAAGCCACCTATGCCTCTATATCTAGAAATGAAGAATCCCACCACTATCAAGGACCTAATTTGAATCCCATCCTCCATCCCTAAAAATTAGAGCAATAATGAGGCCTCCACTTCTTTCCGGAAATTCTAAGGAACTTCAAAAGGTTATGAAAGAACTAAAAAACTTTGGAAATGAGAAAGTAACTATTAAGAGGCAATAAGCTCAGAATTCTAGACCATATCAACCTCCAACTCAATCGAATAGGCCTTTTATCAACCAAATAGGTCCCCAGCTCAAACTGTGAATCAAAATATAACCAATGACAATCTTAATTTACCAGGCCATTTCAATCATATAATCCAAATGTAGTTTCAACATCTAGAGCCTTGGTTCCAAACTCAAAATAACCTCACATAGAGTATGAATGGTGTTTCCTATGTAATCAACCTCATAATCAAGAAACATGCTTCAATGGTGCTTTAAATTAGGCCTTAATGGTGCAAACTATCGGTGTGTCCCAAGAGCCGAGTGAGGAAGAAAATAAGCAACAAACAAGTTTATAAGAGGCTTCTCCAACTAAAACCGCACTAGTCAATTGTAAAATGAAAGACTTTTGAGGAGTTAACCAACCTCCTTTCAAAGTTGTAGCTTCCAACACAAGGTCAAAGAAGAGGAACATAGAGGAATGAAAGCCATCTAGTTTGATTGTTTCTCAACCTCCTATCATGCCACAAATTAGAAACCCAAACCTACAAAGTTATCCTAAGGCACCCGTTATAGTAGCAACAAGTGCCCATTCAATTGCCAGAAAAAGGTTATGCTAGGTAAGGGGGTAAAAAAGGATAATCCATCCCCCTTCAACATTATTGATCAAATGAATAAAACAAATGTCGGTATTTACATGTGGGATCACTCACAATATTAGACAACGAAAATGTTTTGCAAGAAAATGGCCAATTGTCCGCCTTCGAATGGTCATCTAAAAATAAAGATAAGGTTTTCACCAATACAATGTAGCAAGAGGGAGGTTAACTAGGAAAAATTTTGAAGACCTCCACCATTCTATGTGTCATTGATCATTAGGAACAACTTGGTGCACAATTACATGATCGATTCAGGGGCAAACATTTCAAGTAATGCCAAAGTAGATAGCAGATCAATTGGGCCTAAAGTATGAACCGGTCTCCAAAGGAGTGGTACAACTAGATGGGACAATAGTGGGAATAGTTGGAGTGATTAAAGGATTAAGCCTAACGTTGCATGCATACCCCAACATCACAATTTTACAAGATGTGTCTATAATTGACTTTCCACCACTTTTTGCCTTGTGTTTGTCAAGGGACTTCACTTCCTAAGATCGGAGGGTACTTATTTGCAAATAGGTCACATATGCTCTTCAGAAATGAGATATGGAGCCAAAGCCACAATCATATCAAAACCCATTGCCAACTTCCACATTGAGCCTCATGTGCCAAGTCCGATCATTATAAATTGCTCACTTTTGATCAAGAATATTTTCCAAACACTCCAAAAATAGGTACTAAAGTTGAGGGCATTCCAAATTTGACATTAGATGAATGGGAAAACAAAATGCATGCTTTTGATCCATATAAAGAGATGGAAGAAGATGAACTAGGCATATATTTCTTGCATGAAGAGAATCCACCTCTCCTTAGCATCACCAAGCCGAAGATAAGGATGAAAATGAAGTATGGAAACTATTTTTTTATGGCTAAAGGAGAAGAAAAGGTAGTGGATAATGAAGGAGGTTCAATGTTGGTGTCTCCACAAAACATCAAGTGATATTAAACCTTTCTATTTCATCATGTTTTTTCTAATAACACGCTTAAGTATGAAGCTCTAATCCATGGAATTCATTGGGCAAGGAAAAAGGGTATAATAAACTTGTATGTGCTCGAGAGATAGTGAACTAATTGTGAATAAAGTTAGAGGACTGAATTTACTAAGAATGATCTCCTAAAGATCTATAAGAACCGAGTATGGTATCTCATTGAGGAATTTGAAGTATTTAATATTAATTCCATCTAAAGGAAGAATAACGAGACTATGGATATGATTTGCAGTAGTTGGGTGACATTTGATGTGGTTGATAGTATTAAAAGGGATAAAACACAACCCCATATCAAGGTAGTTGTGAGGCCAAGTTCTAGATAACAACACAAGCTGGAAATTGTTTGAGAATGATCAATAGATCATCAATTTCCTATAGAAGAAGCTAAATTCTCTGCCAAGAACCAAGATAAATTAGAGAAATAATATGGGGATCAAGTGGTTCAATTAAGGATGAACAAGCTTCCAAAAGGCTTGGTGACATTGGAGTCGATCTTCAACCCCAATGATTGATTCCATAAGGAAAAATCAAATATTCAAGTCAAAGGGGAATATTCAAAGCCCATTTCAGTTGGAGAGGGTAAAGTACTCAAAATTGAAAAAGTGAGCACTCAACAAGAAATATCTGATTTCATACACATTTTCTCCAATAGTTCCCATATGTCTTTACTTGGAGCTATGAATACTTGAAAGGATTTAATCCAAAGTGTGCAAAACACACTATTGAATTGGATCCAGAAGCTAAGCCTATTAGTTAAAAAGAAAAGACCAATCAACCCTCATATTGATCCTCTTATGAAGAAAGAGCTGAATAATCTCATTGAGGCAAACATTATTTATCTAATCAAACATTCAAGTTAGGTTGTAAATATGGTGTTGGTCAAGAAGAGAAATGGAGAAATCAGGTTGTGTGTATACTTTTAGGAATTAAATAGGGTACCTCTCAAATACCACTATCTGCTTCCTTCTACGGAGAAAATATTGTAGGTGGTAGCCAATTTGGAAAGATTCTCTCTCCTATATGGCTACTAAGGCTATAATAAAATTATGGTGAAAGAGGCCTTCACCACCAAATGGGGCACTTATGCCTATAGAAAAATACCATTCGGGTTGTCAAACACTGGAGAAAAATTCCAAAAGGCTATGGACATGGTGTTCAAGGGTTGATAAACAAAATAGTTCTTGTGTACTTAGATGACATCACTATTTTTTCCAAGAACACATCAAGTTATTTTTTTCACCTTAGGCAAGTGTTCCAAAGATGCAAAAGATTCAAAGTGTCTCTAATCTAAAAAATATATATTCCTAGCTAACAAAGGCAACCTCTTAGGCCACATTGTGTCTAAAGAGGGATTGAAATTGAATTCAGAAAGGGTAGAAGTTATCCATGCCTCTGTGATTACAAAGTCATAAGGAGGCTCTCTAAAGCTTCTTAGGAGGATCAATTTCATCCGAATGTTCATTCTGGATTTTTTTGCTCTTGTCAATCTAATAACCATGATACTAAAGAAAAGCATGGAATTTAAGTGGACAATAAAGGGCAAGGAGAGTTTCAAATCTATCAAGCATGCCATATCTCAAGCTCCAACTCTCATCAATCTGGACTTTTCCAAAGACTTCATGCTCTATGCCTTCGGTGGTTAGGACACTATTTCTTCCATTCTTAGTGTAGAAAAATAAAGAAGGATCCAAGCTAATGGTTTCCTTATTTAGTTAGATCTTAGAGGACTATGAAGTGAGGTACTCTTTCATTAAGAATCATGTCCTTGCAATTATCAAGAGTTTAAAAAAAGTTCAGACATTTGGTTTCAAATAACAAAATTTAGTTGATTGTGTTTCATGTCAAGGTCAAGGATTTCATCTTGAATAAGATTTGAACAATAAATGGGAAGGATGGATCACTCGTGTTAATGGAATATGATCATAGATATTAAAGTCACTAGCTTTGTCTATGGTAAGGGATTGTGTGAGAAGCTAGCTTCTAGTCAGCATGTTGAGACAAGTGATGAGGAAAAAAGTTATTTTGGTGATACAAGAAAATCAGGAACAAGTGGATGAAGGTGTACCCACCCATTATTACTTAGGAAATGATGCATTTCCTACAAACAGGTCTATTCCCTCTAAAGATGAGAAAAACAAAGAGGAGATATTTCAAACTCCAAGCCATTCTAGTATGTGCTTATTGATGATGTTTTGTTCAAGAAAGACATAAATGGAGTCCTATTGAGGTGTATTGGAACAAGTTAAATTGAAAAGGTACTACATGAGTTTCATGATGGAGAGGCCGATGTCATTTTTCTCCACGGGTAATATCTCTCAAGATTATAAAAGCTAGGTATTATTGGCGCACATTGTTTCATGATTGCTACGCATGGATAAAGAAATGTAAAAGGTGTGCATTCTTCACAGGGAAAGGAGAAGCTAACAACACTACCATTGCATCCGATCTCAATTGATCAATCGTTTATGCAGTGGGGATTGGACTTCATTGGGTTCATCAATCTGAACTCGGGCCTACGACATAAGTGGGTTCTAACAACAACAGATTACCTCACCAAGTGGACCGAAGCAATAACACTCAAGGAGGCAAATGAGTCTAGTATACTAGACTTCTACAAAGTAATTGTCACCGGATTCGGTGTACCATCCACTATAATATGAATCAATGCTCTATCATCCCTTGGGACAAAGATCACCGAAATGGGTTATTAGGAACAAAATATATCTTAGTACCTCCTCTAATTATTACCCTCGGGTAACGGACAAGTAGAGTCAACTTACAAGAATTTTCTAAGGATCATCATAAGGACTCTGGATGAAAATCAGAGGACATGGTATACCAAGCTCAAATCATCCTTGTGGCCTAATAGAATCATGCCTAAATTGTTAACAGAAACTCTCCTCATAAGTTGGTCTACAAAAATAGAAGCAAGGTCTCCCATATTAGTTGAGTTTCCCGCATTAGAGCTCCTGAAGTAGCTAGAGTTGTTCGAGTTTGAGCCTATGGAAGCTAGGTATGTGGAGCTGATGGAATTGGAAGAAACAAGAGAGCATGCAATGCAAACCATGGAGAAAGATCAAGCCTTAATTAAGAGGCCATTTGACAACAAAGCCAAAGCAAAAACCTTTATGGAAGGAGACTTGGTTCTAAAATGGGATGCAGATTGAGATAAGTCGAGAAACCATTCAAAGTTTGATGCCATATGGAGTGGCCCCTACATGGTCATAGGATGTAAGAGTAGTAATGCCTTCCAACTATCCACTTTGGATGGAGAAGAAATTTTGATTCCAATCAATGGAATCTATCTCAAGCACTATTATTGAAAGGAATATTCTCACCCTTGTATATATTAGTTTAGGATTTTCATTCCTCTAAGTGCTTGTGCACATTGCCTTATTGTAGATTAGGTTTTAGTTTCCCTAAGTGTTGTAGGCACATGTTTTATTGCTCCTAGTTGTATCATTGCACAAATTCAGTGTGCCTCCCAAGGAATGTTATAACAGAAGCTCAAATTTGCAAGAAATAATTGCAGACCTTAAATAATTTCAAATGTAGAGTAACTAAAATCAGAATGAGGGCAGATTTCATAGTTTTTATTCCCTTGTCCCTTCGGATCAGTCATGATTTGAGATTCTAGTGCCTCGAAAAGTTAGAAGTGGAGGTTTTAACAATTTCCCTAAGAAACATGTCCCGAGTGGAATATTCGGAAGAGGAAAATCAAATTTTAATAGGGTTCCATGATGTCTAGAACCAACAAATGTCTTACTAAAAATATACAAAGTGTTTGCAAGAAATAATTGAATTTAGTTTTAGTCATACTGGAAAAATCAAGTTTCGACGGATCTGGAATTTTAATTTTAGTCCCGTGGATCACGGTTGTAGAGAAAAGGATGAAATTCTTGATTTAAAATGATTTTCCACTCTCAAAATATTAACTTAAAATTTTTCTTATAAACATTGGGAGTGCAAGCAGAGGGATAGATCTAGGATTAGCAATGCGCTAAGTAGTTTTGGGGGTGAAATTTGGAAGGTTGGATCAGGCTTGCAAGCTATAGGCTATTGTGACTCCATACCCAATGGAAGCTTAATGGCTAGTTATCTATGAACATAACAGAAGATGTCCCCACGAGTTACCAAATTGCTATCCATTTTTCCCCTAGGGAAAAATGGACAACAGTATGACTATACTTAAGCACCGTGACAAGGAACCTAACGGTGAATTTGGGGTTACATGCATCATTAAGTGATTTTGGGGACATGTTCAACATTTTTGAAGGGGTTGAAATCATTTGAGGAATTTTTTCCTCTTCTAGGTTTTGACTTGTTAGGTTCAACTTAAAAAGGAATAAAAATGGGCCCCTGTAAGCCCACCTTTGGTCCATAAATTAAAAAAAACATCAATACACACAATGGGATCTAAGATATTTACTCAGCCTCCATAGGCTTCCTAGATTGAGAAAATTTGAAGGAATTCTAAAAATCTAGGCTTGAGATAAAAATGTTTGCAAAAGGGGCAACATAGAGGCATCGAGCTAAAACTAGCTTGTCGAGATTCTCATGGAGCTTCTTGCCAAGCCGAGGTCCTGCATTATGTAGCAAACCAAATATAGCTTGGTTGAGCTAATAGATCAAAAGAGTGGCTCATGCATGGTGGAATGGTGAGATTAGATCTGGAGTCATGGGGTCAAAAACATAGCTCACCATAGTGAGCTAAACAGAAGTTGATGATTATCTATTATGGCTCGGATCGGTGGAAGAGTCAAGCGAAAAGGTGTAGGCTCACGAGGGAACCTTAAGATATGAGTGATCTGATTGTTTTTGTAGGGATTGAATGATGATTTAGTTGGGTTGAAGGTGGGAGCACGAAGGACTCACCTCACATGGTGAGTGAGATGAAAGGATGTGGCTTGATGGGCCGAGTCAGGAAGAGCCCATCACAGGATCTTGGCATGAGAAAAATGGACAAGGAGTTCGTAGAGCTCAAACAAGCTCAAATATAAACTAGGTCAGTTCATGGGAATATGGGAATTCTAAGCTCGGGGCCATGTGAGGAGGGCTAGTGATGAAAATCGAGTTGAGGATTTGATGGGTCAATCCCGTGACAAGAGGGCTCAACTTGGTTCATAGCCGAGTGGCTCATAGGAATCACAAAGGTCGGGGTATGGTAGAATAAATCCCCATTAGTTGGCTTAACATTAAAGATAGTTTTCACGGTGAGCATGGAGTTTGTGGCGATCTCACCATGTGGAGGAGGTCATGGAGGATCATGGCATCAATAATTTATGCATGGGAATCATTACAAAAACATGGGGAATGTCAGAAAAATTATGGCTCAAAGGTGTTAGTGGATCGAGATTAGAGGGAGTTTGGTGGAAATCAACACAAGGCTCGTTAAGGAGAGAAACTCTGGTGTTGGCAAAGTATGAAGTCCAAATTTTTTAGACTTTGGAGGTATGTAGCTTTAGGGACTCGATCGAGAAAGTATAATCAGTGAGTAAAAAACACTTAAACCCCGCAAGCCTAAAGTCTAATGGGATTGGGAGGAGTTAACTTCCTTTTGGGGTAAAAAAGGGGTTCTTTTCGAGAGATCGAGGGAAGACCATTTTTGTATCTTGGTTGAGAAGATTCTAAAATAGCGAGCTCACAAAGTCCAAAGTGGGATTTTTATGGGTTTGGACTTTGAAAACCCTGAAACAAAAAAAAAAGTCATAGTGGGGTGAAGAGGTCACAATAAGTGGTGAGGTGGGATTTTGGAGAAGTATATTTTGGAGTGGGAATGTTGAGGCGGTAATTTGGGAGCTTTAAAACCCAAAATTCCAAAGCAATAAAGTTTGAATTTTGCCTACGCTAAAAAAACCCGAACCCCAAAACTTTTTAACCACCGAGCCATTTTCGGGTCAGGCATGTGTTTCATTGGGCACCAAGCCATTTTGGGTGATGTGCTAGGTAGGTGATTGCATTGTGTGGAAATCTCACAACGAGCTAGGGAGAGTCTATGACATATGGAGTGGTGATTTGAATTTAATAGAGAGCTCAGTTGGTGGGTGAGAAGCTCAAATGGCAATCTGAGATAAAATTATCATATCTTGAGAATTCCTTAACAAAATTTAATGAAATTAAGCTTTTGGAAAGGAGATTCAGACTACTATCCAATAGAAGGATTAAATATTAGATATCAAGGGGTAGGTGAGAGAAATTTTATGATGATGTTGTAGAAGCTAGAGGGTATACCTAGGTGTAATCATGGAGCCCATTTCTTCTTGCACAAGGCAGAGCTTTCATTAATCAAGCATGGATTCTGAGATCTTCCCATACTCATTAGAGGAAAAATAATGATTTTTTTGTGCCTAATTGAAACAATTTTAGATTTCTCTTCTCTCTCTCCTCTTTTCAAATTATCCTATAAATTGTAAGAAGGGGCTCATTTCAAAAGGTTGGACACTTTGTAATTGCCCCTCCCTTCTTTCTTGTCTATAAGAAATCTGTGGAGTTTCAAACCTCCCTATTTGAACATTGTAATGCAAATTTGTGCCTTTGGCCCACAAATGTAATGAATTGTATCAACTTATTGGAGCAATAAAATCATATCTTTGGATGTTTGCAACCCTCTTTTGTGTTTTATTGCATCTTTTCTAGTCTTTTCATTGCATGCAAAGGTTATTGTGCATTGTTATATTTTCATTACAAGGTTTTGGTAGTGTTGTGTTTATTGGTAAGTGGGTTTGTATAGGTGTTTGGATCTATGGTGCTTGACCACCCTCCCCAATTTACTTTTTTCATTCTCATACAATGTAGGTTGTCCAACGTTCCTTCTTGGTGCATTGCCTTCCCTTAGATTAGATTCATTTTTAATGTAATACTTATATCCTTGTCCCCTTAGAAAGCATTAGAGTAGGGTTAAATTATCCATTCTCTACAATTTGGAGTGGTTTTGTGCTAGGTTATGAAAGGAATTTGGCCTTCTTCGGAGAGCTATCCCATTTGCAAATTCTCAAACTTTAGAATAATTCCATGTTTGACAAATCACATTGACTACCCAGCTTATCACTTGCAATAATTCATGGGTGCTTGTGATTTTTCCACAACACACCCAACCTCGAAAAGAATAAGACGATGATGATGAAAATAAGGAGAAGGATGATGATGAGGAGGAGCTAGAGGAAGAATACACTTTGCACTAGACCACAATCACAAAAGGAAATTAGAGAGATAGCGTAAAGGAAAAATTCATGGCACATGAACTTTTGAGGTGACTAAGAAGTCATCTAAGGTCATCCCAACCAAGCCAAGCCTAGAAAATAAGACAATTCCTTTGAAAAATAGAAGGTGATGGTTGGTTTCCATGGAGGAAAGCTATGAAACATGAAAGAGGTTATGTGCAATTAAGATTCGACCCATGGTGACGAGGATGTGAATGTGTAACCTGATGTGTGGATACAAAACTCACATGATGGATGTAGTGAGGAGTTGAGGAAGAAGAGTAGGAAATAATGAGGAACAACATACTAGGGATGCCTTAGATGTTACATGTGGAGATGTGAGCGGTGCGTTGTTGAACGTTGAGGAGGTGCCCAAGGGAAGATGCAACATTGAAAGGAGGAAGAAGGAGGAGATTCTGTTACCACCCCATATGGATTATATTGGTGATTAGATAAAGGTGTTGTGGGAAAGGTTTCAAAGAAAATTCTGAGTAAGGAAATATTTGGTTGAGAACTGATTGATTCGGAGGGTGTGAAGATGCACACAAGGAAGATTTTGTCATGGAGCATGTAAAAACATCTAGAGGATCCCAAATTTGAGATCAATAATGATGTATATGCAAGGATGAAAATGAAGAAGGATCTGGGAAAATTCCTTACAAAAATCAACCTCATAGAGCTTATGGAAGAACATGAAAGAAATGCATTGAAAAAATGGCGAGTTAAGGTGGCACGTAGGAATTCAAACAAGGAGCTACCATAAGAGTTAGCTTAGAGGATAAGAAGGATAAAGAATACTAGGTAAGTGCAATAAGTTGGTGGACCAAAAAGGGGTCATAAGTGGATATCATATTGCAAAAAATAGAAAAATATCAACTTGTAGGGATTATTAGCAATACACGCACTCAAAATTAGAAAAAATTATATAAATATGAATCGTAGCATCTAGAATCTAGTTTCTAAACTACTATTTTTTTTTAAAAATAGACAAGTTTAGCTATATTAAACACTCAAAATTCTATGAATTGGTTTTTTTTTTTAAAAACCTATAAGATTGTAGTTTGTTTTCCCATGATTTGGATGACCAAATCTTGTTCTTTTTCCATTAGTGAATAGTTAAAAAAAAATTCTATCTTGGGATGGATTTTATTTTGTATTTTTCAAGCACTATTTGTTAGGAATTAGAGAAAAATATGCGTAAAAAATTCCTTAGACCACAACAAAGAGGGAAACTATATAGCAAAATTATACTTGCAGAATTATAACAACATAAATAAATAATGCACAAAAGAAGACAAGACAAGATTTAACATGGTTCACCCAATGTGGGCTACATCCACCAATAACTTGCTTAGATTTTATTATGAACAAGAGTAAAACAAATTTCACAGTCTTCTCTCAGTCATGAACTCACAATAGAATTCCAAAGATGCTAAACCACATCTAAACCACAATTGACACCCAATTGCTTCACCTTGATCACTCTTGATCACCTCTTGATCACTAAGACTCAAGACCTCTTGAAAACTCAAGATATCTTCAAGATACCCTAACACCTCTATTTATAAGATTACAATCCTTTTAAGAAGTCCTAAAGCCGACCCTAGAATTTTGAAAGTCACGACCTTTCAACTTCGCATGGATGGAAAAACAATCATGACATTAACAACATATTAACAGCGATGACATAGTGATTTTAATAACAACGTCATATAAAATGACTATAGAATGCTCCTAAAGTATCCAAACTTAACCATTCGAGCTCCAACACTTTAACACTAATTCGAGAAGACCAAAAATAGGCTCCACACCCCAAAAATCTCCCACTTGGATATTGTTTCCACTGAGAAAAGTTCTTAACCCTTCATTATCAACCATGAAGGCCAATCAAAGTTAAACACAACTTCAACTTCTCCCTTGTGACCACCTTGGTCATCATATCCATAGGATTCTGACTGGTATGAATCTTTTCCAGCTTCAACTTATCTTCTTCCAAAGTTTCCCTGATGAAATGATATCTCAGTTGAATGTGCTTTGTCCTAGAGTGGAAAGCGGAGTTCTTTGCCAAATGAATAGTGCTTTGACTATCACTATGTAGTCTCCCAACTTCTTGCTTATGACCTAACTCATCAAGCAACTGATGTAGCCAAATCATATCCTTGCTTGCCTCTGTGGCAACAACATACTCAACCTCAATGGTTGATAAAGCCATAACCTTTTGTAACCATGAAATCCAACTCATCGTTGTATCACTAACTGTAAATACATAACCTTTCATGCTCCTCCTGTTGTCCAAATCTCTTGCCATGTATGAATCTACATAACCACATAATGTAGTGTCCGATCCACCGAAACATAATGCTTATCCCATGGCCCCTCTCAAATACCGAAGGATCCACTTTAATGCATGTTAGTGCTCTCTACCTAGATCACTCATAAACCTACTCACTACTCCCACTTTGCATGGGAAATGTTAGGCCTAGTGCATATCATCAAGCTCTCAACCGTTGATGAGTATGGTACCTTGGACATCTTGATTCTATCCTCCTCAGTCTTGGGACTCTACTCCTTTGATAATTTAAAGTGACCTGCCAAAGGAGTACCAACCAGTTTAGTATCCTGCATACTAAACCTCTCCAAGACCTTCTTTATGTACTCTTCTTGAGACAATACCAGCTTTCCTCTCCTTCCTGTTTCGAGTTATTCTCATAGAAAGGATTTTTTTTTCTACTACCAAATCCTTCATAGCAAAGGAGTCACCTAGCTACTTCTTGAGTACCTTTATTTCCTACATGTTCTTCCTACCGCAACAAGAATATCATCCACATAAAGGCACGAATAATAAAAATACCATCAAGAAACTTCTTGATGTACATGCAATGGTCTGAGTGACACCTAGAGTAGCCCCACTCCTACATAAAACTGTCAAACTTTATGTACCATCAAGCTATGGAGCCTGTTTGTGCCATAAAAGCTCTTCTTTAATTTGCACACTAACCTCTCCTTCCCTTTGACCTCATAACCCTATGGCTGCTACATGTACAATTCCTCCTCCAACTCACCATGAAGGAATGTAGTCTTCACATCCAACTACTCTAAGTGTAGGTCTTCTATTGTAACTAAACCAAGAACAGTCCTAATAGAAGTCATTTTAACAACTAGGAGAAAAAATTTCATCAAAGTCTATACCTTCCTTATGTGCAAATCCCTTGACCACCAACTGGGCATTGTACCATTTCCTTCCTCCATCTTCCTCTTTGATTCTATACACACACTTATTCTGCAATGCTCTCTTTCCCTCGTGTAGCTCCACTAAATCCCAAGTTTGGTTTTCTATAAGAGATCTATGCTCTTCATCCATGGCCTGCTCCCACTTCTTCCTAGAATCCACCTGCATTACTTCCTCAAAGAACTCTAGCTCTCCACTATCAGTGAGCAATAAATAATTCAAAGATGGAGTAAATCATTCAGGTTCCCTTCTTACCCTAGAAGACCTTATCACCTCAGGAGTTTGGGGTTCCTGATGAGTAGGTACTTGGCCGACTATGCCGAATATGTTGTACATGAACCGGCCCCTTGACACCTTGATGTCTGTAATGTCCTCTAACACTGTGTATTCTTTATTTGATTCTTCTTTTTGTTCCTGCAACTGATCTTTATACATGAATTTTTCATTAAAGACAATATCTTTAGACTTAAATATTTTCTTATCTTGAAGACTCCAAACACGGAAACCAAAATCATCTTCACCATATCCAACAAAGGTGAATTTCTCAGACTTAGCCTCTAACTTGGTCCTATCATCTTTATCAATGTGAAAAATACCTCACATCTAAATACTCTAAGAAATGAGTAATAAATTTTCTTACCAAACCAAGCCTCCTCAGGTATACCTCCATCAAAAGCCATAGAGGGTCCTTTGTTAATCAAGTAAACAGTTGTGTTGCTTCCACCCAAAACATGAGTGGCAGCCCCACATGTAACCTCATGCACCTAGCATGCTCCATGATTGTCCTGTTCATTCTCTCTAACACTCCATTTTCCTATGGAGTATTTAGAACCATTATTTTCCTGTGGATCCCATTTACCAAACAATAATCAAGAAATTCATTGCTGCAATATTCCCCTCCATTATCGACTGAGACATTTCAACTTGAGACCTATTTCATTCTCAACCAAGGATTTCCATATTTTGAAAGTTTCAAACACATCAGATTTCTTTCTAATGTAATATACCCAAACTTTTCTAGTTGCATCATCAATGAAAGTGATGTAATAACATGAACCACCAATATAATTTACCTTAGCTGGCCCCATACATCTCAGTATGCACTAACTCCAACTTACCCTCATTCTGGTAGGTCCAACCTTGAGGAATATCACCCTCTGTTTCCCATAAACACAGTCCTCAAAAAAGTCTAAATCTAACTCCTTTAATATGGGAAACCTATCCTTTATAATATGCATGCCCTTATGACTCATATGATTGAGTCTTTGGTGCCACAAAGTTACATCTCCATTTGTAGTAACTAAATTGTAATAATCAACACTACTGGTTAAATACAAAGTACCATTTTTCTTACCTCTTGCAACCACAAGATCTCCCTTAGTAACCTTCTAAGAATCTGTTGTAAAACAAACCATACATCCATCACTACCTAGCTATCCCGTTGATATCAAGTTCTACCTCAACTTTGGAAAATGCTTGATGTCCTTAAGTAGCCATGTGTTCCCATTCTGCATTTTCACCCAAACACAACCTTTCCCTACTATGTTGCATGGTTCATCATCACCAAGATATACATGTCCAAAATCACCTTGAAAAAATCAGGTAAAGTAATGTCTATGTGGGGTGACATGGAAAGCAGCCCTGAATCTAACACCCAAGATTCAACAATATTATCTAAAGAAAGAATTAAGGCACCTTGAAAAACATCACCTACTACCAAATTTACCTCTTTAGTTTCCTCCTTCTTGTTCTTCTTATCCCGAAGAGCCCAACAATCTTTCTTAGCATGACCAACCTTCCCACAATGCCAACATTCTAACTTACTCTTGGAATTTGACCTTCCACAATCATTTGACTTCCCACGGTTACCTTTCCCTCTGTTCTTTTGTCTCCCTCTTCTCTCCACCGTCAAAGCATTTCCAAAAGTAGAATAATATCTAGTGCTCTTCCTTCACATTTCCTCACTTAGGATCACACCTATTACATCCTCAAACTTCATCTTTGAGTTATTAGAGACTGAATTACTTACAACCATAACCAAGTTGTCCTACTATTATCTGTAAGGAGCAAAAAAATCAACAAAGCCCTAACCTCATCATCAAATTCAATTTTTACAAGAAGTTTAACATACTCGACAACCAGTATTAAATTCATTCAAATGATCAGCAATATAGCCATTCTCGGACATCTTCATATTAAATAATTTTTTCATAAAAATATTTTATTAGAGGTAGAGGGTTTTTCATATAACTTCCCCAACACACTCATGAGACCTTCCATGGTCTTCTCTTGCGATATGTTGAAAGCAACCGAAGATGCAAGGCATAAACAAATTACCCCGAGCACCTTTCTATCCAAAGAACTCCCAATCCTAATCCAACATGGCTGTAGTTTTATTTTCTTTTCGAGCCAAAGGAACATGGAGGTTCCTCTCGATATAAGTAATCCTCCATTTACATTTTCCAAAACCAAAGTTCTACCCATTGAACTTGTCAACCCTTGAGCTGCCCTTATCTCGCCATAGCTCCCACTTAAGCTAAAATTTCCCTGTGATTTACAACTTCAACAAAAAAACCACCAAAGCTTGGATACCAATTGTTAGGAATTAGAGAACAAATATGTGAAACAATTCCTCATACCATAACAATAGGAAACTATATAGCAGAATTATACTTGTAGAAATATAACAACATAAATAAATAATGCACAAAAGAAGACAAGACAAGATTTAATGTGGTTCACCCAATGTGGGCTAGGTCCACCAAGAACTTGCTCATTTTATTATCAACAAGTGTATAACAAATTTCACATTCGTCTCTCGATTATGAACTCACAACAAAATTCCAAAGATGCTAAACCACATCTAAACCACAATTGACACCCAATTGCTTAACCTTGATCACTCTTAATCACCTCTTGATCACTAAGACTCAAGACCTCTTGAACACTCAAGATATCTTCAAGATACCCTAAAACCTCTATTTATAGGATTACAATCCTTTTAAGAAGTCCTAAAGCCAACCCTAGAAGTTTGAAAGTCGTGACCTTTAAACTTCCCACGGCTGGAAAAATAGTCACAATGTTAACAACCAATTAACAGTTTATTAACAGCAATGACACAACGACGACACAAAAACATCACAACAAATGAATGAAGAATGCTCCTGAAGTCTCCAAACTTAACCATTCGAGCTCCAGCACTTTAACACTGATTTGAGAAGACTAAAAATAGGCTCCACACCCCAACAATATTTTTTTATGATTTTTTCCATGAAAGTGGTCTAAAATTTTTAAAAAATGGAGCACTTTTCATTATCCCTCCATAACTATATCAAAAATATCTAAATCAAATACTTTTTTAACATGTATAGAATTTTGCCATATTTGGGATGGTATAGATTTTATCACATTATGATAAGTAAAAAAAAGTTACAATCTTAAAAGTAGACATGAATATTTGCGGAAAAAATGTCTTAAAGACCTCACATTAGTAAAAATTATAAAATGATATTTATCTTATTTTATTCACTTTAAAATCAATATTTCTACAAAGCTAACAGTCTCCCTATGCGATGATACCATTTTTGTGAGATGTTTTGATTTTTTTAGGTAAGGTTCAAATCCATGCGAAGAAAAATTTAATTTTTTTGGCCTTTCACACACCATAATGACCTCCCATAGCTTTGGTTTGGAAAAAAAAGAGATTTCCAGAGCCTTGAAGGTCAGACTTGATGATATAAAAAGAACCACGATCATGGTTTATAAACTGCAATCATGGTTTATAAATTGCAATCACGGTCCTAAATAATATAACCACACTCACGCTTTACAAACCAGGATCATAGTTATTAAATTATATTTACATACATCCCAACATTCGAATTACCATGTGATTTTTACTATTTGTCCTTATTGTGAAATTTGTCACTTTCTGCATGTTTTTCTTATCATCGGAAGTAAAACATCATGGGAGACAAGAAATGAAGTAAATAAAGGAAATAAATAAGTAAAAAAACACCAAATGAATTAGAAACATTAATATTTGAAAATGATGAGCGAATGTGGAAACTTTGTGAATTAAGAAGAGGTTCATCTTCAACCCCTACCATTATAAGCAATGAGGAACTAGGTAATGTTTCTATTGTCAGTGTTGAAGATGAATTAAATACTCATGATGAAGATGTTTTTACTGTCAATGTTGAAGATGAATTAACTACTTGTGATGTAGCTGATGTTGAAATTGAAGGGGATAATGAAAATGTGAATCAAGAAATTCAGAGTTGAAACCATAGATAAGAAAAATTTGACAAAAAACCTCCTAGGATTTTACGTAAGAGACTTAATTATTTTATTGAAATTGATGAGAACATTTCGAAACCAATGCCTGACAAACTTTTTGAATGGAAAATTAGAAGAAAAGCCACTGAAATTTGGGATAATCATTTTGAAATTTTAAATGATTCCCAAAGATGTCGATTATTAGTTAGTTTGATGAAATTGAATAAAATGAGACATACATTAAACACCTTAGGATTGACAACATCTAATATATGTGGTCAAACCTCTACAATTTTTGAAAATCTTCATGATGCATATCACATTATTGGTGTCAAGAGACACACAATGGATAGTAATGTTATGCATCGTGAACTTGCTACTAGTGTTGTAAGTGAATCAATAAAAATAACATTTGATTAGGCAAAAAAGTAGAATGTTGAAATTTAATCAAAAAAATTTAATGAAAGTAATTGAAAGGCGTAATATCCTTCAATCACTCAATAACAATGATTTTTGGGCATTTTCTACTAGAGCACCACATAATTACAAAAATATATATTTTGCTATAAGAGAAGTTATTATTCAATTTTGGCATGATAACACTAGAGTTTCATCTAATACAAGAGATGTTGTAAAATGGAGATTTGGTTCTACTAATAATGAACCACATCCAAAGCATTTATTAGATATGACTCAAACTCAATTTTTTCGTAAGTTTGAATAGGAGCATCCAGAAATTAAAATTAGCCAAATTTTTTTGAAATGTTGAAACCATTCTATGTGAAAATAAACCACACTCACACTACTTGTTGTAGAGGAAACATGTTGAATTTTAAATGCATTATGCTAAATTTTTACATATTCATTACGATATTCATTCTGAAACTATGTTACTAGAATGTGGTGTTCTATTAGCATATGGATTTGCATGCATGCAAATGACATGCAACAGTGTGGGAACAAAATCCCTCCTCAATGAAGGTGAAGCTGCCTTTATTGAAAACCAATACTGTATTTTCATTTGTACATTCAAAATTGTATGTGGAGGGTGTTTTGGAACATCAATGGAAAGAAAATTTAATGAGGGAGATGGAATGGAATGAAGGAAAGGAGTGGAATGAATGAATTGAAAGAACATGCAAGAGTTAGGTAAAAACAGAGCCTAATATTACACGAAGAGGAAAGATGAATAACTAACACAAATAAAATGGAGTTTGAGTTAGATAAACAAGAATGTGTAAAAGGGAACATACGTGAGCAAGTAGATAATCAGAGATTGATCACTGTGAACTAGAACACCAAATTAATAACATTGAAAATAAGATGAAAGACAATATTTACATGCAAGATTCAAATACTAACATCTAATGAACATAAGAACATCAAATGCTATAAGACACAATGAATGGGACACAAAGTTCATATTTCATTAACTCCAAAATGTCTTCTCAAAATAACACAAAGTTTCTTTCTTTGAAGTAAAGCTTGCATACAAAAGTATTTTCTTCTCCTCTCTCAAAGTCACCCTTTACAAATGAGCCCCTCACTTCCTTTTATAACCCAAAAGTTGGTTACAAAGTAGTTAGGGTTTTACATGAACATTAAATAAGGCACTTAAGTGACCTTTGACTTTTTCTACCCAACTTTATTAAAAACAACTAAAAATAGAAATCACTTAAGTCTTCCACAACTTCCTGAAAGCAAATAACAACATCCTTTTCTTAAAAATCCACTTTTTAAAATATACAATAATAACCAGTTCCTATCCATTGAAATGGGGTCCACATATCTCAAATGTATGAGAAATGGACTCTCGTACTTTGTTAGATACTAAGAAAACTATCTCCTTGAACCGTCAGTGAAATTAGGATCTGTCGCTTTTGCTAGTTGAAAGGATCTAAACCTTCCCAAATTTTCAAAAATCTTTTCTTCTTCTAGAGGTTCATTTGGTCAAAGAAAATCCTTAAAAAATACCTGCAACTCAAGAATCCTACTTGGCATATCATTTAAATTAACAATCTTTGATTTAACGTTCTCAAATAAGCTCTTTAATTTGAAGCACCACTCCATTGTAACTAATGAGAAATTATTGGAGGGAGTGTACATGTCCTTAAATAATTGTGAAAATTGCTCTTCCACTGTTCCCAATGAATGCCTTTGATTATGTTCATTTACAAGGTTGCAAGGGATCTCAACTATGAATTCTTGAATCAAGGTGAGTGAAGTGAAGGCTTCATTGCATATGCTCTCATAATGGATCATAGAATCATCGAGAAGTGTCTTCCTTGATTTGAGATGCAAACACCAAAGAAAAGGTGTCCCTTGATGTTAAAATTTAAGAACTCCTTAAATGGATAAAACTGAGGATTCCGTACTCATCATCTCCTATAGATTGGGAAATATCTCATCCAAATTTGATATATTAGAAAAAAAAGTTTCCTTGAAAGAAAGAATTAGATCGAGATATGCACTGACATCTTCATGGAGCTTAACTCGTTGTTTTGATTGTCCCTTGGCCTAAAACGAGAATCTCTAAAATCCAAATTTTAGCGACATGGCCCAATGTGTTTATTTCTTTTGACAAATTCAAAGTTTCTTCATTAGGGACAAGATGCATCAGGTATTGGGAAAGTGGATGATATGGGATTTATCAGATGTTGAACATATTCCACTAATTGATTCTTTTCAGCCTTGAGCTAAGAGTTCTGAGACTTATATTTCTCAAGTCTCTTTAGCATGATATCAATTGAATATCGAACAATTGCCATGTGCCTTTCTAATGTGGACCTCCCAATTCCAAGTCTGGAAACTTCATAATCATCAGGTGTCATGGCATCACACTCCTTATCAACTTTTGGGATGGAAAGATCTATAAATCTATTTCCGTAATTATCCACCATTATTCAAGAAAGCACCTTAGGATTCTTGGGAATGACATCATTTGAAAGTTTGAAAAGGGCATCAAAATTAATGTCAATTGCCTTGAAAACCCTCTTCCTTTTCTTAACCTCGAATCAACCCAGAAAGGAGTATCATTCACTATTTCCACATACAAAATCCTAGAGCTCGAAGCAATATTCTCATTGTTCTCAACATCATGAGATCCTACAAGAATCCTTTCCACAACCTCGATTTGAGGAGAAATAACCTCAATATCCACCTCCTAATCATTCATTTTGGGAAATATCTTCATGAACTGTAGGTTCCGAAGTGTTTGATATTTGGACTACCTGCACCTGAGTGGATGCTTGTGCAAGGCATGGCTGAGGATCATTTGTCACGAGCTTCTGAGAACTATTAACAATGTGAGTAGAAGAATCTCTACTTGAAGTAGAAAATCCTGATACACACTCTCTTCCTTCACTATGGCTAGGGCCTTTAGATTTTTCTCCTCATGGCACATTATTTGGTGAAGTGGATTTTGGAAACCACTCCTTTCTTGCTTGTTGTGTATGATTGGATGGTATGGAGGTTGATTGAGAAGGGGATTTGGTTGAATGAATACCTCCTTGAGTTGGCAATTTTTTTGATCCTGAAGTATGATCTTGAATTGATTGTAACTTGGAAAGTTCTCTATTGTACCAAGATATGCTTCTTTCAAGAATCGGTTGATTCTTGCTATCAAGAGAAAATTCATCTCTTTTGGTCCAATCAATTCAAGGCAATGGGGTAAAAGCAACTGCATCATATGAAGGATCAATAACATCTTCATCATCATTTATGAATGAATCTGGAGGGTTCTTAATGTGAAAGGCCTTTATCTGAGCAAGGGTTAGGTGAGAAAACTCTTGTCTTCTTACTTCATGTTCATCTGAACAGGAAGCCTAGAAATCTTCCATGGTAGGGTTATGTTGATATTTATCTCCCGAGAATCTTCTACATATATCCATTGATATCAAACTGGGATCTCTTCACATATGGATGAATTGTGATGAGGCAAACTCTTTTCCATGAGTTGTGCACTTTGAAAATATTTGGACATTGGTATTCCCGATTTGGATTGGGAAATGAATTCTGAATAATGTTTGTCACTTGGGAAGATAGTGAACTTGGAATAGTTATCACGCAATCTCCATTAATGCCCATATGTCACCGAGCGTACTTAGAAATCTTCCATGGAGTACTAGCAAAGCCACTTACGTGAATGTAGGAAAAATATGAAAATTGAATAAAACATTCCTAGAATCAACGGAAATTCATAAATGGTGAAAGCAATTTTATCCTTTTCCCATTCACAAGCCTTTTCAATCCTCTCACTTTGTTGTCTTGAACAATTGATTTCGAAATGGTTGATATTTCATTGATATGAAGGAATTCATCATCCTTGGGTGAATTTCACGATTGGGTTCATGTTTAAAATTAGAAGAAGGTTTGGAAATGGTAAAATCAAGCTGATTTTGACTCCATTCATGAGGCTCTTTAATATCCTTTCGTTATTCTGGAAAAATATTTTCTACACAACCCAACTCAACATTGTCATTGATATCATTTTCAATGATGGAGGTGTTATCTTCATGGATGAAAACATCTATTGGGAATTCAATAATCTCCTTTACTTAACATTCACATTCTTCTTCATAAAATAGAAAAGAGGAAGACTTACCTTCACATTCATTCTCATCCACCAATGTTTCAAAGAGAATGTTGATTTTTCTCATTTCCCCCATCTCATTGTTATTAATCACTTGTGCATCAAAAGGAGAATCAAATATGAAATCATACTCATCTTGAAAATTCATGGCAAGTTTCAATATCTCAATACTAGGTTGAGGATCTTTTATCTCTTCTATAATCTTCAATATTTCTTACACGAATTCCTCCTTCAAAGTTTTCACATACTCATCATCGTCTTCATTTGATAACTCTTTGCATTAGGCCTCAAGGGGATGGATGGATATCTAATATGTACATGGTCAGAACTCATTTGAAAAATATCCCTTCTCATGATACATACTTCTTTCCATCTAGGGGTTACTTCTTGCAAGACCGGGAATACTTGGTTTTCATCATTTTCAGATAGGGAGAAGATATCCATACTACACGAGAAGGGCACACCTTTCAGCTCAAGATCCATTAGATCATTCTCATGATAAAAAGGATAACTCCATATTGGGGATGAAACATGAGGATAATATTTTACTCCATTCCGAACATCTCCTAGAAATTTTTCTTCCTTGTAAAGAAGAGGGAAAACTCCATAATCACTATGGTGATCAACATTATACTCTTTTGGTAATGATAGGGAAATCATCCCTTGGAGAGATTATGTTCAATTTTCTCGTCCATATTTTTGTTTGTGTGCACATTGTATTTGATTTTTCACAATTTTCTCCATAGGTCCCAATATTTTTCATATCATTATATCATATTAACATCTCGAAGACTCATAGTTTCCTTAGGCACCACATTAACTATCTTAACATTGTGTAAATGTTTTTCCTTGATTACTTCTCAAGGGCACAATAATATTTTGTATGTCATTGTGAAATCACTCTATAATAATCATAATACATTTCTTGTGCTTGATTTGAAAGGAAATTTCATACAATATAATTTAGTTCTAGAAAAAATAGAAAACCATATATTTCCTTTGGGGTTAAGGTCTCATCCTCCTTGGCCGAAAACCACCTTGGTATCCCTCTTATTGTGTACTATATAACCTCTATAGATAATTCTAACCCTAATTCTGGTTTTGGGTATCCCCCCTATGGACCTTAAGGTTGAGGGGAATTCCATTATGGTTTATTTGTGGCAAAGGAGTTTCCTAGCCCATCATAATTTGATGAAAAGGTGGATCCCAGATTGGTATTTTCTATGGGGATGGCATGGTCTAATTTACATTATGTTAAGGGGATGAAGGATCCCAAATTTCTATCACATCCATCTCTATTTTTGGTGCATCCAGTTTTTCTTTTGGATTTAATTATTTTTATACTGAAAATGCATTCCTCACTACTTCCTCTTTTATCTCCATTAGAACTTTGTAGACCTAGTAGTCATACATAGTTCTTTTATACATATTATATACCATGTTTTGAGGCTACACACATAGTGTTGCATTAGGTGAATAACCTCATGCCCTAAAATTTTCATTATAATTTCCTCTTCCATCTAGATGAAATAATGGATTAATCCCATGAGATTTTGGGATGTCATATTTTTGCATCCTTCCTCTTTGAATTTTGTTCACTAGCTTCTCAATCAAGGTTTCTTTCCCTCTCATATTTCATCTAACATCTTAATCATAGCCTCTAATTTAGATTATATCTTTTAGATGACTTTGAAATTTCTCTGTCTTAAATATTTTCTACATTTAGGACAACCTCAATTATTTTCACCTTAGTAATGAACTTTGTTTTTATAATGAAAAATGAATCTTTCTGAAATCCCACTACTGATAAAGTAGCCTTACGATTATCATCAAAATTGAAATTGGTAGTCTTTATTACATAAGAAAACTTAAGATTGTATTCTAACATAGACTTTCAAGTCTTTTTTTATCTCTTTTAATTCTAGAATAGTTTTTACTTTATGTGCGGTTTCTCATTTTTAATTCAAGGGTGAGAGCATCCTGGACTTTGTTTAATTTTGTTTTACTCAATTTCATAGGATATATAAATTCCAAATACCTTCCATATAAATATCCTACGAGTTTGAATTTATTTGTATTTTCATCAATTACCCCTTTTTGAATCTATATCATATCACAAGTTAATACGTAATGTTTCAAAATATTTGATCCAATATATGGCTACAATGTTTTGTAAATATTAGGAACATGAGCCATATTTCTTCCCCAATTGATTTCTATCACACCCACTCAACGCGAGTTCCAAAATTTATATAAAGGAAACTAAGAATCCATATCCATATATTAAAAGCAATAATAATGGTAATAATTTTTAAAGGTATATCAAATTCAAGAATGGCTAAATTATCGTTTCGTAAGGAAAACACATTCACAAATCAGTCATGTGAGAAATAAAGCCAACATGTCATGGAAACTCGCATCAAAAATCTTGGCTACGGGGTGGAGATTCGGCTTAATGCTACTTTCATGGGTTAGGATGATTTTATGGTTAATATTTTTAATAAATGTCGATGATAGTTATATTGTGACGACGAGATAAGGTTACAATATTCATTATCAATAAAACTATCTTACTTGGGGTGAAAAGAAAAGGTTAATTGAATTTCAACCAATCAGTTAATAGACACATAAATGATTTTAACATTTGTGGGAGACCAATAGTAATATTAAAATTGTCATTCTAAAAGTGAACATTTAAATAATACATCAAAATTATCATATAATTTAATCAATAATTAATATACTCATAATAAAGCGCAAGCATTTTCTAAGTCATTTCTCAAAACTAAAACACTTAATAATCATCCATTGAAAATATAACCTTATCAAGATAAGTCAAAAATTAAATCATTTCAGGGCCCTTGATCTAATCCTTCCTCCGCCGTAGGATAAGCTAACCCTAAAAATTAAACTTATGAGGATACAATTTTCAAACCTAAACTCTATTGTCTCATTTTTCCTTTCTCCTTCATTCGGTGCCCCATTTTTTTGTTTTACTTTCTTGTTTTGTAGGTGGAAGGAGGAGAAGGAGAATGGTTTGGATAAATCAAGAGATTCAAGAGAATGATTTCTACTCAATTTATTTTTGTTTTAAGTTAGAATCATCAAGTAATTTATAAACATTTGTATTTTTCATCAAGGGTCTCAAATATGAGTTTTTGTATTTTCCCCAAATGATCCAAATGGATCTACAGGATCAAAGGTTATCATTGTTTTTTTTTTCTTAAGTGCTCATATTGTGAGCATATATATACAAATAGTTGCGAGAAATATATGTGTGTGTGTGTGTTAAATATATAATGTCTATAATATCCTTAACAAAAATTTGTGTGTGTGTGTGTGTGTTTGTTAAAGATAATGCAAGACATATTGTTATATGGCCAAAATGGGTGGTGAAAAAGAAGAGAAAAGGCTGCAAGCTTTGTGTGTTGGTAGGGAGTTTTGGGCGGCCATGGTCGTGGTCATAGTGGTGAGTGCGGGGTTTTAGACCATGTCACAGCTATAGTGGCATGCACTGAACCCTCAAAAGATATTTTCAGGGTGAGTGGGGACGGGTGGGACATCCATCCCACCCTTCCCCCATGTAT